>JAKWIY010003052.1:21551423-21686174 GCA_027704805.1 Solanum corneliomulleri
ACAATATGCTTACAGTTTATAAATTACTAAGAAAAGAGGTAGTACTGAATCTACATTCTCTTCGAATTCAAATATATGTGGATATCTTTTTTTATAATTTTCTTCAGCTACCTAAGTCTCTTCTTTAACAAATTGGTTCCTTGAAAGGACCTTGACTGATGCAACTTTTTTTGTTCTCAAGTTGCAAACTTGGCGATCTAAAATTTGAAATATCCTCATAGGATAAACTATCCTTAATCCCAAAATTTTTAGTTGGTACAATCAAATAAGATCACCCATGCACTTCTTTATCATAGAGATATGAAATACGGGATGAACCACTGCTAACTCTTGTGGTATCTCTAGCTCATAAGCTACATTGCCAATCCTTTCTATGCGATAAGGTCCAATATACCGGGGAATAAGTTTCCCTTATTACCAAACCTTATAACACCCTTCATTGGTTAAAACTTCAAGTATACCCAATAATCCACTTCAAACTCTAACGACCTTCTTCTAACATCTGTATAGAATTTTTGATGAATCTATGCCGTTTCCAATCTCTTTTGAATAACCTTGAATATCTCCATGACTTGGTGAACTAGATCTAGTCCTAATAAACCCTACTTCACCAACTTTGAACCACCCAATAGGAGATCTGCACTTTGTATGGAACCATTTGGATGCTCAAATGGTAGCTGTTGTTGTAAGCAAACTCAAGGAGAGGTAGGAGATCATCCTAATACCCCTTGAAATCAATCACACAAGCCTCAATATATCTTTGAAGGTCTATATAGTATTCTCCGCTTGCCCATCCACATGAGGATGAAAAGTAGTGTTTAAGTTCACCTTTGAACCCAAACCTTTTTGAAAGGACTTCCAAAACTGTGCAGTAAGTCGTGCACCTTTATCTGAAATGATATAAAATGGGACTCCATGAAGTCTCACCACCTCCGGAATGTATAAATTTGCATAATACCCTGTCGAATGAGTGGTCTTTACCACCAAAAAGTGGGCTGATTTTGTCATTCTATCGACAATCACTCAAATTGAATCATGCTGCCTGCGAGACCTTGGAAAGATTGTGACAAGTCCATATTAATCATCTACCACTTCCATTCTGGAAGTTCTATATTCTGAGCCAACCCTCCAGGCCTTTAGTGTTCTACTTTCCCTTGTTGGCAATTCGGGCACTTGACAACAAACTCAACATGCCTTGCTTCATACCTTTCCACCAATATACCTCTCTCAAATCATCGTACATTTTTATGTGGAACCTGGATGAATGGAATATCTGGAGCTATGAGTTTCCTCCATTATTCTGTCTTGTATTTCATTCACCCTAGGTACACACAATCTACCTTAATACGTCAACACATTATCTCCCCCTTGTTCAAAAGCTAATACTTTTTGCTTATGAACAATTTCCTTCAAATAAAGTAAATTGAGGTCTTGGTCTTGTTTTCTTTAACCTCTACACTAGCGATAATTCTTCACCATTTTTCACCACTATCCTTCATTCCTATGGAATCCATAAGTCTGACTCCCAAGTGTGCAAGTGTTTCCACATCTTTGTCTAACTCCCTCTTTTCTTCCTCAACATGGGCGCTTCTCCCCATGGATACCTACTTAACGCATTAGCAACCAAATTAGCCTTACCTGGGTGTTAAAGAATACTCATGTCATAATCCTTGAGTAATTCTAACCACCTCTTCTATCTTAGATTGAGATCTTTCTGGGTGGACATATATTGTAGGCTCTTCTGATCAGTGAATATATCAAGATTAAAGCCATACAAGTTGTGACGTCATATTTTCAAGGCAAAAACTACTGCAGCCAACTCTAAGTCTTGGGTTGGATAATTCTTCTATTGAACCTTCAACTGTCTGGAGGCATAAGCTATAACCTTATTGTTTAGCATTAACACAAGACCAATACAACTCTAGATGCATCATAGTACACCAAAAAACCTTGAGTACCTTCTGTTAAGGTCAAGAATGGGTCAACCTCCTTTTCAATTGTTGAAAGGTCTTCTCACAAGCTTCAAACTATTGAAATTTAACTGTCTTCTGAGTCAACTTGGTCAAAGGAGATGGAATAGATGAAAACCCCTCAACAAACCTTCTATAGTAGCCAGCCAAACATAAGAAACTCCTAATATCAGTTGCGATGTGGGTCTAGGCCAACTCTCAATTTATTCTTTCTTTTGAATATATAATCTAACCCCAAGAATGCCACACACTTAAGCCAAAACTCACACTTTGAGAACTTGTTATCTCATTCTTTATCTTTCAAAGTTTGAAGGACTATTCTGAGGTGACTAGAATGATCTTTTTTATTCCTTGAATAGATTAATATGTCATCAATAAAGACGATAACAAACATATCCAAATAAGGTTTGAAGACTGTATTCATAAGGTCCATGAACGATGTTGGTACATTAGTTAAACCAAATGATATGACCAAAAACTCATAATGCCCATATCTTGTTCTAAAAGTTGTCTTTGGAATGTCACATTCCCTAACTTTTAACTCATAGAAGCCAGATATGATGTTTATTTTCAAAAAATAGGTGGCACCCTGAAGTTGATAAAAAAGATAAATCTATCCTTGGAAGAGGATACTTATTCTTGATGGTAACCTTATTCAGTTGAGACACTTGGTCGAATGAAACCTTTATCTAACAGATCTTTCAACTGTTCTTTCAACTCTTTTAACTCTGATGGTTCCATTCTATATAGAGGAACAAAAATAGGATAAGTATCTGGAATGATGTCTATACCGAAGTCTATTTCTCTCATAGGAGGGACTCCGGGTAGATCATCTGGAAATACTTTTGGAAACTTCTTTACTATAGAAATTGACTGAAGGGAAGGTACCTCAGCAGTTGAGTCATTAACTCGGACTAAGTGATAGATATACCCTTTTGAAATTAACTTTCTCGCCTTAAGGTACGAAATGAAATGACCCTTAGGCACTGTTGAAGAACTACTCCACTCTATACCTCACTCATTAGGAATCTGAATATGACAACTCGGATTATACAATCATTGATGCATAACAGGCATGAATACAATCCATACCTAGAATGACATCATATTGTACGATGTCTAACTCCACTAGGTCATGCATGGTGTTCTTGTTATTAATGGAAATAGGACAATCACGGTAGAGTCTTTCTCTATAATAGACACTCCAACAAGTGTAAAACATAGAAAGGTTCACAAAGTGTCTCAGGAAAAATATCAAACTTATTATCAACATAAGGAGTTACAAAAGAGAAACAAGGTCTAGCAAATAATAAACACCAAAGGTAAAGACTTTGATCCTACAAGTGACAACATTTGGTCTCTTGCTATTGAAAGCTAGTGATTGCATAGAGGTGGTTTGCTCCTCCGCCAGTACCAGAAGTAGCTCCTCTAGGCGTAGCCCTGTTCGGTGGAGCAAATGATAAAGATTGGGCTCTGTTTCCTAGATTTCCACTACCTTGCCTGTTATTAGGGAACTCCCTCATGAAGTGACCCTATTGACCACACTTAAACCAATCTCTATGGCCATTACGACATTTACCTGGGTGGGTTCTACCATACTTAGCACATGTAGGTGCCCAACTACCTCCTTATACCACACTTCGTTGAGATTATGCTGGTCTAGCTCTAAAATTTTGTGAATTATGGACATGATGATCACCTTCTAGGTGCAGGAGAATTAGCAGATGATGGTGCTGGCCGCTTTTGTTTCTGACTTTGTTGCCGATTCTTACCACTTTTCTGCTTCCCAGACTCAATCCCAATCTTAGCTTTCTTGCTCCTATACTCTTCTATGTCCCTCAGTTTCTCCTATTCGACCTTATGCACAAAAACCATCAACCAAGATATGTCTATGTCTCCTATTAGCATCACATCCTTGCCCTCTTTGCTTGATGCAAGACCCAAGTTAGCGACAAATAAGCTCATTCTGCTCCTTATATCCTTAACCATTTTAAGAGCATAACGGGACAGCTAGGGGAACTTCAACCCATACTCATGAACACTCAAAGTGTCCTATTTCAGTGTAAGAAACTTCGTTCCTTAGACTCTTTTAATTCTCGGGGGAATGAAACGCCCCAAGAAATCTTTTTGAAAACAAGCCAAACTCGGATGTGATGTATCCTCATCTCGACCCTCCTTCCACTGATCAAAATTTTCCTAGCCATGTTTTTAAATTGGTATGAAGTTAGCTCAACTCTTTCAGCTTCAATTACATGCATCACATCAAAAAACTTTTTATCTCCTTAGTAAAATTCTTCAGAACCTTAGTATTGCTCGAAACAGTGAAAGTGGAAGAATTCATCCTCGAGAACTCACGAATACTCAAATTGTCAATCTTTTCTTGCATAGATACCCTTTGTTGTCTAACTCTATTTTTTACCACTTGGATAGACATCCTGATAACCTCACTGAACTCCGTATTGTTAAATTTCCCTTGAGGTTGCACTTCAGGTGCATTAGGTAACTCTGGTTCCTCAACATTCCTCCAAGCTGGACGACCTCTTACTGCTCTTTGTAGAGGCATAGTTATCTGAAACATGTGCAAGCATGAATTAGAGAGAAAATTGTAGAGATTAACTCTAACGAACGACAAGGAATATGAAAGAAGTAAGAAATTCCTAAATGTTGCAGCCTCCTAGTTATATATGTAGCGCGCTTCACATTGATAACTAGATTCTACATACACGATTTCATAGACTCCCTACGAATCTTGAACTTTGTGCTCTGATTCCTAATTTGTCACACCCCATCCTACACCCTAGACGTGACCACCACTCAATGACCATTGCTGGCCTAGAGTAGACCCTTGCCTAACTTATTTAACTCGGTGGAAGAGTTAACTCAATAAAAGAAAACATTCTCATACATTGACTTGCATTAAATAACTTGGCCAAAATTACACTTACATCTCATAGTAAAACATCTACAATTCAAAGAAGATACCAAGCACTAAACTCTCTGATTGTCTATGATGCCTCTATAATACTAAGATGAATGTTGGGATACACCGCACGACATCCTATACAAAGAAATATTGAAAACAATAAATATGTGTCCTCCAGAATGCAACGAGGCTCACCACTGACTCTGAGTGCTTATCTGGATCAACAAGGCGCTAGATGATGCTGATCCTAGTTAAATGTATCTGCATCATGATACGATGTAGGTCAACTGGTATCAGAGCATTAAATGTACGAGTATGCATGTTGAAATGCTAACAACAACTTAAGTTTGAATGAAAGTAAGAAGGAACACTTACCTTGGCTCAGCTCAACTCATGAATAACTTTAACATAAACCAACAAGACATATGCAATATATAAAAGCTTGTAAAATAAAGAATACATTTAGTTCATTAAAGATAATGCAATAACAAAGTCAACTTACTTATAATTGAATTTATATAGTTTCTGTGTATAATGACCGGGGAGCATCCCCTAGAAGTTATTGGCGTCGTCGATATCTCATAGGTCTTAGAGATGCCTCTTAGCATTCATTCAATGCATAATCATTAAAATATTGGAAAATTCAAAACTTTTCATAGCACATCAAATTTTAGAACATAACTTCATTTAGAAAATCATAAGTACATAACTGTAGCACTATGTCTCTTTTTCCATCCTAAGACACAACTAAATAGAATAAAATAGGGGCACGACTCTTAACAACATAAAAGAATACTATATCTATTGAATGCACTTAAGAAAATGGCATAACATATGGTCCTTGAATCTTTAAGGAGCCCATTTGAACATGGGGATAGGAACACAAGCTCCTCCTTTATATAGAAGATCCTCTAGTCATCACCACCTACACTTTGTTTAAAAAGATGAAGAAAAATGTTATTAGAACAAGAATGCATTAAGTATGATAACCACGCAAAAACATGAGTTAAAGAGGACATTTAGTTAGAAATCATGAATAATGTCTTTTTAGTAAAACTTCATGAACATTGATATAAATAGTACAATATAGTTCACATACATCATATATACATGGATGTCAATCATAACAATACTTGAATATTCATTAAGGAATAATCTACACATAAGAAGTATCATCAAAGACAACCTCCAAGTCTCACTAATGTAATGTAAAAGTAGCATCTTATAATACTACTCACACCAAGTGATAATAGAAAGTCACCCTAGACTTAGGCACATCATATTTCATAACATACCCTACATGCATTTAATCTTAGACATAATACCAACGTACTCATTAATGGTCACATAAGATCTCTTAAATTCATTACACCTTCGTCATAACACATTTATATCATAACATCGGTAAACCACCCACACAACTTCTTCACCAGCTTAGTTGTGTAATAAAAAGATGGAGTCCCATACCCCCACATGTACCAAGAGAACCCATTTAGGAGCCATAAGTGTAACTCACATGCATAATCATAATTCATATCTTAATACAAATAAAGTGAACTTTGACATACATTGATATTTACATACATGAACCATAATCCTTATTTCATATAGGAACCTTATCATAACTTCCCTTAGAGTCCACTTGTGCAATATATAAGTAGGTTCCGTAATCCTACCTATTTAAGTAGTCTTTTGAGAAATCATGACAAGTATTCACAATATCTTAGTTCATTTCTGAACTTTGGGGACGCTTAGTCGTAACCGATATAGACCATGTGAGCTACATGGAATTCGGTGTCATATAACCCCACATCAAAAAAAGGTGTTCTATTTTATAAGATATAACCTACATAATAGCTACTAGGTGGATCCTCCACTACCTATGACCTATGAGGAATGTAGTTAAGGGATAATGAGATTGCTTCTAGGAACCCGACCTATTGCATTAGCGGAGAGACTTCCATCTCATGAGTATCACTTGGATGACCCAACCTATTGCATTAGCGGAGTGGTCTTTTCCTCATTGTACATATCCTCTCGGTGCTAAGCTTAAACTCCCATTTTAATATCTTAAAGCCTTTATTTATAATAGTTCATAAAGTAGGCTTTAGGGACTTTCTCCCTCATACATCATATAGGTAAAATGTTTCTAAGATGAGAATGGACTTTCTTCATCGAACCTATATTATGTGAGAATGTACTTTCACATAATTTTACCATTCATACGTGCAGTTCTGTGCGCATACGTATGTGAGAAGGAATTTCACATAAACACCTCTAGGAAACACATGCTCATAATTCATTAATCATAAACTATACATGAATAACAATAGATAATGGTGCATATGAGAACTATCCTTTCGATTGCCAATGAATCTATCCTACTCATAATTATGCATGAGTTTTGTGTACATTAGTCAGCATGATCACATAATGGCAATAACATGGTATTGAGGAAGCTACCCTCTAAAGATCACAACTCATGTACAACATCCCTTAATTCATAAGTCACACATATAGAGTATTAAGGACTATATACTACACACTCACATTACACCATAGGAGGCAAAAACATATTCAACATTACAATAGGACACTCCTAACATGCATAAGATCACATATTGATATAGGGTTTACATAATAAGGGGTCATGCTATAATTATATTCTTAAAAACTAATCATATAGACTACACCTAACCCTAACACAATCATTCACATATATATAACATCATCCACACACCTAGATAATGCAACTAGAATGGAAGACTAAACATATAACATCACATTTGTGATCATCATAACCACACTAGATAAAACATCAATTGCCTTCAAGGGCATGATCATAACATATAAGGATATACAAGAATGTAAACACTGTAACCATAAGTTGATCATGCCACACAATGTCAATTCGAATAATAAGACTAGGAAATTAGGTAAACTAACCAAGTCTTCATGCTATGGTCATCATTGATAAATTCTTCACAATTCATAATCCATTGACATAGACAGAACTAGGATTAAGCAATACACTAAAATCTATTAACAATTGAATCATCATCTAATCAAGATCACAAGACCTACATTATATCATAATATGTGAGGTTAAGGAGATCATGGGTTATTCATAGTATTGGATTGAAAATCAGGTTAAAACCATTGATTAATCATAGATATATCATTAGAATAACTTTAAAATCAATTTAACAATGAAACTATGACTAGATTAAAAGATAGGATTTTTGACCTTAGAATCATATTAGAAAACCTTTGAAAGAACTCCTTAGATGAAAGGTTAACTAAGGATCAAGGGTTACCATACCTTAATAAAAGACAAGCCACGATAAATTTGGGGAATAAAGCACTTTGAATCCATCTCTATAGCTTCTTCTTGATCTTAGTCTCAAATGACGGTTTTGGGAGAGTCTGTTTTTTAGATGGAAAGGTTTGATTTAATGAATGTATTCTAAAACAGGGTTTTATATTTTTAACAAACTTATAATAAAGTGGGGTGAATTTTTAAATTCACTCCTTAACTTGGCAGCGCCTAGACAGATTGTGGCATGTCCAAACGACGACCCAAACGACGGAGCGTCGATGGAGTGACGGGTCATCCTATACTCTGTCATTTGGGTCAGAAACTCCACCTTATTGGGGCTGATTTACCACGCCTAAGTGTGGAGAAACATCCCCAATCAATGGGGCGTCGATGCTATGCCTAGGCAGTTTTTTTGCAAACCTTTGGAACCTCCTACATGACTCTTAGGGTGGTTCTTGGGGAGTTGTTCCATGACTTTTAGACCCTAAATACATCCATATACATGTTAGTATCATTCCCTATCAATTTAGGCTCCAAACAACACTCCAACACAAGGCAAACATATAAAGGCATTGTAGCACACAAACGAATAAATTCCAAACGTCTTGGTCGTCTATTGACGTTTGACTCCCAAACTCTTTAAAATGACTATAAAAATTTGTGACACACTTAATAAAAATGTTATTAACTCTTTAAGTCACATGTAAGGATATAGATACCTTAGTTCATCTTGAGGGTCTTGATAATATCCCCCACATGGGAACATTCGTCTTCAAATAACACTTGGAACTTCTTAAAGACTTTCAAGGACTCAATGACCCATATAGCAGGTCACAACATTAAACATGTTATCATATAATATCCAATTCACCAAACTTAAAAGGAATACTAACTTTATACCGTCATACAATTAAAGCAACATAATCAAATATGGACTACTCCTACAATCATTTCCATGCTTATATGCTTCTTCATACTCATTGTCATTTGGAGGAACCACCTTCTACAACTTTAGGCTTGCTCATTATTTTATCATAAGGTTAGACATACAATGCATTTCAAATGCACAAGTAGGCATAAAATCCACACTTCAATCTGATCAGAAAAATTAACCAATTCATTTAGTTGTACATAAATCATGAATAATATAGATCAACTACAATCTTATAGCTTAGACATAATGTCATCAAGATTATTTATGATATTACCATGTTCAATTATGTTCAAGGAGGAACTACCTTCTCCTAGTCACATCATACACACATGGAATCATAAAGCTTATATGCAAGAAATTCACCAAGGTCAATTCATTTAAGGAAAAACTCTCAACTTCCAACCAAGGCATACTCATACTTCCTTCCTTATGGAGTCAAAATGGCATGTCACACCACAACATCACAACATTTGGAAGTAATTCACAAAATTTCAATTTGTAGCTTACACTAGTTTTCGTGAACATGCATCATTTAATGAGAGTATTATAGCTCATAGGCACGTATCAATAATATTGGCTAGCTACACCATCACTTCTCAAGAGTGACCCTATATTCACACTTACCAAAATCACATATTTTTAAAGGGACTCATCTCTTCTAATTTTACGGAAAACTCAACACCTCATTATTGAGTCAGAAGACCCTCACCTAAAAAGTATTATCTAAGCATGTTCATTAAGACATCTCATGAAGTTAAATGCACCTTCACCACATTAAGACGCACAATCAACATGAGAAACATGCAATTTATAGAAATCCCTTTCTTATGAAATATGAATTTTTCAAATTATCCATAACATAGTGTCTTTTAAGACATGCACAACATATGGAGAACATGCAACCTATACTCATATGCAAGACTCCGACCATGAAAAAGCTACTAGAAACATCTTTGGTTTCAAGCTTGAGTAGGAATAGAAGCAAAATATAGGGATATCTACAACCTTACGATTCAAATAATCATCCCCCACTTAAAATGAACCCATTCAAGAGAAATTTATCTCAACCAAGAGAACTTGGACTTACTAATCCTTCTAGTAAAGCACCACATCCCCCTTTTTGAGATCAAGCTTAGGCAAACCCTTCTTAACACCAACTCCTTTCATTTTTTAAGAAGGAACCATTTCCCACTAGCTATTCACTCACACTCCACTAGGTGAGTAATCCATGAGATCATAAATAAGTAGCTAAATTAATGCATTCCATATCCATCACTCAAAATGATTCTTAACCTAGGGAAGTTCAAGGGAATTCAAAATAGGACCATTTAAGGGCATTCATATCCTTAACATGTAGGCACATTATCTCCACTTGGGTTAAGCCTAAATCAATATTTATCACTTCATTCCCTTAAACACCTAGGTCAAGGAAATCTAAGACTAAACCTCCATACTCTTCACATAATAAGGAGCTTACTAAGTCAATCACCCATAGTCATTATTCAAGCACCACTACTCCTCCAAACCTTTTACTTAAAGGAAACTCAAAAAGGACAAATTAGATTATACTGTCCAACCACACGAGGCCTTAACCATTTCATGAATACCAAGGGTATCCTAATAATTTCATTACTTCCTACCACCGATTCCTAACAAGGTAAGTATTACTGGAGTTAAGCCTACAAGGATCATCACCTTAGGTAGTCCATCTATAGCCTTTAGAGAATTTCCCCTCCAATGGTCATACTTAAGATCAAACTTATAAGTCAACTAACCTCTTTAAAGTATGTCAACATCAATTCTCTCCTTCCCTTTAATAGTTAAGGGGTGCATACATCCCTCTAAGTCAACCTTGGGGCAAATCATAATTCCAACTTATGGGACAAAAACGCCTTCTCCCCTTTTTCCAACTCTTAGGATATGTTCATATAGGGACTAATCAACAAGTCTTATTGGGTTCTCCCATTAACTACTATACTTCACAATTTCCTTTCTAAGTTCAACACCCATCTTCCCTCCTTATGAGCAAGCCTATACAAAAGACTCCAATCCTCACAAGGACAACTATGAACCATTAATCATATAAAAATGCAACTTTCATCTTTCACTATTTACCACATTTCTCCAAAAACTTTCAAGCCTATACCATAACATTACACTTTCATTATTAATAACCTTAAATCAACCTATCATTCCAAAGAGGACTCCATGGAATGAGGACTCCATTCAACTATAAAAACTATTAACAAACTAGAACAATGTCATATCATAAGTTCTAAACATATAACATCAATTCTCATAGGTCACCTATAGCCATGGATAGAATCACATCAAAACATTCCAAATTCACCTTCACATATACTCATCAATTCATAACCATCATAACAAACACCAAAACTTACCTTTTCTATCTGAAGCCTTGAGACATCATCCCTTCCAAACAATCACATCTAAAAGACCACAGGACAAGGAAACATAAGAAAGAGACCATATAAGTTAAGCTCTATGGCACGACAGAAGAGTAGTGAAGAAAGTGAAACTCTATCGTCCTATAGCCTCACACTCATAGATGTGTCGTGACTCACATCGATAAATAGACTCTACTTGATGTGGCATTACGAGAATTTGAAACCTAAAAACTAATCCCAAAATCTTATGCTCAGATACTATGTTTGTAACGACCGAAAAGCACCCCCTAGAAGTTACCGGCGTTGTCGACCTCTCGGAGGTCTTGGACAAGACTTTTAGCATTCATTCATCACATAATCATAAAAATAGAGGAAAATTTAGAAATTTTCATAGTACATCAAATGCTAGAACATCACTTCCATTATATAATCATAAGTACATAATTGTAGCAATAAGTCTCTTTTGTCATCCTAAGACACAACTCAATATAATTAAATAGGGACACAACCCTTAACAACATAAAAGAATAATCTAACTATTACATGAACTTAAGAAACTGACATAACATATGGTCCTTGAATATTTAAGGAACCCATTGGACTTAGGGATATGAATCCAAGCTCCTCCTTTCTATAGAAGATCCTCTAGTCATCACAACCTATACTTTGTGTAAAAAAATGAAGAAGAATGATATCAGTACAAGGATGCACTAAGTATGACAACTATTCAAATAAATGAGTTAAATAAGACATTTTAGTTAGAAATCATGCATCATATCGTTTTAATAAAACTTCATGAACATTGATACAAATAGTACAATATAGTTCACATACATCATATAAACATGGATGTCAATCATAACAACACTTGAATATTCATTAAGGAATAATCTACACATATGAAGTGTCCTCAAAGACAACCTCCAAATCTCACTAGTGCAATGTACAAGTAGCATCACATAATTCTACTCACACCAAGCGATCCTAGAAAGTAACACTAGACTTAGGCACATCATATTTCATAACATGCCATACATGCATTTAACGTTAGACATAAGACCATTAATGGTCAGATACGAACTTTTTATTCAGTAATTCTTAGTCATAACTCATTTAGTTCATATTATAGGTAAACCACCCTCACAACTCCTTCACAAGCTTACTTGTGCAATGTAACATGGATTCCCATACCCCCACATGTACAAAAAAAACCATTTAGAAGCCATAAGTGTAATTAACGTTCATAATCATAATTTATATATTAAGACAAGTAATGTCAACCTTGACATACATTGATATTTAAATACATGAACCATACTCCTTATTACATAAAAGAACCTCATCTTAACTTCCATTAGAGTCTATTTGTGCAATGTATAAGTATGGTCCATAGTCATACCTACACTAAGTGGTATTTCAATGAATCATGACAAATATTCATAATCTTATCTTAGTTCATTTCTGAACTTTAAGGATGCTTAGCCATAACCAACATAGACCATGTGAACTACATGGAATCCAATGTCATATAACCCATATCGAAAGAACGCGTTGTACTTGCAAGGTAGAACATACATAATAGATACCTAGGTGAATCTACTAGCTATGACCTACGAGGGAACGTAGTTAAGGGATAGTGAACTTTCTTCTAGAAACTAGACCTATTGCATTAGCGGAGAGACTTCCATCTCATGAGTGTCACTTGGATGACCCAACCTATTGCGTTAGTGGAGGGGTATTTTCCTCATTGTACATCTCCATTCAGTTCAAGCTTAGACTCCCCTTTAATACCTTAAAGCCTTTATTTATCATTATATCATAAAGTAGGATATAGGGACTTCCTCCCTCATACATCATATAGCTTAAATGTTTCAAAAATGAGAATGGACTTTCATCATAGAACCTATATTATGTGAGAATGTCCTTTCACATAATTTAACCATTCATACATTCATGTGTGTGTGTATACATATGTGACCAGGACTTTCACATAAACACCTCTAGGCAACACATGTTCAAATTTCATTGATCATGTACTTTATATGCATAGCAATAAATAATGGTGCATATGAGAACTATCTTTTGAATTGACACAACGAATCTGTCATACTCATAATTATGCATGAGGTGTGTGTACATTGGTCAACATGATAACATAATGGAAATAACATGGTATTGAGGAAGCCACGTGCTAAAGATCACAACTCATGTATAACATCCCTTAATTCTTAAGTCACACATATAGAGTATTAACGACTATAGACTACACATACTCACATTACATCATAGGAGGCAAGAACATATTCAACATTAGAATAAGACACTCCTAACATGAATAAGATCATATATTCATATAGGGTTTACATAATTAGGGGTCATGCTACAATAGTATTCTTAACAACTAATCATATAGACCACACCTAACCCTAACATGATCATTCACATATATATAGCATCATCCACACACCTAGATCATGCAACTAGAATGGAAGACTATACATATAACTTTACATGTTTCATCATCATAATCACACTTGAAAAAACATCAATTGCCTTCAAGGACATGATCATAATATATAAGGATATACAAGAATGTAAACACTATCACCATGAGTTGACCATACCATACAATGTAAATTCCAATACTAAGACTATGAAATTAGGTAAACTAACCAAGTCTCCATTCTATAATCATTATTGTTAAATTATCCACAATTCATAATCAATTGAAATATATAGAACTAGTATTAAGCAATACACTAAAATATAATAACAAGTGAATCATCATCTAATCAAAATCACCTGACCCATATTATATCATAATTTGAAAGGTTAAGGAGATCATGGGTTATTCAAAACATTGGATTGAAAATAGTGTTAAAATCATTGATTAGTAATAGATATATCATTATAATGACTTCAAAATCAATTTAACAATGAACACATGGCTAGATTGAAAGATAGGATTTTTTACCTTAGAATCATATTGGAAAACCTTTGAAAGAACTCCTTAGATGAAAGATTAACTAATGATCAAGGGTTACCATACATAAATAAAAAGAAAAGCCACGAAAATTTGGGGAAGAAATATCTTGGAATCCATCTCCATAGCTTGTTCTTGAGCTTAATCTCCAATGGGGATTTTGGGAGAGTTTGTTTTGAGAGGGAAAGGTTTGATTTGAAAAATGAATTCTAAAATAGGGTTTTGTGTTTTTAATAAACTTATAATACCCAAAAATATGTAAATTAACCGTACATGCCTTAGTTGGAACATGGGGTGAATTTCCCAATTCATCCCTTAATTTTGGCAGCGTCTAGAAAGATTATGCTAGGCCTAAATGACGACCCCAATGATGGAGCGTCGATGGAGTGACTGGACGTCCGACACTCATTCGTTTGGGAATGAGACTCCACCATCTGGATGACTGATCTCCCATGCCAAAGTGTGGAGCAACTCCCCCTACCAACTGGGCGTCGACCAAACTACTGGGCGTCAATGCTAGGCATTGTTTGACACTGCCTAGGCAGTCTTTTCTCCAACCTTTGGTTCCTCCTCAGGGCCCTTAGGGTGGATCTTGGGGAGTCATGCCCGGAAGTTTAGACCCTAAATATGTCCATATATATTTTAGGATCCTCTCCTATCAATTCAAACTCCAAAAAACCCTCCAACACAAGGTAAACATACAAAGTCACACTAGCATACAAACGACTAGATTCCAAACGTCTTGGTCATCCTTTGATGTTTGAGTCCCAAACTCTTTAAAATGAACTATCACAAGTTGTGACACAATTAATTAACATGTTATTAACTATTTAAGGCACATTTGAGGCTCGAGATACCTTAGTTCATTTTGAGGGTCTTGACACTATGGGTGATACTTTAACCGACAACCACCACTATGATCCTAAGTGGTGATACACCGTCTTGCCCACGCTATCAGAACTGTCCTACACTCAGCAGTCACATAGAAATACTTAACTTAGTGGATCCAATATCTTAACTTACGTGATCATGTAACAATTATGACCCATTAATACTGATGATGGCTACATGGTTTTCATAAAGACTTGAGTTAATATGAATCCCACATCGGTTCTCAATCTACTCTCAAAATATGCTTTAGCTCATTATTTTAAAAACAACTTCCTTCTTTGGATTGAGATAATTGCTCAACACTTAGCTTTAGAAGGCTCTCTTGGAGTCAATGTTCCCTTTTCTTGCTCAAAACTCTTTTGGAATCTTAGTTTCATGTTATCTTAAATGTGAAAACATTTGTAGTCTCTTAGGAAATACTTAGTTCCCTTATAACTTATGAGAAATGAACTCAACTCTTTACTCATTTCTTAGCTTGAAACTTGAGACTTAAAACAAAGTTTAAATGTTTATTAAAATTGTTGAATTTTCAAGAAACTTTGCTTTGACTTAGTCCTTAACCTTTATACTTAACTTTTTAACTTCTTTGACTTTGATCTTAATTTTCCTTGAATTGGATTATGGATTCAAGGTTCATTGTATCATGTTAATGGATGATTTCGTGATGTTTATATGTACCTTAGAGTGCTTGAATCAACTAAGAAATATGGGTACATCACTTAGGAACTTTTGCGAAACTGTGGGGAACGAATGGGGTGCACTAGCATCCTTGATGCTCTAGAGAGGCATGGGGAGAAGGCCACAAACTTCAGAGGCAAAGTTTGGGTGATCTGGATTGCATGGCTCCCCCAAAGCCCTACAGACAGAGATTGTCATGTGGGTTTATGGTAGGCGCGACGCCCAGGGCTCTACGGATAGGTGTTTCGACTTTTCTCCAACATTTTCATCTCTAAACCCTCTAAACTTCCATAGTTCTTTCCCAAAATACTTAGGATCATTAGTACCCTCAATACACAATAGATTTGACTCAAAAAACAACCTAAAACATGAATTAAATCAATAATATGTATTCAACAATTCAACCAACAAGAATTCAAAAATGTTCTTCAAGAAATTCGCTTTTTGTCATTCAACCTACTCAAAATTGCTGAATTTAAACAAGTTGGTATGTGGGTTATCTAATCTAAAACTAAAAGATCTAACATACCTTGATAGGGATCATCCTGAAGAACTCCACTCGCAAACCTTGGCATTCTTAGCGAATTCTTGACTTTCTCCCTTTCCTTCTTTTCTTCTCTCTTCTCCAAGCCTATGTGTAAATTTTAATTTTCGAAATATGAACTAAAACTTTTTTTTACTCCAAATAAACCCCTAACACGAAATAAAAAATTAATTGGTGAATAGGCTAATTTTCTCTTCCTTAAATCCGGATTGGGACTTTCCTTACTTCAACAACCCAACTTTCGATAGGCATATATCCCTCATACGATATCGAAAATGAACAAATTCGGTGGCATTGGAAATATCTTTCCAAGGCTCTCCATACATATCAAGAACTACCTCTAAATCATTCTGATCTAGAAGTTATGACCGTTTGAAAATAAACAAAATTCACTTTCTTGACTTAAAAAATTTTTCAGATTTTTTTCCTAACTTATTCTTACCCTAACTTATTCTTAGCTATTCCGAATTACGAGATGTTGTAGTTTTAGCATGGAGTATCAGATTAATATACAACATTCATGTTATGGAGTGTACTAATTTTACTGAACTTTGAACTTTGAGATTTTCATTGTTTGTAAGTAATACTTGAAATTTGAATAAGATAAGAATAGAAAACATAAAAAAAGTAACTTGTGGTGACTTATCAAAAAGAAGTCGCAACCCTTTAAAAAGTCGTAATCCTTAAGAAAGGTCAAAAATCATTATAAAGTCATAAATCTTTCGAAAAGTCACAAGACTTCGTAGAAGTCAAAACTATTTGGAGTTGTAACCTTTCGAAAAAGTCACAATTTTTCGGAAAAGGCGCAACCTTATAGAAAGTCACAACCCTTCAAAAAAGTCACAACTCATAGGTAAAGTTATAACTCTTTGAAAATGTCACAACCCTTCAATGTGAAAGTTGTCTGCCATTAATATAATATATATAATATAAATAATATATATAAATAATATAATATAATATAATATAATTAATATAATATAATATAAATAACATAACATAACATAACAAACATAACATAACATAACATAAAAACATAACATAATATAATATAATATAATATAACATAACATAACATAACATAACATACATAAACAAACATAACATATAACATAATATATATATATAATATAACATACATAATATATAGTATAAGATAAGATAAACAACATTTGGTGTCTTTGGGGTTATTATAATAAATTAATATTAAGTTATTAGTTTCTTCTTTTAAATACTATAGATAGACAAAAAAAGGGTAGATATAGATTGGTCAAATTTTAATTTGAAATGATTTTTTTTTTAAAATTAAAGAAGACTTTTAATTTAAGGATCATATGTACAATATATATAAATATTTGTTAACTTTGTGGTCTTAAAGATGTATCCTCACCCCTAAGAAAAAAGAAATTTGATATTAAACTGAATAGAAATAAAAGTGTAACAAATAAATTGAAAAGGAAAGAGTACTTATTTAATGTAGTTTGGATTCTTCAAATACGTTTTTGCTCAAATACCCTTTTCTCCATTAGTTTGAGACATTCCAGATTCTGTGTGCAACTGAAAATCTTTAAATTTCTTGTAAAGTAAGAATTGCTGCAAAATTATATTTATGGCTATGAAAATGAGTGAATATTAATTATCACGATACTCTTCTCGTTTGAAGTTAAGTTTAAGTTATTTCATTCTCCTTGTTGCATCAATTTTTATTAATCTACCTATTTTACCCAAAAAAAAAATATTGTAAATAAAAGTACAACAAATAAATTAAAATAGAAAGAGTACTTATTTAATATAGTTTAGATTCGTTTTTGATCAACTAGTTTGAGACTTCAAATCCTGAATACGAAGTTGTGGTTTGTGAAATCGCAAATCATTAAACTTCCTGTAAAGAAAGATTGCTGCAAAAGTATTATTTACGGATAAGAAAATGAGTGCATATTTATTATCACGATACTCTTCTCATTTGGAGATGAGGAATTCCATTTTCCTTGTTGCATGAATTTTTATTGATCTACCGAATTTACCCATATAAAAGATATTGTAATTGCATAATAGAACAACTCTACCAATCTCCCTTGTTATAAGTAGAAGAATAGAAAACTTACCCAGACAAAACATATGGTAATTGCATAATAGAACAACTCTAACAATCTTCGCTGGTTAAAGAAGAAGAAAGAAACTAACAAAATTATTAGTTTAAAAGTGTGAGAAACACTCTCTATTTATAGATAACAAGGTTCGTTTAAAAAGATGTTTATCGTGTCTTTTTAGATAAGTCACAAATCTTCATAAAAATCACGACTTATCGAAATGTCATAACTCATTGGAAAAGTCACAACTCTATAAAAAAATCTTATCTTTTGGAAAAAGTCACTACCCCTCAATGTTAAAAGGTTTCTACTTCTAATATAATATAATGTATATAAATATACAACTGATTATAACATATAATAGAAAACTTACCCACACAAAAAATATGGTAATTTCATAATAGAATAACTCTAACAATCTTCCTTGTTATAAGTAGAAGAATAGAAAACTAACAAAATTCTTAGTCCAAAAGTGTGAGAAACGTTCTCTATTTATAGACAACAAGGTTCGTATGAAAAGATGTTTATCATGTCTTTTTAGATAAGTCACAAACCTTCATAAAAATCACGACTTATCTAAAATGTCATACTTCATTGAAAAAGTCACAACTCTATAAAATAAATCACATCTTTTGAAAAAGTCACTACCCCTCAATGTTAAAAGGTTTCTACTTCTAATATATTATAGTGCATATAAATATAAAACTGAATGTAATATATAATAAATTGAGTATTTTCAATTGGGGTATTATAGTGATTTAACATTCATGTTAGGAAGTACATGCTTTTAAGATAGCATAGAAGATATAGTATGTATAGATTTAAGGACTAAGTCATATACAAGCCTTAAAGTTGTCCGCACATTTCAGTTAGACACCCTAACTTAGGGCAGTACCTATTGAACATTTTAATCTTAACAAATTTATATCTATTACACACAAAATGAAAATTTGTGGAAAGACATAAGTGCGTGTGTCTTAAACACAAATATATAACATATATACCAATAAAATGATGACACATGGCAATGAGATAAAAAAAATTAAAGAAAAAAATAAATTATTTTATCAACCCCCCATTCCTGTTCTTCTTCGTCAAAATTTGCTGCCATTGTAAAGCTTTTCACCCATTTTGAATTTTCTTTAATCACTTACTACCATAATTATCTAAAGAAGAATGACGACTTGAATTTTCTTTAATCACTTGCTACCATAATTATCTTAAAAAAATAATGACTTTTGCTTAAAAGAATAATCAATTAATATTATTTTTATATAAAAAAATGAAGCTTTGCTACAACATTTGAGTTTTAGACCTATTAACTTTTTACAAAAATTAAGGTAAAAGCAAAAGAAAAATAAAAAAGAGCTAGAGAAAGGGACGCAAGAGTACTTAGAGGATGACTGCAGTGAAGAAGTGAAGAACAAGACAAGTTTTTTCATTTTATCTTAAAAAATTAAGTATATAAGTTGGAAAACAAAAAAAATAAGATTTTTAATAATTATATGCGCTCAAGGAGAGTAAAATACACTTTTTTTGTCATGTAATTTTTTTGTGTCTAATAGAAATAATTTATTAATAAATAAGATATTATCTAAGTGAAATATGTGGACAACTTTAAATAGTCGTAAATGACTTAAGCCTAAATTTAATATTGTTATGAAAGAATGGATGCCCATGTGGCTTATGGGCCCACCCACTGTAGAAAACTCCTTTCTTCAAGTAACTTACCTTTTCAAGCTTATAATACGTCTTTTACTTGTATTAAATGAGACACAAAAATAATAGCAAATAGAATACTATTACTTTTCCCTTTTTTTCTTTAACATGTTACTCTCTCTATTTTGTTCTCTCTCTTCTTTGTTATTTTTTTTAATTGATATTTTACAACACGTTATCACCATGAAATCTGCCATTTTGAGTATGATCTTATAGATCATGTGAAATTCTTGGAGTTAATCAAGTGAAAAGATAAGTACTTTACTTTAATAATTTATCACTATATTGAAATTATATTTATGACATTTGTTTTAAGTCAACATAATTTTTCTAACTAAATATAATATTTTTGTGGAATTAAGAAAATTGTACGGTCTTCGTCTATTTCTCAACCCTTTTTCCTATTCTTCTGCTTCTTTGACTCTTTCTTTCTTTCTTTTTACTCTTCTGCTTCTTCACCTCTTTCTTCTTCTTTTTTTACTATTTTAATTTTTTGTCTCTTTCACTGGTGTTATTTATCTTCCTCCTCTTTTTTTTTTTTTTAATTCTTGTTCTTTTCTTTGAACTTTTTATCTAAATAATTATATTCCTCAAATCATTTTTTTCATGTCAATTTTTGATTTCAAAAACAAGATGAAAAGAGGAAGAAAAAGACTGCAAATTTGTATGAAATTACGTTTTAAGCAGAAATTTAAAATATTTAAAATTACAGAAGTAAGAGTTCACCATTGATGGTCATTATAAAGCTTCAAATTTTGAATTCATTATTCTAATTTTATAAATTTGTGATAAGTTTGAATAGGTAGTTCCTACAAATGATTAAAAATATCGTTTGGAGTTTATATCTCAATTTTAAGAGGGTTTGGTTAAGTTTAAAATTGATTTTAGGAGAAATATTAGATTGAAATGAATTAAATATAACATTGAAATGGTCTTGCAACTGTATTAAAGTTGAATTAGATAATACAATTTTAATGCAAATTTAATTCATTTTGAAGTTTTTTGATTGAATTGTCACTATTGGATACTTGTTTAATCCATTATTAATATAACTTATCAATTTATTGATCATTGTCATATCTTTCGTTAGTTAAGTTTTCCATTCATTCTTAATTCTCTTTTCTAATTCAACTATAAATATTGTGTGATACTATTTTAATGCAAACTTAATTCATTTCACGGCCTTTTCATTTATTTGTTACTATTGGGCACTTGTTAATTCATTATTGATACAAGTTTAATTCACTCTACAAATCATTGTCTTGTCAGTCATAGTTACGTTTTCAATTCATTATTAATTCTCTCTTCTTATTCAAATTTAATACCGTTTAATACAATTTTAATATAAATTTAATTCATTTTGCAGTTTTTTATTCATTTATTTGTTCCTATTGGATACTTGTTTAATTCATTATAAATATAAGTTTAATTCACTCTATAAATCATTGTCTAATATTTTATTTATTACATTTTTTTGTTCATGCTTAATTCTCTCTTTTACCTTAACTTTAATACTTGTGTAATACACTTTTATATTTTTAATTCACTTTGCGATTAATCAATTGGTTTGTTACGATTATTGATAAATGTTTTATTCAGTTTACATGCAGATCAAAGAATGCTGTTTGCTTTCTACGTTCTGCATTCATATTTAATTCTCTTCTAATAATTCAACTTTAATTTGTCTGTAATACATTTTTAATTCAAGTTTAATTCATTTTGCAGTTTCTTATGCCTCTTCATTTGTTACGATTATATTACTTCTCTTCTAATAATTCAACTTTAGTATGTTTGTAATACATTTTAATTAAAGTTTATTCATTTTTACAGTTTTTATGCCTCTTCATTTGTTACAATTATATTACTTGTCTAATTATCTATTGATACAAGTTTTATTCAATCTAGAATTATTGACTATGCTACCAAAAAAAGGGGGAAAAAAGCAATAGCAGGAGAGGGAGAAAGAGCAAAAAAAAAAAAAGCAAGAAAGAAAGGACAAAAGAAAGAAAGAAAGAAAGGGAGAAAGAAAGAAAGAAACAAGAAAGAAAAAAAAGAAAGCGAGACACAGTAAAGGAGAAAGAAAGAAAAAGCGAGACAGAGAAAGAAAGAAAGAGCGAGACAGAGAAAAGGAAAAAAGGAAAAAAAATTGCTATAAATGGTAATAATTAAAGAGTATATTTAAAATAAGTAATTATTTTTTAAAAGGAATACATTCACGTAATTAATCCTTGTTTTAATCACTCTCCTATTTGAGATCTAAAAGATGTTGTTGAAGATTGTCTTACTGATCATATCAATGTGTTATATGTTCTAATTGTTGAATTTTTTTGCGATGATGAGAAATTAACTAAATAGACACATTAATATTGGAGATTTCTTCTTCCATTTTTGTAGTCTTATTAATATATTATTTATAAGTTAACTTCCTTTGACAAGTTTAGTATATCTTTTGGTGGTTTTCCTTTCTAACCCCCAAATTTATATATGATTTAGCTTTATATATGAATAATTTATACGAAGATCTTTTGGATATCAAATGCTTCAGTCAATAATTTTATGTGGAACTATAGATATTGTAACCTTTCATTAATGCTTAAAAGAGTAATCTTTCTAGATAATTACACATGTTTGGAAAATTACCTAGTAATATCATTTATGTTTGTTTTTTTAGGATTATAATATCACCCAAATTTATTTATTTTACTCAAAATATACTTTAAAGAAAACATTATCTCTGTATTAAGATGTCTGGTCACATTTTTTAATTTATTAATAATATTTTTTTAGATTCTTTAAGTGTTTGTACCCCTGCTTTCAATATTATTTATACAATATTTTTTGTTTATTTGTTTGTACTTCTCTGATTTGAACAAATTATTTAGTTTGTTCTATTTTAACTTAATTAGTGGATAATTTTTTCTGAAACTATAGAATCTGTTTTGATTATATCTTTTAGTTTTAAATTCATATTCTTTAGTAATATCATTATTATTTTGGATGACGGTAATATCTTGTAGCTACTTTGAGTATGAAATCAACCATCATGACGAAAAATACTTTAATTATAGACATCTTAATGGACCTCTTTACATCAAAATTGTGCAAACAAAAAGTAACTAACGACTTAAAATATCTATAATCATATTAAAATTTATTCAACTTTCTAAATTCTATCAATATCACATAAATTAAAATAATAGATATTGGGTTCGTGCTAGCATAGGCACCCGTGTCTAGTTTTAAACTTACATGTAAGTTTTAAATTTTACTTCTTTAAAATAGAGAGTTCTAAATTAATATTTTACATATTTTTAATAATTTTAAAATTATGACAAAAAATACTTTAATTTTGGAAATGTTAATGGACCTCTTTACATAAAAATTATGCAAACAAAAAGTAAGTAACGACTTAAAATATCTATAATCATATTAAAATTTAATTAACTTTCTAAATTCTGTCAATATCACATAAATTAAAATAATAGATATTGGGTTCGTGCTAGCATAGACACCCATGTCTAGTTTTAAACTTACATGTAAGTTTTAAATTTTACTTCTTTAAAATAGAGAGTTCTAAATTAATATTTTACATATTTTTAATAATTTTATATCACGACCCAAAACGAGCCGCGAGTGGCACCCACACTTATCCTACTATGTGAGCGAACCAACCAATCTAAACCCCAACATTTCAACCATAATTAACAAAATACAATGCGGAAGACTTAAAACTCATTAAGAAAATCAATTAGATAACTTCTAAAATTTATCAATCATTATCCCCAAAATCTGGAAGTCATCATCACAAGAACATCTATCCTCAAATTACTAAATCTAAGAGTATCTAAGAAGCTAAAATAAATAAAAAGCTAGTCCATGCCGGAAGTTCAAGGCATCAAGACATGAAGAGGAAGATCCAGTCCAAGCTAGAAGCAATAGCTCACCCTGAAATCTGGCTTGATGAAGAATGGCTAGAGTTGCGTTTGAGTTGAAGACGACGGTACGTTTGCTGCACTCCACAATTAACAAAGGAAAACAAATACAAGTAGGGGTCAGTACAAGGCACAAGTACTGAGTAGGTATCATCGGCCAACTCAAAATAGAAAACAGTATATATCAGATAATAACATAAAATCAACTAATATTCTTAACAGGCGACATTAACAATTACCATAACCCTTGGTCACAACACCAAGCACATCAATGAGGACTCACGCCTCCCCATCATACTCATTTGGGAATTAGTTCTTTAAGATTTAGTACATTATCATAATTCAAGATTCATTATCTTTATTCCTCTTGTGTCGGTACGTGACACTCCGCTCCACTACTATTATCCTGGAAACGTGACACTCCGATCCATATACTATCCTGGTGTCGGAACGTGACACTCCGATCCATATACTATCCTGGTGCCGGAACGTGATACTCCGATCCTATACTATCCTGGTGCCGGAACGTGACACCCGATCCATATACTATCGTGGTGCCGGAACGTGACACTCCAATCCATATACTATCCTGGTGTCGGAACGTGACACTCCGATCCATATACTATCCGACACCCGATCCATATACTATCCTGGTGCCGGAACGTGACACCCGATCCATATACTATCCTGGTGCCGGAACGTGACACTCCAATCCATATACTATCCTGGTGTCGGAACGTGACACTCCGATCCATATACTATCCTGGTGCCGGAACGTGACACCCGATCCATATACTATCCTGGTGTCGGAACGTGACACTCCGATCCATATACTATCCTGGTGTCGGAACGTGACACCCGATCCTCTATTACTATCCTGGTGTTGGAACGTGACACCCGATCCTCTAATCTCATTACTTTAGTTCATCAAGCCTTCTTTTATACCAAGGCATCATCAATCTCGTTACTTTAGTTAATCAAGCCTTCTTTTATACCAAGGCATCATCATTAACAAAGTAAATTTAGGATTTAAGATTCAATAGCCTCATCATGCTAATTCATCACATTTATATGATCACATCATGTAAGCACACAATTAAGCATATAGAAGACTTTATAATACTATCCAACACATATCATTCGCTATTAAGAGTTTACTACGAATAGCATAAACCATAACCTACCTCTACCAAAGAATTTTGATCAACAAGCTATCTTCCCAAAGCTGCGTTCTTCTTCTCTCTCTCGTTCGTTTCTCCCTCTCCTTGTTCTTTCTATTTTTCTTATTCAAACCCTCTTTCTTTTACCCTAATTGTCATATAATTAAGTGTAAAAGATGATAAAAATAACCCACTAATTATTTCAAGGTTATCTCCTTTAACCCCCAAGTAATTGAATTATTAACATTACTCTCTTAACTTTATAATTATAAGCATGAATAGTCCAAAACGCCCCTTTAAAACTTTAACAGAAATCCGACCCAGTCTAGGTTACGCAGCCTGTGACGGTCCGTCATGGCTGTGACGGTCCGTCCTGCAGGTCCGTCACAAAGTTCAGAGAGTTAATTCTGTGGAAAGATTTGTGACGGTCCGTCGTGCCTGCGACGGTCCGTCCTGCCATTCCGTTACGAAGTTCAGAGAGTCGATTTCAGTACCCAAATTTCAGAATTCTAAGTGTTTTGGAACGAGACCCCCTTGACGGTCCGTCGTGCCCATGACGGTCCGTCGTGGGATCCGTCGACTCAGACAGTTTTTCCAGAAATAAAATCTGCTGCTCAAAACGACTAAACAGGTCGTTACATTTTAAAATCATAAATATAACTAAATTCTGTGAGAATCGACATGATTTTATCTTTACAATTAACAAGGAGATTTTTTGTGCAAAGAAAATCACGCACATAATAATTATCATACATGTACTAATTAATTACTTTCATAACTAATTATTTTTCAAGTTAATAATAAAAAACACTTAATTGGGTATTGCTATCCACAAATTTCGTATTTCAATTATCTCTCTAAATTATTATTTTTTTCTTTGTATTAAGATAACCTCAATTTATAATGGTGGTTAAATGTTTGAAATAAATTAGTATTATGAGCCTACATACATTTAAAGAATTAAAAAAATATAATTAATAAATTTAAAAAAATATAACATGGCATTCCATTAGGAGAGAGATAATATTTTATTCGTGTCAATATATTTTGAGGAAAATATGTAAAGTTGGTGATATTATAATCCTAAAACAAACATAATTGATATTATTAGGTAATTTCTCATACATGAGTGACTATCTAAGAAAATTACTTTGCTTAAAAAGAGAGAAAAAGATAACTAATTTAGTACATGAAATTAACATATGCATATTGTATGCACAATTTTTACTGATACAATTGATATCACATTATTTATCATTTATCTTATGTTTAATTATCAGCTAAGAACTTCATTTTCTAAATGTTTGGTTTAATTGCTGATAAGTTATCCCTAATACATTTCTTAAGATTTATCGATATTATAGTTTTAGTTACTTAGATGAACATTGTATATGAAACAATAAATATATTTATGCTTGATTATTATAAGTGTTAATATTGTTAAGGCTTAAGGTGAATATTTATTTTGGACTATATATAATGTCATTGATTAAAGAATAAGAGATTGGTTTCAAGTTTTATGGCACCAAAATGATAAGACATCGATTAAAGTATCGATTCACCATGATAATAATATTTTGGGTTCAAATCCCATCGTGTTTTGGATAAGCACGCCTTTATATGAATAAGACATTTCGTTCAAGTATCAACACAATAAATTGATGAGTGAGCAAATTGATATGTTCTTGATAAAAATAAAATAAAATAAAATAAAATTGTGAAGCTTGTCCCAGTAAACATGCTCTATTTTTAGAAAAGATTGTGATGACATTATATTTAACGTCTGAAAGATGACAATAATTATTGTTGTTTTATAAATGAATATTGAAAAAGGACAAAATAATAATAGTAATCATAGTGGTAAAAATAAAGAACACTGTAATTTTTCTAAATTGTCCTTCAAAATGTGAAGGTAATTTTTTTCATCAAAATGGTATGAAAGATCATTAGAAACATAACTGTAATGAGACCTAATAAATCAATATGTTTATAAATCCTCCATCAAAGAGAAGTATGAAAAAGTGGTGATATACTTAACATTCAAAAGTGATTTCAAGGATGTTGCAACAAACCAATAACAATTTGCAAATAGAGATATCTTGTATTATGACGATAACGGAAATACAAGACCAAGAAGGAAAAGAAAAACCAATGGAACAGTAACAAGGAAAGAAGAAATTACGGAGATGAGGAAACACAGAAAAGGGAGATGAGATAACAAGACTCAACTACAATTTTTTCTAATTAATTCAGATCTTCTTTTGCTATTTATGAAATCTGGTACTTCCAGAACCACACGTTCTTGCCCTTTGCGCATGTTCTCATTGCTTAGTTACCACTACGAAATCAGTTAGCCTTGTTGAAGAGGTTCTCACGCGCTTACTTCTTTTTAAATCCCCATTCTCCAGCTGAGTGTGTTTCTCCACGGTGACTGCTGATGTGTCCTCCAAGTTAGCTTGTGGGTTCACAACAATACTCCCGTCCTGGATAGGAACCTTGTACTCGAGGTTCATAGAAGTCTCAGGAAGAATGTTGTTTGTATCGTTCAAGTTCAATGGAGTAATTTGTTGATCACGAATACCTATACAACGTTTGAGCATGGATATGTGAAAGACTGGATGTATGCAAGCATCATCAGGTAGTCTACTTTTTAAGCGACATTTCCAATACGTTTGAGGATTTTGAAAGGCCCAAAATAAAGTCTTTCCAGTTTAGGATGCTGGTGAAGGCGAATGGTATTTTGGTTATACGGTTTTAGTTTGACATACCCATTATCGCACTTGGTAAGTTAGTTCCCTTCGACTCTTGTCAGAGAGACCCTTCATTGGATTCTGGGAACAAGCCAAGTTAGCTTTAAGGAGAGTTAAGTCCTCAGCCCTGTCCACCAGATAAGCTTCAATCATTTCACTAGCGCTACTGCCCAAAATGTACCGAGCTACGTTAGGTGGGTCTGTACCATACAAAACTCGAAATGGAGTCATTCCAGCGGAGGAGTGATATGCGGTATTGTAACAGTATTCTGCCCAAGGTAACATCGCAACCCATTTGGTGAGAGCATCAACGACAAAACAACGTAGATATTGCTCCACACATTTGTTCATAGCCTCAGATTGGCCATCTCTCTGAGGGTGGTATGCTGTGCTCTGTTGGAATTAATGCATCAATGTTTAGTCTTCCAAAATTGTAACTTTGTTTTTCAAGAAGTCTTTTTAGAATTCTGTAGTACATGTATCTAGTAAATTGTGATACATGTATTTAGTTATTTGTGCAAGATTTTCTGTTTTCTATTTTGAGTAGCATAAATAGTGATGTAGTTGATGATTGTAATCATCTCAAGTGGCCTTATGTAGCCTATAATAAATTTGAGCATTCTATAAAGATACTATTTTCCTTCCATATTTCCTTCAAATTGGTATCAAGAGCAGGTTTTCGTTCTTAATCTGGGGTTGGGTGAAGAAAAAAATATGGCATCCAAAACAAATGAAGGTGTTGATTCTTCAGTTGTTCTTACTCCATTTTTTGATGGAAATGATTTTGAATACTGGAAGATAAGAATGAGAACACATTTGAAAGCTGAAGGTTTGTGGACTATTGTTGCAAATGGCTTTGAAGAGCCAGAAAACGATGGTGATCTTATAGCAGCAGAAATGAAAAATCTTGAGGATAAGTATCGTCAAGATGCCTTGAGCAAAATCCAAATGGGAGTCTCAAGAGCATATTTTGCAAAAATTGCTACTTTTGAGACTGCAAAGGAAACTTGGGATTTTCTGGAAACTGAGGTGTATGGTGACGAAAAGGTAAGCACTATAAATCTTCAAACACTTAGAAGAGAGTTTCAAAATTTAAAGATGATAGAATCTGAAAAAAAATGATGAATATTGCACAATAGTTATGAATATTATTAATGAAATGAGAAATCATAGTGAAACAATTTCTAACCAACAAGTTGTAGAAAACATTCTAATTAGTATCACAGAAAAGTATGAGTACATCCTTGCTATCACTGAGGAGACAAAAGATCTTTCTAAGCTTTCCATCAAAGAGCTAGTTGGACCATTTCGTGCACACGAGAAGCGAAGATTTTTTCGTGAAGATCAACCCAAAAAGACGACTTTCCAATCTAAAATAAATGAGAATTCTCAAAATTTCTCAAAAAATCATCAAAAGAAAAATCAAAAGCCAAAAAAGAAGCAGGATCATGATGCTTCTTCCATGTAGGTTGAAGAAAAGGGTGAGAAAAACTCTAGTCTTTTTTTAAAAAACTGCAAAAAGACTAATCACAATGCAGAAAAATGTTGGCACAAAGGCAAGCCCCAATGTAACTTTTGTAAAACGTTTAGCCACGTTGAAAAGGATTGTTGGCACAAGAAACGGCAGCAAGCAAATTTTTGTGAAAAACATGAGGAAGAAAGGGAAGAAAATCTTTTCTTTGTTTCTAAATCTGATTCTTCAACAAAAACCAATGAATGGTATGTTGATAGTGGTTGTAGTAATCACATAACTGGAGATGAAAAGGCTTTCCTCTAAGTTAATAAAAGCATCACTACTAAAGTGAAGATGGGGAATGGAGCCTTAGTTGATGCGAAAAGTAAAGGTACTATTTCGATCAACATGAAAGGATGCGGTAAGCAAATTCATGATGTTCTTTATGTTCCTGACTTGGAAGAAAATTTGTTTAGTGTTGGTCAACTGATGGAAGATGGTTATTCTCTTGTGTTTAGAGATAATTATTGCAAGACCTATGATAAAATTTAGCCAAATCAAGTACTGTTGAAGTAAAGATGATAAACAGAAACTTCCCTTTGCAATTTCATTACAATGCATTAAAAATGAAATTGTAGATGATTCATGGCTTTGGAACAAAAGATTTTGTCACTTTAATTTTCATGGTTTAAAGCTTCTCTCAAGCAAAAGGACATGGTGCAAGCACTTCCTGAGATACATACTGAGGTGGATACATGTGAAAGTTGTATAATGGGAAAGCAACACAGGAAGTCTTTTTCAAAAGAAGTGTCTTGGAGAGCAAGTGTATTTTTGGAAGTAATTCATACCGACATTTGTTGACCAATGAAGAGTCCTCTTGGAAGTCAAAGGTATTTTCTAATCTTTATTGATGATTTCTGAAGAATGACTTGGGTTTATTTCTTGAAAGAAAAGTAAGAAGCATTTGCTACATTCAAGAAATTTAAAGCCCTTGTTGAGAAGCAAAAAGGTTGCAGCATCAAAACCATTCACAGTGATCGAGGAGGTGATCACACAAGTCGAGAATTTGAAGAATATTGCAAAAATAAAGGCATTCAGAAGCAACTTACAGCAGGGTATACTCCTCAACAAAATGGTGTATCTGAAAGAAGAAATAAAACAATTGTTGAAATGTCCAGAACTATGATGAATGAGAAAGGGCTGCCAAAATATTTTGGGCAGAAGAAGTGCATACACCAGTTCACATCCTTAACAGGTGGCCAACAAAGGCACTAAAGGACAAAACACCAGTTGAAGCTTGGAGTAGAATTAAACCTTCTGTAAGTCATTTTAAAATTTTTGGGTGTATTTGTTATGCTCATGTACCTGCTGAGAAAAGAAAAAAATTGGATGAAAAAAGTCAAAAATGTGTCTTTCTTGGTTATAGTGATGTTACAAAAGGATATAGGCTTCTCGATATCAAAACTAACAAACTTGTTGTTAGTAGAGATGTCATTTTTGATGAAAAACAACATGGAATTGGGAGGATAAAAAGATAGAGAATACTGCTATCATATCTTGAAATCAAAAAGAGGATGAGAAAGATGAAGATGTCACTTAAGGGGGAGAAATCTAAGATTTAGATAATGAAGAACCACCTCCAAGAGGAACAAAAATGTTGAGTGGCATTTATCAAAGATGTAATTTTGCCGGTGTCGAGCCTGAAAATTATGAAGAACCAATAAAGCATGATGTTTGGAAGAAAGCCATGGAAGAAGAAATTCGAATGATCGAAAAAAATAATACATGGGAGCTTGTGGCTATTCCTAGAGAAAGAGAAGTTGTAAGTATAAAATGGATTTACAAAATCGAACTCAATCAGGAAGGAGATATTCAAAAGCACAAAGCAAGGTTGGTTGCTAGAGGCTTCATGCAAAAACCAGGTATTGATTTTTATGAAACTTTCTCTCCAGTTGCTCGTCTTGAGACAATTAGAACTGTAATTGTTGTTGCTGCACAAAAGAAATGAAAGATATTTCAACTTGATGCTAAATCAACATTTCTGAATGGAAATCTTGATGAAGAGATTTATGTTGAGCAACCTCAAGGATTTTTTGTTCAAGGGGGAGAAGAAAAAGTGTATAGACTAAAAAAATCTTTTTACGGGCTGAAGCAAGCTCCAAGAGCATGGTACAATGAAATTAATACATACTTTCTGAAAAATAATTTTCAGAGAAGTAAAAGTGAAGCCACTTTGTATGTGAAGAAAGAACATGGCAGCATTATCATTGTTTTTCTCTATGTGGATGATTTGCTCTTTATAGGAAATGATGTAAAGATTATGCAAAATTTCAAAGAAGATATGATGCAAGCTTATGAAATGAGTGATCTTGGATTGCTAAATTATTTCTTGGGCATCGAAGTTTCTCAAGTGAAAGAAGAAATTTTTATTTCTCAAAAGAAGTATACTAAAAGTATTCTTCAAAAATTCAAAATGATGGATTGCAGGTCTGTGGCCATACCATTAGCACCAAATGAGAAGTTTAGAAAAGATGATGGAGAAAAGAAAGTTAATAGCTCACTTTTTAGGAGTTTGATTGGAAGTTTGTTATATCTTACTTCAACAAGGTCAAATATTATGTTTGCTGCTAGTTTATTATCCAGATTGATGCAAGAACCAAGCCAAGTGCATTTTGGAGCTGCAAAGCGTGTTCTACGCTACTTGCAAGGAATAATTGATTATGGGATAATGTACAAATTTGGTGTAAATCTGAACTTAATTGGTTAATGTGATAGTGATTGGGCTTGAAGTATAGATGACATGAAAAGTACTTCTGGTTATGCTTTCTTATTTGGATCAAGCATTTGTTCTTGGTTATTAAAAAAGCAAAGTGTTGTTGCTCAATCCACTGCCGAATCAGAATATGTTTCAGCATCCAAGGCTATTTCTCAAGCTATTTGGCTTAGGAGAATATTTGAAGACATTGGTGAAAAATGAAAAAAAATGGACTGTTTTGTATTGTGATAACAAATTAGCAATTGCAATTGCCAAGAATCCAGTCAACCATGAAAGATCAAAGCATATTTCCATCAAGTATCATTTTATCCGAGAAGCACAAGAGAAAGGCGAAATTCAGTTGCATTATTGTCAGATAGGAGAACAACTTGCTGACATCTTCACCAAAGCACTTGATAGAGAAAAATTTTGCTATCTTCGAGAACGCATTGGAGTTATCAAGCAAATGCATTAAGGGGAAGTGTTGGAATTAAAGCATCAATGTTTAGTCTTCCAAAATTGTCTCTTAGTTTTGCAAGAAGTCTTTTTAGAATTTCATAGTACATGTATCTAGTAAATTGTGATACATGTATTTAGTTATTTGTGCAAGACTTTTTGTTTTCTATTTTGAGTAGTATAAATAGTGATGTAGTTGATGATTGTAATCATCTCAAGTGGCCTTAAGTAGCCTATAATAAATTTGAGCATTCTATAAAGATACTATTTTCCTTCCATATTTCCTACATGCTCATAGCGAATGTGGTACCTTGTAGTCGATTAAGCTCCTGCCAAAAGCTATGCAGGAAACGAGGGTCCCGATCAGAAAAAATAACTCTTGGAGGGCCATGAAGTCGAACAATTCCAATCACAAAAGCATCTGCAATTGACTGAGAAGTGAACAAAGATGGCAACGCAATAAAATGTCCATATTTTGACAATCGATCTACGACCGCATGATAGTGGACTTACCTTTAGAACTAGGCAAGCAAGTGATGATATCCATTGCGATATCCTCAAAGACTATCGAAGGAATGGGTAGAGGTTGTAGCAGACATGCAGGCAATTGATGGGAATCTTTCATTTACTGGCAGACTTGGCAAGAGGCTACATAGTTATAGACGTCTTTTTTCATGCCCTTCCAAAAAAAATTTGAAGCAACTCTATGATATGTTCGGGCCACCCCCGCATGACCTCCAATAGTGGTCTCATGAAATTCTTGGAGTAGGGTCTGTCGTGGAGGAGAATCATAATGAATAACCAAACATCCTCAAAAAAATAAGAGTCCATCTCGAAAAGTGAACCCTGAATCAGGGGTGGCCTGGTCATGCACATTGTGTTGTATAAAAGTCAGCTCTGGATGTGTTTTGTTAAGTACTTTGAGCTCATTTTCGAGGTCATAACCCCGTACTGAGATAGTGAGAAAAATAACATCTGAAACGCAGGAAAGACCATCAGCAGCTTGGTTCAATATTATGGCAGTATATAATCTGAAAGTCAAAGCCAACCAACTTTCTTAACCATTTTTGTTGTTCCGGGGTCTGAATTGTTTGGTTTGTCAAGCTCTTAAGTGATTGCTGGTCAGTGTAAATGGTGAACCTCCTACCTAACAAGCATTGGCGCCATTTTCTAACTGATTGGGTGATTGCAAACATCTCACGTTGGTAGGTGGAAGCCTCCTGCATCCTATTACTCAACTTCTGACTAAAATATGCCACTGGATGCCCTTTTTTTTAAAGTACTACTCCAATGCCTTGGACTGAAGCATCTGTCTCAAGCTGGAACTCTGGGTGAAATCAGGCAAAGCTAGGACGGGGCTGCGTTTAACTTATTATTGAGAGTGTCGAAAGAAGCTGGAGTGTCATCTGTCCAGGCAAAAGGAACCATGCGAAGTAGCTCTGTGTGGAGGCCAACTATTGCGGCATAGTGGTGGATGAACCTCCGATAATATCCTGCCAGCCGAAGAAAACTGCGTACCTGTTTCGCATTTCTAGGCGTAGGCCATTGTTGTATGGCTGAGATCTTCAATGGATCCATACTAAGACCTTGTATACAAATTACATAGCCGACACAATCAACTCTCGTTTGACCAAACTGACACTTACTCTTTTTGGCAACTAACTGGTGTTGTCGTAAGAAATTTAGAACATTTTATAAGTGCAACAAATGTTTTAGTAGGACTATAAATCAGTATATAATAAAAGAAAATGTAACGACCTGTTTAGTCGTTTTGAGCAGCAGATTTTAATTCTGGAAAAACTGGCCAAGACCACGGGCACTGCGACGGACCGTCACAGGCACGACGGCCCGTCGAGGGTGCATCGTTTCAGCATACTTAGAATTCTGAAATTGGATACTAAAAATTGACTCTCTGTAAATTGTGACGGACCTGCAGGACGAGCCGTCACATCCACGATGAACCGTCGTGAGTTTCCGTTGCAAAACACTTCAACTTTTGAGAATTTGGTACAAGAAACGAGTTTCTGACCGTCAGGACGGAGGTGCAGGACGGACCGTCACTGGTGTGATGGGCCGTCACAGTTCACCTGGAATTTGGGAGGCTGCGACGACCATCGTGACGGACCGTCGCAGGCACGACGGCCCGTCACAGGTTGCGCAAATCCCAGGCAGAATAGGATTCTCTACACGTTTTAAGGGTCGTTTTGGACTATTCTTCCTTAATTATAAAGATTGAGGGTTAATATTAATAAGTCTAATTACTTGAGGGTTAAAAGAGGTAACTTAAGTTAATTAGTGGGTTTATTGTCCTCTTTTGCACTTAATTATATGTTAATTAGGGTAAAAGAAAGAGGGTTTGAATAAAAGAAAATAGAAAGAACAGAAAGAGAGAGAGAGATCGATCGAGAGGGAGGAATATCAAAGCTTGGGAAATTGCTTGTGGATTCCAATTCTTCGGTGGAGGTAGGTTATGGTTTATGTTACGATATTCGTAGTGAACTCTTAATAGTGAATGTTATGTGTTGATAGTATTGTAAACCCTGCTATGTGCTTAAATTGTATGCTTGCATGATTATGATTATGAAATTGTGATGAATTAACAAAGCATGATGAAGCTATTGAATCCCAAATCTTGAAAGAACCCTAATTCGCTTGATATATTATATAATAAGATTGATGATGCCTTAGTATGAAAGAAGGCTTGATAAATTATATAATGAGAATGATGATGCCTTAGTGTAAAAGAAGGCTTGATGAATTAGGGGATCGGGTGCCACGTTCCGGTACCAAGATAGAATATGAGGATCGGAGTGTCACGTTCCGACACCAGGATAGAATATAGATCGGAGTGTCACGTTCTGACACCAGGATAGAATGAGGATCGGAGTGTCACGTTCCGACACCAGGATAGAATATGGATCGGGTGCCACGTTCCGGTACCAGGATAGAATGAGGATCGGAGTGTCACGTTCCGACACCAGGATAGAATATGGATCGGGTGCCACGTTCCGGTACCAGGATAGTATATGAGGATCGGAGTGCCACGTTCTGGCACCAGGATAGAAAATAGAGGAGCGGAGTGTCACGTACCGACACAATAGGAAGAAAGATAATGAATCTTAAAAGATAATGAATATACTCAATTTAATGAATCTAATTCCCAAATGAGTATGATATTGAGGCGTGAGTCCTCATGTGTGAACTTGACGGAAATTGTTAATGATATAGTACTTGATGTGCTACATGTTAAGCATTATAGTTGATTTTATAATATTATTTGATATATTATCTTCTATTTTGAGTTGGCCGATGATATCTACTCAGTACTTGTGGTTGTACTGACCCCCTACTTTTATGTTTTCTTCTTGTTATTTGTGTAATGCAGCAAACGTTCCGTCAACTTCAACTCAGCAGTAAATCAAGCCAGTCTTCGTCATACCGGATCTTCAGGGTAAGCTAATGCTTCTAGCTTGGACTGGGTCTTCTTCTTCAAGTCTTGATGCCTTGAACTTCCGGCATGGACTAGCTTTTTAGTTATTTTATTCTTAGACATTTTTAGTTTAGTAATTTGAGGATAGATGTTCTTGTGATGATGACTTCCAGATTTTGGGGATAATAATAATAGTTTTGAGTTGTTTTTATTAATGAGTTTAAGTCTTCCGCATTACTTTTGTTGATATTGTATTAAAATGTTAAGGTTTAGATTGGTTGGTTCGCTCACATAGGAGGGTGAATGTGGGTGCCAGTCGCGTCCCCGATTTGGGTCGTGACAGAAAACCAAAACAGAATGACACAAATAAATCCTAAACACCTCGTTCATAGTTTCTTGAAAATTGGATGGGGAATTAGATAACCCAAATGGCATTACCAAGAACTCGTAATGTCCTTCATGTGTTCGAAATGTTGTTTTCTCCACATCTTCTGGTCTAACTCGAATTTGGTGGTATCCCGCCAACAAGTTTGAGTTTAGAGAAATACATAGCCCCGTGAAACTCATCAAATAACTCATCAACTGTTGGTATGGGAAATCTGTCCTGAATTCTGACAAAACCTCCACGTTCCATCTTTTTTTCGGAACAACAACACCGGTGAGGAGAAAGGACTTGTACAAGCTTGAATCACCCCCTTCTTTGAGCATTTTAGCGACCATTTCTTTCATTACTTGCTTCTGGAAATAGGGGTATCTATACGGCTTAACATTCACCGGATCGGCTCTTGGCACCAAATGTATCGCGTGATCAAGGACTCGTGATGGGGGCAGGCCTTAGGGCTTCTGAAAGACATCAGCAAAAAAATTCCAAATAGCTTGGAAGGTGGGATTGACCTCCTCATCATGAGTAGAAACAATTGAAAGTATTTGCAAATTGTAGTATACTGAGATTGCATCAGTTGCTTTATCTCGTCGAAGACTATGCAATTGGATAGGCTTAGCACTGGTTAGTTCTAATCCTTTACAAATACTAGTAGTTTCATGCTAACTAAATTCAAATGTGCATTCTCCATAATCTGTGATAACCCTTCCTAACGTAGAAAGCCAAGATGCCTTGAGGACCACATCAGCCCACATAAAGATAATTCATACAAGTCAAGTGTGAGCCTAAATTCTTGAATTATGAGGGGAACTTGTCGCATTATCCCTTCGCACCTGAGTCGTTGGCCACTTCACACTACTACAACAAAATTGGAAATGGAAACAATTGGCAGCTGTAGGAAACTTACCATCAAACTTACCATCCTTACTTGGATGAAATTATGGTCACTACCCCTCATCCACCAAGACCTGAATCAAGGATCCATTGACATGACCAAGGAGTCGAAGTGTGGAAGAAAAAAGCCCACCGGCCAAAGCATGATAAGAAATAGTAGAATGTTCTTGTACTTCTAAACACTATAATTCTTCTGCCAATATATCATCAGTGACGAATGACTCCTGTAATATTGTTTCACTAACGGTCTCATCAGTGAGGAGTAATAGTTGGGGTGGTGATTTGCATTTATGTCCGACTATATATTTTTCCTCACAAAAGTAGCAGAGTCCACGTTCACGACGACTTTTAATTTTAGCATGTGATACGCATTTCAATGGGAGGCGTGCAGCAACACGATTCAAGTTGTTGTTGGTCACCATCGTAGAAAAGTTCTGGTAGGATGAGAAGACATTCGGGTTAGGTAGTAATGGTGCACCCTTATTATCAAAAGTCGGTCGGATTGGTCCTTTCTCAGCCTTGATCCGTTACTCTTGTATATGAGACTGCTTAAGGGCCTCTTCAAAAGTCTTTGTCTCATGACTCAACACCAAGTTTTTGATGTCCTCTCTTAATCTAGAGATAGAGAGGCGAAGCATAAGCCTATTAGAAATAATGTCAGTCTCATTTTGCGATGGTTTAAATAGTGTTTGCAGATCTTACATGGTAATTTTTTGGAGTTTTGCAAATCTTCCCTCTGCCGACTCCAAACCCTTATGCTTGAACTAAATTCGCACTTTCTCAGCAAAATGTGGCCAGTCAACTAGTTGTTTGTTCCTAAACAACCATTTGTACCATTCCAATGCTTTGCCATCGAGATAAAATGATGCCATAGTCAACCTTTGATTTTCTTCAATTCTATAAAAGTCAAAGTATCGCTCCCTTGGAATATCCAACCTTCTGAGTTGTCACCACGAAATCGACCCAATTCCACTAAAGCAGGTTTGTGCCTGGTTATAGTGCCTGCCGGCAGGTGTTCCTGTCGAGCTATCTCCATGGTCGGTTCATGACGGCGTGTCCCCATCAGAATTTTTGTGGAAACCACCTCCATCAGTATATTTCGAATCTCAGTGAGTTCTTTAGAGAAGGAATCCTTCACTTCCTTAATCGAATCATCCATGTGTACCTTGAGTATTTTATGGTCCTCCATGAGTGACCTCTGGATGAAAGCACCAATGTAACAAATCACTAACGATTTGCAAATAGAGATAGCTTGTATTATAACGACAACTGTGATACAAGACCAAGAAGGAAAAGAAAAAAAAATAAATGGAACATTAAGAAGGAAAGAAGAAATTAAGGAGATGAGAAAACACAGAATAGGGAGATGAGATAACAAGACTCAACTATTATTTTTTCTAATTAATTCAAATCTTCTTTTGCTATTTATGAATCTGGCACTTCCAGAACCACATGTTCTTGCCCTTTGCGCACGTTCTCGTCGCTTAGTTCCCACTACGAACTCAGTTAGAATTGTGAAGGGGTTCTCACGCGCTTACTTCTTTTTAAAACCCCACTCTCCTGCTGAGTGTATTTCTCCACGGTGGCTGCTGATGTGTCCTCCAAGTCAGCTTGTGGGTTCACAACATATTTCATTTGAATATGATAAATTTCAAAGTATGGAAATGAACTTCTAATGAAAGAAATAATTCTAAAGCATGTATATATGATTACTGTCAATTCCTTGAAGAGAATATGACTTGTGGGAAGAATCATGAAAAGTGGACCATTTTTGAAAAAGAATATGTCAAAAGATGATGGAAAATTATAAATAAGGACATACTAATATGCATGATTTAATAAATACTAAAACTCACCCCTATGGGAGGTTAGAGAGAAATAAAAAGAAATTTAATTTTGGTATAAATTGTCACTGGTCAAGTACTTTTAACACATCACAAACATTGTGGTATGTTTTATTATGAACTATCAAAATGACAAAAGAAGGAATAATTCTTGATCACGAAAAAAATGTGTCATTGATTATGTTTTTTTGTAGATCAAAAATATTTTGCAAGATATTAAATTAAAGTGAGGAGATAATAATGACAAAAGCAAATCAAGAAATACGTTTTGCTTGTAATGATTTTGACCATGACAATAATGATATAAATTTCTCCTTGAAAAAGATGTTCTCACAAAAATAATGTTATGAAATATGTTGTAGTATCAAATGTCAATTGTGAGCTTTGGTAAACTACTGTGTTACTACTCAAAGAAATTAAATTACTCATGATATTGAAATTATATTAAGTCTCAAAAGAATCATTTTATGTTTCAAAGAAATAGTAAAAATAAATAAATTATTTCGAGACTATAAATTATGGAATGTTTTAAGATCTTCATATTAATATAATCAAAGTAGATTATAAATGTTTACACGAAAGATTACCCATGTTTTTATGATGTTTGTGGTAGTTATATATGAGCATGATGATAGAATCACATGCAAAATAAATATAACTTTATTGAAATAAATATTAGTTGGCATCACCGGTTGATGATCATTCTTGTTCAAATATGATACACATATAAATGAGATTTCATGTGATTATATATGGAAGAAATAATAAATTCTTCAAGAATTTTCTTGTGTTGTTTGTTCTTATGATAAAATCATCATTGCTCCAAGAAAGCTTCAGATTGTATCTCCTGAAATTTTGAAATGTATAAAAAGGTTAATATGATACCATTCACCTTCCATGTGGACCATTTACTATTATAGATATGCATCTATGTTATGGTCACATGCGCTTTTTCATCAACCACGAAATTGATTTTTCCCAAAGTTGTTTGCTCCAATTCAAATCAAGAGAACATTTCAAATTATAAAATTATATTGATAATTTTGGTTAATATCCAAGTGATTTAAGAAGATATTATGTGCCTCCAATTATAGCTAAATAATTAGTTATGAGGAAAAACTTCCAAAAAAAAGTTTTATATGAGATGTGTTATTTTATGTATAGTAACACTTGTACTTATCAAGTCAACAAGGTTTCGCTATCACAATTGGTTCAATGTCAGGAACCAAATAATAATTATCTAAAACTAAGTGTGCTATATATTATTTCACCGCTCCACCATTTCGCAATGCACAAAAATGAGTCCCAAATAAGGTTGGTTGAATGTTAGATTCTCTAACATAAGGGGGGAGATAAGCAACTAGAAAATAAGTTACACATAATGAATTATCATTGGTCTGATCCTTGTTGAAGAGACAATTAAGTCAATTGTCAGACCATTCGCTGACTGTATGTTATAATCCAGTTGTAAATGCTCAATGAGAAGGTCCTAAAGGACATAATTTATGGATGACTGAAGCGTGATAAATTAATCGATTCAAAAGATAAAATTTCTTGGAAAAAAGGGGCAAATGATCAAGATGGTCATAATCATGAGACAAATGTTGTAGAAAGAGCACTATGATTCAACACTTCATAAAACCTTGGCAAAGGTTCGGGTACCTAAATATGATGAAAAATAAAGAGAGTTTGATAAATTATGTCAAATTAGAATAGATACCAAATAACAGTCGAGGATAACTTTAATTTAATGTAGAGATCAAAATTGTAAATGTGATGAGGATCTTCATATTAAATATGTCGAGAGTTGACATATAAATGATTGGCCAAAGAAATACAATTGAAATATATTTTTTTCACTTAAGTGAAGTTTTGGACTTATTTTGTCCATATAGTAAGATATAATGTCAATGGGGTACAAATGAATTATGTGCACATGTAAAATCTTAAAAATATAATGTACGACTTGTGCATTGAAAAACGAAAAATTTTCACAAATGTCCTGACATTGTTGTATGGAGATAAATACACATAAGGTGGATGCAATGAGGTTTCTATTAGTCTGACAATATATGAAAAGCTTGAATATGCATGATGAATGATTATCATGTCTAGATAGACCATACATAATATATAAAAATTCCCGAAGGTATTAAAATATTTTGAAAGCAATCCTATTGAATAGTATCCCCATGTCATTCCCGAGCTATCCTCGAGACGCGAACACGGAACCTTGGACCACAAGTGATCCCAAGCTAACCCTGCTGACATCATCATGAGTTACTAAATATAATAAACTGATGTGGAAGCTAATTCATAATTATAATAAAAAGATGGGGAATACCCATATACGATAACTAAGATATACGAAAACTGATGAGTTTAATTCAAAGAAAATATTCACTCAATATTATGCCGAAACTAACTATATCTAAAATATCGTCTAACTAACTAGAAATGTTGGGATAGGCCAGTCTAGCAAAATTAAAACTAAAGAACTAAAAATACTAAAAGAATTTCATGACTATTATCCTAGGAGAATGAGGACTTACCACTGATTCTGCTGAACTGGTGATCAGAAATCTATCTAAGCGTGATCTGGATGTTGAGAACGTAAACCTACATCACGAGAAGATTTAGCGCACATATGCATCAGTACTTCAAAGCTACTGAGCATGTAGGATAGAGTAAAGCATAAATAATATATAAGTGAACAAGCACAAAAGCAAGTATAATATTCTGAACATGATATACTGAATGTTGAGATAAATGGATGCAATGACCAAATTTATAACATGTTGAAACTGAATAATGATTGAATTGTAAATATGGTCAGTGCAATAGAGTCTAACTGAACTGTGGGAACTACGAATAATCGATTATAAAATTCACGATCTAAATGTGGAGTCCAATTTATAAGGCCCACCGAAATGACCCAATATACCCTATCAAGGGTATAAAGGCATGTTGGCGTGATCACTAAACTAATGCCCATAGGGGGGACTTACAACCTACTTTTCTAGTAGTTCTAGGACTATTTGGGTACGTTAGACCCTAGTCCATATTAGTATTATGCGACTCCCAATTAATTAAGTGATTAACACATTATATCTAGGTTTCTCTAATACTGGATAGCTCAAAACTGAACATGCAAACTAAGGATGCAAGAATTAATCTTATAATGATGCATTAATAACTGAGGCATGTATAACTGAATAACTAATATATATCTGACCTAGCATGTATAATTCTAAAATTAAAGAAATACATAGTTAGGGTTCTGAAATTCATGCAATAAACTTACTAGTAACATGATAATCTAATTTGAAACATATACGGAACTAATTCATGATGAATTCTAGAAACCCTAGGTCTATTCGCAATAAGAGAATCAAGAACCTGACTGAATTCTAGTGACCTAATAGGCGAAAGGAACCCACTAGTGAAATATTACATACTTGGTAACAAATTTAACGGAGAAATCTTTTGATTTCGAGGTTGGAATTGATGGAAACTTGTTGCATTCTTGAACAACGGTTCTTGACCTTTTTCTCCTCTCTTGATTCTAATTTTCTAATTTTGATTAATTATTTGACTTAGGTAAGTTCTAGTTATGTTTCTAGGCTTAAAAGGACCAAAACCTCATCATTTAGGGTCTAAAAGATGTAGCTTATGGGAGAAAGGAACAAGGAAAGACCAAAAGACCCCTGACTCAAAATATATCGGAGTCACTAATGGAGTCGACGGACGGACTGTTACTTGATTGATGGACCATAAGTCTACTGATTGTCTGTACTAGTCGACCGTCATTACGACTAAGGACTGAAAAATCAGCTGGACCATCACCAGACTCGACTGACGGTCCATTTTGGTAGATCGTCGTTCGCGACTAAGACTGAAAGTTGAATGACCATCGATGGAGTCGAATGATGGAACGTAAGTCAACTGACGGTCTGTAGTTGGCTCCGTTGCTGGACCTCTAACTTCTAAAAATATTGATTACTTTTTGGTTTTTTCGGATACGGTTCTTGACATTATCTCCCCTTTGGAACCATGCGTCCTCGAATGAAGACTAAAATAGTTGAGTATTAAGGGAAGGAGTTGCAATCCCTACTACTAAGTGCTTAGAACTGAATTTCTGACTGAATTGAGTTTCAAGAACATGCAAATACACTGAAAATGCAAGTATAAATTGAAGGAACATGATACTATAAGTGAATTTGCGTATGAATGACCGAAAAACTAAAGAGGAACTACTACCGCAAGTTAGAGTTTAATCAGAAAGAAAGAGGTGATGATACTTGGCTTTCATGTCTACTTCTCCTTCCCAAGTAGCTCCTCTACGAACTTACTCCTCCACAAAACCATAACTGAAGCGACTTTTTTGTTTCTCAACCTTCTAACCTGACGATCAAGAATCTCAACTGGTACATCCTCATAAGAAAGACTGTCTTTCACAATCACACTCTCCAATGGCACTACGGAGGTTGGGTCACCCACACAATTCTTCAAGAGAGAGATATGGAAGATTGGATGCACTGTTTCTAGTTCTGTTGGTAACTCTAACTCATATACCACCTTGCCAACTCTTTCAAGATCTTGTAAAGAACTACATGTATAGGACTGAGTCTCCCTTTCTTACCAAATCCTATCACCCAACTCATAGGGGACACTTTCAAAAAAACTCAATCATCAACTTGGAACTCTAGTTCCCTTCTCCTAACATCTACATAAGACTTTTGACGACTCTAGGTTATCTCAAGTCTGTATCTAATGAGCTCCACTTTCTCCATAACACAATGGACAGAATCTGAAACTATCAAAGTTTTTTACCTACTTCGAGCCAACCAACAAGAGATCTACATCTACGCCCATACAAAGCCTTCTAAAGGGCCATCTGAATCCTGTAACGGTAGCTATTATTGTAGGTGAACTCAATAAGAGTAAGGTGATCGTCCAAACTACCATTGAAATCTATCACACAAGCTCTCAAAATATCCTCTAGGGTCTGAATTGTACGCGCTGCCTATCCATGAGTCAATTCCCTAAATGATCACCCAAGTTAAGAGAATTGTCTTGAAGTACCATTTATATTTCATTTAGGACAAAAATATCACTCAACTATCACTATTTTACTCCAAATATACTTGACACTTCAAAATCATCACTCTCCTAGTTGACATGACATGTCATTAAAGTCTTTTTTAATAATAGACTAATATAATTCATTGAACCCATTTCACTAAAATAATGATCATATTATTTTTAAATTCTTTTATTAGTTTATTAAGAATAAATTTTCATACTTAAAATGTTTTATCATAATTAAACTTTTTATTTCTTTATGTTTTGAAGAATACTGTAACAACCTGTTTAGTCGATTCGAGCAGTAGAATTATTTTTGATAATAACTGAATTTGTCGACGGATCATACGACGGACCGTCGAGGCTCTTCGTTCCAAAACACTTCAACTCTAAAATCTCGGTGCTGAGATCGACTCTCTGAACTTCACGACGGAACTGCAGCACGGACCGTCGTAGACACGACGGACCGTCACAAACCCCTTTAATGAATTCAACTCTCTGAACTTTGTGACGGACCTGCAGGACGGACCATCATAGACACGATGGACTGTTAGAGGTTGCGTAACCCCAACTGGGTCGGATTTATGCTAAAAGTTTTCAAAGGTTGTTTTGGACTATTCATGACACACTTTATGAAATTAGTGGGGTAAGTTTAATAATTTAGTTGCTTAGGGGTTAAAGGAGATAACTTTAAAATAAATAATGGGTCACTTTTATCATAATGAATTATATGATAATTAGGGTAAAAGAAAAAGAATCTGCAGAAGAAAAATAAAAAGAAGCGGAGAGGGAGAACGAGCGAGAAAGAGAGAACGAAGAGGAAAGCAAAAGGCATTGGGGAGATAGCTTGCTTGATCACGATTCTTCGGTGGAGGTAGGTTTTGGTTTCTTTCTATGTGATAGATAAACTCTAAATAGTGATTGATATGTATTGGGTGGTATTGTAAAGTCTTCTATATGCTTTATTGTGTAGTTGTATGTTGTGATCGTATAATTGTGGTGGTTAGAATGATGAGACTGTTGAATCTTCAATCTTGATTTTACTCTATTAAGATGACGCCTTGACATAAAGAAGGCTTGATGAACTAAAATAATGAGATAAATGGATCGGAGTGTCACGTTCCGACACGTAGTATTAGGGGATTGGAGTGTCACGTTCCGACACGGTAGTAATAATGGATCGGAGTGTCACGTTCCGACACGTAGTATTAGGGGATCGGAGTGTCACGTTCCGACACGTAGTATTAGGGGATCAGAGTGTCACCTTCCGACACAGTAGTAATAATGGATCGAAGTGTCACGTTCCGACACATAGTATTAGGGGATCGGAGTGTCACGTTCCGACACGTAGCATTAGGGGATCGGAGTGTCACGTTCCGACACAATAAGAATAAAGAGAAGTAATCTTGAATATGTTAATATACTCAAATTCGAAGAACCTATTCCCAAATGAGTATGGTGTGGAGGCTTGAGTTCTCATAGGTGTGTGTGGTGTTGCTGCCAATGGTTCTTGTACTTGTTGATTGTCCCTTGTTAAGTATTGTGGTTGATTTATATTATTATTCAATATATATTGCTTTCTATTTGAGTTAGCCTATGATACCTACTCAGTACGTGTTCCTTGTACTGACCCCTACTTGTAATTTTCTTGTTGTTTTGTGGAGTGCAGCAAGTGTACCATCGACTTCAACTCGCCCTCAACTCTAGCCAGTCTTCATCACGTCAGATTTCAGGGTGAGCTATTGTTCCTAGCTCGGACTGGATTCTCTCCTTCACGTCTTGATATCTTGAAGTTCGGACATGGACAATCTCTTTTACTTATTTTAGCTTCTTAAATAATCTTAGATTTAGAAATTCGAGGATAGATGTTCTTGATGTGATGACTTCCAGATTTTGGGGATAGTAATTGATAAACTTTAGAAGCTTATTTATTGGTTATATTAATGAGTTTTGAGTCTTCCGCATTATATTTTGTTCACTATGGTTGAAATATTAGTAAACGTTGGGGTTTAGATTTATTGGTTCGCTTACATAGGAGGATAAGTGTGGGTGCCACTCGCGGCTCGTTTTGGGTCGTGACAAACTTGGTATCAGAGAAATAGGTTCGTCGGTCTCATCACACAAGAACGAGTCTAGTAGAGTCTTGAGGAACGGTAGGGGGACACCCTTACTTTTCTTTGAGAGGCTATAGGACTTTAGGAAAATTCCATTATTTCTTTATTTTGTGCTATTACTTGGATCAAATTGGTTAGGTGATACAAATTGGTATCTGACATCCTCACTCTATTTCGCAGATGGTTAGAACTAGAGTAACAACTGTGCCAACGCCAACACCGGCAAGACAGGGTGCGTCTGAGCCAACAACTGGGTTATAGCTCAAGGAGGAGCACTGTCAAGAGGCTGTGGTAGAGGTCGCAGGAGGACGCCCTCTAGAGGTAGAGGACGAACACCTGGTCCAGCTAGTAATCGGGCGGTGACTCCTCCACCGACTGATGAGGTAGTAATAGAGGGTGAGGAAGGGGAAAATGAGCAGGTTCAAAATGAGGAATTACCACCCCAGCCTACCCTAGAGATGATTAATCAGGTTCTTACTTATCTTAGCGGGTTATCTGATCAGGGCCAGACACCTCTAGTATTTTCTGCACCTGCACCTCAGGTTCCGGGAGTACAACATGCAGCTGTTGTGGCTCCCAGCATGGATGCCTCATTGGAAGTAGGCACGTTTCCTCGATTGACTACAGGGCCTATAATGACGAGTGATCAGCATGAACTTTTACTAAATTCTTGAAGTTGAAACCTCCAGTATTCAAGGGTGCTGAATCTGAGGATGCCTATGATTTTCTGGTTGAATGTCATGAGCTACTACATAAGATGGACATAGTAGAATGATTCGGTGTTGAGTTTGTGACCTATCAGTTTCAAGGGAATGCCAAAATGTGGTGGCGGTCGTATGTTGAGTGTTAAACAGCACAGGCACCACCTATGACTTGGGCATCATTCTCTATCTTATTTATGGAGAAGTATATACCCCAGACTTTTAGGGACAAGAGGAGAGATGAGTTCCTAAGCTTAGAGCAAGGCAGGATGTCTGTTACTGCTTATGAGGCTAAGTTTCGTGCACTATCCACGTATGCCACCCAGCTTTGCTTCAGCCCACAAGAGAGGATTTGCCGTTTTGTGAAGGGATTGAGGTCACATTTGCAGATCCCAGCCTTACAGGTAGCTGCTGCAGCAAAATTCTTTCAGGAAGTGGTTGATTTTGTGATAGAGGTGGAGGAGGTGAAGCCAGACTACTTCACCCTGGCATCTACATCTAAGAAGTTCCGTAAGGGAGGTGAGTTTAGTGGGTCTTACTCCAGAGGGCAGAGTTCAGGAGGTTACCCTGCCCGACCTATTCCGTCTTCATTGCAGGCTGTAGCTGGGGGTCCATCGCAAACTAGTCAACATTTCTCTAAGTTTTGAGGTTATCCCCAGACTTCGTCATTCTCACAGAGACCTATGCTTAACTCCAGAGATTGTTATGGATGTGGAGAGACTGGACATATTAGGAAGTATTGTCCAAAACAGAGTTACAAACCCCCAATAGTTAGAGGTAGAGGTGGTCATGGTAGAGGCCGCCATTCTGGAGGACGTGGTGGCCAAGGAAATAGTGGTCACCAAATCAGTCGGGGTGGCGGGCAAGTTGGAACTACTGCAGTGCAACATGGTAGGGGCAACGGGCAGACAGGTGATAGGGCCCATTGTTATGCTTTCCCCCCACGAGGTCTGAAGCAGAGACATCTGATGTCATTATCACAGGTAATCTTTTGGTTTGTGATTGCATGGCTTCTGTATTATTTGATCCTGGATCCACATTTTCATATGTATCTTCCTCCTTTGCTACTGGTCTTGATTTATATTTTGATTTGCTTGACATGCCTATTCGTGTCTCTACTCCTGTGGGTGAGTCTGTGATAGTTGAAAAGGTGTATAGGTCTTGTCTTGTGACTTTTGTGGGGAGCAGTACTCATGTAGATTTGATTATCCTAGAGATGGTTGATTTTGATGTGATTCTGGGTATGACTTGGCTTTCTCCAAATTTTGCAATCTTAGATTGTAATGCTAAAACTGTGACATTGGCCAAGCGTGGGACAGATCCACTAGTGTGGGAGGGTGACTATATTTCCACTCCAGTTCATATCATCTCTTTTCTTTGTGCTAAGAGAATGGTAAGTAAGGGTTGTTTAGCTTTCTTGGCACACCTCAGGGATGATACATTCTAAGTACCTTCGATTGAGTCTGTCTCGATATTCCGTGAGTTTCTAGATGTATTTCCTGCAGACCTTCCTGGTATGCCACCGAATAGTGATATTGATTTTTGTAATGATCTGGAGCCGGGTACTCGTCCCATCTCCATACCCCTTTATAGAATGGCCCCAGCTGAGTTAAGGGAGTTAAAGGCCCAACTTCAGGAGTTGTTAGGTAAAGGTTTTATTAGGCCAAGTGCATCCCCTTGGGGTGCTCCTGTTTTATTTGTGAAGAAGAAGGATGGAAGTTTCCGGATATGCATAGGCTACAGGAAACTGAATAAGGTAACTATTAAGAAGAAGTATCTTATTCCTTGCATTGATGATTTGTTCGATCAGTTACAAGGTGCTTGTACCTTCTCAAAAATTGACTTGAGATCTGGTTATCATCAATTGAAAATACGGGCAGCGGATGTGCCAAAGACTGCTTTTAGAACCCGGTATGGGCATTATGAATTCTTAGTAATGTCTTTTGGGCTTACGAATGCCCCTGCTGCTTTTATGAGCCTGATGAACGGGATTTTCAAGCCATATCTGGATCTCTTTGTCATTGTATTCATTGATGATATACTGATATACTCAAAGAGCAGGAAAGAACATGAGGAGCATTTGAGAATTGTATTGGAAGTGTTGAGGGAGAAAAGGCTTTATGCCAAATTTTTCAAGTGTGAGTTTTGGCTAGATTCAGTGTCCTTCTTGGGGAACGTGGTTTCTAAGGATAGAGTGATGGTGGATCCTTCTAAGATTGAAGAAGTGAAGAGTTGGGTAAGACCTACTAATGTTACAGAGGTAAGGAGCTTTATTGGTTTAGCTAGCTACTACCATCGATTTGTCAAGGGATTTTCATCTGTTGCCTCCCTACTGACAAATTTGACTAAGCAGAATGTTCCATTTGTATGGTCGGACAAATGTGAAGAAAGCTTCCAGAACCTCAAGACCTTGTTGACTACTGCACCAATTCTTACCTTGCTAGTGGAAGGAAAGAATTTCATTGTTTATTGTGATGCATCTTATTCGGGTTAGGGTGCAGTGCTAATGCAGGAGAGGAATGTAATTGCTTATGCTTCGAGGCAATTAAAAGTGCATGAACGTAACTATTCGACCCATGATTTGGAGTTGGCTGCAGTTCTGTTTTCATTAAAGCAATGGAGACATTATCTATATGGGGTCAAGTGTGAAGTTTATACAGATCATCGTAGTTTACAGTATGTCTTTACTCAGAAAGATTTGAATTTGAGGCAGAGGAGGTGGATGGAACAACTGAAGGACTATGATATTACTATATTGTATCACCTAGGAAAAGCTAATATGGTGGCAGATGCTTTAAGTAGAAAAACAGGGAGCATGGGAAGTCTAGCCCACTTACAGGTTTCTAGATGCCCATTGGCTAGAGAGGTTCAGTCTCTGGCTAATGACTTTATAAGGCTGGAAGTACTAGAGAAGGGAGGATTTTTGGCCTGTGTGGAGGCAAGGTCTTCTTTTCTTGACAAGATTAAGGGAAAGCAGTTTACTGATGAGAAGCAGAGCAGAATTCGAGATATGGTATTCCGAGGAGAGGCTAAAGAGGCAATAATAGATGAGGAAGGTGTTTTGAGAATTAAGGGAAGGGTATGTGTGCCCCGTGTGGATGATTTGATTCACATTATTCTTACAGAGGCTCATAGTTCAAGATATTCTATACATCCTGGTGCAACCAAGATGTATCGTGACCTAAAGAAACATTTTTGGTGGAGTAGAATGAAGCGTGACATTGTTGATTTTGTTGCCCAATGCCTGAATTGTCAGCAGGTAAAGTATGAACACCAGAGGCGCGGAGGAACACTTTAGAGAATGCCCATTCCTGAATAGAAGTGGGAAATAATTGCAATGGATTTCGTGGTTTGTCTTCCAAAGACATTGGGTAAGTTTGATTCTATTTGGGTAATTATTGACAGATTAACTAAGTCTGCTCACTTCATTCCGGTCAAGGTGACTTACAATGCAGAGAAGTTAGCCAAACTCTATATCTCAGAAATTGTTCGATTGCATGGAGTTCCGCTTTCCATCATATCAGATAGAGGTACGCAATTTTCTTCTAAGTTTTGGAGAACATTGCATGCTGAATTAGGTACTAGGTTGGATCTTAGTACTGCATTTCACCCTCAAACAGATGGACAGTCTGAGCGAACGGTTCAGGTGTTGGAGGATATGCTTCGTGCATGTGTGATAGAATTTGGTGGTCATTGGGATAATTCTTACCCTTAGCAGAGTTTTCATACAATAATAGCTATCACTCAAGTATTGATATGGCCCCATTTGAGGCACTGTATGGGAGGAGATGTAGGTCTCCCATTGGTTGGTTTGATGCATTTGAGGTGAGACCATGGGGGGAACCGACCTTTGAGGGAATCGTTAGATAAAGTAAAATTCATTCCGGAGAAGCTTCTAGCAGCTCAGAACAGGCAGAAAGAATATATAGATCGAAAGGTTAGGGACTTGGATTATATGGAGGGGAACAAGTCTTGCTGAAGGTTTCACTCATGAAAGGGGTGATGTGGTTTGGTAAGCGAGGTAAGCTTAGTCCGAGGTATATTGGTACATTTGAAGTTTTGAAACGCGTGGGGGAGGTGGCTTATGAATTGGCATTGCCTCCTGGACTCTCAGGAGTGCACCCGGTATTTCATGTGTCTATGCTGAAAAAATACCATGGGTATGGAAGCTACATTATTCGTTGGGATTCAGTTCTTCTTGATGAGAATTTATCTTATGAGGAGGAGCCTGTTGCTATTTTAGATAGAGAGGTCTGCAAGTTGAGATCAAAGGAGATTGCATCTATCAAGGTTCAGTGGAAGAATCGGCCAGTTGAAGAGTCCACTTGGGAGAATGAGGCTGATATTCAAGGAAGATATCCACATCTTTTTACAGATTCAGGTACTCTTTCTCGCCCTTGTTTTTCTTCATGAGATCGTTCAAAGACGAACGATGGGTAAATTGGTATCTATTGTAACAACTTGTTTAGTTGATTCAAGCTGTAGAATTATTTTTGATAATAACTGATTGTGTCGATGGATCATACAACGGACCATCATGGTCACGACGGACCGTCGAGGCTCTTCGTTCCAAAATACTTCAACTCTGAAATCTGGGTCCTGAGACCGACTCTCTGAACTTCACGACGGAACTGCAACACGGACCGTAGTAGACGCGACGGACCGTCACAAACCCCTTTACTGAATTTAACTCTTTGAACTTTAGGACGGACCGTCATAGACAGGACAGACTGTCACAGGTTGCGTAACCCCAACTGGGTCGGATTTCTGCTAAAGTTTAAAAGGGTGTTTTGGACTATTCATGACACACTTTATGAAATTAGTGGGGTAAGTTTAATAATTTATTTACTTGGGGGTTAAAGGAGATAACTTTAAAATAAATAATGGGTAACTTTATCATAATGAATTATATGATAATTAGGGTAAAAGAAAAAGAATCTGGAGAAGAAAAATAAAAGAAGCAGAGAGGGAGAACGAGCGAGAAAGAGAGAACGAAAAGGAAAGCAAAAGGCATTGGGGAGATAGCTTGCTTGATCACGATTCTTCGGTGGAGGTAGGTTATGGTTTATTTCTATGTGATAGATAAACTCTAAATAGCGTTTGATATGTATTGGGTGGTATTGTAAAGTCTTTTATATGCTTGATTGTGTGTTTGTATGTTGTGATCGTATAATTGTGGTGGTTAGAATGATGAGACTGTTGAATCTTCAATCTTGATTCCTCTCTATTAAGATGACGCCTTGACATAAAGAAGGCTTGATGAACTAAAATAATGAGATAAATGGATCGGAGTTTCACGTTCCGACACGTAGTATTAGGGGATCGGAGTGTCACGTTCTGACACGGTAGTAATAATGGATCGGAGTGTCACGTTCCGACACGTAGTATTAGGGGATCGGAGTGACACGTTCCGACACGTAGTATTAGGGGATCGGAGTGTCACATTCTGACACGGTAGTAATAATGGATCGGAGTGTCACGTTCCGACACGTAGTATTAGGGGATCGAAGTGTCACGTTTCGACACGTAGCATTAGGGGATCGGAGTGTCACGTTTCGACACAATAAGAATAAACAGAAGTAATCTTGAATTATGTTAATATACTCAAATTCAAAGAACCTATTTCCCAAATGAGTATGGTGTGGAGGCTTGAGTTCTCATAGGTGTGTGTGGTGTTGCTGCCAATGGTTGTTGTACTTGTTGATTGTCCCTGTTAAGTATTGTGGTTGATTTTATATTATTATTCAATATATATTGCTTTCTATTTTGAGTTGGCCGATGATACCTACTCAGTACGTGTTCCTTGTACTGACCCCTACTTGTAATTTTCTTGTTGTTTTGTGGAGTGCAGCAAGTGTACCATCGACTTCAACTCGCCCTCAACTCTAGTCAGTCTTCATCAGTCAGATTTCAGGGTGAGCTATTGTTCCTAGCTCGGACTGGATTCTCTCCTTCACGTCTTGATATCTTGAAGTTCGGACATGGACCATCTCTTTTACTTATTTTAGCTTCTTAAATAATCTTAGATTTAGAAATTCGAGGATAGATGTTCTTGATGTGATGACTTCCAGATTTTGGGGGGGATAATTGATAAATTTTAGAAGATTATTTATTGGTTATATTAATGAGTTTTGAGTCTTCCGCATTATATTTTGTTCACTATGGTTGAAAATTAGTAAACGTTGGGGTTTAGATTTGTTGGTTCGCTCACATAGGAGGATAAGTGTGGGATTCCACTCGCGGCTCGTTTTGGGTCGTGACAAATACATTTTAAAAATGTACTATAGTTTATCATTTGGAATACTTATAACACATACATTAAAAAAAATATTGATGTACAAATCACTTATGACAATAATTTACATCAATTGATCATAAGTGGCATAATAAATTATAATATTAAATGTCAATTAACTATTACAATAATAATAGTTGTGTATAAATCAATAATATTTTTTTTTAACCATTAGAAGTACTAAATACCTCAAAACTCTCCTTAAATTCTAGTTCATATGTCTAGTCCTTAAATCATCATTTTAAAAAATAATAGACCTATTCAATTCATCAAACTAATGTCTCTAGAAAATAAACATTTAAATTACACGAGATTTTATGATAATTATAAGAAAAATAATTTACAAAGTCTAGTAAATTTATATATTGTAACCAAACAAACTCAATGAAAAAATCTATGTGTGCATTTATTACCTGATAATAGGGGCGACTCAACATATTTCGAGGCCTAAAGCCAAATTTTAATCAAAGACCTAAAAAAATTTTAAAATTATTTGTATTTATTTATTTTTAAAATTTTTAGATGCAACCTATTACTAAATTATTTTTTTTTATAAATGATTTTTCAAATATTTTTTTCAAATATTATTTTAAGCAAAATTTTATCAATTAACATCGAAAGCATCATTTTATTGAGAAAATTATTATATGAATCGAAAATATAGTTCTAAGTAATAAGTTGATAAATTTTAAATAAAGATAAGAGTTGGAATTATAGAATCTGATTCAAAAGGTTGATAACTAGATATATCCTACTTTAATATAAAAATTATGAATAAATAAAAAATATTTGTAATTTACTTTATTCAACACTTTTCAGCTATTGATTCATATTTTTGACATAATATTACTTTAATTATCAAAAAATTGAAGAAATAGAGTGCATAAGGGCCAGGACTGCCTTATAATTTTAAAATTCCTAACTAATTTATTTGAAAATTTTAAGCAATTCGTTTTATAAAAGTATTTAGATATATTTGTATGGTTGACCAAAAAATTGGTTAGAAAGAGAAAATTATTATTTATTTTTTTTAACTTTATTTTTCGTTTTATTCTTTTATATTATATTATATTATAACTTTTCATATAATTAAATTTAATTCAACAACATACATATTATATGAGATTAATATACTAATAAGTAAAGATCAAAAATAAATTTCTATAAATATTATTCACTTACTATTTTCATTTTAAAAAATATATTTTAAGTATATGTGGATTCCAAAGCACCCAAATATTTTTTTTAATAATTAATCGATATTTAATATTATTGATTCAATATACAATTTATCATTAATTAAAGTTAATTAGTGTTCATAATTAATTTGTATATCAATATTTTTAAATGTATGTGCTTATAAGTATTCAAAATTGATGAGATTATAGGACGTTTTAAAAACATATTTTGCATAACATAAAAAAAATTAAAAAGTTTAATTATGATAAAAGATTTGAAGTATGAAAATATATTCTTAATAAATCAATTAAAAAAAGTAAAAATAATATGATCATCATTTTATTTAAATGAGTTTAATGAATTAAATTAGTCTATTATTAAAAAAAGAGAACCTTAGGCCAGCCTACATGGCGCCACCGCAAACCAAAATTTCTTTTCAATTTATATATTTACAAAACTATCCTTCCCCTATAATGAAAAGTTGTGAAATTTATGAAAAGTTGCAACTTTTATATGAAGAGTTGCGACTTAAATGAAAAGTTGCGACTTTAATGAAGAGTTGCGACTTTAATTAAAAGTTGTGACATTTAGGAAATGTTGCGACTTTAATAAAGAGTTGCGAATTTTATGAAGAGTTGTCACTGATATGAAAAGTTGTGACTTTTATGAAAGGTTATGACTTTTTCCAAAGGATTGCAACTTTTCCAAATAGTTGAAACCTTTCGTATAAGACATAATAAATATTTGTTCACTACCCTTATTGTCTATCAATAGAGGAATTTCCTCTCATTTAATAGCAACGGAAATTTTGAACCTCTTTTTTTTCTTCTTCTTCAAAGTTAAATATTTGTGTATTTTGCTCCTATAGAGTGGCTTACTGACACCATTATGTTACAAATCCTGGCAAGTATTTTTACTATCATTAATTTATGTTTATGTTATTTTGAATAAACAAAAGATAATATGCAATAATTTTTATTTTATATATCATCTAAACTATGAGAGAGTGATGTTTTTGAAGTGTCAAGTATATTTGGAGGACTATAATGATAGTTGAATGGTATGTTGGTTCTAAATGAAACATAAATGATATTTCAAGGAAACTCCCTTAACTTTGGTTACCATTTAGGGAATTGACTCCCTATCCATCCGTGTGCGGATGAAATGTTGTGCTAAGATTAACTTGAGTACCATGACCTTTCTAAAATTACTTCCAGAAATAAGAGTAAACTGAGGACCTCTATCTAAGATGATAGACAATGGAACCCCATGCACCCTGACTATCTCATTAATGTAAAGCTTGGCGTACTCATCCGTCAAATCTGCAGTCTTGACTGCCAAAAAGCGATATGACTTAGTAACTCTATCAACAATCACCCAATGGAGCCATGATGTCTGCGATTACAAGGTAAACATGTGATGAAGTCCATGTTGATAACTTCCCTCTTCTAAGTAGGAATGTCAATATATAGTGTCTTACCTCCTGGTTTCTGATGTTCTACCTTCACTTGATGGCAATTGGGGCACTTGGCCACAAAATCTACTATATCTCTTTTCATTCCATTCAACCAATAGACTTCCCGTAGATCGTGGTACATCTTAGTGGCACCTGGATGAATAGAATAAATAGAATTATGGGCTTCTGAAAAAATGTGTTATCTCAATTCACCCACATTAGGAGCACACAATCTACCTTGATAGTGAAGTACACCATCTCCCCTTGGGAGAAAACCTTCACTCTTTGATTGTGGAATGTACCTTTAAATTCAATCAAGATTAAATCATTGTCATTCTTTTCCTAAACCTCCATTACAAAAGAAGATTTTGCCCCATTCTAAACTTTTACACCACTATCTGATATGCTCATAAGGTGAACTCCAAAGAGAGCAAGCCTGTGAAAATCATTTACTAGTTCTTTTCTTTCTTCTTCAACATGGGTTACACTACCCAAAGATAATATGCTAAGAGCATTTGCTACTACTATCGCCTTACCAGTAAGGTAATGAACACTCATATCATAATCCTTAAGGAACTCAAGTCATCTCCTCTTGGGAAGATTAAACTCTTTCAAGGTGAACACATATTAAAGACTCTTATGGTTAGTGAATACATATATGTGAACACTATACAAGTAGTATCTCCAGATCTTGAGTGCAAACACCACTACTACAAGCTCGAGCTCATGAGATGGATAGTTCTTCTTATGCACCTTAAGTTGTCTAGAAGCATAATCTATAACGTTAATGCGCTGCATCAACACATAACCTAGGCCAATTATAGATGCATCATGATCGATCACATCTCTATCTCAACCCTCTAGTAGAGTCAAGAAAGGATCTATAGTCAATCTAGTTTTCAATTCTACAAAGATTTTCTCTTAATCATCCGACCATCGAAATTTGACCCTTTTCTAAGTCAACCTAGTCAATGGCAAGGATATGAATGAAAATCCTTCCACGAACCTTCTATAAGAAAACGCTAGACCCAAGAAACACATGATATTTGTAGCAGAGGTAGGTCTGGGCATTGTTTCACTGCTTCTATGTTCTATGAATCCACTCGGATCCCCTCGCTAGATACAATGTGAGCAAGTAAAGCAATAGAATGTATCCAGAACTCACATTTGCTAAAATTAGCGAATAACTGACGATATTTGAGAATCTGTAAAACATTTCTCAAATGAATCACATGTTCTTCCTCATTTATAGAGTAAATGAGGATGTCATCAACAAAGACCATAACGAACAAGTCCAAAAACTGCTTGAACACTCTGTTCATCAAATCCATGAAAGTTGTAGAAGCATTGGTTAGTCCAAAACGACATAACTACAAATTCATAGTTTTCATACAGAGTTCTTAAGGCTGTTCTTGGAATGTCACTATCTGTGACTCTTAGCTAATGATAACCGGATCTGAGGTTTATCTTAGAGAAATGGATAGAACCATGAAGTTGGTCCAACTAGTCATCAATCCTGGGGGTGGGATACTTATTCTTTGTTGTGACCTTTTTCAGCTGTCTATAGTCATTGCACATTCTTAGAGAGCCATATTTTTTCTTTACGAACAACACTGGTGCACCCCGTGGAGAAATACTAGGTCTAAGGAAGCAATTATCTAGAAGTCCTTTCAACTATTTTTTTCAATTTCTAAAGCTTAACTGGAGCCATTCATTATGGAGGAATAGAAATACGCTAGGTATCTGGAAGGAGATATATTCCAAAGTTAATTTTCCTTTTTGGAGGAACTCCGGGAAGATCTTTTGGAAAGACTTATGAAAGTTCATTGACTACAGGAATTGTCTCAAGAGTTGGGGTTTCAGATCTAGAATCCTTAACGTGAACTAGATGATAGAGATAACCCTTAGAGATCATCTTTCTGGCCTTAAGGGAAGAAATGAATCAACCCGTTGGCGCTAAACTACTACCCTTCCATTATAAGATTGGATCTTTTGGAAATTGAAAATGAACAATCCTAGTTGTGCAATTAACTAAGGCATAATAGTATTGTTACCAATCCATGCCTAGAATGACATCGAAGTCTACCATTTCTAACTCTACAAGATTGTCACAACCAGGGAGCACCGCCTAGACATAACCAGTGTCTTTATCCTCGAAGAGGACTTTGACTAGCCCTTACCATTCGCCATTACATATCATAGGTCCAAAAATTGCGGAAAATTTAAAACTTTTACATAGTGAATTATACTTAGACTTCTCACACATCATATACGGGGTTTACATAAACTCCTCGCTTATGAACTGTACATAAACTTCTAATTTATGCAATATAGTCAATTCATAAGATAGTGTAAAACATTGTCTCACATTTAACCATCTATTAGAGAATTACAAAGTTGGGAATAGCCCTTACACTAGTACAGTATGCCATATATAGGCTTACAATAATATCCTCAAAATAAGGAAAGAATAAGTGTCTTTAGATATAGTCAATTTCATAGCTAGAGTAGAAGAACGACAACATCCTCGGACTTGAGAACTCACCAATAACTTGGGAAAAGTTCTAAGTCTTCCTTCAAAGTGACCTTGATTCCTCAACCTGAACCTACATTGTTTGGGGGAAAAGGAAAGAATATGGGTTAGTACAAACAAAATGTACTATGGAAACATATGCAAGTTCATATCCAACACAAGACCAACATCACTATAAATTCATGTCAACATGAATAGCTTCAACATAAAGTCATAACAACAATTCATGTACTAGAGTTCATAACATCAAAGCATAAAAGACCCTTACTCACAATCCCCTCCCAAGCCTACAAGTGCAATGCTCATGTGAAGCCCCATAACCCCACATAATCAAGTAAACTAAGCAAAATACCATAAGCAATGTCTATGTTTCATATAACATTGTATCATGCATATTGATCATTATATATTGCAACTTAGACCAATATCATGTTGATCCTCATATAAAGTCAACATTTACATTTCATTCATAACGTGAGTACATAAGAACAACCTCTTAGGACTCCCTCAAGGTCAACTTGTGCCATGTATAGGTAAGGTCCCATACCCCTACCTATACTATGTAGAACCCCTTAAATCATCTTAGATAGTGTTCAATTTATGACTTTCATTCATTCATTTTACCTTGGGGAACAATTGCCTTAACAAAAATAAACCATGAGAGCTAAACATTGAATTCGGTGTCATGAAACCCTACACCGAAAGAAGGTCTCTATTTTCCAAGGTAGAACGAAAAAAAGAACATAGCATTCTAGGTGGATTCACTAGCTAGTTTTCCTATGGGGACAATATAGCTAAGGAACTAGGAGATATGTGTTGGAAACCCCCTCTATGCACAATTTCATTATAGTCTCCATCTCATGAGAAACATTGTGAAGCTACCTTTACTCATTGGGAAAATCTCTCATATCTAGTTCGCTCGGTGCTAAGCTAAAGTCTCTTTTTGAAATTTCTTTAAGCCTTAGGCCATAGAAGACTAACCCCTTGTATAATCATGTGATTAGCTCTTTATACATTGAATGAGAACTTAATAAAAATATAATAGAATTAAGTCAATTGCATCATCATTAATAAAATCAACTTAATTCATAATCTAGGGTTAGGGAAAATGATTCAATCATGGATTCTTCCATAGAACTAGGTCAAAGACTATGAAATAAAATAATTAACCAATACACAATCATAATATATAAGTATAAACCAAATGAATTAATCATCAAATAAATTCGAAAGACAATTCACAAAATTGGATGAATACACATGGTGGTCTTTGGAATAGAGAGAGAAAGTAGAGACAAATTGGAGAGAATTGGGTTTGGGAAATAATGAAGTGGTGAGTTAGTTTAATGAGAAGTTAACCTTTTTATAGTCCCCAACTAAATCAATTAACCACACCTTAACCCCTAATTAATTAATTAAATAATTAAATAATCAACCTAACTTAACCCAAAACTTAACAATGAACTTGACCTCCAATCGACGATTGCCCGTCTATGGTCCGTTGACCAAACCACGGCCCCGTACTGGTCATCCATGGTTTGTGTCAGGGACCTAGATTTTTGAGCCACTTTTGGAAATGGGTAGGACCAAACTACGAACACCATCAACGGACCATTGACTCATCAACGGCTCGTCATTTGGTTCCCCGTCCGTAGCAACTATCAAATGACAACATTTTGGTCAAATGTAGGAGTCCTCCTCAAGGACCCTTAGGGTGGTTATTGGGGATTTTTCCCCGGACTTTTCGACCCTAAACACACTCTACCATATATTTTAAATCTTTTTACCAAATTGACATAATTCCGATTCTTAAAACCCCTTGAAGCAGACCAAGGTACACTAGCTCATCTTTTACAAATCTCTGACGTCATGGTTGTTTCTTAAGGTTTTGACTCTAACACTTCTTAATTAGTTTCAATACATTAATTTAGACTTAGAAACAGTGTTTTAGAGCTTAGTTCATCTAGTGAGGCTCTAGACCAAGTCATGGACTTTCGAAGTGTTATATTATTCCTCCCTTAGGAACATTTGTCCCCGAATGACACCTAAATCTTTTTATTGGGAGAGAATGACTCAATATTAGACGCCCAACGAACAACAACATAAAAATCATTATGATTCACAACCCATAGAAGTATTTCAAAACTCCATTCAACACAAAAGCAAAACATTAAATGTGCTTGTTGCAGTATCTAAACTGAATCTGTTACACCTTGAGTATTTCCAGTTCTTGGATAGGATGTGTGAGTTGACTTTAGCATATGATGTACAAATCGGAGTCATTTTTTGTTGCGTATTTCTATTCCAATTAGCTGTGAAGGTGTATTGTTTGGATTGCATTATAGATGCGCAACAATTCTTCTAAATGTAGATGCCATGAGATAATGAATATAGATGTAGAGATAGTGGATTAAGATGTGTTAGCTTGGCATTTGTTTTTGAAGTTGAGTCATTGGGTTTGAGGAGATAAATAAACCTTTGTACAAATGGGAAATATATTGTTTTGGAAAGTAAGAACAGGGAGTATTATGTTTATCTACTTATACAACATTGGCATGTTACATCAATAGTAGACCAGGTGGCGTATCTTCCAAAAGTCATTTTTGAGACGTAATAACTAGGTCAAGGCTTTGAGCCTCCTATTATATATATTCCTCAAGATGAAAAAAGAGGAGAAATACTTGGGGACTAATTTAGTTGACATTCATCTAGATAAAAAAAACAAAAGAGAAGAAGACATGCTAATGTCAAACTAGGACAATGGTAGACACAAAACCTCACATGCTAAAACAACTGAACAATGTTGATTTACGAATCACTTTTACTCTAAAAAAGTTCAAAAAACAAAGAAAAATGGAAATTTAGAAGACATTAATAAATTCCACCCACATATATCCAAATCAAAAGTAAGACCTCTTAAACAATTGACACAACCTCTTGGAACTCCAAAAAATGTAGATATCAAACAATTAATAGAATGAAAGAAAGAAGTATTGCTCGCAATGTAGAACATTACCATAACCTAAAACTCAAACAATCATAGCCAAAAGATAGGAAGTCCATAAATGTGAACTATAAACAGATGTTGGCGAAATGAACCAATAATAAACAATGTTGACACCCTAGTTAAAAGTTTACTTACTCCTCCCCAGTAGTCATCAATAGAACCTATGTGCATTACTCAATAGTCCCACAAAACCTTTAATTGAAAAACTTTGACCAAGTCATCTCATAATTATTTCATTCTAATTTACACACCATCTAACCTCCCAAACTGAAACTTAACTGTATCAAACTACATAATTCGAAAGAGTCGATTGTCATCTTAAACACCAAATTTAGGCATAAAGCATAGGATGAAGAGACAAAAGGAGAAAAACTCAACCTTGCCACAAAGTAACAATCAATAGGATTTAGGCAAATGAAAGAATCGGTAAATCCAATTTTGATCCAAACAAACAAAAGATCATACATTCCATCACACTACTCTCATAGCACCTAACATCATAACGACTATCCAGGGGACAATAAGTAGGTATTTGACATACCTAATCCAATCAGGATAACAGAAAAAACAACTTAACTGAGCAAGATAGTTAAGCACAGAGGCATAGGGTATTACTCCATGAAGATTCCAAACATAGAAAAAATTCCAAAACTATCAATTGCTAAATGAAATCACCTAGAGGGGATAAACATAGGCACATAAAACAAAATTGGGATTTCACAACAAATAACAAGATAATAACAAGGCACATAGAAATGTATGGGAATAAACCCCCCAAATATACACCCCATAAGAAATCGAAGGATAAATAAAATATAATATTACACTTATACTAACGATATTCAGTGCCTCGGCCATTGCGTGCATGTAAGAGCATTGAACGGAACGTGTGTCTGACCCCAAAATAAACATATGCATCAGTTATTACAGTACTCAGAGCTCCACTTTTAACACTCTGGGACTTGCCCCAGCTTACTTTACCAAAACCCTAGGGGCTTAAAACTACTGACCATGCATTATCAAAGGTAAAACTCTATGAAATTCCTTAGGAAAGTTGTCAGACTTAAAACAATGATAACAGTTCCCATCTATTCTACCTACTACATTCAACCAGTAAGTAAGTTAAATATCACTGCAAAAAATGCGCTTATTAGCCACGGTTATTTAACCAGGATAGCATAAACCATGGCTAAATCAACAAAAAAAAATATAATTTTCTCTACATAGTAAGAACTGTTGCTAAAATATTGTGGAAAAATCACGCGGTATATTCTCCCTCCCTTTTTTCCTATTTTCCCAAATAATTTCAATAAATTTAATTTTTACCAAAAGAAAGAAAAGAAAAACAAAGCAGCAGCAACATGTCTCTCCATATCGCCAAAATATCAGAACTGATTGCTTCGCATCACAACGGAAACAATTGGTCATCCCAAAAACAATAACAGCAGTGAAAAACGATTGCTTCACATCGCAGTATAGGTATGAACCTTGAGTCCAGGTACACAGATTCTATAACGCTTTATTGTTTTATCAATTTTTTCTGTTTGCTTCACTTCTCTCGATGTAACGACCTGTTTAGTCGTTTTGAGCAGCAGATTTTATTCTGGAAAAACTGGGCCATACTACGGACACCACGACGGACCGTCATAGGCACGACGTCCCGTCGAGGGTGTATCGTTGCAACATACTTAGAAATTCTGAAATTGGGTACTGAAAGTCGACTCTCTGTAAATTGTGACGGACCTGCAGGACGAGCCGTCACATCCACGACGGACCGTCGTGAGGCACCGTTTCAAAACACTTCAACTTTTGAGAATTTGGTACAAGAAACGAGTTTCTGACCGTCATGACGAAGTGCAGGACGGACCGTCACAGGCGTGACGGACCGTCACAGTACACTTGGTGAAAAATAGGATTTTTGGCCTCTGCGACGACCTGTGTGACGGACCGTCGCAGGCACGACGGGCCGTCACAGGTTGCGCAAATCCCAGGCAGTTTAGGATTTCTCCACACGTTTTAAGGGTCGTTTTGGACTATTCTTTCCTTAATTATAAAGATTGAGGGTTAATATTAATAAGTCTAATTACTTGGGGGTTAAAAGAGGTAACCTTAAGTAAATTAGTGGGTTTTATTGTCCTCTTTTGCACTTAATTATATGTTAATTAGGGTAAAAGAAAGAGGGTTTGAATAAAAGAAAAGAGAAAGAACAAGAGAGAAAAGAGAGAAACGAATTAAGAGAGAGATCGATCGAGAGGGAGGAATATCAAAGCTTGGGAAATTGCTTGTGGATTCCAATTCTTCGGTGGAGGTAGGTTATGGTTTATGTTACGATATTCGTAGTGAACTCTTAATAGTGAATGTTATGTGTTGATAGTATTGTAAACCCTGCTATGTACTTAAATTGTATGCTTGCATGATTATGATTATGAAGTTGTGATGAATTAACAAAGCATGATAAAGCTATTGAATCCCAAATCTGGAAAGAACCCTAATTCGCTTGATATATTATATAATAAGATTGATGATGCCTTAGTATGAAAGAAGGCTTGATAAATTATATAATGAGAATGATGATGCCTTAGTGTAAAAGAAGGCTTGATGAATTAGGGGATCGGGTGCCACGTTCCGGTACCAGGATAGTATATGAGGATCGGAGTGCCACGTTCCGGCACCAGGATAGAATTAGAGGAGCGGAGTGTCACGTACCGACACAAGAGAAAGAAAGATAATGAATCTTGAAAGATAATGAATATACTCAATCTAATGAACTTAATTCCCAAATGAGTATGGTATTGAGGCTTGAGTCCCCATGTGTGAACTTAACGGTAATTGTTAATGATAAAGTAATTGCTGTTGCTACATGTTGAGTATTGTAGTTGATTTACATTATTATTGATATATATTGTTCCCTATTTTGAGTTAGCCGATGATATCTACTCAGTACGTGTGGTTGTACTGACCCCCTACTTTTATGTTTTCTTCTTGTTATTTGTGTAATGCAGCAAACGTTCCGTCAACTTCAACTCAGCAGTAGATCAAGCCAGTCTTCACTCCATCGGAAATTCAGGGTGAGCTAATGCGTCTAGCTTGGACTGGATCTTCTTCTTCAAGTCTTGATGCCTTGAACTTCCGGCATGGACTAGCTTTTTAGTTATTTTGTTCTTAAACATTCCTAGTTTAGTAATTTGAGATAGATGTTCTTGTGATGATGACTTCCAGATTTTGGGGATAATAATAATAGTTTTGAGTTGTTTTTATTAATGAGTTTAAGTCTTCCGCATTACTTTTGTCGATATTGTATTAAAATGTTAAGGTTTAGATTGGTTGGTTCGCTCACATAGGAGGGTGAATGTGGGTGCCAGTCGCGTCCCCGATTTGGGTCGTGACAAACTTGGTATCAGAGCATTAGGTTCGTGGGTCTCATCACACAAGAACAAGTCTAGTAGAGTCTTAAGGAACGGTAGGGGGACGCCTTTACTTTTCTTTGAGAGGCTATAAGACTTTAGGAAAAAAATTCCATTCTTTCATTCTTTCTTTCGTGCTACTACTTGAGTCCAATTGGTATCTAGGTGATACAAATTGGTATCTGACCATCTTCACTCTATTTCGCAGATGGTTAGAACTAGAGCAACGACCGCACCAGCAGCAACAACGGAAAGACATGAAACGACTGAGCCAGCCACTGGGGCTGTGGCTCGAGGGAGAACAACGGCACGAGGCCGTGGAAGAGGTCGTGGGAGGACGTCCTCTAGAGGGAGAGGACGAGCCCCTAGCCCATCTGATACTAGGGCAGTGACTCCTCCACCGACCGAGGATGTGGTAAGAGAGGGTGAGGAAGGGGAAACTGAACAAGTGCAACATGAGGAAATGCCACCCCAACCCACCCCAGAGATGATCAACCAGGTACTTGCTTATCTTAGCGGGTTATCCGATCAAGGTCAAACAACTCCAGTGGTTTCTGCACCAACACCTCCGGCTTCGGAGATACGACATGCGGCTACTATGGCTCCCCGCATGGATGCACCATTGGGAATCGGCACATTTCCACGTCTGACTACTGGGCCTATTATGACAAACGATCAACATGAACTTTTCAGTAAGTTCTTGAAATTGAAACCTCCAGTCTTTAAGGGTGCAGAATCAGAGGATGCCTACGATTTTCTGGTTGATTGTCATGAGCTACTACACAAGATGGGTATAGTAGAGAGGTTTGGTGTCGAGTTCGTGAGCTATCAGTTTCAAGGGAACGCCAAAATGTGGTGGCGTTCACATGTTGAGTGTCAACCAACGGAGGCACCACCTATGACTTGGGAATCATTCTCTAGTTTGTTCATGGAAAAGTATATCCCCCGCACTTTGAGGGATAGGAAGAGGGATGAGTTCTTGAGTCTAGAGCAAGGCAGAATGACGGTTAATGCATACGAGGCTAAATTTCGCGCACTATCCAGATATGCCACCCAACTCTGTTTCAGTCCACAAGAACGGATCCGCCGTTTTGTGAAGGGGTTGAGGTCAGAATTGCGGATTTCAGCCTTACAGTTAGCGGCAACGGCAACATCCTTCCAAGAGGTGGTAGACTTTGTGATAGAGGTGGAAGGAGTGAAACCAGATGACTTCACCACGACATCGACATCAAAAAGGTTTCGAAGGGGAGGTGAGTTTAATGGTTCTTATTCTAGAGGACAGAACTCCGGAGGTCACTCAGTTCGACCAATACAGTCTTCACTACAGACTGTAGTTGGGGGTCCACCTCAGAACGGTCAACACTTCTCTGAGAGGCCGATGCGTGAACCCAGAGAATGTTATGGGTGTGGAGAGATTGGACACATTAAGAGGTACTGTCCAAACCAGAGTTACAGACCCCCGATAGCTAGAGGTAGGGGCGGTCATGGTAGAGGCCGTTTTTCTGGAGGGCGTGGTGGCCGAAGTAATGGTGGTCACCAAAACGGCAGAGGTGATGGGCAAAACGGAACCACTACTACGCAACATGGTAGGGGCAACGGACAGACAAATAATGGGGCCCATTGCTACGCTTTCCCTGGGAGATCTGAAGCGGAGGCGTCTGATGCTGTTATCACAGGTAATCTTTCGGTTTGTGATTGCATGGCATCTGTATTATTTGATCCCGGATCCACATTCTCTTATGTATCTTCCTCATTTGCTAATGGTCTAAAATTACATTGTGAATTACTTGACATACCTATTCGTGTTTCTACTCCGGTGGGTGAGTCGGTGATAGTTGAAAGGGTATATAGGTCTTGTTTGGTAAATTTTGTGGGGAGCAACACTTATGTAGACTTGGTTATTCTAGAAATGGGTGACTTTGATGTAATTCTGGGTATGACTTGGCTTTCTCCGAATTTTGCGATTTTGGATTGTAATGCTAAAACAGTGACGCTAGCCAAGCCTGGGGCAGATCCGTTAGTGTGGGAGGGTGACTACACTTCCAATCCGGTGCTTATCATCTCATTCATTCGTGCTCAGAAGATGGTTAGTAAGGGTTGTCTAGCTTTCTTGGCACATCTTAAGGATGACACTACCCAAGTACCTTCGATTGAGTCAGTTCCGGTAGTCCGTGAGTTTTTGGATGTGTTCCCTGCAGATCTTCCCGGTATGCCACCGGATAGGGATATTGACTTCTGTATCGATCTTGAACCCGGTACTCGCCCCATTTCTATACCCCCTTATAGAATGGCTCCCGCGGAGTTAAGAGAATTAAAGGCTCAACTCAAGAGTTGTTGAGCAAAGGCTTTATTAGACCAAGTGCATCTCCTTGGGGCGCTCCGGTTTTGTTTGTGAAGAAGAAGGATGGGAGTTTCCGAATGTGCATAGATTACCGACAGTTGAACAAAGTAACTAATAAGAACAAGTACCCCATTCCTCGCATTGATGACTTGTTCGATCAGTTACAAGGTGCTTGTGTCTTCTCAAAAATCGACTTGAGATCCGGTTATCACCAATTGAAAATACGAGCAACGGATGTGCCAAAGACTGCTTTTCGAACTTGGTATGGGCACTATGAATTTGTGGTAATGTCTTTTGGTCTTACGAATGCCCCTGCTGCTTTCATGAGTTTGATGAACGGGATTTTCAAGCCATATCTGGATCTCTTTGTGATCGTGTTTATTGATGATATACTGATATACTCCAAGAGTAAGAAAGAACACGAGGAGCATTTGAAAATGGTGTTAGAGTTGTTGAGAAATAAAAAGCTTTATGCGAAATTCTCCAAGTGTGAGTTTTGGCTAGATTCAGTGTCCTTCTTGGGACACGTGGTTTCTAAGGATGGAGTGATGGTAGATCCATCCAAGATTGAGACGGTAAAGAATTGGGTAAGACCTACAAACGTGTCAGAAATAAGGAGTTTTGTGGGGTTAGCTAGCTACTACCGCCGATTCGTCAAGGGATTCTCTTCCATTGCTTCCCAATTGACGAACTTGACTAAGCAGAATGTTCCATTTGTATGGTCAGATGAATGTGAGGAAAGCTTTCAGAAGCTTAAGACTTTGTTGACTACCGCACCTATTCTTACCTTGCCAGTAGAGGGTAAAAACTTCATTGTTTATTGTGATGCATCCTACTCTGGGTTTGGTGCAGTACTAATGCAAGAGAAGAATGTGATTGCTTATGCTTCGAGGCAATTAAAAGTGTGCATGAACGTAACTATCCGACCCATGATTGGAGTTGGCCGCGGTAGTATTTGCACTAAAGCAATGGAGACACTACTTGTATGGGGTTAAGTGTGAGGTCTATACGGATCATCGTAGTCTACAGTATGTCTTACTCACTCAGAAAGACTTGAACTTGAGACAGAGGAGATGGATGGAACTACTGAAGGACTACGACATCACTATCTTGTATCATCCGGGGAAGGCTAATGTTGTAGCGGATGCTCTAAGTAGAAAGGTCGGAAGCATGGGAAGTCTAGCTCATTTGCAAGCTTCTAGACGCCCATTGGCTAAAGAGGTGCAGATTCTGGCTAATGACCTTATGAGGTTAGAAATAAATGAGAAGGGAGGATTGTTAGCTTGTATAGAGGCAAGATCTTCTTTTCTTGACCAGATTAAGGGGAAACAGTTTGATGATGAGAAACTAAGGCGAATTCGAGATAAAGTGTTACAAGGAGAGGCTAAAGAAGCAACAATCGATGAGGAAGGTGTTTTGAGGATTAAGGGAAGGGTATGTGTACCCCGCATCGATGATTTGATCACCACTATTCTTACAGAGGCTCATAGTTCCGGATACTCTATACATCCTGGTGCAACCAAGATGTACCGCGACCTAAAGCAACACTTCTGGTGGAGTAGAATGAAGCGAGATATTGTTGAGTTTGTTGCCAAATGTCCAAATTGTCAACAAGTAAAGTATGAACACCAGAGGCCTGGAGGAACACTTCAGAGAATGCCCATTCCTGAATGGAAGTGGGAGAGAATCGCGATGGACTTCGTGGTTGGTCTTCCAAAGACATTGGGTAAGTATGACTCTATTTGGGTGATTGTTGATAGGTTAACTAAGTCTGCTCACTTCATTCCGGTCAAAGTGACCTACAATGCAGAGAAGTTAGCAAAAATCTACATCTCAGAAATCGTTCGATTGCATGGAGTTCCACTCTCCATTATATCAGATAGAGGTACACAGTTTACTTCTAAGTTTTGGAGAACATTGCATGCTGAATTAGGTACTAGGTTGGACCTTAGTACTGCGTTTCACCCTCAGACTGATGGTCAGTCTGAGCGGACGATTCAAGTGTTGGAGGATATGCTTCGTGCGTGTGTGATAGAGTTTGGTGGCCATTGGGATAGCTTCTTACCCTTGGCAGAGTTTTCATACAATAATAGCTATCACTCCAGTATTGACATGGCTCCATTTGAAGCATTGTATGGGAGGAGGTATAGATCTCCCATTGGTTGGTTTGATGCCTTTGAAGTTAGACCTTGGGGGACTGATCTGTTGAGAGATTCTATGGAGAAGGTGAAAGCTATTCAAAAAAGCTTCGGGTCAGCGGTCAAGTAGACAAAAGGAGTATGCAGACCGAAAGGTTAGAGACTTGGAGTTCATGGAAGGTGAACAAGTCTTGTTGAAGGTTTCACCCATGAAAAGGGTGATGCGGTTTGGAAAAGAGGTAAGCTAAGTCCAAGGTATATTGGACCATTTGAGGTACTAAAGCGAATAGGGGAGGTGGCTTATGAATTAGCCTTGCCCCCAGGGCTGTCCGGAGTGCATCCGGTATTTCATGTGTCCATGTTGAAAAGATACCATGGAGATGGAAACTACATCATCCGTTGGGATTCAGTTTTGTGGATGAGAACTTGACTTATGAAGAGGAACCGGTTGCTATATTATATAGAGAAGTTCGCAAGTTGAGGAGGAGAGAGAGATTGCATCCATCAAGTTCAATGGAAGAATCGACCGGTTGAAGAGGCTACTTGGGAGAAGGAGGCAGATATGCAAGAAAAATACCCACATCTGTTTACAGATTAGGTACTCCTTTTCGCCATTGTTTTTCTTCTTTTGATCGTTCGGGGACGAACGATGGGTAAATTGGTATCTATTGTAACGACCTGTTTAGTCGTTTTGAGCAGCAGATTTTATTCTGGGAAAACTGGCCAAGACCACGGGCACTGCGACGGACGTCACAGGTCACATGACGGCCCGTCGAGGAGGTTTCGTTCAATTTTACTTAGAATTCTTCAATTTGGATATTAAAATCGACTCTCTGTAAATCGTGACGGACCTGCAGGACGTGCCGTCACATCCACGACGAACCGTCGTGAGGCACCGTTTCAAAACACTTCAACTTTTGAGAATTTGGTACAAGAAACGAGTTTCTGACCGTCATGACGAAGTGCAGGACGGACCGTCACAGACTCCGTGGTGAAAAAGGGGATTTTGGGAGGCCACGACGACCTGCGTGACGGACCGTCGCAGGCACGACGGGCCGTCACAGGTTGCGCAAATCCCAGGCAGTTTAGGATTTCTCCACACGTTTTAAGGGACGTTTTGGACTATTCTTTCCTTAATTATAAGGATTGGGGGTTAATATTAATAAGTCTAATTACTTGGGGGTTAAAAGAGGTAACCTTAAGTTAATTAGTGGGTTTTATTGTCCTCTTTTATTCTTAATTATATGATAATTAGGGTAAAGGAAAGAGGGTTTGAATAAAACAAAACAAAAGAAAAGAGAGAGAGAGTATTGATCGAACGAGGCTGAGGAGAATAACAAAGCTTGGGAGATTTCTTGTTGATTCCAATTCTTCGGTGGAGGTAGGTTATGGTTTATGTTACGATATTCGTAGTGAACTCTTAATAGTGAATGTTATGTGTTGATAGTATTGTAAACCCTGCTATGTGCTTAAATTGTATGCTTGCATGATTATGATTATGAAATTGTGATGAATTAACAAAGCATGATGAAGCTATTGAATCCCAAATCTTGAAAGAACCCTAATTCGCTTGATATATTATATAATAAGATTGATGATGCCTTAGTATGAAAGAAGGCTTGATAAATTATATAATGAGAATGATGATGCCTTAGTGTAAAAGAAGGCTTGATGAATTAGGGGATCGGGTGCCACGTTCCGGTACCAGGATAGAATGAATATGAGGATCGGAGTGTCACGTTCCGACACCAGGATAGTATATGAGGATCGGAGTGTCACGTTCCGACACCAGGATAGAATATGGATCGGGTGCCACGTTCCGGTACCAGGATAGAATGAATATGAGGATCGGAGTGTCACGTTCCGGCACCAGGATAGAATATGGATCGGGTGCCACGTTCCGGTACCAGGAGAGAATGAATATGAGGATCGGAGTGTCACGTTCCGACACCAGGATAGTATATGAGGATCGGAGTGCCACGTTCCGGCACCAGGATAGAATTAGAGGAGAGGAGTGTCACGTACCGACACAAGAGGAAGAAAGATAAGGAATCTTGAAAGATAATGAATATACTCAATCTAATGAACTTAATTCCCAAATGAGTATGGTATTGAGGCTTGAGTCCTCATGTGTGAACTTGACGGTAATTGTTAACGATAAAGTAATTGCTGTTGCTACATGTTGAGTATTGTAGTTGATTTACATTATTATTGATATATATTGTTCCCTATTTTGAGTTAGCCGATGATATCTACTCAGTACTTGTGGTTGTACTGACCCCCTACTTTTATGTTTTCCTCTTTGTTATTTGTGTAAATGCAGCAAACGTTCCGTCAACTTCAACTCAGTAGTAAATCAAGCCAGTCTTCGTCATACCGGATCTTCAGGGTGAGCTAATGCTTCTAGCTTGGACTGGGTCTTCTTCTTCAAGTCTTGATGCCTTGAACTTCCGGCATGGACTAGCTTTTTAGTTATTTTTGTTCTTAGACATTCCTAGTTTAGTAATATGAGATAGATGTTCTTGTGATGATGACTTCCAGATTTTGGGGATAATAATAATAGTTTGAGTTGTTTTTATTAATGAATTTAAGTCTTCCGCATTACTTTTGTTGATATTGTATTAAAATGTTAAGGTTTAGATTGGTTGGTTCGCTCACATAGGAGGGTGAATGTGGGTGCCAGTCGCGTCCCCGATTTGGGTCGTGACAATAATAGAGAAAATATAACAAGAAACAGATAAGAAAAAATATACGAAATATGTTTATTAAAGAAAAATTGTTGTCAATCTATTTTTAAAGAATCTTACTGATTCCAACAAACTTTGCTGAAATACAAAGTTAAGAAAGTTTAATGAACCAGTTAAGAATAGAAGAACATAAATTAATTAACAATTCTAAAATCTGTAACACATACCAGAATCTGGAAAAATAGAAAGAAGATCAAGACCACAAAATGCACAGTGTCCCCTTAAGGAAATTATTCTCATCTTGTATCTTAGGTCTTATTTGGAATATGTCCTTCCATGATAGAATGATTTCAATCACCGTTTTATTGATACCCAAAGTGCTGGTGTCAATGAGCCACTCAACGTCAGTTAACTACACTTAAAATACTATATGTAGTAGTGGTAGTAGAAATATAAAAATTCTATATTTAAGGCGATAGGAAATTCCTGAATTATAGAAAACAAAGGTTAGTGCAAAAAGGTTCTTATTGTGTCTTACCGGACAGGTCACAACCCTTTGGAAAATTCACAACATTTCAGAAAGGTCGTCACAACTCTTCATTAATGTCACAACTTTTAATTAAAGTCACAACTTTTCATAAAAGTAGCAACTTTTCATAAAAGACGTAACTTTTCATACAATTCGCAAATTTTCATAAAAGTCATAACATTTAATAAAAGTCACAACTTTTCATTAAAGTTTCAAATCTTCATAAAATTTCCAACTCTTCATTTTTCATTCACACATTTAAAATCCAACAATCTCCTACGTGAATGGGGAATACTCCAAGAGAAAGAAACTGACAAGTATGTGTACTTTACAAGCAGGAATTAATTGCATATGCATAAGTGGGTTTCCCCTAAAACTTTCTGTAGAGAACATATGTCGAATATACTCGGTCAATTAGTAGATGCGATATCTTTGACTTGTCAAGCTTTGGTGTATACCTACACAACAATATGACACATAATTAACCCTTTACCATTTATTGTTCTTATGGTTTTGTTCATTAAAGCCATGACTACCACCAGGTTTCATGATGTATAGAGAGATGGGCTTTTAACAATCATCTTCTTTGAAGCGGCTTACACTTCACACTCACATAGGTGATTTCTAACCTTGTTGTCGCGTAGATACACTATTTGGTCAACTCTGCCAAACTTAGCAAATCATTAAAATCATTAAGCTTTATTAACTCATTAAAAAAATTAATGTTGTATCCTTTTTCGTGAGCATTGTCTTCATCATGAGAAATGATTGAGTTAGTTGACAAAGTGAAACTGTTAGTCACAACTTTATTTTTATCCTAGCTCTTTGTATCTCTAGTCTTCTAGACAAATTTACCAACATGATTACTTGTCCTAAGTTGTAAACCCATTCCCTTGTATGATATTTAAATTTTCTATCTATCTAGGCCTTTTTTTAAGTGCACCCGACACATTATCTTTGACTTTACATAGTCAATTCTGATAATTCTACTAGAGAGTAGTTTTCAAATGGTATCATGTGTATGTCCAATATGACGAGACATTCCGTTATACATCATGATCCAGGCCATACCTATTACCTCTTGACTATCAAAGTGTATGCATACTACTTCCAATGGGTTGGGACAAAAAATTATATCTAACAAGAAATTCCTGAGTCTTTCAACTTATTCACCAACTTTATCTTGAGCCCCTAGCTAAAAGATCTAGAGCTAGCGATACATGTCTCTTTTGAAATATTTCCAAGAGACTACTCCTTTACCAAGAGTAGATACATATTTACTCGTGGATTTTACTTTATTTGTCTGGTGATTCAATTTGCATCACTAATATCAAACCCAATGGTGGCCCTAACTTTTAGGGTGAACTTGAGGGATGTGACACCTTCAACCTACAGTGCTATGACAGGTGCTATGGTCAAAATAGTCTTGACATTTTGAAATCTCTCTTTACACTTTTCAGTCCGTTCAAAAGGTAGCTCCTTTTTTGTCAACCTTGTCAGTGTGTAGCAATAGAACTAAAAATTTTCACAAATTTATGATAGTAGCTAGAAAGACAAAAATACTTCTAACTTCAGTCATAGATCTAGGCCGAACCCAATTCTTAATCGCTTCAATCTTTTGGAGGCGTACCATTACCCCTTCCCTTGAAATTACATGTCACAATAAGACAACCAAGGTAAACAAAAATTCCCACTTAAAAATTTTAACTTACAACTTTTGTTCCCAAGAACAACCAGAAAAATATGAAGATGGTCAACATGTTCATCCTTGTCTTTAATAGACTACAATATCATCAATATACTATAACAAACAAATATAAAATGATTTAAACACACCATTCAGTATACTCATCAAAGTTGCAGGTGCATTAGTGAACCCAAATGACATAACTAGAAACTTGTCATGCCCAAAGCGAGTCCTAAATGTCGTCTTGGGAACATGCTCGGGCCTAATTTTAAGTGATGATAACCAGATCTTAGATCAACCTTAGAAAAAATAGATACACCTTGAAAAAGGGCAAGAAAATCATCTATCCTAGACAATGGATACTGGTTTAAATAGTGACTCTATTCAACTGCCCATAGTGTATGCACATTCTCATACTACCATTCCTTTACTTAACAAACACACAAGAGCACGCCACAGGGAAGAACTAGGAGAGATGAAAACCTTATCAAACTATTATTTGAATTGAGACTTAATCTCTGTCAACTCTAACAGAGCCATGTGATATAGAGGGATAGAAATGGGCGGGTACCAGGTCCCAAATAAATGCAGAAAATTTGTATCGTTATCCGGAGGAATACCATCCAAATAAGTAGGAAAACTTTTCAAAATCTTACACCATAGGAAGAAACTTAATAGAGGGAGACTCAACTTCCCGAATATGAGACATATATGCCAAGCAACCCTGTTGCACCAATTTCCTAGCCCGAATGGAGGATACGATCTTAGCTGGCTTAGGATTGTATATTCCTTCCCACTCTAACTTTCCATACCCGGAATTTCTAGAGTCACAAACTTGGTGATACAATTAAGCACACCATAGTAGGGGGACATCAAGTCATGCCTATGATTATATCAAAGTCATTCATATCGCAAAAGCAAATACCCGCAAGTCTAATAACCCATAAACAAGATATGACCAGTACGATAGGTATAGGTAACTATGAAAGACTCTCCAATAAGGTAGAAACATGGGTGGGGGTATTAAATATATAAAAAATCATATCAAATCCCAAGGCAAACTGAATGGACACATAATAATAAGTAGATACTTGATCAAATAATACATTATCCATCTAGTCACAGACAAGAATAGTACATGTTGTCACTGCATCAGAAGTCTATGCCCCGGTCTTATTCGAAAAAAAATAAAATTGAGCCCGGTCATCATGACGAGCGACTTCCCTTCCTAGTCTTATGTCATTACATTCATAGGTTGAAAAATGCAAAAAAAAATTAAAACTTTCATTACAACTACTTGGAGGTTTACATAGACCTCTACATACACATAATATATAGTCGTATCGAGTATATATAAACCCTTTGTATAGGAAGGTTACATAGCCTTCTACTTTTATTGCACCTACATATATCTAAGATAGAAAAATATTCTAAAAGATTTCTCCTCCCATACCATCTAAACGATCATCACAATATAGGCATAGCTCTACATCAAATGTAAAGAAGCCACATATAGGCTTATACAAGTCGTACACAATGAAAGAAGAATGAACATAAAAGTCTTAGAAATGCAAAAGAACTTCATAGTCAAGATATTGGCATCTCCTCAAGCAAGTCATACCAACCAAGTCAAAACATGTCAATTTACCCCTTTTAAAAGTCTAATGCAAAATCAAGCAAGTCATACCAACCAACCAAACATGCTTACTAACTCAAACAAGTAATAAATATCCCAACATGCTTGAGCCCATGATTTAATACAACCCTATCATCAAGAAATAATATTACAAGTATGAATAAGAGTCAATTATATCATAATAAGCAAGACAACTACTCATGAATCCTTATCAAGTCAACAAGTGGAATGACCAAGCAAAGCCCCATAACCTTACTCAATCAAGTAGCCTCAACAAGAAACCATAACCGATGTTTAACTTCACATAATACAACATCTAGATATACATTTCATCTTATGTTAACAATATAACTCAATCCATATTCATAAGTGAACTAATAAACATATAGTACCAACAATGTGCAAGTTCATCATGTACGTATCATATATCATTATAACATAAACATATATTAGAACATCCTCCTAAGACTCCCCTCAAGGTTAACTAGTGCAATGCTTAGGTAGAGTCTCATACCCCTACCTAGACTAACCTAGACCCCTTAGTTTATCCAAGTTAGAGTTCAAATCCTTTAATTATTTTTATATTTTGGGAACATCTTTCCCGAACCGATATAGAACTCATGAGCTAGTGTGGAATCTGGTGTCATGAAACTCTACACCGAAAGTCGAAGGACTACTTGGCAAGGTAGTACCAAAACATGAAACATAGAAAACTACGTGGATCCACTGGCTAGTATTCCGATGGGGAAATATTTTTCAAGAACTAGGAGATATAGTTGGGACCCTCTTTATGCTCCATGCATTATAGTCTCCAATCTTAAGAGTAATATAGTGCTCCTACCTTCCCTATGTGGGAAGGGACTCTCCTCAATCTAATTCACTCAGTGCTAAGCTAGAGTTCCTTTTTGAAATGTCTTTAAGCCTTTAATTATCAATCATATATTAGTTTAGGTCTTAAGGGTCTACCCCTTGTATAATAATCATCATCAACAGCTCAATAAGAATGTATGAGTATATGTCCTTTCATCACAATTCATATAGGTGAGGTTAACACATTACATATTAGTTCATAATAAGGCACATTGGTATACATCACCATTCTTATAGTATTTATATCTTAATCAATCTCTAAATTATAGTCAAGACATTTCAATTCAACATAATACCACCATATCATCCAAATATAAGGCACACTCCAATATAACATCATGACTTAACCACATTTAATCACAATTAGAAGTAAAGATGGAGATTCTAAGCCTTACAAAGTCTCCTTCATAGTTCATCATCAAGGTCTTACCATAATTCCCTCAACTCAATCCAATTTATATATTCAACATCATAATTCAATAATCAACATGATAAAATTACTAGAAGATTCACTACACCATAATTCAATACCAAATCAATGCTAAAAACAAGATTACTTAGGACAATTTCCGTAACCTCGATCACTTCTCAAGATTATCATGAAAGACTACAATTCATTCCAATTATATAATGATTGGTGTAACAAAATCACCTAATAGGTATTTAACCCATAATCATGATAATTTAATCAATCACAACACAATTTACATCAAGATCAAACCTAGGGTTAAGGGTTAAGGATCATATTATTCAAATTGAACCAAACCATCACAATTTATCATAATAAATTTAAATTACATGTTAATATATCCATTATATCCTAAAGAAATCATAAAAAACTCAATTCACAACATCAATTTTGTAATTGGATGAAACCTACATGAAAACTATGCTTTTTAAATCCATTTTGAAGGAACCCTTTGAGGAAAGAGTCTCAAAGGTGAATTAGATCTCATACCTAAAAGTTTAATAAATATTTAATGGTGAATTCGTCCCTTTCTAGCCCCCAAAGCCTCCCCCTAGCTTGTCTTCAATGATGATTTTCAATAGAGAGTAAAAGAAGAGACGAGGAAGAGAGTTTATTTTGTGAGTTGTGTTTACATTAATAAGGGTTGGGTATTTATATTGGTGCTTAATAACCTTAATTATACTCCCTTAAATCCCTATCTAACAAACTAAACCCTTAATTAATTAAATGAGACTAACTTAAAATGTGCAGGAAATTGGCAATGTCACAGAAGACTCCATGATCGATGGATCGTGGATCAGTCGACAGACCAAGCCTGCCTCTGTGCTGCACATCCATCGATCTGGTCAGAGACTGTGTAGGTAAGGTTCTTCTGAGAATTCGATAAGTGTGGGAAGACGGTGGCATCGATGCCTTATCAGTCCATACACGACTGTGGCTTGTCCCGTCGATGCACACTGCCTAGGCAGTGTTGCCTCAACCTACATGGTCCTCCTCAAGGGCCTTTTGTTGGTCCTTGGGGAGTCATACCCGGACATTTCAAACACGAATCACCTTAAACACAGGTTAGATACCCTTTCACCACTTTTCATAAATTTCCGACTCCTAAAAGCTAGCCAAATAGGCTAAGGCATACTAGTACCCCATTTGAATCATCTTTCGGACGTCATGGACGTTCTTGGACATTTTTGTTCTTAAACCTCGTAAATGACCTATATTCATTAAAATAGGTCTAAAAACAGTGCTTAGATCCCATGGAGCATATGTTAGACTCTAAGACTCGTCTTTGATTTTCAAAGTGTTACAAGTAAAAATCTTATTCCTAAAGCAAACCATGTCTTCTTGTCTCACCGAAAAACTGAACCTTGAAGATTATCAAAATGGTCCTTAATGTTTAGGGGTTAAATTATATTTGTCCTTAATATGTATCACTTTATCGAAATAGTCCTTAATGTATATGAAAAGAGGATCATTTTACTCCTTAACCCTTCAATAATAAAAAGAACTGCTATATTTAACAGTGGGTCCTACGAAATAGAATGGATGGAAAACCCTTCTTCCTCAATTTTCTTTCTTTCACCATTACTACCACAGACCCGTCTCCTCAACTTCTTTCTTTCACCATTTTCTCTTCTGCTTTATACCCTCATAAGAAAATATTACACACATCACCCATTTTTCATCTCCATTGGAACAAAAATTTCAGAAGCTTCCATTATGATACATCAAGAAGAAGAAGAAAACCAAGATCACCAAAACAAATGTCAACTTAGTAAATCAGATAGAACACACCATTTTTTCTCTCTTGTTTAAGCGATCGATGACGAGGATTATAGCTTTGTTTTCATTTTTCCTTTTCAAAATTACTAATTTTTCAAGTCATGTTTTTAATTCGATTATTAAAATGAAATTGTAAAATTTAAAATGGCATAGATAGAAAACAAAAACCTTACGAATATTCCTTCAAATTTGAACAAACTTTGTGTGTATGAGAGGATTTTTGTAGTAAATATCGTAGAAGAAATGGCAAAAGAAAGAAGAATGAGGAGAAGCAATGCTGGAAGAAGACGGAGGAAGAAGTTGGACCCACAATTAAATTTGATTGTTTTTATATGTTTTCGGTTAGTTTTTATGGCTAGGACAGAAATGACAGTCTTTATATACATACAAATAAAATTACTTGCTGTTCGTGCTGAAATTTAATATCACAGAATATATAAAATATTATTAAAACCTATCAGTCACTAAAACTAAAATAAAATATTATCTCACATAAAAGAGTAATAATGTAAATAAAGATGATAATTAATACATCTTGTAATTTATTCTTAATAACACATGCACAAATTAATGATTGTAAAAAACATAAAATGAATTGTAACATAAGCAATGGTGTCACTGAGTCACTGAACATGACTAAAGTACACAAATATTTTTTTGAGGAGGAGGAGGAGGAGACGGGTAAGGAGAAGGAGGAGGAGACGGAAGATGAGGATCAGGAGGAGGAGACAATGAAGAAGAAGGATAAGGAGGAGATAGTGTAGGAGGATAAGGAGGAGGAGAAGAATAAGGAGAAGGAGAAGGAGGAGAAGAAAGCAGATAAGGAGAAGAAGAAGAAGAATTTTCTTTGTTTCAAAGTAAGTGAAAATCTCTTTATTTGTAGACAACAAATGGTAGTGTGAACAAATATTTATTGTGTCTTATCAGAAAGGTTACAGCCATTTGGAAAAGTTGCAACCTCTTATAAAGGTCACAACCTTTCCTAAAATTCAAAAACTCTCATAAAAGTCGAAACTCTTCACTAAAGTCACAATTTTTCATAAAAGTTACAACTCTTCATAAAAGGCAAAAAAATTCATAAAAGTCGCAATTTTTCATTCAAGTTGCACCTTTCCTAAAAGTCACTACTTTCCGTAAATGCTACAACTTTTCATGAAAGGAGAAGACTAGTTTTAGAAATAATAATTAAAAGTGGATTATTTATTGTGGAAGCGCCACGTAGGCGGCCTAAGATTCGCCTTTATACATATACTAGGTAATTTACCCGCACTTCCTGCAGGCATAAAAAACATTCTAACCTTTTGAACAACTTTACCAATAATCGATTGTTATAGGGAAAAAGTAAAATTTTTGTAGGTTTTAGAACATTTCTAGAGAAACTAAATGATTTGACAACATCACATATTTCAAAAATTGTAAATATATAATTAATGATTAAAAAATTCTTTGTATCTAATTATGTTTGTTTTTTACATAATTTTTCATATTTTATGTTGATGATATAATTTGTCTTATAAAAACTGAGTTCTGTTTTTATGTAGTATTAAACATCACTATTTCTCTTTTTTTTTTTAATATATGAAAAATAGAGAGCCTAATAATTTTATGGCTATTATAACTCCTTGTTTAAAAAAATTTATGTGAAAGTTTTTTGTAATCAATAATCGTTATAAATAAGTTAAGACCAATCAAAAATGTACACCGCAACAACATAAATAATATTTCTTAGAGACAATCTACTTGTCTGATGTCAGATGTTCACCACTTTTCGTTAGTATTATTTTGTTATTCTAATAAAATTTATAGAAGGAGAAAGATATATTTGGAACAATAGAAAAATAATATTGTTGACCCTTATAGAAATTTATTCTTCATTAAACTACGGAGTGCCCTTCTGGATGCTTCATCAATGCAACATTACGTCTTTTTCAGGAATATTTATGTATGATAGTTGCATTATCAAAGTACACATAGATTAAAATATTGGATTGTAGACACATGTAAATGAAATAGTATCGAACATTAAAAAATTACAAATGAGTGTAACCTAGATAATTCAAACGCTCAGCAATGACTTGGGCCATGAAGGACAACAAATTTATGTTAATAGACATATTTTTGTAGGTTTAGGTATTAATTTTATTTAGAGTAGTTTTTGTTTCATATTCTTCAAATTAAGCTTGACTTAAATAGTCCTAACTTATGCCAAAAAAATTTAGAAGAGCCGAACGAGAAAGGGAAAACACATTAAAAGGACGAAGATCATAGAGAGATTATATAAATTCCAAACAACAAATAATCAATACAATTGTAAGGAGACAACAAAAGAGAAAGAAAAAACATGCATTAAAGGGAGTAAATGTGAGATATCCAATGATGATGACAATCATTCTAACTAGAAAAGTTCCTATGTTTTTGAAATAAGATACCTAAAAAAATTGACTAACAATTTAATCAACTTTCAATCCTTAAAGTACACACAATATCAATTTGTAAAATTTAGGAAAAATAGACAACAACATAAAAACCAAAAAATATGTGCATGCAAGTTATTCAGTCTTAGAGGATTTTCTGAAAACACAAAATCACATCGTTGTTTGTAAAGGAATATACGTTGTTGATGAAGAAATTTGAAATTTGTAAGGACTTTTTTTGATGTACCTTCAATAATTTCATTAGAAAAAACTTTCTTGAATATTCAATAAACATTTGTTATTTAATTTGTAATAACAAATACATATAACAATAACTTTGCATGTCATAAATAACAAAGTTTAAAGCATATATTCGAAAATAATAACTAATAAAATAAGCATAAACTAATCATTGTAAAAAACATAACAAGATATGCAACAATAGAATGAAATTGAATGAAAAGAAAAGAGCTTACTGAATGCACACCGTAGTCCTCTATTTCTAGATAAGAAGGAGTTGTATAAAAATATGATTATTGTGTCTTATTGGAAAAGTCTCAACTTTTTTGAAAAGTTACAGCCCTTCGAAAAGGTCACAACGTTTCATTAAAGTCGCAACTCTTAATAAAGTCATAACTTTTCATAAATGACATAAATTTTCATAAAATACACAACTTTTCATGAAAAAAGTTATAACTTTTCATAAAAGTCACAACTTTTCATTAAAGATGAAGGCTAGTTTTGTGAATAAAATAAATTTAAAGAGAATCCTGGATATGCATCTTTTTTCAAATAGTTGTAACCGTTCTAATAATGCACAATAAACATTTGTTAACTACTCTTTGTTCTCGATAAATAAAGGGATTTCTTCTCATTTTAAAACAACTAAAAATATGATCTTCTTCTACTCCCACAAAATTATATATTCATGTATTTTGCTCCTGTTGAGTGACATACTGACACCACAATTTTTGTATCAATAGGTTGGTGAATAAAATCATTTCGTGCTGAGAGAATGTAATTCTTTAAATCTCTGGTATTGGAGGGGAATAGTTTTCATACGGGAACATTTTCCATTCAATGGAATCCTTTTATTCCTTTCTATTTTATTCAATTTTAACACAACCTGTTATATTTTTTTACACTTATTAAATATTTATGCTTATGATATTAATTGTTGTTTTTGAGTATATGTTTTAAACTCTATTGTTTATGTTTGTGCAAAGTTATTATCTCTGGTTATATTGAACATATACACATGTAGTATGTATATTCATTGTGCTGATAATAATTATTGTATTCAGTTCCAATGTTTTGATATTCTATATTAAATTTTATATTTGTGCAAAGTTATTATCTCTGGTGATATTGAACATATACACATGTAGTATGTATATTAGTTGTGCTGATAATAATTATTGTATTCAGTTCCAATGTTTTGATATTCTATTAAATTCTATATTTGTGCAATGTTATTATCTCTGGTTATATTAAACATATACACATGTAGTATGTATATTCGTTGTGCTGATAATAATTATTGTATTCAGTTCCAATGTTTTGATATTCTATATTAAATTCTATAACTTAAAAGTACTACATATAAACTTACATATTATCGATTTTTATGTAGTTATGAAATTCCACAGTTATCAATTGACGAATTTCACTATGCAAATTCAAAAGTTATACTTTCTTTCTTGTTCAAGCGCAATTTGTTTTGAATATGTCAACAAATTTTTTAATTTTTTCCTAGACAAAGATTAAAATCGCATAATATATGCAACCTAAATGTTTCTTTTTATTAAGAAATGCCTTTTTGTATATATATATAGTCTTGTTTACTTCTTTATATTCCTTTTAGTGTTGATTAAAGAAGAAATAACAATTCACTCCATAGAGGTTCTGGAGTTATGTGATAATGAAAAATAATCAAATTCATGTTGGAACATTGCTAATATTTTTAAGAGCCTATTTTCCATTGAAATTATTATTTATAACTGCGCGAAGCGCGGGTAAATTACCTACTTTATATATAAAAGAGAACCTTAAGCCCACTTATGTGGTTGTCACGCCTCGAGCGTACACCTTGGGCGTGGTCGGCACTCGAAGACCATTGTTGGCTCCAAGCGAACCCTTGGCTTGACTTTCTTAACTCAGAGGAAGACTGAAACACAAGATATAACTCAAGAAATAACTTTAAAATAATACTTAGCAAAAATGGCAACACAAGTCTTATCGTTTACAAGTGAAATGAAAAGACCAAAGAAACTAACATTATCTCTCTATGAAGTCTCTAAAATAAAGAGGGATGTTGGGACAGGACTACCAATCATCCTTATAAATGACATTTAAAACATTAAGTGATTGATAAACATGTCCTCCAAAATAAAGGGAGGCTCACCAACTTACTCTGAGCTGCTCAGTAGATCAACGGTATGCCGAATGCTGATCCTAGTTACCTGCGTCTACATCATGATTCGATGCAGGCCAACTGACATCAGTATATTGAATGTAGGAGTATGCGATTTGGATTTCTAAACTACAACTTAAGCTTGAAAAAGAGTAAAAATAAATACTTACATTGGATCTGCTCAACTCTTGAATAACATAACCAATAAAACTAACTCATTTTATCTCATAGCAGTTTAAAGACATGTGCAATATAAAGAAAAGTTCTTTAAAATATGGTTTTCAACTATGTGTATGCAAAGATACAATTAACTCTGAGATGTATGTAAAAATAAAAATAAACTGATGAAACTCATATTCTTAATAAAAGTCATATCATGCTTTCTCTCAAAGTCCACTTGTACAATGCATTAATGAAGTCCCATACCCCCATTCATACTAAGCAAAATTTCTTGAGAAACCATGAAATTAGTGTTGTAGGAGTTTCTCTAGCCGACAATCATCACTTAGTAGTTATAGTAATAATACATTATTATTCTACCCACGCTACCCAACCATCCTAACCTTGCTAGAGTACAGGACCTGAACTGCCTAATGGATCCACTAGTCTACTATGAAAAGGATTCATCTAAAAAGTATGATCTTCTTTACCCATGATGTCTACATGATTTTCATGGAGACTTGAGTTAATATGAGACACGCATCCCCACATCGGTCCTCAATACTACTCCCAAAAATATACTTATCTTATATATTTTTAAAACAACTTTTTTGTGATTTGACATTAGTTCTCAAAAACATAGCTCAAAGGTTTTTTTTTAGAAATCCCAATTTCTCTTTGGAAAACTTAGTTTCCTTGCTTGTTAAAATGTGAACATCTTAAATCTCTTTGGAAATACTTAGTCCCCATAATTTTGAACAAATGATCTTCAACTTTACTCTTTTCTAGTTACTCATTATTCTTTAGTTAGCTTAAAACATGAGTCTTAAATAAACTCTTAGGGAATACTTAGTCCCCTTATATTTCTTTGAAGGAAGAACTTCAATTCTTTACTCTTTACTTAACTTGAAACTTGAGCCTTAAAACGAAGCTAAAACATTTAATAAAGACTCTTATAACTTTAAGAAACATGGATTTGACTTACTTCTTTACTTCTAGACTTAACTCTTAACTTCTGTGACCTTGATCATAACTTTCCTTGAATTGGATTATGAATCAAGGTTCATGATCTCACGTTTATGGATGATTTCATAATGTTTAAATGTACCTTAGAGTGTTGGAATCAATTTAGAAACTAAAACAAAAATGTGGGTAAAGAATGGAGTGAACTGGCATCCTAGGCGCTATGAGAGGCTTGGGCGTTCTGGCTGTCGCGCCACCCCAAGGCCCTACGAACAGAGACTGCCTGTAGGGCTATGGGAGGCGCGGCGCCTCAGGTCCATACAGACAAGCGTTTCAACTTTTCTTCTCCGTCTTTCATCTCTCCATAGTTCTTTCCTCAAACATTTAGGATCATTAGTACCGTCAATACCCTATAGATTTAACTTTAAAAACAACCCAAAAACAGGAATCAAATAAACACTAGGCATCCAACAAGTTAACCAACAAGAATTCAATAATGTTCTTCAAGAACATCACTTTTCATCATTGAGTCTACTAAATATTGGTGAATTAAACAAGTTGGAGTATGGGTGAACTAACCCAACACATAAAGATCTCACATACCTTGATTGAGATCACCCTCTACAAATTTCACTCACAAAATCTTGGCGTTCTTGGTGAGCTCTTGATCTTTCTCCCTTTTTCTTCTTCTCTTCTCTTTTATCCAGGTCCTAAGCGTAAAATAATTTTTCTAATATGATCTAAAACTTATTTTTACCCCAAATAAATCCCCAAAAAGAAATAAGAAATGAATGGGTGAAAATACTAGTTTGCCCTTAAATCCATAATTGGACTTTCCTCACTTCAGCAGCCCCACTTTTGATAAACATATCTCCATCATACGACATCAAAAATGCGCAAACTCGACGGTGTATGAATTTTATCTCCAAATCCTTTCAAATCGTATCAAGAACTACCCCTAACTCGTCCTGTTCAAGAAGTTATGGACATTTGAAAATGACCAAAACTCACTTTATTGACTTAGGAAATTTTTCTAGATTTTTCCTTATCTTTCCACAAGTGATAAATTTTAGTTTCTTAGTTTATTCCTAGATATTTTGCATTACGAGATGCTACACTGGCGCCACCACAAATCAGGATTCTTGCCTAATTATTTTATCATCAAAACTAGTTTTCCCTTTCATGAAAAATTGTGACTTTATGAAAAGTTACAACTTTAATGAAGAATTATACTCTTTCTCTTTTTGAGTATTATATGAAAAGAGAATCAAATAATTTGAAATTCCCCACTCAAACGGAATGTAATTAAGACGATTCCATCAACTCTTGAACGAGCACTTTAAGCCTGAGGCATGATTTGTTTGGGACTCGATTCTTCCAATCTTAGTTTGTTCCCTTAGGCGTTTAACATTAAAGCTTAAGGCAAGGTTTGACTTTTAAACATTCATATGAAACACAATCGGCCTAAATTTCTGTCAGCTTGTTTGATAAAAAAATATCGAGTTTGATCTAGAATGAAATATTTTATTGTTCCTGTGTCTTCTATTCTGATTTCGAGGCCTACTGGGAAGTATATTACTCCCTCCGTTTAAAAAATAATTACCTCCTTTCCTTTTTATTATTTTTCAAAAAGAATGACCACTTTCTTTTTTTTGGTAACATTTTAATTTCAGTTTTTCACGTGTCATGTTTAAAACCACAAGCTTAAAGGGTAATTTTGTGTATTTGATATAATTTTAATTTAGGACCACAAGATTCAAAAGTAATTTTTATTTTCTTAAAATCTATTTCAATCCAAACCAGGTCATTCATTATGAAATGATGGAAGTAATAAAGAAGCATGGGGTAGGACCCACTTTTTGTGCATGTGGGGTTTCGAATGAATACACGTCACCCATCAAGATTTCAGAGTTTAAGCACATCAGTTGTTGTGGTGACATGGGTGTATTTCACCCAAGCCAGCACATTCACGCACCAAGGGGATGCATTCGCGGATGGTAGTAGCCTTTGAAAGTGCATTCACGTGAAACAACTGATTTGTGATTGCCTGAATGGCAAGCCCTGTTTCTGAGGGCCAGTTAACTAGACTTTTAATTAAGACCAATAGTTATTTTATAGATTTATTTCGCTTTTATGAAAGATGATTCTGAGAGTTAGGGAGCTCCAAGTTTGGCGATTTCAGTATCAAAGATTTGGGTTTTAAAGTGGCGACATATTAGAGGGAATAGAGAACTATTGGGAGCTATTATCATTGTTTTAAGTGTGACAAATTGATACGCTCAAACATACTTCTTAAATAAGAAGTAAAGCGGTCGTGTCAAGTAAATAATCCAACTAGTGAGGTTGGGATCGTTCCCACGAGGAAAATAGTTTAGACTTAACTTTAACCTATTATTACTATTGTTCCGTCAATGACTTCCTTGGAAAATAAAAACAATAAAAGGGGGATTTCTATTTCTAAATGAATGAAAATAACTAACAAATTGAAAGAGACACTTCACAGCTTTGAATGTTGGAGTTTAATCAATTAATCGAAGTAACTAGGGTTTACGTGTTCCCCACAGGTTCACAACTTGATAATTCTAACTATAACAATTCTTTCCTAGTATCTTGCATGCAAAGTGATAAGTTATGTATTTCTAAATCCTTGGTCCGGCATCTAGAAAATCTCACTCCACACCTTGGTCCGGCTACGTGTACTGCTATCCTAACCCTTATCTTTACCTCATATTAAGCATCGTATTTGATATTTGACTAAGTTATTACCTCGTACCAATCAATACTAGCCTATTAGATAGTATACACTAAATCTTTGTTGATAATTCTTTTCCTATTATCTACCTCCTTGGTCCGGCAAGTAGCATTAAGGCGAGTTCTAACATTGGTCATCCGTTAAAAAGACTTCTAAGTGAAAGAATTATTAATACATGCAAGACACTATTATAGAATTGTTATTTTAGTTAGGTTTTTTCTCATTATTTGCCTATGGTTCCCACAACCCTAGTTATGGAGTTTAGTTACCCATATTCATAATCACAATATTCAAATATATGATATAAGAATTCATGTATTTACTTCAATGAGAAAGAGTAAAATCCGAAAGTTTGCTTGATTAATCACAAAAAATCACCAACAATCACTTGCAAGAATCTCAAAGTAATCAATAATCTCACAAAAAGTCTAATGATAATCAAAAGGTCTAACACTATTACACAGAGTCTAATAATGATCCAGAGTCTAACAATGATCCAGAGTCTAACAATAATCAGAGTCTAACCCCAAAAATGAGGTTTTTCGAACTATTTATAGAAAATAAAAACCTAATTAAACAAGGACTCTATTTTCTGGAAATCTGTCAAAATGCGGCTGGGGCGACGAAACTCGCGACGGATCGTCGTGGTCACGACGGACCGTCATGGACTCCGTCGTCCCATACTTGTGCAATTTCTTCTGCTGCTCTCTTCATACCCTCGACGGCAAGTATGACGGACTGTCACAGACACGACGGTCCGTCGAGGGTCTCGTTCCAAAATACTTCAACTCTTGGAATATGGGTACTGGGTTTACTTCTCTAAACTTCATGAAGAACCTGCAGGACGGACCGTCATAGACACGACGGACCATCATGGACTCCGTAACCCCACACTTGGTAAGACTTCCCTATCTTTCTTCAGCAGCTGCACTACGCTGCCACCTACGGACCGTCACAAGCACGACGGACCGTCATAAGCTCCGTAGGTGGTCTCTTCTGCATTTCTTCGCTCAAAATCTCCGCATTCATCTTTGGATAGATTTCCTGCAAAATAAAGAGAAACTTATATAAAAATTAGCACAAAAAGTCTTTTGGACACACTAAACTTAAGGAAAAAATATTAATAATACCGTGAAACCACGGTATATCACAAATTTGCTAAAGAATTTCATAGAGGTTAACCTTTGTTAATGCATGCTCAGCAGTTTTTAGCCACTAGGGTCTTGGTAAAGTAAGATAGAGCAAGTCCCAGAGTGTTAGAGGTGGTGGTCTGGGTACTGTAATTATTAATGCATATGTTTATTTTTGGGTCAGACACGTTCCATTCAATGCTCTTACATGTAGGCTATGGTCTAAGGTAATGGATATCTCTAGTATAGGTGTGATATCATATTTTATTTATCCCTTGATTTCTTATGGGGTGCATATTTGGAGTTTATATTCCCATACATTTCGATGTTCCTTGTTATGTACTTGTTATTTGTTGTCAATTATCAATTTTGTTTTATTTGTCTATGTTTATCCCCTACTGGTGATTTCATTTAGTAATTGATAGTTTTGGAATTGTTTCTATGTTTGGATTCTTTATGGAGTAATACCCTATGCCTTTGTGCTTAACTATATCAAATACCTTTCTAGCTCATTGTTCCCCCGTTTAGTTGTTACGATGTTAGGTGCTGAGAGAGTAGTGTGATGGAATGTATGATCTTTTTTTTGTTTGGGTTAAAATTGAATTATTCGACTCTTTCCTTCGCCCACTTGTTACACTACAAAAAGATGTGAATTACATAGAGATTTTCCTGGGGATTAGTATGAAAATCCACATGAAACTTATTTTCCTGCAAATTTTCATACTAATTCCTAGGAAAATCTCCATGTAATTCACAGTTTTTTTGTAATGTTACTTGGTGGCAAGGTTTATGTTTTTCTCCTTTTGTCTCTTCATCCAAGGCTTTATGTCTAGATTTGGTGTTTAATCCAAGGATCGACTCTTTTGAATTATGTAGTGTCATACGATTATATTTCAGTTTGGGAGGTTAGAAGGTGTGTAGTTTAGAACGTTATAAGCATGACGATGACTTGGTCAAAGTTTTTCAATAAAAGTTTTTGTGTGACTACTCAGTAATGCACATATGTTCTATTGATGACTAGCGGGGAGGAGTTAGTAAATTTTGAACTTGGGTGTCAACTTTGCTTATTATTGGTTCATTTTGCCAACATCTGCTTATAGTTCACATTGATGGACTTCCTAGCTTTTAGCTATCATTTTTGAGTTTTGGGTTATTTTAATGTACTACATTGCGACTTTTTTCTTTCATTCTATTCACTGTTTAAAATGTACGCATTCGTTGGAGTTCCAAGAAGTTGTGTCAATTGTTTAAGAGGTCTTACTTTTCTTTTGCACATATGTGATGGAGTTCATTAATGTATTCTAAATTTCCATTTTTCTTGATTTTTGGAATTTTTTTAGAGTTAAAATAATATGTGGATCAACATTGTTCAGTTGTTTTAGCATGTGAGATTTTGTGTGCACCATTGTGGTTACCTTGTATTTTTTTGTTTTGTTTCATCACTCTTGATAGGTTTGATATATCTTGCCACTACCTACCAGTTCAATTTCCCTTTGCTTTGGGCGGTTTACTTAGTTTCGCACTCGGTCGGTGGTTTGTGGATTTCTAACTGCAAACTCTTTTACTTCGAGCTTACAATTTAATGTAACTTTTGATTTATAGAAGATCATGAGTAAAAGGTTATCATTGGAGTTGGGCTTTCTATGGTTGCATCTAAAGGTTAATTTTCCCTTAAAGTAGTACTTCAATTTCGAGAGGTTACATGTAAACTTATCTTTTTGGGTTAGAGAGTTATTGGGGTTGCACTTTGGCCTTGTGTTCTGGGCTAATTCACTTACTACTACTTTTCATGCTCTTCTATGTTTATACGATGCTAGTAATTGTTTTGATGGTCCAGGACGCGGAAGGATATATGTGATGAATATAAGGTGTTGGCTTTGACGTAGAAAGGAAAAGGTTTTAAATGCTTAATGTAGGGAAAAAAAACATTTACTTAAGAGCTAAGTAACATCTTTTCTTGTTTGTTGGTCGCCTCATTGTTTTGTTATTTTTGTGTATTGGTTTATCTAAAATATGTTTCTTTCAATCAGTTGGCTTTGGTCCTGTTGAGATCATATTTCTAATTATTGGACTATTATATTTTACCATGAAGTCTTTGATTTAAGTAGTTCATGCCTATAATTTCACATAAACCCTATAAGTCGAACAATCTTGAGATAAGAAGTACTTATGAGTCCTTGAGTTGAGTAGTTCATGCTCATAATTCCACATGAACCCTCTGAATTGAGTTTTATTTAAATGAGTAGTATCATTGATGTTCTTGAGTTCCAAGTATTGAGTTCAAACTATGCTTTAATTTTTGAACACCGTGTATTGAGTTGTTCACGATCATAATTCAGCATGAACCATATTTTAACTTTATTTTAAGATTTAAGCTTTGGGTTGAGTAAAGAGTAAGAGTAGAGTTTATTTCATCAAAGATTTTAGGGGAACTAATAAGTATTCGCAAGAGTTATAATATTTTAACATTTGAGTGAGAAAGGAAACACCAATTTCCAACGAGATTTTAAGCTAAGTTTTGAGTACTTATCTCAAACCAAATAAATATTTTATTTAAAAAACATATGAGTTGAGTATATTTTGCAATAGTATTTAGCATCGATAAGGGGAGGCGAGTTCATGATAACTCAAGTTTTCATACACCATTTACCCATCAGTGGTAGAAAGGATCATACATTTTAGATGACACAAGAACTCTTTTCATTTAGAATATCAAGGTTTTGGTGTTCATTTCAGTTATGTTTGGCCATCTTAGAAGGTTGTTTTAGGTGGGATGTCTTATCACTGTTGCATGTCCAACAACATTGCCTAGGAATTTCATAGGGGTTGACCTTTTATAATGCACAATCAGTAGCTTCAATCCCCTAACGTCTTCGTAAAGTCATCTAGGAAAAGTCCCAAAGTGTTAGAATTGGTGCTCCGAGTACTATAATTAGTGATGCATATGTCTACTTAGGGGTTAGACATGTTTCGTTCAATGTTGTGACAGGCGGGCTATGTGATGAGGTACCAAGTATCGCTTCTATAAGTATGATATCATATTTCATATCCCTTGATTGATTATAGGGTGTATATTTGGGGATTTTATTCCCATACATTTCTATGTGACTTGCTCTCTGCTTGTTATTTGTCGTAAAAATCCCATATTTTTGTTATTTGTCTATGTTTATCCCCTCTAGATGATTTCATATAGTAATTGATAGTTTTTCATTGTTTCTATATTTGGAATCTTTTTGGAGTAATCCCCTACGCCTTTGTGCTTAACTATCTTGCTCAGATAAGTTGTTTTTTCTGTTATTTCGACTGGATTAGCAATGTCGATACCTTTCTAACTCATTTCCCCGTGGTTATGTGTTATGATGTTAGTTTTTGAGGGATTAGTGTGATGGAATATATGATATTTTTGTGTTTGGTTCGATATTACATTTACCAATTCTTTCCTTTGCCTGAATCCTATTCCTTGTTACTTTGTGGCATGATTGAGGTTTTACTATTTTTTTTTCTCTTCATCGTAAGCTTTGTGTCTGAAATTGGTGTTTAAGACGATGATCGACTCTTTCAAATTATGAACTGTCATACGGGTATGTTTGAGTTTGGGAAGTTAGAAGGTATAGTTTTGAAAGTTAGAAGGTGTGCAGTTAGAATGTTATAAGTATGACGATGACTTGGCCAGATAATTTCAATGGAAGGTTTTGTGGGGGGTTTTGGGGACTATTGTGTAATACACATATGTTCTATTGACGACCATCGGGGAGGAGTGAATAAATATTGAAATATGGTGTCAACTTTGTTTATCGTTGGTTCATTCCGCCAAAATCTGTTTATAGTTAACATTTATTGACTTCCTAGATTTTAGATATTACGGTTTGAGTTTTGGTTTATCATAGTGATCTACATTTTGAGCAATACTACTTTCTTTCATTCTAATCACTATTTAATACATACGTTTTTTTGGAGTTCCAAAAGGCTGTGTCAATTGTTTACAAGGTCGTAATTTTGATTTTGATATATGTGGTGGCGTTCATTAATGGCTTCTTAATTTCCATTTTTGCGTGATATTGGGAACTTCTTTAGAAGACTAATCTTCTGATTGAGTAAAAGTAATTCATGGATCAACAATGTTATCATGTTTTAGGATGTGAGGTTTTTTTGTGTGTACCATTGTGGTTGCCTTGCGGTTTTATTGTTTTTTTGCATCACTCTTGATAGGTTTGATATGTATTTACTCTACCTACCAGTTCAATTTCCCTTTGATTAGGGTAGTATACTTAGTTTTGCACTCGATCGGTGGTTCGTGGATTCGTAGTTGCAGTCTCTTTTACTTTGAGCATACAATTTAATGTAACTTAAGTTTGAAAACAAATGTCAAGCCTAACACGTCTTAATCCACTATCTCTGCATCTATATTCATGATCTCATGGAAGCTACGTTTAGAAGAATGGATCTGCATCCCTAATGCATTCAAATAATACACCTTTTCAAGAGAAGTGTAATAAAAATACCTGATAAAAAAAAACTCCAATTTGTACAGCATATGCTAAGGCCAACTAACTCATCCTACCAGAGAAATGTAAATAATCAAGGTGTAACGGATTCACTTTAGATGCTGCAAAACGCACAAATGGTAGTATATTTTTGAAGTGGAAAAAAATTGGTTCGAAAAAAAAAAAATCCTAGTAAAATGGTTTTTCATATTCAGTATCTCCTACAATTTATTCTTGCTACAACATCTAAAGTAAATTTGGTACACCTTGAGTATTTTCGATTCTCGAGTAGAAAATATGTGTTGCCTTTAGCCAATGATGTACAAATTAATGTTTTCTATAGCGTATTTTCTTGCAATTTATGGAAATTATGCATTATTGGAATGCATTAGGGAGACTGATCCATTCTTGTAACTTAGTTGTAAGGAGATACTAAATTTGGACACAGAGATGGTGGATCAAGATGTGTTAGGTTTGACATTTGCTTTTGAAGTTTAGTAATTGAGTTCGAGAAGAGAAATAGAGCTTTGTCCAACATTGCTAAATGACGTCAATAGCATAGTAGGTGGCGTATTTTTCGAAAGGCTTTGTGGATGTAATGACTAGGCCAAGCCTTGAAGCATCCTATTATATATATTGATCAAGATGACAAAAGAGGAGAAATAATTGGAGCCTAATTTAGGAGTCCGAAACTCAAAGGGTACAAATTTTTTATAAAAATTCCAAAACGGTATATAAAATTTTATATTAACCAAAACGGTAAAATCGCTGCTCCGGCAGCGATTTAGCAAAATTTTTTTTTTAATAAAAAAATGAAATCGCTGCCCAAGCAGCGATTTATAAAAAAAAAAAATTTTTTTATTAAATCGCTGCCCAAGAAGCGATTTATAAAAAAAAAAAAATTACATAAATCGCTGCTACGGGCAGCGATTTATTTAAATTTTTATTTTTTTATAAATCGCTGCTAGGGACACGATTTATTTAAAGAAAAAAAATTTTTCCTTATTAAATCGCTGCACGAAGCTTTTTTTAAAAAAAAAATTAAAATTTTTAATACAGCGATTTTTATATTAAAAAAAATTATAATATTTTTTAAAATTGAAATATATAACTTATAAGAAATTTTATTAAATCGCAAAAATGTTAATACCGTTTTGATTTATATAAATTAAAAAAAAAATTATTAAATCGCAAAAATGTTATCACACAAACAGCGATTTTATATATATAAAAAATATATAATTTTTTTCTTATAAGTTATATATTAAATTTTAAAAAATATTTATTTTTTTTAAATATATAAAATCGTTGTATTACATTTTTGGGATTTAATAATTTTTTTTATTTTATATTAATCAAAACGGTATTAACATTTTTGTGATTTAATAAATTTTTCTTATAAGTTTATATTTAAATTTTAAAAAATATTATAATTTTTTTTAATATAAATCGCTGTATTAAAAAATTTTAATATTTTTTTTAAAAAAAAGCTTCGTGCAGCGATTAATAAGGAATTTTTTTTCTTTAAATAAATCGTGCCCCTAGCAGCGTTTTAATAAAAAAAAAATTTTTTAAAAATAAATTGCTGGAATTTTTTTTATAATAAATCGCTGCCCGTAGCAGCGATTTATGTAATTTTTTTTTTTTTTTTTTTTTTATAAATCGCTGCCCGGCAGCGATTTATTTAAAAAAAAAATTTTTTTTTTGAAATCGCTGCTTGGGCAGCGATTTCATTTTTTTTATTAAAAAAAAAAAAATTGCTAAATCGCTGCCGGAGCAGCGATTTTACCGTTTTGGTTAATATAAAATTTTATATACCGTTTTGAAATTTTTGTAAAAAATTTGTACCGTTTGAGTTTCGGACTCCCTAATTTAGTATATATTCATTTAGAACAAAAACAAGAAGTAGCCATATTAATGTCAAACATGGATGGCGGTCCAGTAACATATCAATGTGGCAACTAAAAAGATAATGGCTCTAATGTTTATGAAAGCATTTGAGTTTCTGGAAAGAGAGTGGACTTAAAGGATGTGATCAAGTAATATTCTTGTTTCAACATTATCTTCAATGGACTGATCATGAATTCAGATGTTCTTCCAAGCTTTTGGACCAAATACTATGATCTTTATCGCACCCTGAATTATATTATGCATGACCACTTACTAGGTGGCTTAAATTTTAACCTAGATGTTGGAATTACTACTAAAATTGTGGATGCTATTGAAGCTTCAGCATTTCAACCCTAGAGGTCATCTTTAAATTTGGGACTATCTGTTTAAAGTGATTGAGTGTTTTTGCATGAGAGTTAAATTTGAACATGCACGGGTTAGTAAGCTCGTTTACTTTTCCAATGAATAGATGAAAATTATTAAGTCAAAGAAAGTTTGAATGAGGTGAAGCAAAAAAGGAAATGATTAATTTTGATGAAATGCTTTTGAAAGCAAAGCAGGCCTAAACTCTAAACCTAAGGATCTAACGACGAAATATGAACTCTTTTACTCTATTTCAAGGCCCTAGTAGTATAATTATCTCTTAGTTGCAGGCTTCATTAAAATTAGGTAAAAAGTTGTTTCTTTAAAACTTTTCTTATTAGTTGTGTAATTAGCTCTTAGTTGCAGGCTTCATTAAAATTGTATCCGCTATTATTTTTGACGCTGCAAATTTCTTTTTCTTATATCGAATAGGAAGTTAAATATTTATTCATCGGATGTTCATTAGTTTGGAATGATACCTATAAGTGTATGGAATTTCATTTTTATTGCATGTCACAAGTGTTTTGACTTTTTATTTTTTTTTCTAAATCCAGAAAAATTATTCTCCAAAATTATTGTTCGCAAACTTCTAAAAAATGGGTTTTCTATCTATGTCCAATGTACAACAAAGCAACCTTTTTTGTATGTTTACCTCATAGCAAAAATATTCTAGTGAAACAAAAAAAGTTTCAGTTAGTTTTGGCAAAAAAAATACTTTAAAATTATAGTGGTTTACTTATAACAGTTATTCATTTTCCCCTTAGAAAATACAAAGATGATATAACGAAGGCATATAGTAAAGAAACGTGTTCTTTGAACAATATCAGCAAGAAACAAAATTATATCAAATGAAATAATAAATGACTATTCGTAATCATATGTCCAAAAAATTAAATTAAATAAAAATTAATGTTTTATAATATGACTAAAAATGAAGAACAATAAAATATGAAAGGAAAACATAGTAAAACGTATTTGTCCAAATGTAGAAGAGAAACATAGAACATGAAGAACAAGCCAAAATAATATATCAAATGAAGAAGAAAAATACAAATTATTTTTTTGTTAGAAATATGTGAGCTTTATTAGTTGTTGAAACAACAAATTAGAGTGACTTCAAGTGATGCTTTTCATCTTTCACATTTCTTTCATTAAATTACATTTCAAACTAAAGTTTTCATATTCAATTAGGATATTTTATCTAAAAGAAATGATATACATATGAAATGTGGTTTTGCTGTCTAACTAGTTTTATTCTCTCAATAAACTCTTTTCATTCTTCATTTAACTTAAATTTAAACATAAGGGATAGAAATAGATATTTTCTAAAGCAAATTGACAAGCCCAACTATAAGAGGAAAAATTTCAATCAAATTTGATTCATTGGTTTCTCAGTTTTGTCAAATATATGCTCCCTTTGCATATCATGGACGGGGGTGGGGTTGGTTGGTAAGTTTAATTTCTTCTGTATAAACATAGAATTATTTTCGTACTATATCATTTATTTTTTGCTAAACATTTTGATACAACAAAGTTTTCTAAGAAAAAATTTTGATCCCCATTTGTTAAACGGTGATGACAATGTTATATTTGTGAACAAAAATAAAAAGATTTTCCATCAAATACCTAATGATAAAAATTGATTGTGTTGTGGTTGAAAAGGTTTCTCCATTTGTCCTAATGTTCTTGAAATAGTTGTCTTGGGCTTCAATTGATTTATATCTTGAAATTCAAGTTAAAATCTTGTAAGTGTTATAACCAAGTCATTTTGTTAATGAAAGAGGTTTTTTTTTTTATATTATTGATCTTATATGCACTAGTAGTGTAAATGATCTTTTTTTTCAAAACCTAGAGAGGAAAATTAGGAACTAAGATATATTTAATTAAGTGGGAGTGGGCTATGTGTGGATAGGGTGAGGAAAGCGTGATATACATTGTTCTAGTATGTGAAGATGAGAAGCTTAGATTTGTTTGGTATTATATTACAGCTATTGCTTCTTTTATTAACAAATTGGAACCATCACAGTCTCATTTACTCAGCTTGTCCACCGTGAGGAAAACTCCAACCTTATTTAATATATCTTAGTTCCTAGTACTATATCTCAATGATAATTAAGAAATTCATTTACACTATCAGTGCATATTAGATAAATCTAATGAGAAACATAACTCCTTTTTTAACAAAATTACTATGATTTAAGCACATTTACCTAAAATTCTTAAGGCTTAGTCAATTGGAAGTCCAATGTATATCTTTCAAGAAGGTTGTGAGATATCGAAAACCCTTTCAACCTTCAATCAATAAATTCTTACCTATGAGGTACTTGGTAGGAAATATTTCTTCATTTTCATCGACAAAAACAACGTCATCATATTTTTACAAATTGAAATCGTAAAACTTACTTTAAAAACTCTATTGTATCATAATATTTATAAAACAAAAAAAAGGAATATAAAGGACTAAAAACAACTCTATTTGAATCAATAATAAATTGTGATTACCAAATTAAATCTCCCCGAGACATGCGAAGGGACATACATTTGACAAAACTTTGAAACCTAATAATTGGGTTGATGTGCTTTACTACCTTCCTTTAAAATCTAGTAAAATAAATAATCAAAAGATTTTTAAATAGTTAATAAAACCGTTCTGGAATCATTGTCTACTACTACATATTTGATTAATAGATTGTCATCTAAAGTGCTAAATCCTTTTGTCTCCATATCTAGCCCAAATCATGGGCGATGAATGAAGATGAAATGTCCAAACATTGAATTTCAGACTAATAGTATGGCAGTCTTACCATTCCTTGAATCTTCGAGTATATGGCTTATAGAGAATTACATATCGAATAAACATCACAAACCTTAGAAATACTTCCACTTGAAGGTAATCAATACAAAACTTCACGCCTGAATCGGATCCAATCCCAAACTGTCCAACCGCACCCGATAGTCGTATCATGAATCGATAAAGCCACATAAAAAGGGAGGTGTGGAGAGGATGTCATCAGATCTGAGTTACAACTTAACTAAGACTCATTGTATCAGACTTAATTATGCTACATCGATCTACATAGAACTATGTCATATGAAGCAAGCACATGCTCCTAAATGTGGAAGTCTGTGGAAAGCCATACTCTACTCCTAGACTAAAGTTGAACATGCCTCAATGTAGGGATAGTTATAAACAAGAAGAACAACATACTAGTAGCTCGAAATGTTGGGTTATGGGTCTTTTTCCCTTCCTATGTGGATAAATAAAAGCCCAATTTGGACCAACCCATTTTTGTCCATAAGCCCATTCTTATGAGGCAAATATAAGCCTGGTCTTATTTTCAGACACACAAGAGAGAGTTTTTCAGCAGCCAAAAGAGAGAAAAAAAGAGAAATTCGCAGTCCAAATTCAGCCTTCATAGCCAACTTCAAATTGCGATTCCCGCTTCGTTTCTTGTCCGATTGAGCTGATTTTTGGAAATCATATTGTCTTCATCTCAATCTTTGATTAGGAACTGATAGAGTTGGATTTGGTGGCCTGCGGCTTCAGTTTTGCTGTCGTGAACAGTAGCTGCGAAATTGGTGATTTTGCTCCTTTAATTCTCTAGATTTGGTGCAATTTTATTTTGTTGTTGCTCGTTGTTTGGAACTTGTTTTGTGGCCAATTTTGGAGAACAATATTGTAACTCTTGGTGATTATAGTGGAGCTTTTGGTCCCGTGGTTTTTTACTCTTCACATCGAAGGGTTTTCCACGTAAATCTTGGTGTCTTGTGTGATTGGTTTATGATTGTCTTGTTATATTTGTTTGGTTGAATTACTTGCTGCCTTAATATCATATTGCTTGTGGTTGTTTGTCTTCTCTTGGTTCAAATCGAGAAGGGAAAGTATAGACTTGGGTATTCTTCCGCTGTTATCCTGTCAGGCATTCTTGGTAGTGCCTTGTCTTTCCCAACAAAGTGGTATCAGAGCATTGGTTATTGTTGATTGTCGTTTTGAATGATGGAGGCAAATATGAGCAAAATGGCATGTTTAAATGGTAGTAACTATCATATTTGGAAAGGCAAGATGAAAGATCTTCTATTTGTCAAGAAGATGCATTTACCTGTGTTTGCTTCTAAAAAGCCTCAGTCTTTGAATGATGAAGAATGGGAATTTGAGCATCTGCAGGTTTGTGGCTATATTAGACAATGGGTTGAAGATAATGTTAGAAATCATATTGTGAATGAGACACATGCCAAAAGTTTGTGGGACAAGCTCGAGACACTTTATGCTTCGAAGACTGGCAACAACAAGTTTGTTCCTATTGAAACAATTAATGAATATCAGGTATAAAGAGGGCACTCCTATTTCTGATCATATTAATGATTTTCAGGGTGTTCTTGACCAGCTGTCCGGAATGGGTGTAAAGTTGATGATGAGATACAGGACTTTGACTTCTTAATACTCTGCCAGACTCTTGGGAAACTCTTCGAGTTTCTTTGACTAATTCTGCTCCCAGTGGTGTTGTAACCATGGAATATACTAAGAGTGGTGTCTTGAATGAAGAAATGAGAAGAAGATCTCAAGCCTCATCTTCTTCAGCTTCACAATCCGATGTTTTGGTTACTGAAGATAGGGGGAGAAACAAGTCCAGAGGTCAGAATGATAGAGGTAAAAGTAGAAGCAAGTCAAAGTCTAAATACAAGAATATTACATGTGACTATTGCCACAAGAATGGGCATATCATGAAATATTGTTACAAGCACAAGAGATATATGAGACAACAAAAGAGAGAAGGCGATAATGAAAATCGTGTGTTGCTGTGTTGCTAATAATGATCTTCTTGTTTCTTGTGATGAAAATGCCATTAATCTTGTTCGTGATGAGTCTAGCTGGTTGTGGATTCTGGTGCTACTTCTCATGTCACGCCAAAGAAGGAATTATTTTCTTCTTATACTCCAGGTAATTTTGGAACGTTGAAAATGGGCAATAATCATGAAGTTGAAGTTATTGGCATTGGGACAGTTTGTTTGGAAAGTAACAATGGTTCCAAACTAGTTCTCAATAATGTCAAGCATGCTCCAGATGTTCGCTTGAATTTGATTTCTGTGGGATATCTTGATGATGAGGGTTATGTTAGGGATGGTTACACTTGGTGTTGGCCAGTGGAGCTTACTAGAGGTTTGATGGTTGTGGCCCGTGGTGACAAGTTGTCTAACTTGTATGTATTTCAGGGCTCCATATCCAGAGACTCAGTAAATTTGGTGGAGAATGATACTTCATCAGAGTTATGGCATAGAAGGCTGAGTCATATGAGCGAGAAGGGGATTGATAGTTTGGCTAAGAAAAATTTGCTTTCGGGAGTGAAACAAGCAAAGTTGAAGAAATGTGTTCATTGCTTAGCCGGTACGGTAAAAGAAAAGAGTTTCTTTTCAGAGTCATCCGCCTTCAAGAAGCTTGATTTGCTGGAGTTGGTACATTCTGATTTGTGTGGTCCTTTTAAGGTAAGATCTCATGGTGGTGCACTTTACTTTGTGACTTTTATTGATGATCATTCTCGCAAACTCTGGGTATTTCCTTTGAAGTCCAAGGATCAAGTACTTGATGTGTTCAAGAGTTTTCAGGCCTTGGTTGAAAGACAAACAGGGAAGACATTGAAATGCATCCGCTCAGATAATGGTGGTGAGTATATTGGTCCTTTTGATAGATACTGCAGAGAGCAGGGTATTAGGCATCAAAAAACTCCTCCAAAGACTCCTCAGTTAAATGGTTTAGCAGAGAGGATGAACAGAACTCTAGTTGAGAGGGTTAGATGTATGCTTTCAGATGCTAAGCTGTCAGATTCCTTTTGGGCAGAAGCACTTAATACTGCTGCTTATGTTATCAATTTATCTTCTGCTGTTGCTTTAGGTGGTGATGTCCCTGACAGAGTTTGGACTGGTAAGAATGTTTCTTATGATCATCTTAGAGTCTTTGGGTGTAAAGCCTTTGTACATGTTCCTAATGATGAAAGGTCAAAGTTGGATGTTAAAACTAGGCAGTGTATCTTCATTGGTTATGGTCAAGATGAATTTGGCTATCGTTTCTATGATCCTGTTGAGAAGAAACTTGTTAGAAGCAGTGATGTTGTGTTCTTTGAAGACCAAACAATTGAACATTTTGACAAAGCTGACAAGGCTGATTTTCAGAGTAGTGAAGCTTAGTTGATGTTGATCCAGTTCCTTTGACTATTGCACCGGAAGAAAATCTTCATAATGATAAAAATCAAGATGATAATGAAGATGGTGATCATGTTCAGAATGACCAGCATGATGTTGTTGATGCTCCAGTGCAAGATGATGTGGTTGTCCAACAACCAATTATAGATGCTCCAGAGAGTTCTCTCAGACGATTAGTAGAGAGAGAATTCCTTCATCTCGTTATTCTCCCAATGAGTAGTACTCTTGACTCACGAGGGGGAGAACCTGAGAGTCTTGATGAGGCCATGGAAAGTGAAGAAAAAGAAAGGTGGTTGATGCTATGGAAGATGAGATTAAATCCTTGCATGATAATCATACCTTTGATTTGGTTAAGTCACCTAAAGACAGAAAAGCTTTGAAAAATGGGTGGTTTTGGGGTGAAACATGAAGATGGTAATCCAGTTCCACGGTACAAAGCTAGATTAGTTGTCAAGGGATTTAATCAGAAAAAGGGAGTTGATTTTGATGAGATATTCTCTCCAGTTGTGAAGATGTCATCCATTCGTGTGGTTCTAGGCTTGGCTGCAAGTCTAGATTTAGAGGTTGAGCAAATGGATGTTAAAACTGCTTTCCTCCATGGTGACTTAGATGAAGGAATTTATATGGAGCAACCAGAAGGTTTTGAAGTCAAGGGTAAAGAGAATTATGTTTGCAAATTGAAGAAGAGCTTGTATGGTTTGAAACAAGCTCTCAGGCAGTGGTACAGGAAGTTTGGTTCTTTTATGAGTCAGCAGGGCTTCAAGAAGACTTCTTCAGACCATTGTGTTTTTGTGCAAAAGTTCTCTGATGGTGACTTTATTATTGTGTTGCTTTATGTTGATGACATGCTTGTTGTTGGTCATAATACTTGCAGGATTCAGAAGTTGAAGCAAGAGTTGAGTAAGTCTTTTGCTATGAAAGACTTAGGACCAGCAAGGCAGATTCTTGGCATGCAGATTGTCCGTGATAGAAAGGCCAAGAAATTGGTATTATCACAAGAGAAGTACATTCAGAAAGTACTTCGCAAATTCAGCATGGACAAAGCTAAGGTTGTCAGTACAACTTTAGCTATGCACTTCAAATTGAGTACGAAACAGTGTCCTTCTAGTGATGATGAGAAGGAAGATATGAAGAAAGTTCCTTATTCTTCAGCAGTTGGTAGTTTGATCTATGCGATGGTTTGTACAAGGCCGGATATTGCTCACGCTGTTGGAGTTGTTAGCCGTTTTCTTTCTAATCCGGGAAGAGAACATTGGAATGCTGTGAAGTGGGTTATGAGATATCTTTGTGGCACTTCTAGTCTGAGTTTTTGTTTTGGTACAGGGAAGCCTATTCTTTGTGGTTATACTGATTCAGACATGGCTGGTGATGTTGATACTCGCAAGTCTACTTCAGGGTACTTGGTTACTTTTGAAGGGGGAGCTGTGTCTTGGCAATCTAGGTTGCAAAAATGTGTTACTCTATCTACTACAGAAGCTGAGCTTATTGATGTCGTTGAAGCTTGTAAAGAATTGCTTTGGATGAAGAGATTCTTGGGGAACTTGGTTGTGCTCAAGAGAGGTATGTGCTTTATTGTGACAGTCAAAGTGCTATACATCTTGGCAAGAATTCTACGTTCCATGGTCGGTGTAAACACATTGATGTGAGATACCATTGGATTCGAGATGTGTTGGATTCTAAGTTGCTTGAGCTTGAAAAGATTCATACAAATGACAATGGTTCCGATATGATGACTAAAGCTTTGCCAAGAGGGAAGTTTGAAGATTGTTGCATGGTCGCCGGGATGGCGGTCTCCTCCACATAGTCGTGAGGGGGAGAATTGTTGGGTTATGGGTCTTTTTCCCTTCCTATGTGGATAAATAAAAGCCCAATTTGGACCAACCCATTTTTGTCCATAAGACCATTCTTATGAGGCAAATATAAGCCTATTTAGGGTCTTATTTTTAGACACACAAGAGAGAGTTTTTCAGCAGCCAAAAGAGAGAAAAAAAAGAGAAATTCGCAGTCCAAATTCAGCCTTCATAGCCAACTTCAAATTGCGATTCCCGCTTCGTTTCTTGTCCGATTGAGCTGATTTTTGGACAGCATATTGTCTTCATCTCAATCTTTGATTAGGAACTGACAGAGTTGGATTTGGTGGCCTGCAGTTTCAGTTTTGCTATCGTGAACAGTAGCTGCGAAATTGGTGATTTTGCTCCTTTAATTCTCTAGATTTGGTGCAATTTTATTTTGTTGTTGCTCGTTGTTTGGCACTTGTTTTGTGGCCAATTTTGGAGAACAATATTGTAACTCTTGGTGATTATAGTGGAGCTTTTGGTCCCGTGGTTTTTACTCTTCACATCGAAGGGTTTTCCACGTAAATCTTGGTGTCTTGTGTGATTGGTTTATTATTGTCTTGTTATATTTGTTTGGTTGAATTACTTGCTGCCTTACTATCATATTGCTTGTGGTTGTTTGTCTTCTCTTGGTTCAAATCGAGAAGGGAAAGTATAGACTTGGGTATTCTTCCGCTGTTATCCTGTCAGGCATTCTTGGTAGTGCCTTGTCTTTCCCAACAAAGGTCGAAAATCGTGAAAAAAGCTTAAAACTTTATATTAACTAACTAAGCATGAGGAACTATCTACCAAACCCAAATCCACAGTAATAAACATTTATTTACATTCTCGAGCTCCATCTTAAGGAAAGGATGTAGTAGCCTAGCTGAAGAAAAAGCGCATGTGCTTCAAATTCACAATTCCAACCTTTTGATCGACCTCTGAATGATAAAATCTATTAAAAAAATATAGAATAACAATATTAATACGATCATTTAGACATCAATCATATTAGTTAGAGATAGCATAAAATTTGAGTCAATATGTGAATTTGGGTCACACCTTAGGAATTAAAGAATTTATTTTATTTCAAAATGTCCATTTATGTTCCCTGAACTTGTATCCCAGAATAAGACACACATTATGGCACTAACCACAGCCAAACACTTCATGCAACAATTAAACATTTAAGCACAATCAATAGGTCTGGTAGCATCTTTGGACACGATAAATGAAAACAAGATATCCACAACATTCCCTAGACACTTCAATGCATACCCACAACCTTTAGAGTACATTAAACTTGAAATCACCTAAATCAAACACTAACATCTCTCACAACAGCAAAAAAAAAATGCAAGAAGAATAAGAAATCATGGTATGGTCTTTTAGTCAAATGTCAAGTCAAAAATACACATCAAGTTAGCAGAGAAAGGATTTCATGAGGACAACCCACTCTTTAAATGTCCTTCGTGATAACCAAAGTCAAACCACACAAAAAGGATGACCAAGGGTGGTCAAAATCACATGACCACTCAGCTATATTATAGACTGAGGCCCATCCGATAATAATGGTAAACCACAACACTCCATAATTGAGAAAGTACACATGTAACCTCGCCGATGGAAGAACCAAAATAAGATGTCCGTGCATCAGCTGAAAACACCGATAGGGTTCTCAGGATTCATTTAGAACCCTTGCACGCAAATAACAGATGCTAGACCACCATAATTTTTATTCCAAACTAAATGGAACTGTTTAAAGTTTTAACTGAGGTTATATCGAGATAAAGTGCGTACCACATAAAAACTCCATCTTAACCAAAATTTCAAAAGTGGGCTCCAGATCAGTGCAGAGGCATCATGATAAGTATGAAAGGTTCTTATAAAACTTAATATTCTAAAGCGATTGGAACAAACAAAATAAAATATTAAGGCCGACTTGTTCAACATTTGACCAAAGTGGACCGTTTATGATTCTGTAGTTTCATAAAATGAAACTTGAACAGAATCCAAATGAATGACAAGTTGACTAAACTGTCATTCTAAGCAAGTGATAAATGACTTGGTCACTATATGAACGCTCTAAGCATAATAATAATCCAATACTACATGAATGACCTAGAGGGTCATTATAGGGTTTCCTCAATTAAATCCTACTCCTCTACAGGCTGACAATACATATACAATTTATATTGTAATTAATAAAGTATATCGTGAGAGTGCCAAACCATTCAAAGTTAATTGACAATATAAGTATATGTTGCGGAAGCCGAATATATAGAGAGTGATGGAATCACAACTACTATATCTAAAGGTAGCTAATAAATAGTAAATGAGACAACAAGAGAAAGAACACCAGGAATTAACGAGGTTCGGCAAACTTTTGTTTTCTTTTGCCTACTCCTCGGACACAATCAACCAATATTTATTTCACTCCAAAAGAGTACAAGTGAAATACTACAAGAGAGAAAGAAGAACAAATGCCTTAGGAGATGAGAAGGCAAGTGAGAGGTGTGTTACAAATGAATTAGGAGCTACCTATTTATAGGAGTAAATCTTCCTATTGATGTCATCCATGACATCACAATATGTCAAAATGTCAACATTTACCTTGTGAAATCAATTTATGGTTCACCTAAATTTCACCTACAAAAGTTGCTATCTTGACTTTTATACCAATGAAGAATTATCCTCCTAACTACCATATCTTCTCATTAATCCATTTTTGAATCTTGTCAAATTAACAAATCTCCACCTTGGCAAGATTCTCCATTTTCAACTTTCTCTCAACAACAATTTTGATTGTGTCTTCAACCCTAATCTTCAATGTTCAACAATGTTGATCAAGTTCAAACAATGTTGAAACTTGACTGCAGTCACCACTTTTGTCAACATATCGGCAGGATTATCTGTAGTATGAATTTTCTGCATTATGACTCCACCATCTTCTATGATTTCTCGTATGAAATGATATCGGACGTCAATGTGCTTCGTCCTTGCATGATAAACTTGGTTCTTTGCTAATTGAATAGCACTCTGACTATCACAAAATATTGTGATTTCTTCTTGTCCAATACCAAGCTCTCTAAGCAATCCTCGAAGCCAAATTGCTTCCTTCGCAGCCTCTGTAATTGCCATGTACTCTGCCTCAGTGGTAGACAAAGCAACTGTTGACTGCAAAGTAGACTTCCAACTAACTGGTGCATTTGCAATAGTGAAAACATAACCAGTAGTTGATCTTCGTTTGTCCAAATCACCTGCATAATCTGAGTCACAATATCCAACAAGATATTGACTATCTTTCTGCTCAAAAACCAAACCAACATCTACAGTATTATGAATGTACCGTAGAATCCATTTTACACAGCCTGCCAATGATCCTTTCCAGGATTGTGCATGTACCTGCTTACAACTCCAACAGCGTGTGAAATATCTGGCCTTGTGCAAACCATTGCATACATCAAGCTACCAATAGCATTAGCGTATGGTACTCTTGACATATATTCTCGTTCAGCTTCATTATTAGGTGACATAGCATCACTAAGCTTAAAATGGGGAGCAAGCGGAGTGCTAACCGACTTCGTTTTTTTATTCATACCGAATCGCTTTAGTACTCTTTCAAATATTCCTTTTGAGATAAATAGAGTTTCTTTGAATGTATATCTCTTTTATCTCCATGCCAAGAATCTTCTTTGCCTCACCCAAATCCTTCATCTCAAACTCCTTTCTAAGTTGAATCTTTAGCTTCTCAATTTCCTCTTTACTCTTAGAAGATATCAACATATCATCAACATATAGGAGAAAGTATATAAAGGAATTATCTTCAAGCTTGCGCAAATACACAAATTGATCGTATTTGCTTCTTATGTACCTTTGCTGCAACATAAACTTGTCAAATCGTTTGTACCATTGTCTAGAAGATTGTTTCAATCCGTACAATGATTTTTCAAGTTTGCACACCATATTTTCTTTTCCATCAACTTTGAATCCTTCTGGCTGTGTCATGTAGATTTCCTCTTCCAAGTCGCCATGTAAAAATGCAGTTTTTACATCCAACTGAACTAGTTCCAAATTTAACTGTGCTACCAAAGCCAAAAACTCTAATGGAGGAGTGTTTCACAACTGGAGAAAACACCTCATTATAATCAATTCCCTCCTTTTGAGCATATCCTTTGGCCACCAATCTTGCTTTGTAGCGAACATCTTCTTGGTTAGGAAATCCTTCTTTCTTTGCAAATACCCATTTGCACCCAATTGCTTTCTTGCCCTCTGGGAGATTGGCCAATCTCCATGTATGATTCTGATGAAGGGACTGCATTTCTTCATCCATGGCAATCCTCCACTTATTCTTCTGAACTTTGGACTGCGTCTTTATAAGTGGTAGGAATGTCATCAGCTGCAATTGAGTCCGCACAAGCCACCATATCTATGAGTCGAGCAGGTTTTCTTAATGTCCTTTTTGGCTTGCCGGTTGCTATTGATTCAAGTTGTGGTTGAGGTTCTTGAGATGGAACCTCTTCTTCGACTGGCTCTCCTTCAAGAGGAAAATTTTCTGTTGTTTCCTCGTTTGATCCCTGTGTTGGGAAAATTATCTTTCCCTCAAACTCCACCTGCTTTGAAGCACCATCAATTTGTTTGGCTTCTTCAACTGTTACCTTATTTGTCAAGGTAGATTCATCAAAGGTAACATCCCTGCTGAAAATACTTTTCTTGTCTCTGGACACCATAAACGGTATCCTTTGACTCCAGAAGTAATTCCCATAAATAAAGCTTTCTTTGCTCTTGGGTCCAATTTTGACTCTCTTACATGATAATATGCAATTGAGCCAAATACATATAAAGAACCATAATCTTCAGCAGGTTTTCCATACCATTTTTCAAATGGTGTCTTCCCACCAATAGCAGCAGATGGTAGACGATTAATGAGGTGGCACGCATATGTTATTGCCTCAGCCCAAAATTCTTTGCCCAAGCCAGCATTGGACAACATACATCGAACTTTCTCCAGCAAAGTTCGGTTCATGCGTTCTGCCACTCCATTCTGTTGTGGTGTATTTTTTACGGTGAAATGTCTAACGATGCCATTTTCCTCACAATTTTCTGAAAAATCATTTTTGTATTCGCCACCATTGTCTGTGCGAAGACACTTGATCTTTCTGCCACTTTGAGTTTCTATCATCGCCTTCCATTTGAGAAAAATTCCCAATACTTCATCTTTTGTTTTCATCGTATACACCCACAATCTTCGAGAAAAGTCATCAACAAAGGTTACAAAATAGTGTTTCCCACCTAATGAAGGTGTTTTGGAAGCACCCCAAACATCCGAATGAACATAATCCAAAATACCTTTAGTATTATGGATAGCTGTCCAAATTTAACCCTTGTTTGCTTTCCCTTGATACAATGCTCACAAAACTCCAAGTTGCAAGTTTTTACTCCTTTTAGCAATCCTTGATCTGATAAAGTTTTCAAGGATTTCCCTCCAGCATGCCCCAAGCGCATATGCCACAGCTTGGTCATTTCTGCCTCCTTCTCGTCATTGGATGTTGTTGCCGCTTCCCAATAACTGTACTACCTTGATAGTGGTACATGTTTTATTTCTTTCTTCGAATTGCCTTCATTACCACCAGGCACCAGAGCATATTCTCATCATGTCATTATCTGCATTAACTTTGAACACTTTTGACTCTAGAGCTCCAACAGAAATGAGATTTTTTTTCCAGATCTGGTACATATCGAACATATGTTAATGTTTTAGTTAATCCATCATGATTCCTTAATTGGATTGAACCAACACCATATGCGGTAAGAGGATTATTGTTTGCGGTGTGAATAACTTCACATTCTCGTTCTTGTAAATCAACAAACCAGTCCCGATTGAGACACATATGATAGCTACAAGCTGAGTCCATCAACCATACATCAGATGATTTGGATGGATCTGTCGTAACTAGTGAATAATCGGAGTCATCACAATCAGCCACATTTGAATCCATGACAGCCTTCCCATTATTTGGTTTGGCTTTGCTATTCAACTTTGGGCAGTCTTTCTTCCAATGCCCTTTTTTCTCGGCAAAAGGCACATTCATCTTTGCTGAGTCTTGATCTTGACTTGGATCTCCCCTTCTTCGTTCTCATATGATTTTGGAGAACGACCTCTCGCAACTAGTGCTTCTGCTTCTCCGCCTTTTTGTTTTTCTCTCTTTCTTTGTTCATAACTGTATAAGGCAGAACAAACTTCTTTGAGAGATACTTCATCATTCCCATGCAGTAGAGTCGTTTCAAGATGCTCAAACTCATCGGGAAGTGAACTTAACAACATTAAGGCCATATCTCCATCCGTAAAAGTCACGTCCATATTTCGCAAATCTGTCGCCAACTTATTAAAGCTGGTGATATGATCATTCATTGTGCTACCGGGAACATAAGTGAAGCGTAACAGTCTTCTTTTCATGTAAAGTTTATTTTGACTGTTTTTCTTCAAGAATTTCTCCTCCAATGAATTCCATAATTTATTTGCAGATGTTTCCTTCGTGTATGGATACTTTTGTTCTCTTGCAAGGTAAGATCGAATGGTACCGCAAGCAACACGGTTGATAATCTTCCAATCTTCTTCTCCTACACCGTCTGGTTTCTTTTCTTCAATGGCAATATCTAGCCCTTGTTGAAAAAGAACATCAAGGACCTCGCCTTGCCACATTCCGAAATGTCCTGACCCGTCAAAAATTTCAACTGCAAATTTCGCATTTGACACAATTCTTGTCATAAGCGAAGATGCCAATGATGACGTATTATTGACACTTGATGTGGACTCATCATTTTTCTTGTCTCCCATTTTACTACAAATACTATTTACTAGCTAACAATCAAAGACCAAAGTAAATCTCTTTCTGATGTGGAAGTTCAGACTATGCTGCAACCACAGAGCATACTCAGATAATACCTTGGCTCTGATACCAATTGTTGCGGAAGCCGAATATATAGAGAGTGATGGAATCACAACTACTATATCTAAAGGTAGCTAATAAATAGTAAATGAGACAACAAGAGAAAGAACACCAGGAATTAACGAGGTTCGGCAAACTTTTGTTTTCTTTTGCCTACTCCTCGGACACAACCAACCAATATTTATTTCACTCCAAAAGAGTACAAGTGAAATACTACAAGAGAGAAAGAAGAACAAATGCCTTAGGAGATGAGAAGGCAAGTGAGAGGTGTGTTACAAATGAATTAGGAGCTACCTATTTATAGGAGTAAATTCTTCCTATTGATGTCATCCATGACATCACAATATGTCAAAATGTCAACATTTACCTTGTGAAATCAATTTATGGTTCACCAAAATTTCACCTAGAAAAGTTGCTATATTGACTTTTATACCAATGAAGAATTATCCTCCTAACTACCATATCTTCTCATTAATCCATTTTTGAATCTTGTCAAATTTAACAGTATAAGTTGTATTGAAGGAGTGATTAATCTTCAATATCTGTTAAATGACTTTTAAATAGTTTATGGTTTACAAGTTCATGGCATGGCAATCATATTAGTTTCTATTAGGACTACATATAGCTTAGACGTACACATATTCTAGACTTTCAAATAGATAAACTTAGCATTAACATGAAAATTTTTGGTTACACATAATAATCCTGATGAACTTCTTATGGAATAGGTCGATTTATAATTTTGGTCCATTGGTGACATGCCCAGACTGTCTTCCTAAAATCAAGAAGGACAAATATACTCATCGTTAAAGTGTATGTGAATGCAACTATCTTTTGAGCTACAACGGATTCATTATGGAAAACATCAAAGTTAATGGGAAGTGATGAATTTTAATTGAATATGATAGGGGAACTTAACTTATCTTTAATCTTACAAGTTAAGTAGTAATCAACTTGCACTATGATCAATAAACAATAGTGTACTGGCGATCTGCTATAAAGCGTCCACATGGAAAGTGCACAATCCATTGACACTCCAGTAGGACCGCTACAAAACAAGATATTTACTAACCAAGTTTATCCGTATTTGAGATAATGTATTGAGAAATTATTTGATTTTTTTTATACATCGAAACAGGAAGACTACATATAGTCTTTAGGGTCGGAATGTGTTAAAGACTTTAGACCTATGATAGTGGAGTTCAACTTGAAAGATGCAAAAATGATTCTAAATAATAGAGACTTAATTAAACTGATACGTAAATTACTAATCAAACTACGAGGTAGGTTTTAAGAAACAAAAACTATTGTGTTAAGACTTATCAATGTGATGGACTTAATTAACTATAAGATACCTGTGGGAATTAATTAATTAATTATAATTATTACAATCAAATGTAAAATGTTATTAAAAAAGAGAAAGACAAGTAATAATAGATTAGTACCCAAAAATACATTAGAAAAAAGAGATACACAAGTTGTTAGAAAGATAGAGAATGTAATATTTTGTGTTCCTCCCACCATTCATTTATGTACAAGTGAGTTTGTAAGGATCTAAAGATAGAAATCAAGATGTATATTCATATTTCATGTCTTGCGGTGAAATTGAGTCTTAAACAACAATTTTTTTACTCCACTTTTCGTGTAAAATTTAATGGGTAACAAAATAGAAATCTTAAAAAGAACAACATGGATATAAACAATAATAGGAGAATTTATATGATGAGTATGTACACACACAAAAAAGTACAAAGATTAACATGAAGTCATGAGTATGTACGAATTCTATGATTGCCATCTTTTCGACGGGGCATATCTATTATACATCACGATACCTAAGATCCAAAAAAGAAATGAAAATGAAACCACACACAACATAAAGATCTAAAGCACCGAGTTCTAAATAATGTAGTTCAATAGATAAGTGGACTAAGGATTTACCTCTTGTGGTGTAGTGATTTGTTCATTATCATAGGTCCCGAATCTACACCCATTCTTCAAATAGTGTAAAGAGAGACAGAGAAGGGAGTAAAAATATTTTATGAGAGAACATGCAGATTAAAAAGAGTGGTGGTCTTGTGAGTGTAAAATCTTCATTGTACTTGAAGATTTGATGTGCCTTGGAGCAGGAAATGAAAGAGTCATTCATCATAAGAGGCACATGTAAGAAGGGGGTAGGAAAAAAGACTATTGTCTCCAAAATTGGAAAAATCTAAACATATTTAAGGATGAGGAAAGTTGCAAATTAGCATTAATATTGGAAAAGATAGGGGGGGGGGGGGGGGGGGGGGGGGGGAAAGTGTGGCTGGTGAGAAGAAAGTAAATTTAGGGTTTTGGCTCTTTCGTAAACTTTTATTTGGAAAAGAATTGAGACAACATGACAACCTATACACTATATTAAATTAATTTTTTTTTCTTATTCTTCATTCTCTACTTTCTTTAAAAAGAAAAAGTTGTTTTATTGTTCATATTTTTTCTCTATTTCCTTTAAAAGGAAAAATTTATTATGTTATTGTTCTTTTTTTTTTCTTGCCTTATAATTTATCAACTGTTTTAAAATAGGGTTCTTTTTGTCCTTTTTATTCTTTTTTGTATTTCTAATTCCTTTCCAAACATACATTTTCTTCTCTACTTATTTTTTTTTTTCTGATTTTCACGTTTTTTCCGTTATTTTTCCTTTTCATTAAAACCACACAATAATTAGAAGTTCACATTTCTTTCATTATTCTCTCTAAGGATTTTGAGTATTTCTTTTCTTATCTAAAACTTCTCACCCATCCATTTATCTCTACTTTATGATTTTTAATAATTATTTCGCTCGAAAATATCCCCCTCCCCCCAAGTTAAAATCTAATAATTTTCACGGCCTGAAATCTCAAGTATTGATAACAACTACTAACAAAACCAGCAGGCAAGCCAAACATATAGCCCATAAATGTCACGCCCCGAGCTATCGCCAAGACGCGGATATGGGACCTAGTATCACGAGTTGCACCAAGATAACCCTACTGGCATAATCATGAGCATACCAAAAATACTAAATAATAAAACTATGCGGAAGTTAAATAACAAGGTAATTTAACTGGTGGGGAATACCCATATATTGTCTTAATATATGAAAGCTTTGACTTTGAATACAAAAGAGAAATCAAACAATAACACTAAAAATGAAACTAACTATGTCCTGAAATAAGCTTCTAAACTGGCTAGAAATGTTGGGACATGCCCCAACTAGATCTAGAAAAATGGAAACTAAAGCTAAAAGCGATAAAGATAAACATGTCATTAGTCATCAAAGAATTAGGACTCACCACTCATGTTGCTGAACTGAATATCGGGAACCTATCTATGCATGATCAAGTTGTTGAGAACCTTAACCTACTTCACGAGAAGATGTAGCGTAGAGTATGCGTCAATACTTGAAAATAACTGAGCATGCAGGATAAAGTATAGCTAAAATAAACATATAACTGAACAAGTAATAAAGCATGACAATAAGTTGAATATGATAAAGATACTGAATACTGATCTAACTAAATGCAATGACAAAATGATGACATGTTTACACTAAATACAGACTATACCAACATGTGTTCAATGTAATGCAGTCTGACAAAACTGTGAAAGCTACTAACAACCGATAATAAAATTACATGAGCCAAATGTGGAGTCATATGTATACGCTCAGTCGATAAGACCCAATACAGCCCGCAAAAGGTGTAGAGACATGCTGGCGTGATCCCTAAAATGATGCCCATAGTGGGTACATACAACCTATGTGGTTGCGTAGATCTTTGACTATATAGGTGATTGAACCTACTCCAACTCGATATTATGCTACTCCCAATAGATTAAGTGATTAACAAATTATGACTGAATTTTTGTAGTATACTATATAGCTCAAACAGACATGCAAACTTGCAATGCACATCAATAAACTGATAATATAACATTCAAAATTGAGGCATGTATATATGAAATAACTGAAATTTCTAACCTAGCATGTGTAATTCAAGAACTAAAGAAATACTTAGCTAGGATTCTGAAATTCAATCAAGAAACAAAGTAAAAACATGATAATCTTATTTTGAAAATTTAAATAACTAATTCATGATAATTTGCTAAAGTTCTAGAAACCCTAGGTCTAGTCAATAGTAGTGAATCAAGAATATAACTGACTATAGGGACCAAATGGGGAAATGAAGCCACTAGTGAAATCCAACATACCTGGTGCTGAATTCCAAAGAGAAATCTTTCAATTTTTGGGCTGGAATTGCTGAAATCTTGTTGCATTATTGAACTAGGATTCTTGACCTCTTTTCTTCTTTGAAGCTCTAACTTCTCTAAGTTTGATTTATCATTTGATTTATATAAGTTTTAGTTATGTTTCTAGGCTAAAACTAACAAAAACAATGAAATTTAGGGTTAAAATGACGAGGTTTAAAAGTATAATGCAAAAGTGAAAGACAAACATAATACTGACTTAAAGCTGTAGAGGAGCTGGCTACGACCACCTTCACAGACCGTGAAAGGGGCCATGGACCTTGAAGTTTGTTGTGGTTTGGACTTTCTACTAAAATTCTAGAGGCCTGCACCATGTGCCCTCTCACAAACCGTGCGAAGGACCAAAGACAGTGAAAGTGTCTGTGGTCTTCACTTGGTGTGGGAGTCGAAAGGGTTGGCCATTGTTTATTCACACGGACCCTCCAAAAGTCTGTGTGAAGGACCATAGACCTTGAATGTGTCTGTGGACTTCACTTATACTTAGGCGCTCTAAGGACCATCTTGGCGGTGTACTGGTTTAACACAACGCACGCCACCACGGCCCGTCATCGTGTTCAGGGCCATAAAGGGTCCCATAGTCTGAATCATGGGTCTGGTGAGGTCCAAGTATTCGCGACAGGAAGGTCTACGGACCATTGACCCTATCAGGGTCCGTGAACCCGCCGTGGTTCCTTACTTCAGGTAGTTTTCTACATATTTTTTCTTGGTCTGATTTCTAAGGTGTTACAATAACCAAAACTGAAAAAGCTATTATATGAAATAGAAATATATATAAAGTAAGTAAATAATATCAAATAAAATAAACAGACACACAATCTTACGTTTATTTCATGAAAAGAACTTTTTGAAGAAAAATGTTTCATGCAAAACTTTTTTCTTTGTAAAAAAATATGTTGACAGTAACGCAACAAGATCCAATGGAAATTGATTTTTTTTTATAAAAATATTAGTCACTTCAGTCAAAGAAAAATATTTTTTCATGAAAAGACGTGTTACTTCATATACATATGGCCTTCTTACATCTCTTTAGGCCTTCTTCTCCACAACTCTAGAGATAGGCATTAATATTGTTGTCATCCTTTTCATCGTCATTCCTGGGCCTCTCCATACTTACAAACTAAATTTATTTATTTCTCTGATGTTTCTTTTCACTTCTAACTACACTTTTAAGAGGTAAGAGTTTATTCAAGCTTTATTAAATTATCACCTAGATACCAATTGGATCCAAGTAATAGCACGAAAGAAAGAATGAAAGAATGGAATTTTCCTAAAGTCTTATAGCCTCTCAAAGAAAAGTAAAGGCGTCCCCCTACCGTTCCCTAAGACTCTACTAGACTCGTTTGTGTGATGACACCAATGAACCTAATGCTCTGATACCAAGTTTGTCAGACCCAAACCCGAGCCGCGACTGGCACCCACACTTAACCTACTATGTGAGCGAACCAACCAATCTAAACCCCAACATTTTAAACATTACATTAATTAAAAAATACAATGCGGAAGACTTAAACTCATTAATAAAATCAATTCAACAACTATTATTATCCCTAAAATCTGGAAGTCATCATCACAAGAACATCTATCCTCAAATTACTAAACTAAGAGTATCTAAGAAAGCAAAAACAAATAAAAAGCTAGTACATGCGGAACGGAAGTTAAGGCATCAAGACTTGAAGAAGAAGATCCAGTCCAAGCTATAAAGCATTAGCTCACCCTGAAGATCCGGGTGCTTTTGACGAAGACTGGCTAGAATTACTGCTGAGTTGAAGACGACGGCACGTTTGTTGCACTCCACAATAACAAAAAGAAAGAAACATGCAAGTAGGGGTCAGTACAAAACACAAGTACTGAGTAGATATCATCGGCCAACCAAATAGAAAATAGTATATATCAATTAATATCATAAATCAACTATAATACTCAACATGTAGCAACAACAAGTACTATAATCATCAATAAGTAGCACCAAGTTCATCCATGAGGACTCAAGCCTCAATATCATACTCATTTGGGAATTAGGTTCATTAGATTGAGTATATTTATCATCTTTCAAGATTCATTATCTTCTTCCTCTTGTGTCGGTACGTGACACTCCGCTCCATTATCTATCCTGGTGTCGGAACGTGACACTCCGATCCATATTCTATCCTGGTGCCGGAACGTGCGTGGCACCCGATCCTCATTCTATCCTGGTACCGGAACGTGGCACCCGATCCATATTCTATCTGGGTGTCGAAACATGACACTCCGATCCTCATATACTATCCTGGTAGAACGTGGCACCCGATCCATATTCTATCCTAGTGTCGGAACGTGACAATCTGATCCTCATATACTATCCTGGTACCGGAACGTGGCACCCGATCCTCTATTTTCTATCCTGGTACCGGAACGTGGCACTGGCACCCGATCCCCTAATTCATCAAGCCTTCTTTTATACCAAGGCATCATCAATCTCATATATAATTTATCAAGCCTTCTTTATACAAGGCATAATCATATCTCGTTATATAATTATAAAAGCCTTCTTTTATACCAAGGCATCATCATTAAAAGTGAATTAGGGTTTCTTTCAAGATTTTGGATTCAATAACTTCATCATGCTTAGTTTATCACAATTTATAATCATATTCATGCAAGCATACAATTAAGCATATAAGGGTTACAATACTACCAATACATATCATTCGCTATTAAGAGTTTACTACGAATATCATAGACAAAACATAACCTACCTGACCGAAGATTAGTGATCAAAAAGCAATTCCCAAGCTTTGTTTTCTCTCTTTCCTCGTTCGATCGATTCCTCTCTCTCTCTTGTTCTTTCTATTTTCTTATTCAAACCCTCTTTCTTTTACCCTAATTAGCAATAATTAAGAATAAAAGATGGCAATAATACCCACTAATTAACTTAAGGTTACCTCTTTTAACCCCCAAGTAATTAGACTTATTAACATTAACCCTCTAACTTTATAATTAAAGCAGGAATAGTCCAAAACGTCCCTTAAAACGTGTAAGGAAATCCGACCCAGACTGGGATTACGCAGCCTGTGACGGCCCGTCGTGCCTGCGACGGTCCGTCCTTCTGGTCGTCGCAAAGTTCAGAGACTCAATTTTCACTAAAGAGTCTGTGACGGTCCGTCACGCCTATGACGGTCCGTCCTGCACTTCCGTTACGACGTTCAGAGAATTGTTCCCAGTAAATTCTCAAGAGTTGAAGTGTTTGGAACGGAACTCACAACGGTCCGTGACTGTCTGTGACGGTCCGTCCTGCCAGGTCCGTCACAGAGTTCAGAGAGTCGATTTCAGCACCCAATTTTCTAATTTCTAAGTGTTATAGAACGAGACCCCCTCGACGGCCCGTCGTGCCCATGACGGTCCGTCGTGGAGTCCATCGTATCAGCCAGTTTTTCCAAAAATAAAATCTGCTACTCAAAACGACTAAATAGGTCGTTACAATAGATACCAATTTACCCATCGTTCGTCCTCGAACGATCACAAGAAAAGAAACAAGGGCGAAAAGGAGTACCTGAATCTGTGAACAGATGTGGGTATTTTCTTGCATATCAACCTCCTTCTCCCAAGTGGCCTCTTCAACTGGTCGATTCTTCCACTGAACTTTGATGGATGCAATCCCTCGACCTCAACTTGCGAACTTCTCTATCTAGAATAGCAATAGGTTCCTATCATAAGTCAAATTCTCATCAAGCAGAACAGAATCCCAACGGATGATGTAGTTTCCATCCCCATGGTATCTTTTCAACATGGACACATGAAATACCGGATGCACTCCGGACAGCCCTGGAGGCAAGGCTAATTCATAAGCCACCTCCCCTACTCGCTTAAGTACTTCAAATGGTCCAATATACCTTGGACTTAGCTTACCCCTTTTCCAAACCGCATCACCCCTCATGGGTGAAACCTTCAGCAAGACTTGTTCACCCTCCATGAACTCCAAGTCTCTAACCTTTCGATCCGCATATTCCTTTTGTCTACTTTGAGCCGCTAAAAGCTTTTCTTGAATAGCTTTCACCTTCTCCAAGTAATCCCTCAACAGATCAGTACCCCAAGGTCTAACCTCAAATGCATCAAACCAACCAATGGGAGACCTACATTCTCCCATACAATGCTTCAAATAGAGCCATGTCAATGCTGGAGTGATAGCTATATTGTATGAGAAAACTCCGCTAAGGGTAAGAAGCTATCCCAATGACCACCAAATTCTATCACACATGCACGGCATATCCTCCAACACTTGAATCGTTCGCTCAGACTGACCATCGTCTGAGGATGAAATGCAGTACTAAGGTCCACCTAGTACCTAATTCAGCATGCAATATTCTCCAAAACTTAGAAGTAAACTGCGTACCTCTATCTGATATGATGGAGAGTGGAACCCCATGCAATCGAACGATTCCTGAGATGTAGATTTTGGCTAACTTCTCTGCATTGTAGGTCACCTTGACCGGAATGAAGTGAGCGGACTTAGTTAATCTGTCCACAATACCCAATGGAATCAAATTTACCCAATGTCTTTGGAAGACCACCACGAAGTCCATTGCGATTCTCTCCCACTTCCATTCAGGAAGGCATTCTCTGAAGTGTTCCTCCGGGCCTCTGGTGTGTTCATACTTTACTTGTTGACAATTTGGACATTTGGCAACAAAATCCACAATGTCGCGCTTCATTCTCCACCAAAAGTGTTGTTTTAGGTCGCGGTACATCTTGATTGCACCAGGATGTATCGAATATCCGGAACTATGAGCCTTTGTGAGAATAGTGTGGATCAAGTCATCAACACGGGGCACACATACCCTTCCCTTGATCCTCAAAATGCCTTCCTCATCAATTACGGCCTCTTTAGCCTCTCCTCTCAACACCATATCCTGAATTCGGCTTAGTTTCTCATCATCAAACTGTTTTCCCTTGATCTTGTCAAGAAAAGAAGATCTCGCCTCCACACAAGCTGAAAATCCTCCCTTCTCATTTACTTTAGCCTCATAAAGTCATTAGCTAGGTTTTGGATTTCTCTAGCCAATGGGCGTCTAGAAACTTGCAAATGAGCTAGACTTCCCATGCTTCTGCCTTTCTACTTAAGGCGTCTGCCACAACATAGCCTTTCCCGGATGATACAGAATAGTGATATCGTAGTCCTTCAGTAGTTCCATCCATCTCCTTGTCTCAAATTCAAATCCTTCTGAGTGAAGACATACTGTAGGCTACGATGGTCCGTATAGACTTCACATTTAACCCCATACAAATAGTGTCTCCATTGCTTTAGTGCAAATACTACCGCGGCCAACTCCAAATCATGGGTCGGATAGTTACGTTCATGCACCTTTAATTGCCTCGAAGCATAAGCAATTACATTCTTCTCTTGCATTAGCACTGCACCCAACCCGAATAGGATGCATCACAATAAACAATGAAGTCCTTACCCTATACAGCAAGGTAAGAATTGGTTGGTGCAGTAGTCAACAAGGTCTTGAGTTTCTGAAAGCTTTCCTCACACTCATCCGACCATACAAATGGAACATTCTGTTAGTCAAGTTCGTTAATTGGGAAGAATAGAAGAGAATCCCTTGACAAATCGGCGGTAGTAGTAGTAGCAAGCCAAAACAACAAAACTCCTTATTTCTGACACGTTTGTAGGTCTCACCCAATTTCACTGTCTCAATCTTAGATGGATCCACCATCACTCCATCCTTAGAAACTACGTGTCCCAAGAAGGACACTGAATCTAGCCAAAACTCACACTGGAGAATTTGGCATAAAGCTTCTTCTTCCTCAACAACTCTAATACCATTTCAAATGCTCCTCATGTTCCTTCTTACTCTTTGAGTAATCAGTATATCATCAATAAATACGATCACAAAGAGATCCAGATATGGCTTGAAGATCCCGTTCATCAAGCTCATGAAAGCAGCAGGGGCATTCGTAAGACCAAAAGACATTACCACAAATTCGTAATGCCCATACCTGGTTCGAAAAGCAGTCTTTGGCACATCCGTTGCCCGTATTTTCAGTTGATGATAACTGGATCTCAAATCAATCTTAGAGAAGACACAAGCACCTTGTAACTGATCGAGCAAGTCATCAATGCGAGGAATGGGATACTTGTTCGTAATAGTTACCTTGTTCAACTGCCGGTAATCTATGCACATCCGAAAACTCCCATCCTTCTTCTTCACAAATAGCACCGGCGCACCCCAAGGAGATGCACTTGGTCTAATGAAGCCTTTGTTCAACAACTCTTGAAGTTGGGCCTTTAACTCTCTTAACTCCGCGGGAGCCATTCTATAAGGGGGTATAGAAATGGGGCAAGTACCCGGTTCCAAATCAATGAAAAAATCGATATCCCTATCCGGTGGCATACCAGGAAGATCTGCAGGGAACACATCTAGAAACTCACGGACTATCAAAACCGACTCAATTGAAGGTACTTGAGTAGTGTCATCCCTGAGATGTGCCAAGAAAGCTAAACACCCCTTACTAACCATTTTCTTAGCACGGAGAAAGGAGATGATACGAATCCGAGTGGAAGTGTAGTCGCCCTCCCACACTAACTGATCTGTCCCAGGCTTGGCTAACGTCACAGTTTTAGCATTACAATCCAAGATTGCAAAAATTGGAGAAAGCCAAGTCATACCCAGAATTACATCGAAGTCAACCATTTCTAAGATAACCAAATCTACATAAGTGTGCTCCCCACAAAAGTCACCAAGCAAGACCTATATACTTTTTCAACTATCACAGACTCACCCACCGGAGTAGACACACGAATAGGTATGTCAAGAATTCACAAGGTAAATTAAGACCAGTAGCAAATGAAGAAGATACATAAAAAAATGTGGATCCGGGATCAAACAATACAGAAGCCATGCAATCACAAACCAAAAGATTACCTGTGATAACAGCATCAGATGTCTCCGCTTCAGATCTCCCAGGGAAAGCGTAACAATGGGCCCCATTACTTGTATGTCCGTTCCCTACCATGTTGTGTTGTAGTGGCTCCAGTTGCCCATCACCTCTGCCGTTTTGGTGACCACCATTACCTCGCCACCACGCCCTCCAGAATAACGGCCTCTACCATGACCACCTCTACCTCTGACTATGGGAGGTGTGACTCTGTTTTGGACAATACCTCTTAATGTGTCCAGTCTCCCCACATCCATAACACTCTCTGGATTCAAGCATCGGTCTCTCAGAGAAGTGTTGACCGGTCTGAGGTGGACCCCTAACTACAGTTGTAGTGAAGACTGAATTGGTCGACTGAGTAACCTCCTGAGCCTTGCCCTCTGAGTAAGAACCATTAAACTCACCTCCCTTTCGAAACCTTTTTGATGTCGATGTCGTGGTGAAGTCATCTGGCTTCACTCCCTCCACCTCTATCACGAAGTCTACCACTTCTTGGAGGATTTTGCCGTAGCCGCTACCTGTAAGGCCGAAATCCGCAATTCTGACCTCAACCCTTTCACAAAACGGCGAATCCGCTCTTGTGGACTGAAACAAAGTTGGGTGGCATACCGGGATAATGCACGAAATTAGCCTCATATGCAAACCGTCATCCTACCTTGCTCTAGGCTCAAGAACTCATCTCTTTTCCTATCCCTCAAAGTCCGGGGGATATACTTCTCCATAAAACAAACTAGAGAATGATGCCCAAGTCATAGGTGGTGCCTCTGTTGGTTGACACTCAACATGTGACCGCCACCACATTTTGGCGTTCCTTGAAACTGATAACTCACGAACTCAACACCAAACGTTCTACTATACCCATCTTGTGTAGTAGCTCATGACAGTCAACCAGAAAATCGTAAGCATCCTCAGATTCAGCACCCTTGAAGACTGGAGGTTTCAATTTCAAGAACTTACTAAAAGTTCATGCTGATCATTTGTCATTATAGGCCCTGTAGTCAGACGAGGAAATGTGCCAATTTCCATTAAGAGCATCCATGCGGGGAGCCATAGTAGCCGCATGTTGTACCTCTGGAACCTGAGTGCTGGTTGTTTGTAGAAAAACACTGGAGGTGTCTGGCCTTGATCAGATAACCGCTCAGATAAGCAAGAACCTGATTTATCATCTCTGGGGTAGGTTGGGGTGGCAGTTCCTGTCTGCACTTGTTCATTCTCCCCTTCCTCACCCTCTCTTATCACTCCTCAGTCGGTGGAGGAGTCACCGCCCATAGTACAAGGTGGGCTAGGTGCTTGTCCTCTTCCTCTATAGGACGTCCTCCCACGACCTCTTCCACGGCTCTCGCCACTACTCCTCTTCGAGCTACAGCCCCAATGGCTGGCTCAAAGGTTTCTTGTCTTGCCGGTGTTGGTGTTGGTGCAGTCGTTGCTCTAGTTCTAACCATCTGCGAAATAGAATGAAGATGGTCAGATACCAATTTGTATCACCTAGATACCAATTGGATCCAAGTAATAACACGAAAGAAAGAATGAAAGAATGGAATTTTCCTAAAGTCTTATAGCCTCTCAAAGAAAAGTAAAGGCGTCCCCCTACCGTTCCTTAAGACTCTACTAGACTCGTTCTTGTGTGATGACACCAACGAACCTAATGCTCTGATACCAAGTTTGTCACGACCCAAAACCGAGCCACGACTGGCACCCACACTTAACCTACTATGTGAGCGAACCAACCAATCTAAACCCCAACATTTTAAACATAATTAACAAAAAACAATGCGGAAGACTTAAACTCATTAATAAAATCAATTCAACAACTATTATTATCCCCAAAATATGGAAGTCATCATCACAAGAACATCTATCCTCAAATTACTAAACTAAGAGTATCTAAGAAAGCAAAAACAAATAAAAAGCTAGTCCATGCCGGAAGTTCAAGGCATCAAGACTTGAAGAAGAAGATCCAGTCCAAGCTATAAGCATTAGCTCACCCTGAAGATCCGGTGTGACGAAGACTGGCTAGAATTTCTGTTGAGTTGAAGACGACGGCACGTTTGCTGCACTCCACAAATAACAAAGAAAGAAACATGCAAGTAGGGGTCAGTACAAACACAAGTACTGAGTAGATATCATCGGCCAACTCAAAATAGAAAACAGTATATATCAATTAATATCATAAATCAACTATAATATTCAACATGTAGCAATAACAAGTACTATAATCATCAATAAGTAGCACCAAGTTCATCCATGAGGACTCAAGCCTCAATATCATACTCATTTGGGAATTAGGTTCATTAGATTGAGTATATTTATCATCTTTCAAGATTCATTATCTTTCTTTCTCTTGTGTCGGTACGTGACACTCCGCTCCATATACTATCCTGGTGTCGAAACGTGACACTCCGATCCATATTCTATCCTGGTGCCGGAACGTGGCACTCCGATCCTCATTCTATCCTGGTACCGGAACGTGGCACCCGATCTATATTCTATCTTGGTGTCGGAATGTGACACTCCGATCCTCATATACTATCCTGGTACCGGAACGTGGCACCCGATCCATATTCTATCCTGGTGTCGGAACGTGACACTCCGATCCTCATATACTATCCTGGAACCGGAACATGGCACCCGATCCTCTATTTCTATCCTGGTACCGGAACGTGGCACCCGATCCCCTAATTCATCAAGCCTTCTTTTATACCAAGGCATCATCAATCTCATTATATAATTTATCAGCCTCTTTTATACCAAGGCAATCATCAATCTCATTATATAATTTATCAAGCCTTCTTTTATACCAAGGCATCATATTAACAAGTGAATTAGGGTTTCTTTCAAGATTTGGATTCAATAACTTCATCATGCTAGTTTATCACAATTATATAAATATTCATGCAAGCATACAATTAAGCATATAGAAGGGTTTACAATACTACCAATACATATCATTCGCTATTAAGAGTTTACTACGAATATCATAGAAAAACCATAACCTACCTCCACCGAAGATTAGTGATCAACAAGCGATTTCCCAAGCTTTGTTTTCTCTCTTCCTCGTTCGATCGATTCCTCTCTCTCTCTCTCTCTCTCTTGTTCTTTCTATTTTTCTTATTCAAAACCCTCTTTCTTTTACCCTAATTAGCATATAATTAAGAATAAAATATGGCAATAATAACCCTCTAATTAACTTAAGGTTACCTCTTTTAACCCCCAAGTAATTAGACTTATTAACATTAACCCTCTAACTTTATAATTAAAGCAGGAATAGTCCAAAACGTCCCTTAAAACGTGTAAAGAAATCCGACCCAGACTAGGATTACGCAGCCTGTGACGGCCCGTCGCAAAGTTCAGAGAATCAATTTTCACTAAAGAGTCTGTGACGGTCCGTTCTGCACTTTCGTCACGACGTTCAGAGAATTGTTCCCAGTACCAAATTCTCAAGAGTTGAAGTGTTTTGGAACGGAACCTCACAACGGTCCATAGTGTCTGTGACTGTCCGTCCTGCAGGTCCGTCACAGAGTTCAGAGAGTCTATTTCAGCACCCAATTTTCTAATTTCTAAGCGTTATGGAACGAGACCCCCTCGACGGCCCGTCGTACCCATGACGGTCCGTCGTGGAGTCCGTCGTATCAGCCAGTTTTTCCAGAAATAAAATCTGCTACTCAAAACGACTAAACAGGTCGTTTTAGTATATAGGTCCCATGATTATGTTTTGGGCTTGTTTTTCCATTTTGATTTCATATTTATGTTTATTTTTTTTTGTTTTTGGCATTCCTTTCATGTTGTCCTTACCATGGTATCATGTGGAGGCACTTTGTAAGGGGAAAGCTCCAAAGCAGAGGTTCGTGTGTTGTTTCAGCCTTGAGCTACGTTACAGTTTCACTATTCTTAGACTTGGCTTAGTTCCTTTAATTATTTATTGAGTATTGTAACATGTTAGGTTTAATTTGACTTAATCGGTTTTTACTAATTGTTATAAGTAGTTGAATCTCAATGGATAGGATTGGTTTTGAATACTAGTGAGTTCCTTTGAACCTCAATAAACTTAACTATATCAATCAACCCAATTCCTTAATTAAACTACTTTCTCAAACAAGGTTGTAAAGATGCATATCAATAAAATTATTAATTATTCATTCTACCCTATACCTATTTCACAAGAAAGAGAATTAAGCTAGAAACGAATTTGTCACTTCAGTTGATAAATTAAAACATGAAAAAACAATTGGACCCATTTTAAAGACATAAAATTTAGAAATTAACAGTACGCATAAGCTAAATAACGCATTCAACTACAAGATCACACCCCTGAGATAAGTGGTTTTAGCCAAACATAGCAAAAAGTAAGAAATCGTTACAAAAACAATATTATCCAATGGAATTGTTAATAATCTTCAATACCCATTGCGAAAATTAAATCTAGAATCCAAAACTTCAAATCAAAGATCAAAATCCTCTGTGAGCACGTTCAACAATATAATAATGAGAAAACTCTCAAAGTCTAGGGAATACACTTTCTGGGAAATCCTTTTCTTCTATGAAAAAAATTAATTTAAACTTTTCCAAAAACTCAACATGGAGTCCAATTGGCGATGTTCGTCGGGATCATGGATCGACTCGGCTATCTGTCGAGTTGCACTACATCTCTCTTATTTTTTGAGCTCGTATATCCAATTTTTTGGGAAGATTAGACAATCAGGATTGAGATCGCGATCAACTCGTCGTGTTTACGAATAACCTTTGCTTTCCAAGTTAGTTGATACATGGTCTACTGTTCAGGAACTTTTGGGGAGCTAGAGGTTCACTCACCGAATCATCGGGTGGCTATTGCGAGCTCCAACTTTTCTTTTCTTCAACTTTTCCAACATTTTCCCTCCTTTTCGCATCGATATGTCCTTGCCTAGTTGATAAACCTTAGATGTTGCATATCGACACATTACATCAATTATGAGCATAAAATAGGCATTGAGGACACTAATTCATTGAATAATAAGTCCTAAATTAGTTTAAATTCCCGACTCATCAACACCCAACTTAAAATTTTGTTTGTCCTAAAGTAATACAGAAGATCAATCAGGCCAACATGGATGTCTACAAGTAGTGATCCTTGAGACTCCACATGAATGCACACAAAGTTCAATTTACACATGCAATTCTCAATTGCGCACTAAAAGTTTCAAACTATGACTAGACATCATCAAATAATGGATGAGTACTAATTGCTACTATTTGTTGAATCTCAATTGGTAGGATCTGATTTGATACAACAATATCATGTTTCACATGACTTACCTCGAACCTCAACAAGCTTAAAAATACCGATCAACCCAATTTATTTATTAACACACTTTCTCAAGTTGGGTTCTAAAGATGCAAATCAATACAATTAACAATCATTAATTCTACCCTTTACCACTTTCTCAAGAAGCATAGAAAACTAAGCTCGAACCAAATTCGCAACTTCAATTCATCAATTAAAACTCGAACAAACAGTTAAACATATTTAAAAAATTAAATTCAACAAATTACAATAAAAATAAGCTAAATAATGCATTCAACTACATTATCACACCCCTAAGGTAAGGTGTTTTAGCCAAACATAAATGAAGGTAGAAAACGGCACCCAAAATATTATCCAATCTAAAATGTTAACAATCTGCAATGCCCTATGCCAAAACTAAAGATAGAATAAGAAAGTCTCATATCAAAGATCCAAAATTTCTCCGAGAATGTTTAATAATGTAATGTTAAAATTCTCAAAGATTAGGGAATAGACTCTCTTGAAAATCATTTTCTTCTTTGAAAAAAATCAACTTATACGTTCCCAAAAACTCAATACGGAGTCAAATTGGCGAGGCTAATCGGGATCGGTGATCCGCGGAGTTGCACTTTGTATAACCTTTTATTATGGCTCATGCTTCCAATTGTTTTGGAATATTAGGCAAGAAGGATCGAGATCGCCGATCAATTCGACATGTCGCTGAATTACCCTTTCCTTCCAATTTGACATGATACATGAACTATGGTTTAGGAACTTTTGGGGAGCTTGGGTCTCACTCAATTAGTCATTGAGTGGCTATTGTGAGCTCCAACTTTTCTTTTCTTTAGCTTTTCCATCATTTTTTCTCCTTTTCACATCGTAATGTTCTTACATTGTTTTTGAACCTTAGTTGTTGAATATCAACATAATAACATCAGTTGTGAGCACAAAATTTGTACCGAGGATACTTACTCATTTAATAATAAGCCCTAAATGAGTCTAAATTTCCGACTCATCAACACCCTCAAATTAAAACTTTTCATATACACAAGATTAACGAGGCAAACATGGATGTCTACAAAAAGTGTTATTTGAGACTCAAGATGAATGCACACATTGTTCAATCCACATATGCAATGCTCAATTGTGCACTTAAAGTTTCAATTGTGACAAGCCATCATCAAATATAGTCCAAGCTCACAATGCTTACTTCAAATGCAGATCTATGCTCACCCAAAGTATTCAAATGCACTCACATTAAAATATGATTTCGTACTCTAACAAAGCCAATCAAGGAATATAATTTAGCAATTGAAATCAACTCTCACACTCCCAATGAGTAAAACAAGCACGATTTCACCCATTAGCTTGGCTGTATTTTCCAGCCAACACATCACTCGACTCATGCAAGATTAGAAAGATCTTTCAGGTCTTGTAATTGGGTTGAGTGTACGGGTATGATAATTTTTGCTTAGTGATTTCTACCTTGTTGAAGAAAGACTCAAATTTCACTTATTCTTTTTCCCTTTCAGTCTTATAATATTTTAAGATTCATCTTTGGCCTATTCAAGCAAAAAAAATTTGGTATATCTTGTCGAACACCCCTTTTTATTTCCACAACCTTTCTCAAGTGATACAATTTTAATCATTTTTTCTCTTTTTAAATTTTTCTCTCTTTTTTTAATAGTGGGGTTCCATCTTGTTCTTTAACGTACGTTTTCGAGGATGAGCTTCACAAACTTCTTGCTTGATTTCTCTCCTCGTTCATACCACACCCCAACTTTGGGTTTTGTCCTAAGTTGACTATTCAAACAACCAATGCTTCATGCAGGTTTTATGCGGAGCATAAGGACATTTGTGCTCAAGTTTCAACCAAAGAAAAGGTTAGGCTCAAATGGTGCCAAATTAGGTCCACACACTCACAAGGAAGTCACACAAAAGTATTGCAATTAGGTTCACTCTCAAAAATTCATGCCTAAGATCATTTCCTTTATTCAAAATCTTAGTCTATTTGACCAAGAGACAAGTTCTAACCTTCTAGGTATCACTCAGCACAAATTTCAAGTATATCTCACAACAATAAACACAATCAATGATCATGACTCCAAAAGTTCAGATCACTTGCAACGGTAATTACAAGACTCACTTCGACAAGACAACTACTCAAAATGTGATGTTAATAGTTCACGCATGACTTATGCAAATCAAATTGCCTCGTCGGAATTGCACAAACATGTCGTTCATCAAGAGCACTATTCAAGTCATTGATATTGATAGTTACCAACACTCAAATGTAAAAGAGAACAACAATAAGATAAAATCACACAGTCAGGAGAGAAACCAATGAAATAATCAAAACATTCATTCACATGTAGGCAACTAGGAGAAATTTGAACAAAACCACTAAAAAAGAAATATCAAATAGATAAAAAAAAAAACAAGAGGCTAGGTATAAATATACCTTCACCCCCTCCCCAAAACAAAACAAAAATATACAGTGTCCTCAATAAAGGGTGTGTATCCACCCGTATAAAATTACCCACCAAGTCTTCTATATCCTTGAACACTAAGTCGTCACGAACCTCTAGATCCTCCTCATATGTCTTTGGTGTGTCAATATCTCCATCATCATCTCATGTTATAGCATGTCCAGTCAAAGTATCCGGAGAGATCTTAGGAAGAACTGGAATAACCACACTGGGGTACTCGGAAATAAGAACATGTTCCCACAACATTCAGATATCGGTGGACTTTAGCTTATCTACATCATCTCGTAGATCGTCATTATCATCCTTCAAAGTTTTCACATCCGTAGAGATACAGTCAGACATCTAGAATACCTCAACTCGATCAGTGAGAGCATCCAATTTTGCCACATGGTCCATGATCATCTTCTGTCGTGCTCTCAACTCCCAATGGGAGCCAATTCCGCAGCTATTTCTCAATTAATCATCTAAGGTACATTGGTCTCAATACTTTAAGCCCGAACATCGGCCTAATAGGAAAGGTATCCTATTTTACATGCCATAGCATGTTTCAAGAGGGACGGGAAACAGTATCAAGGGCAGGTGTAGTAGAGATGGAGGAGTTGGGTATACTTATCAGCTCAACTACATGAGTTAACCGAGTAATTCCGACCTCTATGGCCTCTACATAGACCACCGAAGAAGTGACTACGCGATCCTTCTTCCTCCTTTTTGCCTCATTTTTTATTTACACAACTTCATTCATCCGAATATTAGTAGATAGTGTCATGGTAACCTCACTGTCCATCTTCGCCACAAAGGGAACACCAGCTCGGGTACAAAAGTCCATAATAGGTACTAGATGGAAAAGAGGTTTGGTTTTATTTACGGCCCCGGGATTTATCTTCTCTCAATTAACAATATACCCCAGCAGTGCAGCCTTTAGATGCCAGATGATCGATTCATTTTATGAAGTCTTTAAATTGTTGGAGATGAAACAAAACCAATATTTCATCTTCCCTTTCGAATCAACTTCACATAACCTTCATAAAACTTTAAAACCCATGAAGAAGCATATGGCTTTCAGGGTGTTGTGAACTATTGAAACATGTGGAACAAAGCGTCTTCCAAACACCCATATACATGTACAGTACATCATTTAAAGACAAATGTTTTTCCTCTAAAATTGTCTGCAACGCATTTTGCCTTCTTTTGGGGTGCTGGACCTTTTACATGAAGCTGTTATGTAGCCATATCTAAAGAAAATCACCAGCAAACCACATGCAGATGCAAAGTTTTAGCGCAACATTTTTTATAAAAATATTTTATAAAAATTCACTAAACACACGGTGAACAATAGAGGGTTCACCAAAAGTTACAAAACAATTCAACACCAATTCAACATAAAAGGGTGAGACCAAAGACCATTCGGCGATCAGAAAGTAACTATCCTTTATAGAAATAATCAACAAATATTGGAATAAAAAGGTGTGATTAAAACTACTTGGCAAGTCACTGAGTGAACTCAGAGAGAAGAAGTATATCGCTGAAAGTCATAGAAAAATTTACCATATTGCATGTCAAAAAGGCGATATGGGGGGATGGGCCAATTAGTGAACAATTGAGTCACTCAGCGAGCTCGACTCAACTCAACTCAAAAAATGGTCCGACGTGAGAATGTGGTCATGAGGGTCCTCATGAGAAAGTCCTGCAAAAATATCTTTCATTTGCAACAGCTGCAACATTGTTCTAGTCACTTGAAGTACCGCATTACCCATAATTGGGGGAAATTGAATAGCAACGATACTTACAATATGACCCACCATTGAAATCACGCAAATTTCCGATGTCATATTCGTTAGTATTCCAAATGGACTTCCATTGATCTCGTTCACACTCATCTCTTCACCTATTTTAAGAAATGAACAATATAACACAAATAATAAAATTCTAGTACAACAAAATTAGCTCACTCTAATACTTCAATAAAAGAATTATAAACACCATTCCCTTGGATCGGTGCCATTTTTTATAAGGCTCAACTATACATATTCCTATTCAATGAATTGACAGTTTCTAACAAGTATAAATGCAACGATGAGTTGGGATCGATCCCACAGGGAGTGATATGATAAATAATTCAATTATGGAGTAAAGACGTGTTCTAATCTTTTGTATAGGTAAAGGATTGCGTAATATAAAACAAATCCTAAAGTTTAATGTATCAATATCAAAAGGTGGGATTTGGTAACCAAGTTTTAACAACAATAATTAACACAAGACTTGAATGATTAGAGTGAGTACGTACCTTAGGAATGTAATTTATAATATACTAATTTTACTTTATGAGTGATAATAAATTTCAACCAAGTGTTAAATCTCAGTGGGTAGGATAGATCTTGAATACAATAGACATCACTCGATCAACAATTATGTTTCGAGTGAGTTCTATCAAATGTCAACAAGCTTCGCAATACAAATTAACCCATTTTCTCAAGTTGGGTTGTAAATATGTAAACTAATACAATTATCAATCACTATTCTACCATATACATCTTTCTTAGGCAAGCATAGAGAAATAAGCTAGAAGGGAAATTGTAACTTCACTTCATGAATTCAAACACAAACAAACAATTGATACAATTTCAAAACAAGATATAACTCAACAATTAACAATACCCGTTAGCTAATAAATGCATTCGACTACATTAACACACCGCTAAGGTAAGGGGTTTTAGCCAAACGTAGCAAAAAGTAAGAAATTGTTACCAAAAAGATTATCCATTTGAATTGTTTACAATTAGGAATACCAAATATCAATATTAAAGATAAAATCCAAAAACCTCAAATCAAAAATTCAAATCTTCTCCAAGAATGTTCAACAATGTACAAATTCAAAAACTCTCAAAGTCTAGGGAATACATACTCTAGTAACTCCTTTTGTTCTTTGAAAAAACTACTAATACGTTTCGAAAACTCAACACGGAGTCTAATGGGCAAGGTTAGTTGGGATCCCCATCGACTCGACGATCTACTGAGTTTCACTTCATCTCACCTTTTGGTTGTGTCTCTTGTATCCAATTGTTTTAAAAGATTAGGTGAGAAGGATTGAGATTGTCGATCCATTTAGTGTGTCGACAAATTACCTTTTACTTGACAAGTAGGCTTGATATATGTGCTACTTATCTGGAACTTTTGGCTAGCTGGAGGCTAACTCGGCGAGCAACTGAGTGGCCTTTGCGAGTCGAGCTTTTCTTTTCATCAAATTTTCAAACTTTTTGTTCCTTTTCGCAATGTTATATCCTGTTCTTGTTCTTCAACCTCATTGTTGAAAATCAACATATTAACATAAATTATGAGCAAAAAGTTAATAACTTATTCAATAGTGATACTTAATGGGAATGTGACATTTTTTAAGGATTCTTTTTTTGTTTTATTTTTCCACATTTCTAGATGGAAAATCGCCATTTATTTTATTTATTTTAAATCATTATTTTGAATAATAAATTAATAAACTAATATTAATTTAGTTATTTTATCAAATAAAGACAATTTTTCATCAACTAAGACAAAAGAGAGTGAAATAGTACCCTTCATAGCATCCACAAATGTGAATATCACCGAAGCATCCTCTAGTGATATCTCAAGGATTGAGGTTGAGTGCTTGCGTGATCATGCGGCTAGGAGGAAGCTGCCATAACAATACACAATAGCTGAGGTTAGCACACCTTCTCTGTCACTGAAGCAGACATGTATTTCTACCTCTTCTATTGTGCCTTCTGCCCGTACTACTTTTGTATCTGCTACTGCTACTTTGAGACCTACTGTTAGTTCGAAGCTGAGTTAAGATGATAGCTCGAACATGACAATGAGATTAATGATAAACTCAGTGCGAGGTATATTTGTGTGCTATCATCAAAAAGGGAGAAAATGTTATATTCTAGGTATTTTGATGATCCTCACAAATGCAGGGACCTGGTCCCTGGCAGAGTTCTCTCATCCAGATACAAATGGGGTACAGTCGTAAAAGTTGTCATGTCAGGTGGTAGGTGAATAGTGAATGTCCTACACCAATAAAAAGAGCGTACGAGATTGTATGTTTTAGTATCTCGCAATGTCACGACCCAAAACGAGCCGCGAGTGGCACCCACACTTATCCTACTATGTGAGCGAACCAACAATTCTAAACCCCAACATTTACCATTATTTCAACCATAATGAACAAAATATAATGCGGAAGACTAAAAATCTTATTAATATAACCAATAAACAAGCTTCCAAAGTTTATCAACTATTATCCCAAAAATCTGGAAGTCATCACACCAAGAACATCTATCCTCAAATTTCTAAGCTAAGAGTATTTAAGAAGCTAAAATAAGTAAAAGAAATGGTCCATGTCTGAACTTCAAGACATCAAGACCCTAAAATCTGACGTTATGAAGACTGGCTAGAGTGAGGGCGAGTCGAAGTCGATGGCACGTTTGCTGCACTCCACAAATAACAAAGAGAAAAATACAAATAGGGTCAGTACAAGGAACACGTACTGAGTAGGTATCATTAGCCAACTCAAAATAGAAAGCATTATATATCAAATAATAATATAAAACCAACTACAATACTCAACAGATGACAACAACAGGTACAAAAACCATTGGCCACAACACCAAGCACACCTATGAGGACTCAAGTCTCCACACCATACTCATTTGGGAAATAGGTTCTTTAAATTTGAGTATATTAACATAATTCAAGATTCATTCTCTTTATTCTTCTTGTGTCAGTACGTGACACTTCGATCCCCTACTACTACGTGTCGGAACGTGACACTCCGATCCCCTAATACTACGTGTCGGTTCGTGACACTTGATCCCC
>JAKWIY010003052.1:21686274-21730416 GCA_027704805.1 Solanum corneliomulleri
TATAATATATATATATATATATATATATAATATATATAATATATATATCTATATATAAAAGTAACTTTTTGTAGGTTTTAAAGTATTCTACAGAAATTAAAATGATTTGACATTATCACATATCTCAAAAATTGTAAATATATAACTAATGATTAAAAATATCTTGATATCTAATTATTTTTATCTTTTACATAATTTGTCATATTATATGTTTGATGATATAATTGTCTTACTAATATTGAGTCATATTATTATGTAGCATTATACGTCACCTTTCTTTTTATACATGAAAAATATAGAATGTGGTAATCTTATTGTTATCAGAAATCCTTGTCTAAAATAATTCATGTGAAAGTTTTTGATAATCAATTATAGTTATAAATAAGTATGACCGCTAAAAAATTACACCGCAACAACATAAATAATATTTCTTAGAGACAATCTACTTCTTCGAAGTCAGATCTTAACCACTTTTCATTAGTATTACTTTCTTATTCTAAAAGAAATTTATAGAAGGAGAAAATTATATTTGGAACAACAGCAAAATACTATTGTTGACCCTTATAAAAATTAATTCTTCATTAAAATGCGGAAGGCCCTTCCGGATGCTTCATCAATGCAATTTTACGATCTTTTAAGGAATATTTATGTATGATTGTTGCATTATAAAAGTAAACATATATAAAAATATTTGATTTTAGACTCATGTTAAAGAAAGATTCTCTATCATTAACAAAATAAAAATTAGTCCAACCTAGATAATTTAAATGCTCATCAATGGTGTGGTACATTAAGGACAACAAATTTATGTTAATGCACATATCTTTTGTAGCTTCAGATGTTACTTTTATTTAAAGTAGGTTTTGTTCATATTCTTAAAATTAAGCTTGACTAAAATAGTCACAACTTACGCCAACAGTTTTTTAGAAGAGCTGAATGAGAAAGGGAAAAAACATTAGAAGGAAGAAGATCATAATGAGATTATATACATTCCAAACAAAATATATTCATTACAATTGTAAGGAGACAACAAAAGATCAAGAAAAAACATACATTAAAGGAAGTAAACTATGAGATATTCAATTATGATAGCAAATCATTCTAACTAGAAAATTTTCTATGTTTGCAAATAAGATACCTCAAAAAATTGACTAATACTTTAATCAACTTTCATTCCTTTAAGTACACACTAGATCAATTGATAAAATTTAGTAAACATAGACAACATAAAAACAAAAATTTATGAGCAGACAAAGTTATTAACTCTTAGAGGATTTTCTGAAGAACACAAAATCACATCCTTGTTTGTGAAGGAGTAACGTTGTTGATGAAGAAATTTGATATTTTTAAAAACTTTTTTAATGTACCTTCAATAATATCAGTCGAAAAAACTTGGTTGGATATTCAATTAACATTTGTTATTTAATATGTACTAACAAATACTAATAACAATAACTTTGCATAATCATAAAAAATAAAATTTAAATCATGTATTCAAAAATAATGATTAATAATATAAGAATAAAATAATGATTGAGAAAACCATACCAGGAAATGCAATAATAGAATGAAACAGAAAGAAAAGAATTGAGCTCAAAAAATTACAATGTAGTCCTCTATTTCTAGACAACAAAGGGTAGTGTAAAAATGTGATTATTGTGTCTTCTCAGAAAATCACAACTCTTTTGAAAAGTCATAACCCTTCGGAAAGGTCACAACGTTTCATAAAAGTCACAACTCTTCATAAAGTCACAATTTTTCATAAAAGTCATCATGAATAAGTAATAACTTTCGTAAAAGTCACAACTTTCCAAGGAAGAGAAAACCTTGTTTTGGAAATAAAATGAATTTAATGAGAATCCTGGATCGTGGTGGCGCAATATATAAGAGAAACCTAGGTCCGCCTACGTTATGCCACGACAATCTGTGATTCTCTTTAAATTTATTTTATTTCCAAAACTAGTCTTGCTCTTTCATGAATAGTTACAACTTAAATGAAGAATTATACTCTTTCTCTTCTTGATTATAATAAAATTATATGAAAAGAGCCTCAAATAAGTTGAAATTCTCCACTCATAGGAAAATGTGATTCAGACAATTCTATCAACTCTTGAAGGAGCACTTTAAGCCTGAGGAATGATTGTTTGGGCCTCGAGGCTTCCAATCTTAGTTTGTTCTTAGATGATTAGCATTAAAGCTTAAGGCAAGGTTTGAATTTTACCAACATTCCTGACAAACACAAAGCGGCCTAAATTTCCGTCAGCTTGTTAGATAAAAAATATCGAGTTTTATCTAGAATGAAATTTTTTGTTGTTCCTGAGTCTTTGTCTGATTTTGAGGCCTAATGGAAAGCATATTAATAAAGAATCTTGGGGTTCGGCCCAGTTTTTGTGCATTGAATCAATAGACATTACCCCCATCAGGATTTTAAAGTATGAGCACATCAGTTGTTGTGATGACATGGTAGTCTTTTCACCCAAGCCAACACATTCACACACCAAGGGGCTCCATTCACAGATGGTAGCATGTTTTGCAAGCGCATTCACATGAAGTAGATAATTTGCGATTGCCTGTAGAATGGCTAGTCGTGTTGTTGAGGGTCAGTTGACTAGACTTCTAATTAAGACCAATATCTCATTTATAGATTTATTTTGAAAGATGATTTTTAGAGTCAGGGAGCTCCAAGTATAATTTAACAATTTTAGTTTCAAATATTTGGGTTTTACAGTGGCAACGTATTAGAGCGAACAGAGAACTGTGGGGAGCTTTGAGAAGAGGTAATTTATGCCCGTAAAGGGCAGGTAATTTTTTCGTGAATTTTATTTTGTTTTATTGCATGGACTATTTTATCCCTTTTCCTATATCATATTGTGTCCATTTTATTGGGTACATGTTCTTGTAGCTATTCAGGATCTCTTGGCCGATCATTTCTTGGGCTCCTGGTGTGGGTCCCACTTTCCCATTTTAACTGAATTTTTTAATCTTTCTCTAATAATTTTTAATGTTATTCTTAATTTCCATATTTACCTTATGATAAAAATCACTCTACCATGGAAGTTGTAATCATTTAAAATTTATTAAATATAAATTTATAAAATGATTCGGATTATATTGAATTCATGAATATATTAATCCAAATTAATACTGTGGATTGATATAATTGAGTTAAATATTTAAGTCCAATAAATATGGATTTAATTAAAGTCTAAATTAATTGATTTGGGCTACATGGGATGAACCCAATTTGTTAAACCCAATCTAATCTCATTTTAGAGCCCATCTTGGCGCCACGTGTGCAGATGATGTGGCATGCCAAGTCAAATAATAAAACCAATAGAATCATGACATGTGTCAAAGATGACAAGCCCACTCCATAAAGCACAAAAGTTATGTCACTTAAATCTGATTGGCTGAACGGAATCCTATTCCAGTCGCAACTCCTCTATTCTAAAACTATAAATAGAGGTCCTCATAATTCAGAACGAAGATAGAAAATTCTAAACAAGAAGCTAGAGAAACTCTGTGGTACAAACGCCATTTAATTCTATACAAAGCTACAAGTTTAAGAATTCAAGCATTCAAGTTCAAGAACGATCAAGATCAAGACCACCAAATTCAAGAACAAGCTCGAAGCCCTTGAGTTCAAATAAAAGTCAAGATCAAGATAAAGTTCAAGTTCAAGTTCAAGTTAATCATAGATTAAAGAACAAGCTTTAAAGCCCTTGAATTTATATTTGAAAAGGCGAATTCAGAGGAATTATAGAGATTGTAACACTCGCATTTGAAATAATAAAATCGATTGTTGCTACAACTTTCCGTTCTTGATTATTGTTTTCTCAACGCGAATTTTATTGTCTACAGAAGTACTCGAAGGTTATTTAAAGAGGAGAGCTCAAGTTTCGTACTTTTGGAGTGCTCGTGTTTAACTTTGATGTAGGTTCCTGTGTACTTGTTCTTACATTGAGATTTCTTAAATAATGTTTCCCATTTATTGGATGTGATGTTGGATTGTGTTAGGTTATGCATATCTTCCTTATACTTTTTTGAAATTCCCGTTTGTGCCTTACACTATTTTTGATTTGTGCAATCCTTATTTTTGGGTGGAGTTTCCTTTTTAAGGCAATTTTTAGTGTTGTTTATTTCTTAGAGGTTGTTTCCCCTTGATTTTTGGGTGGTTAGTGCAATTAAGGCCTCGGAACGAGTCTAGGTTGGCGATTAACTGTTAAAGTTTCTTCCTGTGAGTGTTTCTCTAGTTAGGTACACTTCGATGTTGCGAGAACTATGTGGTTTTTCTTGATAGAGGTTTGATCTTTTCATAGTTTTAATTTTGATGAAGTCTCTATCCTTTTGTTAGACTTGGATCCTTGGATGAATATTATCCCCATAAAACTGAGCTAGTAATTGTTTTGTACTTTTTGGGTTGTTGTATTCCAGTACGAGAGAAGAATATTGAGTTAGTCCTTATATATTGATTATTTATGATCCCTTTTGTTATCGTTGTTGAGTTAGATAGAGTATTTGGGCCTGAGATTTTGGTCTAGGACCAATAGGATTTTAGGTTAGTCCTCTTCTCAACGAGTGAGAGCCTGTAATTTATATTGTTTGTGATTTTTAACATTTTTAATGTCAAAGAACAATTAGATTGTATCCTACTTGTTTTTAAGCATCCAAACCATCACATTGTAAGTATACACCTTATTTATAACACAGTGCTTAGAATCACAAGTGACTCCAAGCTAACCTTTGTTACTGGCGTAGTCATGAGAAACTAAACATGAGCATGTATAGGAATTAAAAATGCTCATCGAGATAATATTTGTGTAATAGTAGTTCAATATATTTTGTGACAATGTTTTTGTATATCACAATTGTAATGTGAAATGAACTGGAATAGAGTAGAGTGATACAACAATTCTAACTAACTATCTATGAATCATGGAATATATAGAGTGATTACAACAATTCTAACTAACAATTCTAACTATCTATGACTCCTATATTAATACTTATTAAATTAAGCAAGAACATGACTTCAGTGCTTCAAATAAGAGAACTCTTCACTTGTTGGTTTAAAGTTGCGAGCCAAAGAGGTATGCAAATCAATAATTTGAATGTACTAAGTATGAAATATATGCATGATAATGTGTGAAGCCGGACATAATGAATCTGCGACAAATAAATGAATATGAAAATGAAATACATAAACTTATGCAATGACCAAGTTGTACAACATGCAACCGATTGATAATGAAATTGAAAGAACTGAATATAAGGTCAAAGGAGTAATCTATATATCATAAAATAAAATTATATAATAGTCTTTAACAAAGTCATAAAAACCTTTACATAGTTCTTTTGTAGGAAATTTACCATTAACCGGTATAAACCTTCTATTCTATAAGATGGAATCTGGTGTCTTTTCCGGCGAAAAGAGATCATACTACTTGCCAAGGTAATGACCACACATATTAGGCTAGGTTGATCCACTACACATGGCTTCCTTTAGGTACATTCTAAGAGGCACGTAGTTAGGGATAAAAAAACTACTTCTAAAGAGCAAACCTCTACTTGCAGTAGGGCTTCCATTCAAAAGTCTTCTCAAAGCAAAGTAAAATCCCAAAGCAATAGACAAATTCATATTCATATCATAGTCAAAGTACTTGGCATGACAACAATTAGCACTACAAATCCAATCATAACTTCAAATTAGAATAACTCCTTTAAAACCCATAATTTGATAACTTAATTCATTATGAAACTCACATATCTAAGCATGTAAATCTTTATTTTTTTCAAATGTGAGGAAAATGTTACAAATCACTGACACTTTATCTTAAAGGATCCTTTAGTCATAAATATGGGTTGAAAAATTTATCATAAATATAGATATCCATTCATTTCTACCTATTTAAAATGGGTTGGGTACCCAATGTTTTTAAAATGAATCAAATATGAGTCCACTCATATTTCCCATTTAAAAATATAGTTACTTAAATATATATAATGGATAAAAGAGAAAGTCTATTCACTCAGAAAGAAAAATCACTTTTTCGATGTTCTTCACATGTGTATATAGCTGTCTGAAATTTTTTACATACATCCGATATTGATTTTCTAGTATTCTTTTAATGTTAGATAATCACATCTCAAAGGACAATCTACAATAACATAAATCACTTAGAGTCTCTGAAAATTTTGGTGCAATTGGTGGCCTCGTAGGTGCAAAAGCTTTCACTTCTTAGAGTTAACATGTTGTCGAGCAACTAACCACGAAGTTTTAGAGTTAACATTTGTCTTATGTCGGTTATTAGTAACTAAACATTCAGATTCTATTGCATTGACCAGGTTACCCGCTATATTTCAGTATTCATTTTCAGCATGTTGAAAACTTAATCATTGCATCCAATTAGTTTATGTTCATTATATTCAGTTTCCATCATGTTTATATCATTGATTTACCGCTTTGTTCAGTTATCTGTTTTTCCATCTTTATTATATCTTTCATGTTCAGTACCTTTCAAGTATTGGCGCATGCTAATGTACATTCAGGTCATCCACATTCAAATCATGTATAGATTGGTTTCCAATCTTGAGCTCAGCAGTATTAGTGACGAGTCCTCGTTCTCCAAAGATGACATACATGTTCCTTTTCTACATTTCAGTCTTTCGTTTTCAGGTTTTGGCCAGATTTATCTGGGGCATGTCCCAATATTCCTAGTCACTTAGAGATTTTATTTCTGACATAGGTAGGTTCAGTTTTAGCTTAGGAGTTTGATATTTCATTTTTGATTAAGCTCATAGTTATTTATTCAGATACAAATGGGTATTCCCCATCATCTCAGTCTACATGATTTTTTAAGCTTTCGCACAATACTTTCTTCAATCATTTATTTTTAAGTATACTTATGATATGCCAGTAGGGTTAGCTTGGGGTCACACATGATCCTAGGTCTTGTTTCCTCGTCCAGGGGGTAGCTTTGATGCATGACATGCATAGATTCATAATCATAATTTATGACTTCATAAACATAGTTTATATTCAAGAAATTCGGCATAGGCATATGTTTAGGGAAATCAATAAAATTCATGTTATCAAGTTAAATCATGCAGCACAAGATACAATATAATTAATTGGATCACAATGAATTTAACTCGTGGAGAATAGCATAAAACGTTAGAGTTTGGTGAAATAAATTTGAAGTAAGATATACATTCTTGAATACTTCTTAAATAATTCACTTGAAATTAAATATAAGAATACTTTCTTGAAAATAATGCACCAGAAGAAAAATATACTTTATTGAAACTCTTCTAAAATTATGCCCTAGAAATTAAAAATAATAATTCTTTCTTGAAATACTTCTTCAAATTAATGTACTTAAAACAAAATGTTCTTTCTTAAACTCGTTATTGAAATACTTCTTTGAAATCTTGACCATACCGATTAATTCATATGAAATACTATGAAAAGCTTTTAAATAACTTTGATTAAAAAGGGGTCCATGCGGTATAATAAGCATGAACCATGAATCAATAATAATTAGCTATTGATATGAAGTAAAATAAATTTTCTGATAAAATCAAGAACCAATGCCAAGATTTAATGGGAATTTAAAATAACAAATTTTGGGGTAAGAACCTAATCTTGAGCTTAAAAGACATAAATTGTAGAAGTAGGGCGCGAGGAAGAGCAAAGTTCCTCACTTTAATAATATTACATGCCTTACAAGCACTAATAATCTTTAAAAAAGAACTCTAACTTGAAGAAGAGCAATCCAGAAATCGGTTTTTGAGAATTTGATTTGTAAAGATTAAAATCTTTGGAGAAGAATTTACCTTGAAGAAGAATTTTGAAAAAAATTTGAATGAACACTCCATGAAGAAGAATCTTAAAAAATATTTGAAAGAATCCAGCTTGAAAGTTTTAAGCTTTGATTTTTTTTTAAGAATTTAATCTTAGGATTTTTGAGAGAAGAAGAATATGTTAAAAGATTGACATATAATTGGTTAGGGATTTATAGACGTTGAAAATAATGTTCTAAGGTTTTCCAAGTGGTATATGGACATGAAAATTACTTTTGTTTTAGAATCTTACCGCAGCTAAACTTCGACTTCACTATACTATTAAGTAAAATATTACAACTCTCTACACCAATTATGGAATGATATGAAATTTGTTGCTTCTGATACAAGGATGAGCGACCTTTAATTTAATCGACTATGTGCCACAAAATTATTCATATTTTTAGAGATGATCATTCCAGGTTGACTTAAAAAAAGTCTAGTATTGAAACTCAATTAAAAACAATCAACTCAACATTGTGTTAGAGGACTATTATTACCTCAATTCATCTCCATATGAATTCCCACACTAAATAATGACTTAATAACCTACAAAATTAAGAAGCATCAAGTATAGAAAATATCTCCGTAATCACAAAAAGTATAAAAAGAAAACATCACACTTTTAGAGCATTGGAACTAACCTAGAATCCAGTTGATCCTCAACCAAATATTTTAGCCCAAATACTAAAAACAACTCAACATGATTTAAAAAATAAAAAGAAAAAAGAAACAACTCTAATGAAGAAGCAAAAGGCATTAGAAAAAAGCAACATACTAAGATAGCTCAATAGTCTCCTCTCCTACATGAATAACATCACCCAAATGTACATCTACGTCCATCCTTACACAACTATATGCATTGAAGGATCCAAGTTTAACCAAGCGACTGGGACTTCATCAAAATTACTAGAATAAAAAAAGATAACCTTTTTGGGTTTAAAAGGTCTTAAAGGAAAATAAAGAATTGAGACTTTCATGAAAGGTTGCGGCTTTTATGAAAAGTTGCGACTATTATGAAAAGTTGTGACTTTTATGAAAAGTTGCGACTATTATGAAAAGTTGCGACTTTTATGAAAAGTGACGACCACTCCAAAAGATTGTGACTTTTTCAAAAGTTTGTGACCGCACAATAAGAACCTTTTGCACTACCCTTTGTTTCTATAAATTGAGGATTTCCTCTCATTTTATAACAGAGATTTTTCTAGAATTCTTCTTTTACTACTACAAAATCTAATATTCTTAGCGTACTTTAGTGACGTTGAGTGGCTCGCTGACACCAGAGTTTTGGGTATCAATATACTGGTGATCAAGATCATTCTATACTGGGAGGACATATTCCAAATCAAACCTCGGATACTAGATGAGAATAATTTCCTTAAGGGGACATTGTGCATTTAGTGGGCTTGATCTTCTTTCTGTTTTTCCAAATTCTGGTATGTGTTACAGATTTTAGATTTTTGAATTAATTTTTGTTCTTCTATTCTTCACTGGTTCATTAAACTTTGGTAACTTCGTGTTTTTGCAAAGTTTGTTGGAACCAGTAAGATTCTTTAAACACAGATTGACAACGATTCTTCTTTAAGAAAAATATTTTATATATTTTTCTAATCAATTTCTGATCTAGTATACAATACTGAACAACAGTCTTAGGAAAATTATTATACTATTAGTAATTTTTGTATTCTACTGATTCTGAGAATCTATTCATGAAGTAGAAGATAAGTTCATTACTTCTCCATACTTTGTTACTTTGTTTAGCAAGGTCGAAGTGAGAATGTAACATGGAAAAAATTATGGTATTCCGATTAAAGATCACATCAGGTAATTACCTTCTTATTATTTATCTAAGGAGGAAAATTGGTTTCTAAGAGTTAACAGTTTTGATTTTTTATCATGTGTATCTTTGGAAAAAAATTTGCAAACTATATGTTGTGGAATGAATTTTGCTTGGCAAATAGTATTGCCTTTAAAATTCTTTAGCTTGCAAAATGAGAGATGCACAATTTTATTTGATAAAATAGTATGTCAAAATGTTATAGTTGGAAAGCTATTTGAAAAGAAAAATATTTCTATGTGATAAAGAATATGTTAAATTTCATATGGAGACTAAAAGAACTTTTGTAGTTTTTTACTCCTCGTGATTTTATTATATATAATTGTTATGGATTAAAAACTTTTATAGTTTTGTATTATGGATAAATCAGACTATGCAATTGGTTTATATGAAAACTTCACATAATAAGTCAGTGTTGTACTTTTGATTTTCTATAAAGTTCAATGTTATATAGAAATAAATTGTAAAAAAAATATTCTTGATAACGTATTCCAACTACTAAGTGGTATGTCTTTTTGTGAGAGGATAAATGTCAGTGACTTAGAGTTTGTGATTTTTTGTCTCTATGGAATGAACTTGACATTGTGTAAATATTTACAAAGAGAATTGAAGAACTATAATTCTGTCATAGAATGCAAAAGAAGTTGCATATTAAAATATGTGGAAAAACTATTTTCAAATATACTTGAAAAATATTTTTGAGATCATATTTAAAATGTGGGGTTCTTTGTGTATGATAATGTTAAAATTGGACTTGGTGTCTAATTTAAATTTGGAGCACAATATAGAAATTCTATGATACTATTGTGTTATGTGAGACCTACAAAATTATTAGAGTATATTTGATATTTTGGTCGTTGAGTTTATATCTATACCATTTCAACATGATTGTGTTCTTTTATGAAAAAGTGTCACTTGAAGTGATGTGATTTTTCGTGAAAATATATGTCTATTAAATATAACTATTTGTGTAGACATGAATATTGGTGAATAGTCATTTATCATGTTTCGTAAAACAAACATTTGGATTATATTACATTTATTGGACCAGATGAAATTTTGTTCATGGGTAATTCTATAACAATCAAATTAAAAGTTATGGAAAGGTCCCTTTGAAGAGGACATTTGACAAGGTTATGACTCTAAATAATGTTTGTATCGCACAAAATTGTAAGAAATAGGAATAAAATACTAGTGAGAAAAAAGTTACCTCGCGAACAGCTTTTCAAACTCAATATTTTTATTTGTTCTTACTTGCTTGAGACATTGTTTTTGTCTAACTTTAAGTGCAATAAATAAAAAGTCATATTTATGTGGAATCTAAGTATGCTGAGCATTCTTATAAACATATAGAGAGGAATTCTAATCCCTTAGAGTTGATGTACACTAAAATTTGTTATATAAAGTCAACACCATCTCGTGGTGGAAAAAAATATATGTCATAACTTTCATTGACAATTGCATAAAAATGACTATGTCTATTTTCTAAATGGTAAGGATGAAGCAATAGAACTGTCTAGACGATGTAATATCGAAGTTGAAAATCAGTTGGAAAAAAGATAAGACATGATAATAATAGAGAGTGTGAATCTCCTTGTGCAGAAGTATGTTTGAAAAGTGGAATTATCAAATGAATGTGATAATAATAGAGAGTGTGAATCTCCTTGTGCAGAAGTATGTTTGAAAAGTGGAATTATCAAATGAATGTGAAAACATTTCTCTTAAACGGAGAACTGAAGGAAAAAAATTACATGGAACAACCCACGGGTTTTGCAGTTCCTGGTAAATAAAAGAAAGTGTGTGAACTTGCTAATTCACATTATGGATTAAAACAAGCACCCAAACAATGACATAAGAAATTTGACCTAACTATGTTGGCAAATGAATTTAAGAATGATAGAAGTGATAAATGTGTTCACATTAAAATTATAAGGTCATTGTTTGTTTGTATATTGGTGATATGTTGATCATCAATAGACACACTAATGACATAACTGCTACTAAACATATGCTAGAAATCAAGTTTGGAATGAAAAGTATTAGAGTTGCTGATGCAATCTTAAATAAAAGAATTTTTAGAACTACATAATGTTTAGCATTTTCACGGTCTTATTGCATTGAAAAAGTACTTGACTAGTTCAAATATTTGGATGTCAACATTGTCAAGTCTCCAATAAATATGAGTTTTGCATTTCAAAAGAGTGAAAGAAAAAGTGACTCACAATTGGATTGTGCTAGAGTATTAGAAGTATAATGTATACAATGAAGTGTGCACGATCAGATATAACATTTGCTATTATAAACTGAGTCAGTTCAAAATTTGGAGTATTTAAAATAATACTTAAAACTATGCCTTGCATTATAACAATATCCAACAATATTAAAAGGATATAGTGATGCAAATTAAATCATCTAACAAATGAAGTAAAATTCATGAGTGGATATTATTTACTCTTGTAGACATGTATTACTAGCTTTACAATTATGTCTGATCTAGGTGCTCTAAATAAGGTCAGTGAATAAGTTGAAAGACTCCATAATTTCTTGATAGATATTCTATTTTGGCCAAAATCATTGGATTAGTATGCATACAATTTGATAGTCAAAATGCAATCGGTAGGGCATGGAGCATGACGTATAATGAAAAGTCTCATCATATATGACATAGACATGATATCGTTAGAAAACTACTCTCTAGTGGAATTATCAGAATTGACTATGTAAAGTCAGAATAATGTGTCAGATCCACTTACAAAAAGGTCTAACTAAAGAGAAAGTTTAAAGATCATCTAAGGGAATGGATTTAAAGCTTAGAACAAGTCATCATGTAAGTAACTCTAGTTGTGAATGATAGTTCGGCATTGTCAACAAACCCAATCCATTCTCATGATGAAGACAATACTCAGGAACAATGATACAACATTAAGGCTTGTTAATGCGTTAATAAAGATTAATGGTTTTAATGATTTGCTAAGTTTGGCAGAGTTGACCAAATAGTGTATCTACGCGATAATACAGTTAGAAATCACCTATGTGAGTGTGAAGTGTAAGCCGCTTCAAAGAAAATGATTGTCCGAATCCCATCTCACTATACACTCATGAAATAAGGGGAAACCTACTTATCCAGATGCAATTAATTCTTGCTTGTAAATACATATATTTTTTCGTTTCATTGTCTTGGAGTCATTCCCCATTCATTCGGGGGATTGTTGGGTTTAAAAGGTGTGAATGGAAAATGAAGAGTTGCGACTTTTAAGAAAAGTTGAGACTTTTATGAAAAGTTGCGACTTTTATGAAAAGTTGCGACTATTATGAAAAGTTGCGACTTTATGAAAGGTGATGACCTTTCCAAAAGATTATGAATTTTTCAAAGGTTTGTAACCTTTATGGTAAGGCACAATAAGAAACGTTTAGCACTACCCTTTGTTTTTTATAAATTGAGGGATTTCCTCTCGTTTTATAAAATAAATTTTTCTGGACTTCTTCTACTACTACAACAAAATCTAATATCTTAGTGTACTTTACTGCCGTTGAGTGGCTCGCTAACACCTGCGTTTTTTATATCAATATGCTGGTGATTGAGATCATTCTATCATGGGAGGACATATTTCAAATCAAATCTCAGATACTAGAGAGAAATAATTTCCTTAAGGAGACACTGTGCATTCAGTAGGCTTGATCTTCTTTTCTGTTTTTCCAAATTCTGGTATGTGTTACAAATTTTAGATTTGTGAATTAATTTATGTTCTTCTGTTCTTCACTGGTTCATTAAACTTTGGTAATTTCGTGTTTCTGCAAAGTTTGTTAGAACCAGTAAGATTCTTTAAACACAAATTTACTTTAAGAAAAATATTTCGTATTTTTTCGAGTCTGATTCTGTTAGGTTCTCTACTAGTTTTAATTTTCTAGTTGTGAAAATGTTCTTAAACTTTATCGTGTCTTATCAAGTTCTTCAAATTTTGTTTTAAACATCTTAGGAATACAAAAGTGAACAACAAATCTCACAAAGGAAAATCAACTACACAGTCACCTCACGACTGAAAGTCTTTGTTATACACTATAAAAAAACACGCGCATTAGCCACGCTTAAAACCGTGGCTAAATGGTATGCAAACCTTATCTAAGACACTTTGGCCACAGTCAATTGGTCACGGTTGGTAGTGTGCCCATAACGGGCGTCACGAGAAAATTCGCCACGATTTTTACATGGGTGATAACATTTATTTAGCCACGATCGGTCTAAGTTTAGCCATGCTTTGTGTGTAGGTAAAGTTATTTTCCTGAAAAATAAATTATGTTTATAATTTCTAATTAGCCATGCCAAAATAGTGGCTAGTAAAATGTAGGTATTGTGCATTTTTTTCAGATAAGATTAGCCATGGCTGAACCGTGGCATCTGTATGCAGCTTTTTTTTTAAACAAAAATTGCAATTAAATTCCCTACAATGAACTGGTATAAAGACAATAATAAATGCACAAGTATCACTTTAATTATCAATTCATCATACATATTAAAACAAAATCTGAGTTTCATCAATAATAGAGTACTTCTAGTGTAATCAAAATGCAAAAAAGTTGAAGCAACACCGTGTGTGTCTGTATATATAAAACTAAGAGGAATTGTGTTGAAACTAGGCAATTCATTACCAAATTTGGTTTGTAAAAACCTATTAAGAGTTTCCAACTGATTTTCATTTTGTGCAGGTCGATTTCTTGGTTACCTCAAGCTTTTCTTTGGTCTCCTTATATCCAGTCAACTTCTCTTCCAAAGTTTCTACATGTTTCTCTAGGTCTTCAACACGTTGATGAGACACATTACTGAAACTATTGACATTTGCACGACTAATTTAATGTCTAGGTATCCAAAAAACGGCAGAAGGACAAACATTACCACCTAAACCACGCATGACCAGAATGTTCAACTCCATATACTTTTCCAAAAGCGTCATTGGGATGATCCAATATCTTCAACGGAACACCTAAAGTAGCAGCATGTTCTTGATCTTCAGGTAGATGTCTGATATTTTATCCTACAAATAAAATAGAAGACATGAGAGAGACCTACCAACATTGTTTTAATGAGTTGTTAATATACTCATTAGCAAGTATTGCAAAATTAAAGCATATCCTACCTTGCACTTATTAGAACTGATAAAAACATTTAAATGGTGAAATTTATAAAGGGGTGGATGACAATGGGTCTGGATGATTTTATATGCCAGATTTTCCAGGGGTGGATGACAATGGGTCTGGATGATTTTATATGCCAGATTTTCCAGGAAACTAGTGTTTTTAGCATGTCTAAATAGGAGTTGGACTTATTTGTGTCGAGCTTTTTCTAAACTTTAGACTTTAAAATTCAATGATTTCTTGGATATGTTTTAGGTTTTCCTACTATTATATTCTATACACCAAAGGAAATTGGAGGGCTTGGAATGTTGTCAATGGGTCATATATTGATCCTACATAGTGATCTTAGTTGTAGCAGCAAGCAGATGTTGGTGTCAGACATTTCAAAAGTGGACTTTGTCATAAAAAGGATTGGTGAGTACTAAAAAGATGCAGAGAAGGCAAAAAATTTCTATACTTGCATGGTACTGCTAAGATTCAAGTAACATGTTGCTATACGACAAAGTTTGACATCTAATAAAATATATTATGCAACTATCAAATAGCTGTATTCCAAAAACCTTTTTGAACCATGTGTAGGATAACGTTGCATAACTTTAAGAATATTTTTAAAAGAAATACATTAAAAACAGAACAAGACAAATCATTTCTATACCAAGACTGGCACAAAAATAGATGAGTATTCAAAACTTACAACTAAAATCTTCCCTTTCGCGTTCAGGTAATTACCATTCTTTTACAGTAAAGTTGACAATACAATTTCACTTCGGCACACAGCCTTCCCAATACTTGCTCCTATCATTAATCAATTAAATACAAAATAAGTAATTAGAAACACATTTTATTTTGTATAAAAGTGTGGTTATCGAATAATCTTCAAGGTAAAGAAACCTACCATTTGACGATCTTTGCATTACTTTTTTTTACCACCGGCATGCCAGACTTCAAGTTTTGTTCTATTCTTCATATTATGTGGACTTTCTATCGGCAAGAATCAAACATTGGAAGTCACCAGCTAGACAATGACATACTGCCCCACAAGACTGCCCCACAAATTACAATGACATACATTAACAACCATTATAAGAAGCTTGTATTTACTTAATTTAATATCCACATTATCATTTAAAATCAATTATTGATGTTAGCAAGTAATTACGAGAAAATTGTTAAGTCACAACGCTTGTAATTACCAATTTTACTAACAGAACAAACTAAAAAAAACCATGAAAACAAAAGAACAGTAGAGAAGCTAGTTGACTAGTTCAAGTATAACTCTTTTTGAGTTTCATATGTACCTATGAGAGAATAGAAGGCAATAAACTAATGGAAACCTCTAAGAAAAATCTATTGGGAAATCATGTCACATTACAGTATACATAAAAATTTAGACCTGTAAAACTTATCCTATAACAGTTCTTGTGCTGGCTTTTTGCTTTTTGCTTCATATGAAACTTATCATGTAGAGATTGTTTTAAAGAAATATAAATCATATAAGTTACTCAATTAAAGTCTCCCCGCCCTAACTAAACATACCAACAAAAATCTTTCTTATCATTCACAAGACTATGCAATTCTTTAAAATGTAAATTTTCATTCCATGTCACTAGCAAGCAAGACAACCGACACTAAATTATGCAAAATATCTAACAAATAAGTAGATAAATAAACTAAAGATGCAAAACACATACAATTAATTAAAACAAATCAAGTAGCATAGAATCTTAGTTGTAATTTCTTTAACTTCATAATAGAGGAATTAAACGAATCTCGCATTCCATCATCATACTCATTGTCGTCGCCATCATCATTAGTAGAATCACGAGACAATGCATTTAAGCTATTATATCAATGGGACTTTATTACCGATAATTTTACTTGAACGGAGGGTCTTTCAGTAACAATGTCTCTACCTCCATGAGGTAGGAGTAAGGTCTATGTGTACTCTACCCTCTCCAGACCATGCACTGGGGAATTACACGGGGTATGTTGTTATTGTTGACTTTACCTATAATGAACCATATGTTGTTCTTGTTTTCACAGTTTAGAAGGTTTTTTTGCATGACAATTTGTAAAGAATTTAAACTGAGCTACAAAGATATCTTCATAGGTTTATCATTTCCTTTAACGAACCCACGAAACTCTAAGGCTATAGGAATCAGTCTAATCTACGTCTGATATGACTGAATATGATGAGATCCTATTTTCATGTATGATTTCTTGCAAACCAAGAGAGAATGTCTTTAACTTAGATTCTCATTTGTGACTGCTTAATTTCAAATTGGGGTTAATTTTACTTCTTTTTATTCTTTCAGCAGGTTAATTCTACTTTGAAATTGCTAAATTATGACAAATCCTTAATGTATATTGATTCGTGAAGTATTATCTTTCTCATCACTCACCTCATCAAAGTGGGAAAACCAGAGAGAAAAAGTTGTGATGTTCCATAGCAGGTTGCTCAATAAAAATTACAAAACTGATGGATTGATCCTTATTGAGGAAAAGAATTACTTACAATGCTTTTGATTTCACAGATATGATTGATTAAAAATTTATCCTTGTTTAACCTGACTGCCTCCTTTATTCCCCCACTGTCAGCCCAAATCTGAACTTACAAGCTTTTTTTTCATCAATTTGTAGGCACCATCAGGAGATAATTTATAAAAACTAGCCAAAGAGCATGAGATAGAGACTTGTAAAAGTGCGAAAGTTGTAAATCTCAAAGATTAAATCATAATCCTTAAAAAGGAAAAAACAGCACTCGAGAGAAGTGAAGCAAACAGAAAAAAAATTGATAAAACAATAAAGCGTTATAGAATCTGTGTACCTGGACTCAAGGTTCATACCTAAACTGCGATGTGAAGCAATCGTTTTTCTCTGCTGCTATTGTTTTTGGGATGACCAATTGTTTCCGTTGTGATGCGAAGCAATCAGTTCTGATATTTTGGGGATATGGAGAGACGTGTTGCTGCTGCTTTGTTTTTCTTTTCTTTCTTTTGGTAAAAATTAAATTTATTGAAATTATTTGGGAAAATAGGAAAAAAGGGAGGGAGAATATACCGCGCGTGATTTTTCCACAATATTTTAGCAACAGTTCTTACTATGTAGAGAAAATTATATTTTTTTTTGTTGATTTAGCCATGGTTTATGCTATCCTGGTTAAATAACCGTGGCTAATAAGCGCATTTTTGCAGTGATATTTAACTTACTTACTGGTTGAATGTAGTAGTAGTAGAATAGATGGGAACTGTTATCATTGTTTTAAGTCTGACAACTTTCCTAAGGAATTTCATAGAGTTTTACCTTTGATAATGCATGGTCAGTAGTTTAAGCCCCTAGGGTTTGGTAAAGTAAGCTGGGGCAAGTCCCAGAGTGTAAAAGTGGAGCTCTGAGTACTGTAATAACTGATGCATATGTTTATTTTGGGTCAGACACACGTTCCGTTCAATGCTCTTACATGCACGCAATGGCCGAGGCACTGAATATCGTTAGTATAAGTGTAATATTATATTTTATTTATCCTTCGATTCTTATGGGGTGTATATTGGGGGTTTATTCCCATACATTCTATGTGCCTTGTTATTATCTTGTTATTGTTGTGAAATCCCATTTGTTTTTATGTGCCTATGTTTATCCCCTCTAGGTGATTTCATTTAGCAATTGATAGTTTTGGAATTTTTCTATGTTTGGAATCTTCATGGAGTAATACCCTATGCCTCTGTGCTTAACTATCTTGCTCAGTTAGTTGTTTTTTCTGTTATCCTGATTGGATTAGGTATGTCAAATACCTACTTATTGTCCCCTGGATAGTCGTTATGATGTTAGGTGCTATGAGAGTAGTGTGATGGAATGTATGATCTTTTGTTTGTTTGGATTATCAAAATTGGATTTACCGATTCTTTCATTTGCCTAAATCCTATTGATTGTTACTTTGTGGCAAGGTTGAGTTTTTCTCCTTTTGTCTCTTCATCCTATGCTTTATGCCTAATTTGGTGTTAAGATGACAATCGACTCTTTCGAATTATGTAGTTTGATAACAGTTAAGTTTCAGTTGGGAGGTTAGATGGTGTGTAAATTAGAATGAAATAATTATGAGATGACTTGGTCAAAGTTTTTCAATTAAGGTTTTGTGGGACTATTGAGTAATGCACATAGGTTCTATTGATGACTACTGGGGAGGAGTAAGTAAACTTTTAACTAGGGTGTCAACATTGTTTATTATTGGTTCATTTCGCCAACATCTGTTTATATAGTTCACATTTATGGACTTCCTATCTTTTGGCTATGATTGTTTGAGTTTAGGTTATGGTAATGTTCTACATTGCGAGCAAATACTCTTTCTTTCATTCTATTAATTGTTTGATATCTACATTTTTTGGAGTTCCAAGAGGTTGTGTCAATTGTTTAAGAGGTCTTACTTTTGATTTGGATATATGTGGGTGGCATTTATTAATGTCTTCTAAATTTCCATTTTTCTTTGTTTTTTGAACTTTTTTAGAGTAAAAGTGATTCGTAAATCAACATTGTTCAGTTGTTTTAGCATGTGAGGTTTTGTGTCTACCATTGTCCTAGTTTGACATTAGCATGTCTTCTTCTCTTTTGTTTTTTTTATCTAGATGAATGTCAACTAAATTAGTCCCCAAGTATTTCTCCTTTTTTTCATCTTGAGGAATATATATAATAGGAGGCTCAAAGCCTTGACCTAGTTATTACGTCTCAAAAATGACTTTTGGAAGATACGCCACCTGGTCTACTATTGATGTAACATGCCAATGTTGTAAGTAGATAAACATAATACTCCCTGTTCTTACTTTCCAAAACAATATATTTCCCATTTGTACAAGGTTTATTTATCTCCTCAAACCAATGACTCAACTTCAAAAACAAATGCCAAGCTAACACATCTTAATCCACTATCTCTACATCTATATTCATTATCTCATGGCATCTACATTTAGAAGAATTGTGCGCATCTATAATGCAATCCAAACAATACACCTTCACAGCTAATTGGAATAGAAATACGCAACAAAAAATGACTCCGATTTGTACATCATATGCTAAAGTCAACTCACACATCCTATCCAAGAACTGGAAATACTCAAGGGTAACAGATTCAGTTTAGATACTGCAACAAGCACATTTAATGTTTTGCTTTTGTGTTGAATGGAGTTTTGAAATACTTCTATGGTTGTGAATCATAATGATTTTTATGTTGTGTTCGTTGGGCGTCTAATATGAGTATTCTCTCCTTCCCAATAAAAAGATTTAGGTGTCATTCGGGGACAAATGTCCTAAGGGAGGAATAATATAACACTTCGAAAGTCCATGACTTGGTCTAGAGCCTCACTAGATGACTACTAAGCTCTAAAACACTGTTTCTAAGTCTAAATTAATGTATTGAAACTAATTAAGAAGGTTTAGAGTCAAAAACTTAAGAAACAACCATGACGTCAGAGATTTGTAAAAGATGAGCTAGTGTACCTTGGTCTGCTTCAAGGGTTTTAAGAATCGGAATTATGTTCAATTTGGTAAAAAGATTTAAAATATATGGTAGAGTGTGTTTAGGGTCGAAAAAGTCCGGGGAAAAATCCCCAATAACCACCCTAAGGGTCCTTGAGGAGGACCTCTACATTTGACCAAATGTTGTCATTTGATAGTTGCTACGGACGGGGAACCAAATGACGAGCCGTTGATGGGTCAATGGTCCGTTGATGGTGTTGTAGGTTGGGCCTACCCATTTTCAAAAGTGGCTCAAAAATCTAGGTCCCTGACACAAACCATGGATGACCAGTACGGGGCCGTGGTTTGGTCAACGGACCATAGACGGGCAATCGTCGATTGGAGGTCAAGTTCATTGTTAAGTTTTGGGTTAAGTTAGGTTGATTATTTAATTATTTAATTATTTAATTTGGGGTTAAGGTGTGGTTAATTGAGTTAGTTGGGGACTATAAAAGGGTTAACTTCTCATTAAACTAACTCACCACTTCATTATTTCCCAAACCCAATTCTCTCCAACCTGTCTCTACTTTCTCTATCTATTCCAAAGACCACCACGTGTTTTCATCCAATTTTGTGAATTGTCTTTCAAATTGATTTGGTGATTAATTTATTTGGTTTATACTCATATATTATGATTGTGTATTGGTTAATTATTTTATTTCATAGTCTTTGACCTAGTTCTATGGAAGAATCCATGATTGAATCATTTTCCCTAACCCTAGATTATGAATTAAGTTGATTTTATTAATGATGATGCAATTGACTTAATTCTATTATATTTTTATTAAGTTCTCATTCAATGTATAAAGAGCTAATCACATGATTATACAAGGGGTTAGTCTTCTATGGCCTAAGGCTTAAAGAAATTTCAAAAAGAGACTTTAGCTTAGCACCGAGCGAACTAGATATGAGAGATTTTCCCAATGAGTAAAGGTAGCTTCACAATGTTTCTCATGAGATGGAGACTATAATGAAATTGTGCATAGAGGGGGTTTCCAACACATATCTCCTAGTTCCTTAGCTATATTGTCCCCATAGGAAAACTAGCTAGTGAATCCACCTAGAATGCTATGTTCTTTTTTTCGTTCTACCTTGGAAAATAGAGACCTTCTTTCGGTGTAGGGTTTCATGACACCGAATTCAATGTTTAGCTCTCATGGTTTATTTTTGTTAAGGCAATTGTTCCCCAAGGTAAAATGAATGAATGAAAGTCATAAATTGAACACTATCTAAGATGATTTAAGGGGTTCTACATAGTATAGGTAGGGGTATGGGACCTTACCTATACATGGCACAAGTTGACCTTGAGGGAGTCCTAAGAGGTTGTTCTTATGTACTCACGTTATGAATGAAATGTAAATGTTGACTTTATATGATGTTGACTTTATTGGATCAACATGATATTGGTCTAAGTTGCAATATATAATGATCAATATGCATGATACAATGTTATATGAAACATAGACATTGCTTATGGTATTTTGCTTACTTTACTTGATTATGTGGGGTTATGGGGCTTCACATGAGCATTTCACTTGTAGGCTTGGGAGGGGATTGTGAGTAAGGGTCTTTTATGCTTTTATGTTATGAATTCTAGTACATGAATTGTTGTTATGACTTTATGTTGAAGCTATTCATGTTGACATGAATTTATAGTGATGTTGGTCTTGTGTTGGATATGAACTTGCATATGTGTCCATAGTACATTTTGTTTGTACTAACCCGTATTATTTCCTTTTCCCCCAAACAATGTAGGTTCAGGTTGAGGAATCAAGGTCACTTTGAAGGAAGACTTAGAACTTTTCCCAAGTTATTGGTGAGTTCTCAAGTCTGAGGATGTTGTCATTCTTCTACTCTAGCTATGTAATTGACTATATCTAAAGACACTTATTCTTTCCTTATTTTGAGGATATTATTGTAAGCCTATATATGGCATACTGTACTAGTGCAAGGGCTATTCCCAACTTTGTAATTCTCTAATAGATGGTTAAATGTGACACAATGGTTTACACTATCTTATGAATTGACTTTATTGCATAAATTAAAAGTTTATGTACACTTCATAAGCGAGGAGTTTATGTGAACCCCGTATATGATGTGTGAGAAGTCTAAGTATAATTCACTATGTAAAAGTTTTAAATTTTCCGCATTTTTTGGACATATGATATGTAATGGCGAATGGTAAGGGCTAGTCAAAGTCCTCTTCGAGGATAAAGACACTGGTTATGTCTAGGGGGTGCTCCCTGGTTGTGACAATCTTGTAGAGTTAGAAATGGTAGACTTCGATGTCATTCTAGGCATGGATTGGTTACAATACTATTATGCCTTAGTTAATTGCACAACTAGGATTGTTCATTTTCAATTTCCAAAAGATCCAATCTTATAATGGAAGGGTAGTAGTTTAGCGCCAACGGGTTGATTCATTTCTTCCCTTAAGGCCAGAAAGATGATCTCTAAGGGTTATCTCTATCATCTAGTTCACGTTAAGGATTCTAGATCTGAAACCCCAACTCTTGAGACAATTCCTGTAGTCAATAAACTTTCATAAGTCTTTCCAAAAGATCTTCCCGGAGTTCCTCCAAAAAGGAAAATTAACTTTGGAATATATCTCCTTCTAGATACCTACCGTATTTCTAGTCCTCCATAATGAATGGCTCCAGTTAAGCTTTAGAAATTGAAAAAAATAGTTGAAAGGACTTCTAGATAATTGCTTCCTTAGACCTAGTATTTCTCCACGGGGTGCACCAGTGTTGTTCGTAAAGAAAAAATATGGCTCTCTAAGAATGTGCATTGACTATAAACAGCAGAAAAAGGTCACAACAAAGAATAAGTATCCCACCCCCAGGATTGATGACTAGTTGGACCAACTTCATGGTTCTATCCATTTCTCTAAGATAAACCTCAGATCCGGTTATCATTAGCTAAGAGTCAGAGATAGTGACATTCCAAGAACAGCCTTAAGAACTCTGTATGAAAACTATGAATTTGTAGTTATGTAGTTTTTGACTAACCAATGCTTCTAGAACTTTCATGGATTTGATGAGCAGAGTGTTCAAGCAGTTTTTGGACTTGTTCGTTATGGTCTTTGTTGATGATATCCTCATTTACTCTATAAATGAGGAAGAACATGTGATTCATTTGAGAAATGTTTTACAGATTCTCAAATATCGTCAGTTATTCGCTAATTTTAGCAAATGTGAGTTCTGGATACATTCTATTGCTTTACTTGCTCACATTGTATCTAGCGAGGGGATCCGAGTGGATTCATAGAACATAGAAGCAGTGAAACAATGCCCAGACCTACCTCTGCTACAAATATCATGTGTTTCTTGGGTCTAGCGTTTTCTTATAGAAGGTTCGTGGAAGGATTTTCATTCATATCCTTGCCATTGACTAGGTTGACTTAGAAAAGGGTCAAATTTCGATGGTCGGATGATTAAGAGAAAATCTTTGTAGAATTGAAAACTAGATTGACTATAGATCCTTTCTTGACTCTACTAGAGGGTTGAGATAGAGATGTGATCGATCATGATGCATCTATAATTGGCCTAGGTTATGTGTTGATGCAGCGCATTAACGTTATAGATTATGCTTCTAGACAACTTAAGGTGCATAAGAAGAACTATCCATCTCATGAGCTCGAGCTTGTAGTAGTGGTGTTTGCACTCAAGATCTGGAGATACTACTTGTATAGTGTTCACATATATGTATTCACTAACCATAAGAGTCTTTAATATGTGTTCACCTTGAAAGAGTTTAATCTTCCCAAGAGGAGATGACTTGAGTTCCTTAAGGATTATGATATGAGTGTTCATTACCTTACTGGTAAGGCGATAGTAGTAGCAAATGCTCTTAGCATATTATCTTTGGGTAGTGTAACCCATGTTGAAGAAGAAAGAAAAGAACTAGTAAATGATTTTCACAGGCTTGCTCTCTTTGGAGTTCACCTTATGAGCATATCAGATAGTGGTGTAAAAGTTTAGAATGGGGCAAAATCTTCTTTTGTAATGGAGGTTTAGGAAAAGAATGACAATGATTTAATCTTGATTGAATTTAAAGGTACATTCCACAATCAAAGAGTGAAGGTTTTCTCCCAAGGGGAGATGGTGTACTTCACTATCAAGGTAGATTGTGTGCTCCTAATGTGGGTGAATTGAGATAACACATTTTTTCAGAAGCCCATAATTCTATTTATTCTATTCATCCAGGTGCCACTAAGATGTACCACGATCTACGGGAAGTCTATTGGTTGAATGGAATGAAAAGAGATATAGTAGATTTTGTGGCCAAGTGCCCCAATTGCCATCAAGTGAAGGTAGAACATCAGAAACCAGGAGGTAAGACACTATATATTGACATTCCTACTTAGAAGAGGGAAGTTATCAACATGGACTTCATCACATGTTTACCTTGTAATCGCAGACATCATGGCTCCATTGGGTGATTGTTGATAGAGTTACTAAGTCATATCGCTTTTTGGCAGTCAAGACTGCAGATTTGACGGATGAGTACGCCAAGCTTTACATTAATGAGATAGTCAGGGTGCATGGGGTTCCATTGTCTATCATCTTAGATAGAGGTCCTCAGTTTACTCTTATTTCTGGAAGTAATTTTAGAAAGGTCATGGTACTCAAGTTAATCTTAGCACAACATTTCATCCGCACACGGATGGATAGGGAGTCAATTCCCTAAATGGTAACCAAAGTTAAGGGAGTTTCCTTGAAATATCATTTATGTTTCATTTAGAACCAACATACCATTCAACTATCATTATAGTCCTCCAAATATACTTGACACTTCAAAAACATCACTCTCTCATAGTTTAGATGATATATAAAATAAAAATTATTGCATATTATCTTTTGTTTATTCAAAATAACATAAACATAAATTAATGATAGTAAAAATACTTGCCAGGATTTGTAACATAATGGTGTCAGTAAGCCACTCTATAGGAGCAAAATACACAAATATTTAACTTTGAAGAAGAAGAAAAAAAAGAGGTTCAAAATTTCCGTTGCTATTAAATGAGAGGAAATTCCTCTATTGATAGACAATAAGGGTAGTGAACAAATATTTATTATGTCTTATACGAAAGGTTTCAACTATTTGGAAAAGTTGCAATCCTTTGGAAAAAGTCATAACCTTTCATAAAAGTCACAACTTTTCATATCAGTGACAACTCTTCATAAAATTCGCAACTCTTTATTAAAGTCGCAACATTTCCTAAATGTCACAACTTTTAATAAAAGTCGCAACTCTTCATTAAAGTCGCAACTTTTCATTTAAGTCGCAACTCTTCATATAAAAGTTGCAACTTTTCATAAATTTCACAACTTTTCATTATAGGGGAAGGATAGTTTTGTAAATAAATAAATTGAAAAGAAATTTTGGTTTGCGGTGGCGCCATGTAGGCGGGCCTAAGGTTCTCTTTTTTTAATAATAGACTAATTTAATTCATTAAACTCATTTAAATAAAATGATGATCATATTATTTTTACTTTTTTTAATTGATTTATAAGAATATATTTTCATACTTCAAATCTTTTATCATAATTAAACTTTTTAATTTTTTTTATGTTATGCAAAATACGTTTTTAAAACGTACTATAATCTCATCAATTTTGAATACTTATAAGCACATACATTTAAAAATATTGATATACAAATTAATTATGAACACTAATTAACTTTAATTAATGATAAATTGTATATTGAATCAATAATATTAAATATCGATTAATTATTAAAAAAAATATTTGGGTGCTTTGGAATCCACATATACTTAAAATATATTTTTTAAAATGAAAATAGTAAGTGAATAATATTTATAGAAATTTATTTTTGATCTTTACTTATTAGTATATTAATCTCATATAATATGTATGTTGTTGAATTAAATTTAATTATATGAAAAGTTATAATATAATATAATATAAAAGAATAAAACGAAAAATAAAGTTAAAAAAAATAAATAATAATTTTCTCTTTCTAACCAATTTTTTGGTCAACCATACAAATATATCTAAATACTTTTATAAAACGAATTGCTTAAAATTTTCAAATAAATTAGTTAGGAATTTTAAAATTATAAGGCAGTCCTGGCCCTTATGCACTCTATTTCTTCAATTTTTTGATAATTAAAGTAATATTATGTCAAAAATATGAATCAATAGCTGAAAAGTGTTGAATAAAGTAAATTACAAATATTTTTTATTTATTCATAATTTTTATATTAAAGTAGGATATATCTAGTTATCAACCTTTTGAATCAGATTCTATAATTCCAACTCTTATCTTTATTTAAAATTTATCAACTTATTACTTAGAACTATATTTTCGATTCATATAATAATTTTTTCAATAAAATGACTTTCGATGTTAATTGATAAAATTTTGCTTAAAATAATATTTGAAAAAAATATTTGAAAAGTCATTTATTAAAAAAAATATTTAGTAATAGGTTGCATCTAAAATTTTTTAAAAATAAATAAATACAAATACTTTAAAAAAAAATTTAGGTCTTTGATTAAAATTTGGCTTTAGGCCTCGAAATATGTTGAGTCGCCCCTATTATCAGGTAATAAATGCACACATAGATTTTTTTCATTGAGTTTGTTTGGTTACAATATATAAATTTACTAGACTTTTTAAATTATTTTTCTTATAATTATCATAAATTCTCGTGTACTTTAAATGTTTATTTTCTAGAGACATTAGTTTGATGAATTGAATAGGTCTATTATTTTATAAAATGATGATTTAAGGACAGACATATGAACTAGAATTTAAGGAGAGTTTTGAGGTATTTAGTACTTCTAATGGTTAAAAAAAATATTATTGATTTATACACAACTATTATTATTGTAATAGTTAATTGACATTTAATATTATTAATTTATTATGCCACTTATGATCAATTGATGTAAATTATTGTTCATAAGTGATTTGTACATCAATATTTTTTTTAATGTATGTGTTATAAGTATTCAAAATTGATAAAACTATAGTACATTTTTAAAATGTATTTGTCACGACCCAAAACGAGCCGCGAGTGGAATCCCACACTTATCCTCCTATGTGAGCGAACCAACAAATCTAAACCCCAACGTTTACTAATATTTCAACCATAGTGAACAAAATATAATGCGGAAGACTCAAAACTCATTAATATAACCAATAAATAATCTTCTAAAATTTATCAATTATTATCCCCAAAATCTGGAAGTCATCACATCAAGAACATCTATCCTCGAATTTCTAAATCTAAGATTATTTAAGAAGCTAAAATAAGTAAAAGAGATGGTCCATGTCCGAACTTCAAGATATCAAGACGTGAAGGAGAGAATCCAGTCCGAGCTAGGAACAATAGCTCACCCTGAAATCTGACTTGATGAAGACTGACTAGAGTTGAGGGCGAGTTGAAGTCGATGGTACACTTGCTGCACTCCACAAAACAACAAGAAAATTACAAGTAGGGGTCAGTACAAGGAACACGTACTGAGTAGGTATCATCGGCCAACTCAAAATAGAAAGCAATATATATTGAATAATAATATAAAATCAACCACAATACTTAACAAGGGACAAATCAACAAGTACAACAACCATTGGCAGCAACACCACACACACCTATGAGAACTCAAGCCTCCACACCATACTCATTTGGGAAATAGGTTCTTTGAATTTGAGTATATTAACATAATTCAAGATTACTTCTGTTTATTCTTATTGTGTCGAAACGTGACACTCCGATCCCCTAATGCTACGTGTCGAAACGTGACACTTCGATCCCCTAATACTACGTGTCGGAACGTGACACTCCGATCCATTATTACTACCGTGTCAGAATGTGACACTCCGATCCCCTAATACTACGTGTCGGAACGTGTCACTCCGATCCCCTAATACTACGTGTCGGAACGTGACACTCCGATCCATTATTACTACCGTGTCAGAACGTGACACTCCGATCCCCTAATACTACGTGTCGGAACGTGAAACTCCGATCCATTTATCTCATTATTTTAGTTCATCAAGCCTTCTTTATGTCAAGGCGTCATCTTAATAGAGAGGAATCAAGATTGAAGATTCAACAGTCTCATCATTCTAACCACCACAATTATACGATCACAACATACAAACACACAATCAAGCATATAAAAGACTTTACAATACCACCCAATACATATCAAACGCTATTTAGAGTTTATCTATCACATAGAAATAAACCATAACCTACCTCCACCGAAGAATCGTGATCAAGCAAGCTATCTCCCCAATGCCTTTTGCTTTCCTTTTCGTTCTCTCTTTCTCGCTCGTTCTCCCTCTCTGCTTCTTTTATTTTTCTTCTCCAGATTCTTTTTCTTTTACCCTAATTATCATATAATTCATTATGATAAAGTTACCCATTATTTATTTTAAAGTTATCTCCTTTAACCCCCAAGTAAATAAATTATTAAACTTACCCCACTAATTTCATAAAGTGTGTCATGAATAGTCCAAAACACCCTTTTAAACTTTAGCAGAAATCCGACCCAGTTGGGGTTACGCAACCTGTGACAGTCTGTCCTGTCTATGACGGTCCGTCCTAAAGTTCAAAGAGTTAAATTCAGTAAAGGGGTTTGTGACGGTCCGTCGCGTCTACTACGGTCCGTGTTGCAGTTCCGTCGTGAAGTTCAGAGAGTCGGTCTCAGGACCCAGATTTCAGAGTTGAAGTATTTTGGAACGAAGAGCCTCGACGGTCCGTCGTGACCATGATGGTCCGTTGTATGATCCATCGACACAATCAGTTATTATCAAAAATAATTCTACAGCTTGAATCAACTAAACAAGTTGTTACAATAGATACCAATTTACCCATCGTTCGTCTTTGAACGATCTCATGAAGAAAAACAAGGGCGAGAAAGAGTACCTGAATCTGTGTAAAGATGTGGATATCTTCCTTGAATATCAGCCTCATTCTCCCAAGTGGACTCTTCAACTGGCCGATTCTTCCACTGAACCTTGATAGATGCAATCTCCTTTGATCTCAACTTGCAGACCTCTCTATCTAAAATAGCAACAGGCTCCTCCTCATAAGATAAATTCTCATCAAGAAGAACTGAATCCCAACGAATAATGTAGCTTCCATACCCATGGTATTTTTTCAGCATAGACACATGAAATACCGGGTGCACTCCTGAGAGTCCAGGAGGCAATGCCAATTCATAAGCCACCTCCCCCACGCGTTTCAAAACTTCAAATGTACCAATATACCTCGGACTAAGCTTACCTCGCTTACCAAACCACATCACCCCTTTCATGAGTGAAACCTTCAGCAAGACTTGTTCACCCTCCATATAATCCAAGTCCCTAACCTTTCGATCTATATATTCTTTCTGCCTGTTCTGAGCTGCTAGAAGCTTCTCCGGAATGAATTTTACTTTATCTAACGATTCCCTCAAAAGGTCGGTTCCCCATGGTCTCACCTCAAATGCATCAAACCAACCAATGGGAGACCTACATCTCCTCCCATACAGTGCCTCAAATGGGGCCATATCAATACTTGAGTGATAGCTATTATTGTATGAAAACTCTGCTAAGGGTAAGAAATTATCCCAATGACCACCAAATTCTATCACACATGCACGAAGCATATCCTCCAACACCTGAACCGTTCGCTCAGACTGTCCATCTGTTTGAGGGTGAAATGCAGTACTAAGATCCAACCTAGTACCTAATTCAGCATGCAATGTTCTCCAAAACTTAGAAGAAAATTGCGTACCTCTATCTGATATGATGGAAAGCGGAACTCCATGCAATCGAACAATTTCTGAGATATAGAGTTTGGCTAACTTCTCTGCATTGTAAGTCACCTTGACCGGAATGAAGTGAGCAGACTTAGTTAATCTGTCAATAATTACCCAAATAGAATCAAACTTACCCAATGTCTTTGGAAGACAAACCACGAAATCCATTGCAATTATTTCCCACTTCTATTCAGGAATGGGCATTCTCTAAAGTGTTCCTCCGCGCCTCTGGTGTTCATACTTTACCTGCTGACAATTCAGGCATTGGGCAACAAAATCAACAATGTCACGCTTCATTCTACTCCACCAAAAATGTTTCTTTAGGTCACGATACATCTTGGTTGCACCAGGATGTATAGAATATCTTGAACTATGAGCCTCTGTAAGAATAATGTGAATCAAATCATCCACACGGGGCACACATACCCTTCCCTTAATTCTCAAAACACCTTCCTCATCTATTATTGCCTCTTTAGCCTCTCCTCGGAATACCATATCTCGAATTCTGCTCTGCTTCTCATCAGTAAACTGCTTTCCCTTAATCTTGTCAAGAAAAGAAGACCTTGCCTCCACACAGGCCAAAAATCCTCCCTTCTCTAGTACTTCCAGCCTTATAAAGTCATTAGCCAGAGACTGAACCTCTCTAGCCAATGGGCATCTAGAAACCTGTAAGTGGGCTAGACTTCCCATGCTCCCTGTTTTTCTACTTAAAGCATCTGCCACCATATTAGCTTTTCCTAGGTGATACAATATAGTAATATCATAGTCCTTCAGTTGTTCCATCCACCTCCTCTGCCTCAAATTCAAATCTTTCTGAGTAAAGACATACTGTAAACTACGATGATCTGTATAAACTTCACACTTGACCCCATATAGATAATGTCTCCATTGCTTTAATGAAAACAGAACTGCAGCCAACTCCAAATCATGGGTCGAATAGTTACGTTCATGCACTTTTAATTGCCTCGAAGCATAAGCAATTACATTCCTCTCCTGCATTAGCACTGCACCCTAACCCGAATAAGATGCATCACAATAAACAATGAAATTCTTTCCTTCCACTAGCAAGGTAAGAATTGGTGCAGTAGTCAACAAGGTCTTGAGGTTCTGGAAGCTTTCTTCACATTTGTCCGACCATACAAATGGAACATTCTGCTTAGTCAAATTTGTCAGTAGGGAGGCAACAGATGAAAATCCCTTGACAAATCGATGGTAGTAGCTAGCTAAACCAATAAAGCTCCTTACCTCTGTAACATTAGTAGGTCTTACCCAACTCTTCACTTCTTCAATCTTAGAAGGATCCACCATCACTCTATCCTTAGAAACCACGTTCCCCAAGAAGGACACTGAATCTAGCCAAAACTCACACTTGAAAAATTTGGCATAAAGCCTTTTCTCCCTCAACACTTCCAATACAATTCTCAAATGCTCCTCATGTTCTTTCCTGCTCTTTGAGTATATCAGTATATCATCAATGAATACAATGACAAAGAGATCCAGATATGGCTTGAAAATCCCGTTCATCAGGCTCATAAAAGCAGCAGGGGCATTCGTAAGCCCAAAAGACATTACTAAGAATTCATAATGCCCATACCGGGTTCTAAAAGCAGTCTTTGGCACATCCGCTGCCCGTATTTTCAATTGATGATAACCAGATCTCAAGTCAATTTTTGAGAAGGTACAAGCACCTTGTAACTGATCGAACAAATCATCAATGCAAGGAATAAGATACTTCTTCTTAATAGTTACCTTATTCAGTTTCCTGTAGCCTATGCATATCCGGAAACTTCCATCCTTCTTCTTCACAAATAAAACAGGAGCACCCCAAGGGGATGCACTTGGCCTAATAAAACCTTTACCTAACAACTCCTGAAGTTGGGCCTTTAACTCCCTTAACTCAGCTGGGGCCATTCTATAAAGGGGTATGGAGATGGGACGAGTACCCGGCTCCAGATCATTACAAAAATCAATATCACTATTCGGTGGCATACCAGGAAGGTCTGCAGGAAATACATCTAGAAACTCACGGAATATCGAGACAGACTCAATCGAAGGTACTTAGAATGTATCATCCCTGAGGTGTGCCAAGAAAGCTAAACAACCCTTACTTACCATTCTCTTAGCACAAAGAAAAGAGATGATATGAACTGGAGTGGAAATATAGTCACCCTCCCACACTAGTGGATCTGTCCCACGCTTGGCCAATGTCACAGTTTTACCATTACAATCTAAGATTGCAAAATTTGGAGAAAGCCAAGTCATACCCAGAATCACATCAAAATCAACCATCTCTAGGATAATCAAATCTACATGAGTACTGCTCCCCACAAAAGTCACAAGACAAGACCTATACACCTTTTCAACTATCACAGACTCACCCACAGGAGTAGAGACACGAATAGGCATGTAAAGCAAATCAAAATATAAATCAAGACCAGTAGCAAAGGAGGAAGATACATATGAAAATGTGGATCCAGGATCAAATAATACAGAAGCCATGCAATCACAAACCAAAAGATTACCTGTGATAATGACATCAGATGTCTCTGCTTCAGACCTCGTGGGGAAAGCATAACAATGGGCCCTATCACCTGTCTGCCCGTTGCCCCTACCATGTTGCACTGCAGTAGTTCCAACTTGCCCGCCACCCCGACTGATTTGGTGACCACTATTTCCTTGGCCACCACGTCCTCCAGAATGGCGGCCTCTACCATGACCACCTCTACCTCTAACTATTGGGGGTTTGTAACTCTGTTTTGGACAATACTTCCTAATATGTCCAGTCTCTCCACATCCATAACAATCTCTGGAGTTAAGCATAGGTCTCTGTGAGAATGACGAAGTCTGGGGATAACCTCAAAACTTAGAGAAATGTTGACTAGTTTGCGATGGACCCCCAGCTACAGCCTGCAATGAAGACGGAATAGGTCGGGCAGGGTAACCTCCTGAACTCTGCCCTCTGGAGTAAGACCCACTAAACTCACCTCCCTTACGGAACTTCTTAGATGTAGATGCCAGGGTGAAGTAGTCTGGCTTCACCTCCTCCACCTCTATCACAAAATCAACCACTTCCTGAAAGAATTTTGCTGCAGCAGCTACCTGTAAGGCTGGGATCTGCAAATGTGACCTCAATCCCTTCACAAAACGGCAAATCCTCTCTTGTGGGCTGAAGCAAAGCTGGGTGGCATACGTGGATAGTGCACGAAACTTAGCCTCATAAGCAGTAACAGACATCCTGCCTTGCTCTAAGCTTAGGAACTCATCTCTCCTCTTGTCCCTAAAAGTCTGGGGTATATACTTCTCCATAAATAAGATAGAGAATGATGCCCAAGTCATAGGTGGTGCCTGTGCTGTTTAACACTCAACATACGACCGCCACCACATTTTGGCATTCCCTTGAAACTGATAGGTCACAAACTCAACACCGAATCATTCTACTATGTCCATCTTATGTAGTAGCTCATGACATTCAACCAGAAAATCATAGGCATCCTCAGATTCAGCACCCTTGAATACTGGAGGTTTCAACTTCAAGAATTTAGTAAAAAGTTCATGCTGATCACTCGTCATTATAGGCCCTGTAGTCAATCGAGGAAACGTGCCTACTTCCAATGAGGCATCCATGCTGGGAGCCACAACAGCTGCATGTTGTACTCCCGGAACCTGAGGTGCAGGTGCAGAAAATACTAGAGGTGTCTGGCCCTGATCAGATAACCCGCTAAGATAAGTAAGAACCTGATTAATCATCTCTAGGGTAGGCTGGGGTGGTAATTCCTCATTTTGAACCTGCTCATTTTCCCCTTCCTCACCCTCTATTACTACCTCATCAGTCGGTGGAGGAGTCACCGCCCGATTACTAGCTGGACCAGGTGTTCGTCCTCTACCTCTAGAGGGCGTCCTCCTGCGACCTCTACCACAGCCTCTTGACAGTGCTCCTCCTTGAGCTATAACCCAGTTGTTGGCTCAGACGCACCCTGTCTTGCCGGTGTTGGCGTTGGCACAGTTGTTACTCTAGTTCTAACCATCTGCGAAATAGAGTGAGGATGTCAGATACCAATTTGTATCACCTAACCAATTTGATCCAAGTAATAGCACAAAATAAAGAAATAATGGAATTTCCTAAAGTCCTATAGCCTCTCAAAGAAAAGTAAGGGTGTCCCCCTACCGTTCCTCAAGACTCTACTAGACTCGTTCTTGTGTGATGAGACCGACGAACCTATTTCTCTGATACCAAGTTTGTCACGACCCAAAACGAGCCGCGAGTGGCACCCACACTTATCCTCCTATGTAAGCGAACCAATAAATCTAAACCCCAACGTTTACTAATATTTCAACCATAGTGAACAAAATATAATGCGGAAGACTCAAAACTCATTAATATAACCAATAAATAAGCTTCTAAAGTTTATCAATTACTATCCCCAAAATCTGGAAGTCATCACATCAAGAACATCTATCCTCGAATTTCTAAATCTAAGATTATTTAAGAAGCTAAAATAAGTAAAAGAGATTGTCCATGTCCGAACTTCAAGATATCAAGACGTGAAGGAGAGAATCCAGTCCGAGCTAGGAACAATAGCTCACCCTGAAATCTGACGTGATGAAGACTGGCTAGAGTTGAGGGCGAGTTGAAGTCGATGGTACACTTGCTGCACTCCACAAAACAACAAGAAAATTACAAGTAGGGGTCAGTACAAGGAACACGTACTGAGTAGGTATCATAGGCTAACTCAAAATAGAAAGCAATATATATTGAATAATAATATAAAATCAACCACAATACTTAACAAGGGACAAATCAACAAGTACAAGAACCATTGGCAGCAACACCACACACACCTATGAGAACTCAAGCCTCCACACCATACTCATTTGGGAAATAGGTTCTTCGAATTTGAGTATATTAACATAATTCAAGATTACTTCTCTTTATTCTTATTGTGTCGGAACGTGACACTCCGATCCCCTAATGCTACGTGTCGGAACGTGACACTCCGATCCCCTAATACTATGTGTCGGAACGTGACACTTCGATCCATTATTACTACTGTGTCGGAAGGTGACACTCTGATCCCCTAATACTACGTGTCGGAACGTGACACTCCGATCCCCTAATACTACGTGTCGGAACGTGACACTCCGATCCATTATTACTACCGTGTCGGAACGTGACACTCCGATCCCCTAATACTACGTGTCGGAACGTGACACTCCGATCCATTTATCTCATTATTTTAGTTCATCAAGCCTTCTTTATGTCAAGGCGTCATCTTAATAGAGAGGAATCAAGATTGAAGATTCAACAATCTCATCATTCTAACCACCACAATTATACGATCACAACATACAACTACACAATAAAGCATATAGAAGACTTTACAATACCACCCAATACATATCAATCACTATTTAGAGTTTATCTATCACATAGAAAGAAACCAAAACCTACCTCCACCGAAGAATCGTGATCAAGCAAGCTATCTCCCCAATGCCTTTTGCTTTCCTCTTCGTTCTCTCTTTCTCGCTCGTTCTCCCTCTCCGCTTCTTTTTATTTTTCTTCTGCAGATTCTTTTTCTTTTACCCTAATTATCATATAATTCATTATGATAAAAGTGACCCATTATTTATTTTAAAGTTATCTCCTTTAACCCCTAAGCAACTAAATTATTAAACTTACCCCACTAATTTCATAAAGTGTGTCATGAATAGTCCAAAACAACCTTTGAAAACTTTTAGCATAAATCCGACCCAGTTGGGGTTACGCAACCTCTAACAGTCCATCGTGTCTATGATGGTCCGTCCTGCAGGTCCGTCACAAAGTTCAGAGAGTTGAATTCATTAAAGGGGTTTGTGACGGTCCGTCGTGTCTACGACGGTCCGTGCTGCAGTTCCGTCGTGAAGTTCAGAGAGTCGATCTCAGCACCGAGATTTTAGAGTTGAAGTGTTTTGGAACGAAGAGCCTCGACGGTCCGTCGTATGATCCGTCGACAAATTCAGTTATTATCAAAAATAATTCTACTGCTCGAATCGACTAAACAGGTTGTTACAGTATTCTTCAAAACATAAAGAAATAAAAGTTTAATTATGATAAAACATTTTAAGTATGAAAATTTATTCTTAATAAACTAATAAAAGAATTTAAAAATAATATGATCATTATTTTAGTGAAATGGGTTCAATGAATTATATTAGTCTATTATTAAAAAAGACTTTAATGACATGTCATGTCAACTAGGAGAGTGATGATTTTGAAGTGTCAAGTATATTTGGAGTAAAATAGTGATAGTTGAGTGATATTTTTGTCCTAAATGAAATATAAATGGTACTTCAAGACAATTCTCTTAACTTGGGTGATCATTTAGGGAATTGACTCATGGATAGGCAGCGCGTACAATTCAGACCCTAGAGGATATTTTGAGAGCTTGTGTGATAGATTTCAATGGTAGTTTGGACGATCACCTTACTCTTATTGAGTTCACCTACAATAATAGCTACCGTTACAGGATTCAGATGGCCCTTTAGAAGGCTTTGTATGGGCGTAGATGTAGATCTCTTGTTGGTTGGCTCGAAGTAGGTAAAAAAACTTTGATAGTTTCAGATTCTGTCCATTGTGTTATGGAGAAAGTGGAGCTCATTAGATACAGACTTGAGATAACCTAGAGTCGTCAAAAGTCTTATGTAGATGTTAGGAGAAGGGAACTAGAGTTCCAAGTTGATGATTGAGTTTTTTTGAAAGTGTCCCCTATGAGTTGGGTGATAGGATTTGGTAAGAAAGGGAGACTCAGTCCTATACATGTAGTTCTTTACAAGATCTTGAAAGAGTTGGCAAGGTGGTATATGAGTTAGAGTTACCAACAGAACTAGAAACAGTGCATCCCATCTTCCATATCTCTCTCTTGAAGAATTGTGTGGGTGACCCAACCTCCGTAGTGCCATTGGAGAGTGTGATTGTGAAGACAGTCTTTCTTATGAGGATGTACCAGTTGAGATTCTTGATCGTCAGGTTAGAAGGTTGAGAAACAAAAAAGTCGCTTCAGTTATGGTTTTGTGGAGGAGTAAGTTCGTAGAGGAGCTATTTGGGAAGGAGAAGTAGACATGAGAGCCAAGTATCCTCACCTCTTTCTTTTTTATTCAACTCTAACTTGAGGTAATAGTTCCTCTTTAGTTTTTCGGTCATTCATACGCAAATTCACTCATAATATCATTGTTCCTTCAGTTTGTACTTGCATTTTCAGTGTATTTGCCTGTTCTTGAAACTCAATTCAGTCAGAATTTCAGTTCTAAGCACTTAGTAGTAGGGATTACAACTCCTTCCCTTCATACTCAACTATTTTAGTCTTCATTCGAGGACGCATGGTTCCAAAGGGGAGATAATGTCAAGACCCGTATCTGAAAAAACTAAAAAATAATCAATATTTTTAGAAGTTAGAGGTCCAGCGACGGAGCCAACTACAGACCGTCAGTTGACTTACGTTCCATCATTCGACTCCATCGATGGTCATTCAACTTTCAGTCTCAGTCGCGAACGACGATCTACCAAAATGGACCGTCAGTCGAGTTCGGTGATGGGCCAACTGATTTTTTAGTCCTTAGTCGTGAATGACGGTCGACTAGTACAGACCATCAGTAGACTTATGGTCCGTCAATCGAGTAAAATTCCGTCCATCGACCTTGTTAGTGACTCCGATATATTTTGAGTCAGGGGTCTTTTGGTCTTTCCTTGTTCCATTGTCCCATAAGCTACGCCTTTTAGACCCTAAATGATGAGGTTTTTGTCAGTTTAAGCCTAGAAACATAATTAGAACTTACCTAAGTCAAATAGTTAATCAAATCGTAGAAAATTAGAAGCAAGAAAGGATAAAAAGGTCAAGAACCGTTGTTCAAGAATGCAACAAGTTTCCATCAAGTCTAGCCCCGAAATCAAAAGATTTCTCCGTTGAATTTGGTACCAAGTATGTGGGATTTCACTAGTGGGTTCCTTTCGCCTATTAGGTCACTAGAATTCAGTCAGGTTCTTGATTCTCTTATTGCGAATAGACCTAGGGTTTCTAGAATTCATCATGAATTAGTTCCGTATATGTTTCAAATTAGATTATCATGTTACTAGTAAGTTTATTGCATGAATTTCAGAACCCTAACTATGTATTTCTTTAATTTTAGAATTATACATGCTAGGTCAGATATATATTAGTTATTCAGTTATACATGCCTCAGTTATTAATGCATCATTATAAGATTAATTCTTGCATCCTTAGTTTGCATGTTCAGTTTTGAGCTATCCAGTATTAGAGAAACCTAGATATAATGTGTTAATCACTTAATTAATTGGGAGTCGCATAATACTAATATGGACTAGGGTCTAACGTACCCAAATAGTCCTAGAACTACTAGAAAAGTAGGTTGTAAGTCCCCCCTATGGGCATTAGTTTAGTGATCACGCCAACATGCCTTTATACCCTTGATAGGGTATATTGGGTCATTTCGGTGGGCCTTATAAATTGGACTCCACATTTAGATCGTGAATTTTATAATCGATTATTCGTAGTTCCCACAGTTCAGTTAGACTCTATTGCACTGACCATATTTACAATTCAATCATTATTTAGTCTCAACATGTTATAAATTTGGTCATTGCAATCTCAACATTCAGTATATCATGTTCAGAATATTATACTTGCTTTTGTGCTTGTTCACTTATATATTATTTATGCTTTACTCTATCCTACATGCTCAGTAGCTTTGAAGTACTGATGCATATGTGCGCTAAATCTTCTCGTGATGTAGGTTTACATTCTCAACATCCAGATCACGCTTAGATAGATTTCTGATCACCAGTTCAGCAGAATCAGTGGTAAGTCCTCATTCTCCTAGGATAATAGTCATGAAATTCTTTTAGTATTTTTAGTTCTTTAGTTTTAATTTTGCTAGACTGGCCTATCCCAACATTTCTAGTTAGTTAGACGATATTTATAGATATAGTTAGTTTCGGCTTATTATTGAGTGAATATCTTCTTTGAATTAAACTCATCAGTTTTCGTATATCTTAGTTATCGTATATGGGTATTCCCCATCTTTTTATTATAATTATGAATTAGCTTCCACATCAGTTTATTATATTTAGTAACTCATGATGATGTCAGCAGGGTAAGCTTGAGATCACTTGTGGTCCTAGGTTCCGTGTTCGCGTCTCGAGGGTAGCTCGGGAATGACATGGGGGTACTATTCAATAGGATCGCATTCAAAATATTTTAATACCTTTGGGAACTTTTAATATATTATTTATTTCTATCTATACATGATAATCATTCATCATGCATATTCAAGTTTTTCATATATTGTCAGACTGATAGAAACCTCATTGCATCCACCTTAGAAGTATTTATCTCCATACAACAATGTCAGGACTTTTGTGAAATTTTTTTATTTTTCAATGCACAAGTCGTACATTATATTTTAAGATTTTACATGTGCACATAATTCATTTGTATCCCATTGACATTATATCTTGCTATATGGACAAAATAAGTCCACAACTTCACTTAAGTGAAAAAAAAAATACTTAAATTGTATTTTTTTGGCCAATCATTTATATGTCAACTCTCGACAGATTTAATATCAAGATCCTCATCAAATTTATAATTTTGATATCAACATTAAATTATCCTCAATTGTTATTTGATATCAGTTCTAATGTGACATAATTTATCAAACTCGCTTTATTTTTCATCATTTTTAGGTACCCGAACCTTTGCCAATGTTTTTATGAAGTGTTGAATCATGGTGCTCTTTCTACAACATTTGTCTCATGATTATGACCATCTTGATCATTTTCTCCTTATTTCCCAAGAAGTTTTATCTTTTGAATCGATTTATTTATCACGCTTCAGTCATGCCATAAATTATGTCCTTTAAGGACCTTCTCATTGAGCATTTACAACTGGATTATAACATACAGTCAGCGAATGGTCTGACAATTGACTTAATTGTCTCTTCAACAAGGATCAGACCAATGATAATTCATTATGTGTAACTTATTTTCTAGTTGCTTATCTCCCCCCTTATGTTAGAGAATCTAACATTCAACCAACCTTATTTGGGACTCATTTTTGTGCATTGCGAAATGGTGGAGCGGTGAAATAATATATAGCACACTTAGTTTTAGATAATTATTATTTGGTTCCTGACATTGAACCAATTGTGATAGCGAAACCTTGTTGACTTGATAAGTACAAGTGTTACTATACATAAAATAACACATCTCATATAAAACTTTTTTTTTTTGGAAGTTTTTCCTCATAACTAATTATTTAGCTATAATTGGAGGCACATAATATCTTCTTAAATCACTTGGATATTAACCAAAATTATCAATATAATTTTATAATTTGAAATGTTCTCTTGATTTAAATTGGAGCAAACAACTTTGGGAAAAATCAATTTCGTAGTGGATGAAAAAGCTTATGTGACCATAACATAGATGCATATCTATAATAGTAAATGGTCCACATGGAAGGTGAATGGTACCATATTCACCTTTTTATATATTTCAAAATTTCAGGAGATACAATCTCAAGCTTTGTTGGAGCAATGATGATTTTATCATAAGAACAAACAACACAAGAAAATTCTTGAAGAATTTATTATTTCTTCCATATATATAATCACATGAAATCTTATTTATATGTGTATCATATTTCAACCAAAATGATCATCAACCGGTCATGCCAACTAATATTTATTTCAATAAACTTATATTTATTTTGCATGTGATTTTATCATCATGCTCATATATAACTACCACAAACATCATAAAAACATGGGTAATCTTTCGTGTAAACATTTATAATCTACTTTGATTATATTAATATGAAGATCTTAAATCATTCCATAATATATAGTCTCAAAATAATTTATTATTTTTTTTTACTATTTCTTTGAAACATAAAATGATTCTTTTGAGACTTAATATAATTTCAATATCATGAGTAATTTAATTTCTTTGAGTAGTAACACAGTAGTTTACCAAAGCTCACAATTGACATTTGATACTACAACATATTTCATAACATTATTTTGTGAGAACATCTTTTTCAAGGAGAAATTTATATCATTATTGTCATGGTCAAAATCATTACAAGCAAAACGTATTTCTTGATTTACTTTTGTCATTAGTATCTCCTCACTTTAATTTAATCTCTAGCAAAATATTTTTGATCTACAAAAATACATAATCAATGACACATTTTTTTGGTGATCAAGAATTATTCCTTCTTTTTTCATTTTGATAGTTCATAATAAAACATACCACAATGTTTGTGATGTGTTAAAAGTACTTGACCAGTGACAATTTATACCAAAATTAAATTTCTTTTTATTTCTCTCTAACCTCCCATAGGGGTGAGTTTTAGTATTTATTAAATCATGCATATTAGTATGTCCTTATTTATAATTTTTCATCATCTTTTGACATATTCTTTTTCAAAAATGGTCCACTTTTCATGATTCTTCCCACAAGTCATATTCTCTTCAAGGAATTGACAGTAATCATATATACATGCTTTAGAATTATTTCTTTCATTAGAAGTTCATTTCCATACTTTGAAATTTATCATATTCAAATGAAATATGTTGTGAACCCACAAGCTGACTTGGAGGACACATCAGCAGCCACCGTGGAGAAATACACTCAGCAGGAGAGTGGGGTTTTAAAAAGAAGTAAGCGCGTGAGAACCCCTTCAACAATTCTAACTGAGTTCGTAGTGGGAACTAAGCGACGAGAACGTGCGCAAAGGGCAAGAACATGTGGTTCTGGAAGTGCCAGATTCATAAATAGCAAAAGAAGATTTGAATTAATTAGAAAAAATAATAGTTGAGTCTTGTTATCTCATCTCCCTATTCTGTGTTTTCTCATCTCCTTAATTTCTTCTTTCCTTCTTAATGTTCCATTTATTTTTTTTTCTTTTCCTTCTTGGTCTTGTATCATAGTTGTCGTTATAATACAAGCTATCTTTATTTGCAAATTGTTAGTGATTTGTTACATTGGTGCTTTCATCCAGAGGTCACTCATGGAGGACCATAAAATACTCAAGGTACACATGGATGATTCGATTAAGGAAGTGAAGGATTCATTCTCTAAGAAACTCACTAAGATTCGATATATACTGATGGAAGTGGTTTCCACCAAAATTCTGATGGGGACACGCCGTCATGAACCGACCATGGAGATAGCTCGACAGGAACACCTGCCGGCAGACACTATACCCAGGCACAAACCTGCTTTAGTGGAATTGGGTCGATTTCGTGATGACAACTCAGAAGGTTGGATATTCCAAGGGAGCTATACTTTGACTTTTATAGAATTGAAGAAGATCAAAGGTTGACTATGGCATCATTTTATCTCGATGGTAAAGCATTGGAATGGTACATATGGTTGTTTAGGAACAAACAACTAGTTGAATGGCCACATTTTGCTGAGAAAGTGCGAATTTGGTTCAAGCATAAGGGTTTGGAGTCGGCAGAGGGAAGATTTGCAAAACTCCAAGAAATTACCATGTAAGATCTGCAAACACAATTTAAACTATCACAAAATGAGACTGACAATATTTCTAATAGGCTTATGCTTCGCCTCTCTATCTCTAGATTAAGAGAGGACATCAAAAACTCGGTATTGAGTCATGAGCCAAAGACTTTTGAAGAGGCCCTTAAGCAGGCTCATATACAAGAGTAACGGATCCAGGCTGAGAAAGGACCAATCCGACCGACTTTGGATAATAAGGGTGCACCATTACTACCTAACCCGAATGTCTTCTCATCCTACCAGAACTTTTCTACGATGGAGACCAACAACAACTTGAATCGTGTTGCTGCACGCCTCCCATTGAAATGCGTATCACATGCTGAAATTAAAAGTCGTCGTGAACGTGGACTCTGCTACTATTGTGAGGAAAAATGTACAGTCGGACATAAATGCAAATCACCACCCCAGTTGTTACTCCTCACTGATGAGGCCGATAGTGAACCAATATTACCGGAGTCGTTCCTCACTGATGATATATTGGCAGAACAATTACAGCGTTTGGAGGTACAAGAACATTCTGCCATTTCTTATCATGCTTTGGCCAGTGGGAATTCTTCTTCCACACTCCGATTCCTTGGTCATGTCAATGGATCCTTGATTCAGGTCTTGGTGGATGAGGGGTAGTGACCATAATTTCATCCAAGTAAGGATGGTAAGTTTGATGGTAAGTTTCCTACAGCTGCCAATTGTTTCCATTTCCAATTTTGTTGTAGTAGTGGGAAGTGGCCAACGACTCAGGTGCGAAGGGATAGTGCGACAAGTTCCCCTCATAATTCAAGAATTTAGGCTCACACTTGACTTGTATGAATTATCTTTACGTGGGGCTGATGTGGTCCTCAAGGCATCTTGGCTTTCTACGTTAGGAAGGGTTATCACAGATTATGGAGAATGCACATTTGAATTTAGTTAGCATGAAACTACTAGTATTTGTAAAGGATTAGAACTAACCAGTGCTAAGCCTATCCAATTGCATAGTCTTCGACGAGATAAAGCAACTGATGCAATCTCAGTATACTACAATTTGCAAATACTTTCAATTGTTTATACTCATGATGAGGAGGTCAATCCCACCTTCCAAGCTATTTGGAATTTTTTTGCTGATGTCTTTCAGAAGCCCTAAGGCCTGACCCCATCACGAGTCCTTGATCACGCGATACATTTTGTGCCAAGAGCCGATCCGGTGAATGTTAAGCCGTATAGATACCCCTATTTCCAGAAGCAAGTAATGAAAGAAATGGTCGCTGAAATGCTCAGAGAAGGGGTGATTCAAGCCAGTACAAGACCTTTCTCCTCGCCGGTGTTGTTGGTCCAAAAAAAAAGATGGAACGTGGAGGTTTTGTCAGAATTCAGGACAGATTTCCCACCAACAGTTGATGAGTTATTCGATGAGCTTCACGGGGCTATGTATTTCTCTAAACTCAAACTTGTTGGCGGGATACCACCAAATTCGAGTTAGACCAGAA
>JAKWIY010003052.1:21730516-21758016 GCA_027704805.1 Solanum corneliomulleri
ACGCACCTAGGGACTTCACTATAGATTGCTAGTGATACAGGCGCAACCTGATTTTTTCCTAAATTCACGGAAGAGGCCTTCGTTTTAGCGGTCGAGGCTCCGCGTGATCAATCTAGGCAAGAAAGGTAGACCTCGGGTTAGCGGGCCTGACATCGCTTCAACAACCAAGGGCTCGCTTATGCGAGTTTTGCCAGCGTGGTGTAGGTCACTTCCGCGACCTTGGAATCGATTTAAGAGGCACGGTGAAGAGAATTCGGGACTTGCAAAAGTGAGTCCCACCTGTTTGAAGCCATTCTCTTAAGCACTCTTCTGTTGACTTTTATTAGAGAATTAGACGCAATTTCAGCCATTGTTTCAATGTTAAATTGGCAACTTCCTCTCTCCAAAGATCCATTTTTAGTTATACGAAGTCTAAATAGTTCATGGCTATTGAGATTATGTATTTGAATGATCGGAGAATGTTGGGATTTCATCATTTGAGGTAGAATTTTTTTCTAATCCTTAGCTTATTTCTTTTCTATTATGTGATTATTATGATTAGTTGTTTTTTGTTGTTCCGTGTCCAAAATTGTGTTTCATTATGGAACACATGTTTGGTACTATTTAAAACCTTTTGATTGAGTCAATTTTAGAAATTCGAATGTGGTTCTAATGATTTCATTTGACTCCAAAATTGGTCTATTTCTACTTTATGAGTTCTAAGTATAGAAATAACCATATGGTATATTGTGATCCTACTTTTTTGATACCATAGAAGCAAACCAAGGCCACTAGGAAGGGGAAAACTCCGACAATGTGATTTCGAGCGCACACGGTTTGCGTCTAAGGGGATGAAAATGAATGTGATGGGGGATTCATACATCAAATTATCAGCTACATTACAATAAAAACACGAAAGACATAACAATATAGAGAGGAATTCTAGGGATGTGAGTGATTATAGGAAAATTTCACTTTATGGGTAGTTGAAACTACTAAGAAATAACTGAATATTAGTCTAGGATAGACTATAAATGAGATGCTTTTCTATCCAACAACTACTAGGATTTGATCACCTTCTCTCAACCATCAACAAGCTTAGCAAATAGGAAGATCCCACACCTTAATTCATCTACTATTTTAAGCTAGATAGGTAGAATCAAGTTACTCTTTTGAGTTAAACCATATCAACCCAATAACTACAATCATCAATTAAACGCTTTGATTCTTAAACCTCCTTTTCAAGCTTCCCAAAATTCTATGTTTGAATTGCATTTGCAACGACATTTCTTAGTTTAAAGGATAGATAACAATTAAACCCAATTCAATTAAGAATTTAAATAATTAATAATCAAATACCCATAAGATAATTCATCCCATAATTACATGATCACCCAAAAATAGGGGTTTAGCTAAACGTCAAAAAAAGGTAAATACAAATACCAACTGGATTGGCCCTCAAATGGGTAATTGTCTTCAAGCCTTTACAATGTTAAAAATGGTTAAATTCAAAATCCCAATACCAAATCCTCACAACATTTCTTAAGAATCCTCAAAGTCTACACTAGAACTCAAATACTAACACAAAACTCTACCTTGGAAAGGGAAGTGCGATAAATGGAGAGGACTCCTCCTAAAACTTTATAATAAACTCCAATTTATAGTTGCCCAAAATTTAGCCTGAAAATCCATTTTGGAGAATAAGTTTGTCCTTGCCAAGTGGTTTGGTGATCCTCCCTTTGCTTCAATGCATCGCCCTTTTGCATTGCCATTTGTCTTCAGGATTCCGTACTTAGTTTATCAAGGCTAACATTGCGGAGTCTTTCGATAATCCACCGACTGCCATTTCTGTTGTACAGTTGGTTCTTCACAAGAGTTGGCACGCTAAAACTTTAAATGGTTAAAACTACACTTCGCGGTTTGCTGAGTGGTCTTGGCGATCACTAGGATCACTTTCTTCATTTCTATAGCTTGTTTGTTCCTTTTCTATGGTAGTGACCTTACCTTGATCCTTAGGCTTAAAAGCTGCCTGAAAAAAGCAATCAACAGTTAAACATAAGCTTAGAGCATAAATTAGGCATTTGAGGAAACTTATACTATCAAAACAAAGCCCTAAATGATTCGATGTCTCAGACTCTTCAACACCCAAAACATAAACAGTTCCTTGTCCTCAAGTATAACTCAAGATCAATCAGTTCAACAAGGATATCTACAAATAGTGTTGCATAAGACTCAATAAATGCATACAAACAAGGTACAAGCTACACATATTGTAACGACCCGATAGTACACTCTAGAAGTTAGGGCATTCTCGAACTGTCACATGGTTACTTGACCTATCTGAGGTCTTGTACAAGCGCTTTCAACATCGTTCATTGCATACATGTTTGTAAAGTAGTGTGTAATTAAAAATTTTCACACAAATATTTTCTCAAAACATCTTTCATATAAAACGATAGACAATACTAAGTCTCAACATACACATCCATAGACTAAAAACTCTTGGGGACACGACCCATACCAATATGAGTTATAAAAATACTTAGCTTATTACTATATTTTTAATCAAAGAAATCTAAAGATAGTATTGTCCTCGAATCAAGTGAGATCATACGCCAACTTTGCTTGAAAGTTTTCTAGTTTCCAAGCTTTGCTTCAATTTGCCTCTCACCTTCCACCTACAACTATATATATAGACAAAATGTATGGAATCAGTACAATGCATGTACTAAGTATGACATAATACATAAAATCATGAGAAATCGACATTTGTTTTAAATATTCTATTTTACACTAAAATATGCTCTTCTACAGTGAACTTTATATCATGATATAGAAACCCACATATTACATTAACTTCACATATGAGTCACATCACACAAGATAGCATTAAGAATACATCAAAACACATCAACATGAGACCCCCCTACCAAAGGGGATTCTAAGGTTCACTTGAGTGAGATATAAATGGACCGCTTATACAATCTTCTCACACACACCATAGAGATCCTTTAGACTACTTAAGATAAGATTATTCACATTTCATTAATTAACCACCCTAATAGAGTTACTATAAGACTCACCTAAGTAAGACAAGAATAGAACGCTCATAACACCTTCTCCAAGCCTACCTTGACAATCCTCAAAGCTATCCTTAATAGATACCTTTTCATTATCATGTATTTACTTAAGTCATTAATTTCATTATGTCATTTAGGAGACATAAAAACTTAAGGACATTAACATAATAGTCTTGGAGAAGACCTCGGGACTCACACACTAACATCTTCAAAGTTAATCTTGCAATGTTTTGATATTGTATCATTCTACTACCTAAACTTCATGGAACGTATCTAACACTAGCATTATCCCACATGATGAGAATAGGCCATAACTGACATAGACCATACTAGCTATGCATTGAATCAGGAGTCATAGCCTACTCTGATAAGATTGTTCTACTTGCCTATTGTAGAATTAGGACACATCCCATGTAGGCACATAGTTCAGAATTATCAACGGTTTCTTTATTCTCTAATATCATCTTAGTTAGAGCAACTTTCCAAGCATACTCATTCGGTTCTAGCGTTTGTTTTCATGGAGTGTAAGGAGAACATGAAGAGGTTCAATATCTAGTTCATAACACAATCATAATACACCTTACCAAAAGGTCCCCTAGGATTGCCTTACTAAGGTTAAGAGGATAGCTCAATGAATTTCATAAAGATGATTTAATGTCATTCCATCCAACCAACTCTAAGTCCATCATTCGCACAAGAAGGATACCATTACCACTTTTAACTTCAAGGGTATCATAACATTCTTTCTAAAAGGTTCCACATAAATGGCCTTCTTTGCTATATTCAAGATCATATTCCATTCATACCTATAGATTCATGATAAAGGTGCTTTAACCTACTAAGTCAAGGATTAATATTTTCACATTCTTCATGTATAAAGTAAGGGACACAAGTCTACCAAAAATACACATATACTTTCCATTATCACATACGTCATATCATTGAAGAAGCATATAGAGACAACTTAGTGTACTTGCAAGTCATCCTATACGCTTCTATGGAATCATCAACATAACTAATAATAAGCCAAATGTAGTCCATCAAGAAGCATCATACTTCAACATCAAGTAATATACAGAAGACGTCACTATAGCCTACTAGAGACACATACCATCAACTAGAAGAACTCATGCTTTGAATTCACATATACAACTAAGTCATCGACCTTCACAATTATCACATAGCCAAGTAGTACATGATAATAACATTGTTCATGACGACGATGCCACATTGTTTCACAATTAATAAAATAATATCGACGAGGCCACATTCTTCACAAGTATAACACATAAGCACCGCAAACCATAAGTGGACCATACTAAACATCATCATAATCTTAGACATATACTACTCAATATAGAGAGAGTTAGGTCAGCATACCACCAATCCAATTTCACAACTAAAATCCGTAGCCAAACCAATCAACTCAATACTCAAAGGCTCTTACCAATAGCCATGATCACCAATTCGATCCAATAATCTTAATATACAATGAATTCAATGTAATACAATAAGAATTCATCAATTTAGGACAGCGTACAAACATAATTCTTACATAATTCAATAGTCAAAGTAAACTGCACAAGAATTCAATAGTATAGAGACATGATGAATTCACCCATAATATAGTCAAAATAAGCAATTAATGATTTTTATGAGTTCATGGAGTTTTTAACATAGAATCATAAAACTAACATCAATTCAATCATAATACATTAATTCAAAATGTTTCATGCAAGAACCCATGGCTAGATATAAAGTAAGAAGTTCATCTTTTGAGAAAGTCTTGAAACCACTTTCAAGTTTACCTTCTTGAAGAAAAGAGATTCAACGATAAACCATACATTAATTGATGCTAGACCACGAATATTGAGAAGAATTGATAGAGATACTAAGCTTCAAAGAGTTCTTTAGGGGTTCTAGGTTTTGATTAGAAATAATGAATTCATCTAAGTGTTCAAGACTTAAAAAATTATATCAAATACCTAAATATCATTAAGAAACTGTCCAACTAATTTTAGGAAGGCTAGGTGAAAACCCAAACTACCCTTGGGTTGGCAGAGACCCTACAAGAAATTGCAGGTGCCATTGACGGACCAGTACCTACGAGGCACCGTCCCATCGACGAACCGTGCTAGAAACCGTCGTTTGATATAGAGCCTTCGAAATGGGATCTTAAGCTACCTAGACCAAGTTTCAACCTACGCCCTCCTCTTACAGGGAGTCGATTGCCTCCGATGGTGGGGATGGTTTTGACAGATATTGCTCACACATTGGGTCCTCTTCGAGGACACTTAGTTAGTCGTTGAGGAGTTTTACCTGAACATTTACAACCCAAATATACTCGTACATATATTAAGGATCTCTTAAATTATTTTAAACCAAAACTTGATGAAACACACTAAGGCACACAAGGACATTTCAAGGAAAACCTTTCAAAAGTCATGGACGTTCTTGGACGTTTGACCTCAAAACATCACCAAGCTTTAGACACTACCTAGAAACACTATTATAAACTATTTTAGGAATTAGAACCTCATGAATAAAGTGTTAGGATCTAGTTTCACCTAATCCATTTTAGGGGTGTTACACATATAATGCTTAATTATGCACCATTGATTAAAATTATCTCTCACCATTATCAAGTGTAATCAAGCTCACAATGGTTTCTTCAAATATAGGTTAATGTTCAACAAAGGTACTCAAATGACCTCCTAACAAATATGATTCCATAATCTCACAAAAGTTCTCGAGAATTGAATGTCCCATAATCAAACACTACTCAGACACTCTTAAAGATTAACACATGCATGACTTCACCCACAAGCGTACCCTTATTTTCCTATTAGCAATCATTTAAGATTACTGAAGATAATAAATATCTTTTTAAGGCTTATAATGAGGCCGAGTCTAAAAGTATGGTCATTAGGCTTAGTGGATTCTACGTTCATGGAATATGGCCTTAAAAACACTCATTATCCTTCTCTTTCACATTCAAATATGTTCGAACTCCATCCCATTATTCATGTGAACATGCCTCGCTGTATTCCCCATTATTCTTAATTATTTTCACAAATATAATTTCACAATTTTTTTTCTTTTTCAAGTCTTTTTCTTTTCTTTCTACTCATTTACTTTTTTTTATTGGAAGGGTTTTCATCTTTTTAGAAAGATTCATCAAAATAGGAATTCTTACACTTCTTTGACATTCCTTCTTATTCTCTACACCTCCATTTTGACTTTTGGCCTAAGTTTGCTATTCAAACATACCTAAATTTCATTAAGGTTATTCGTGATGGGATAAAGAGATTAAAGTTTTTCATGTTTATTCCAAGACAATGATAGGCTCAAAAGGTGCAAATAAAGGTTTACACATCACACAAGTTTTCCAAAAAGATGCATATTGTCAAATTGGCTCACTCTTCAAAATTCTTGGCTAAGATCATTTCAATTGTTCGCTTCACTCAAGCGATTGGACAAACATGGAAAATTTTAGGTGTTATCAACGACAATTTTCAAGACAGCCTCACCACAGAAGGCATTGGTACAAATATCAAACTAGACTCCACACTTTTGATTAGCGTGCAATGGTCATCGCTAGAGACTTAATCGACAATCGACTAGTAAAATGAGATTTTCAAAGTTCACATATTGTCTATGTAACTTATTTTTCCTCATCGTAACTGTAGATTCATTTGATTCAATTTCGAGCACTATTCTAGTCATGTGTATTGACCACATCCGACACTTAAATTTGCACAAAAACAAACAAAATCACACACAAAAGAGTTGGAAAAAACTTAAAACTTGGTTCAAAACCATTTTTATATCAATAATGGGCCATAATTTATCAACACAATTGATCAACAATTAGAGTATATTTATAAGACCCAATAAGATAAATATTCACAAATACAATATCAAAACAAAGCCAGTATTCTGAAAATAGTTACAAGACGTAGGTACGAAAATACCTCACCCCACCAAAAAATATGCAATTGTATTCAAATTAAACTAAAAACAAAGACCATTTAATGAGAGAACAAAAAAAGAGACAAAGTGAATCATCCAACAAAACTAGGCCTGAGTGAATACTACATATCCATAGCTCCCTCTATATAGGCATTAGTGTCTAGTGTCTCATCATCCTTGGATCCATTGAAGCCCACCATTGAAGTATCTTGAAGCGATGTATGTCTCGTAGTCTCAAACATAACACCCTTTAAGTCAGCTTGGTCCTCATAGACAACTTCTTCATGAACATTAATATGTTTTTCATTCTTTTCAGTATTGGATGTCACAACAACCTCATAAGCTCTAACCTCAACACCGGGGGTTGCCGGAGGAACATTAGAATATGTTGGAACATCGATGTTTGGTCCATGTGTAATTTCCATAGTACTAAAGATTTGTGACATATTAGTGGACATTAGATAGTCCACATCCTTCCTAAACTCAGTATTGTCAACCATCAAGGTTGTCACAACATCACTGGCTCCCTGGACTGTCTCACACTTCCTCTCTCACCGACAAGGCATTTAGAGACACTTTGTGGCTATCAATCTCATTTTTTATGGGTGCCAAAGCAGCAGTAATGTCCCTCTTAATCATCCTAAGAATAACAACCTTTAACCGGGAGGCACACACATTAGCAGGATGGGCTATGTGCCCCATCTCAAAAAACATCACCTGGGTGATAAGGGTTCGAGAAGCAAAAGTATCAGCAACAGTAGATATTGTAGGATGAGGTGCAGGAGTAGTGTCATAACTTTCAAATGGAATGTTGATAGAAGTATCCGAATGTCCAGCGCCAGAGTAGGTATGCATGTCTAATCAGGTATCATATCAATATCAACCTCTAGGGATGTGTCAACAAAAAGATGTCCTCCTCCTATCATCCTCGCCCCTATATGTACTCGGCCTCTATAAGACGGATGTTTGTAGAATGTGTGGGTGTAACCTAGATATCCCTCTTCTCTAATTATGGAACTCTGTCCTGTCGACAAAACTTGGTGATCAACACCAAATATAAGAGAGATGTTTGGCTGCTTGGACCTAATGGCCATCTCCTTCTCAATAATGAAGACAAAATTTGCCCTCCTCCTATCAATAATACATCCAAGAAAAACCGCCTTTTGGTGGCGGATGATAGAGTTATTCTGGGATGACATGATCAAGATATTGATAAACCCAAAAAAATCACATCAAGATAGTTCTTCTTTATGGACGCTACGACTTCAATCCACCTCAGTATTATATCAAAGAGAAGTGGGGCCAACCAAACTTTTACTTCCTCTAGGGTTTTTTCTAGACAATGATTGTGTACTCATGCATAAAGTAGGTTGCATGATCGAATACAACATTTATATCATCACTATGAAATTTAGCCTTCTTTCCATAGACCATCACAAAATCTACCTGCTTGAAGCCACTAGCCTTCTTCTTACCCTAAGACACTAGGTCGCTATAAGTTGAGTAGGATTCCCAAACCAAAGTAGGAATGTATAGGCTATAGGGGTTGGTAAAGACCTCAAATCTGTTGAACCTAATAGTGTCCCACACAATTGGATGTTTACCTACCACACCATTTATGGAAAATCTCTTTTCGTCTAATATGGTCCTTTATCTCTCATACTTTCATTTGTTGAGAGACTCGGGATAAGGATAATATATTGGTGGCACTGTAACAACAGTCTGTGCAAGTGATGCGGCTGGAGAAGGAGGAGGAGTCTGAGGCATCGGGATTCTAGAAGGATCATTCATACCCTTCAAGAAAAGTTCTAATCTTTGGCCCTGTATTAGCGGATCATCTGCATGATCAGAGATGGAAGTATGGTAACACCACCACTTCAAGGATTAGGGATTTCACAAAGATGAATCCCCCTACTTTCTATGGTTCTAAGGTGGAGGTAGACCCAGAAGGTTTCATTGATGAAGTGTTGAAGGTTCTTGATGCTATGGGTGTTTCTTCTCAAGAGAAGGCAGAACTAGCCGCCTACCAACTCAAATATGTAGCTCAAGTGTGCTTTGAGCAACGGAAGAATGAGAGTTCTGTTAGACAAGGCCAAATTACCTGGGGAACTTACAAAAAGGCTTTCCTTAATAGGTTCTTTCCCTTGGAAATAAGGGAGAGGAAAATGCAAGATGTTATCAACATTCGTCAAGGGGGTATGAGCGTGAAGGAGTTTAGCCTCAAGTTGACACAACTATAAAAGCTCCTACTATGGTTAAGGATTCTAGGTCCAAGATGAAAAAGTTAATCATGAGGTTATCCGATCTTGTGGTTAATGCATGTAGGTCAGTTGTTTTGATTCCTAGCGTGGACATCTCTCATCTCATGGTTCATGCCCAACAAATTGATGAGCAAAAGCTTAATCAAGTTGGTAGAGAGTTGAAGAAGGTGATAATCAAAGAGGGGAATTCTTATAAAACTAGATTTGAGGTTCATGACAAACCAAGGTTCAAGAATGTGTTTTACAATTAAGGCTCTTCTAATGCTCCAAGGGTAACCATGAGTAAGGTTCCTACTTCCAAGCCTAAAGAGGGTAATGGTGGAAGATCTTATGTTCAGAAGACTCTTTGGGAAAAATGTGATAAGAGACATGATGATAAGTGGCTAATAAGCATACGTAATTGCTATGGTTGTGGAAAAAGTGGTCACATGAAGAGACATTGCCATATGTTGAAGTCTAAAAGAAGGTAAAATTCTCAAGCTCAAGCAAGTTCCTCAATTTCGAATGCTCCTAAAAAGAATTGATTTTATGCTCTCCATTCCCGAAGTGATCAAGAGAGCTTACCGGACGTGGTCATCAATATGTTAAAAATTATTTCCTTTGATGTATATGCTTTGTTTGATAGATGAGCTACATTGTCCTTTCTGGCCCCTCTTGTAGCCATGAAGTTTGATATAATGCTCGACATATTAGATGAAATATTTTTTGGTTTCTACCCTGGTGCGTGATTCCTTGGTGGTTAATAGAGTCTATAGAGGTTGTCCAACTTTCTTTCCAAGTAGAGTTACATTAGTTGACTTGATAGAACTTGATATGCTTGATTATGATGTCATATTGGGAATGAATTGGTTTTATGCTTGCTTTGCCTAAACTGATAGTAGGACAAGGGTAGTCAAATTTTAATTTCCAAATGAACACATTTTGAGTGGAAGGGAGGAAACTCAAATCCTAGGGGTAGGATCATCTCATGTCTAAAAGCTTCTAAATTAATTGCAAAGGCTTGTCTCTACCACATAGTGAGAGTTAGGGATCTTGAAATAGAATTCCCTCCCATAGAGTCGGTACCCGTAGTGAGGGAATTTCTTGAAGTCTTTCCCGATGATCTTGGAATTCCTCCAAAATGGGAGATTGACTTCGCCATAGACTTATTGCCTGATACACAACCTATTTCAATACCTCCTTATCGGATGGCCCCGACCGAGTTGAAAGAACTAAAGGATCAACTCAATGATTTCCTAGATAATGGTCTTATTCAACCAGACATATCTACATGAGGTGCCCCAGTATTGTATTTGAAGAAGAAGGATGAGTCGTTGAGAATGTGTATCGATCATCGTCAATTCAACAATGTAACTATAAAGAATAAGTACCCGCTCCCTAGGATTGATGACTTACTTGATCAAATCTAAGGAGCGAGTTACTTTACAAAGATTGACTAGAGGTCTGGTTATCATCAACTTAGAGTGAGGGAGGTTGAAATTCCAAAAACAACACTCTGAACACGATATGGTCACTTTGAATTCCTAGTGATGTCATTTGGTCAAACAAATGGCCTGACTGCATTTATAGACCTTATGAATAGAGTTTTTAGAAAGTATCTTGATTTGTTTGTGATTGTCTTCATTGTTGACATTTTTATATACTCTAGGAGTGAAAATGATCATATAAGACATTTGAGGATAGTTTTGCAAGTTCTCAAGGATAACTATGTTTTTGCTAAGTTTAGCAAGTGTGAGTTTTGGTTGAGGTCAGATGCATTTCTTGGGCACATTGTCTCTAGTAAAGGGGTAGAGGTTTATCCAAGAAATGCGGAAGTGGTCAAAAGTAGGCCGAGACCTTTGAGTCCTACCGATATCTGATGTTTTCAAGGGTTGGCCGATTACTATATGAGGTTTATTGAGGAATTTTCATGTATCACATCTCCAGTAACGACCTTAACCCGTAACAATTCCATATTCAAATGGTCGGAATTGTGTGAAAAAAGTTTCCAATTATTGAAAGATAGACTCTCCTCCGCTCCAGTATTGTCCTTACCGGACGGTACCGAAGTCTTTGTGATTTATTGTGATGCCTATTGAGCTGGTCTAGGATGTGTGCTCATGCAACATGGCAAATTAATAGTGTATGCCTCTATACAACTCAAGCCACATGAGAAGAATTATCCAACTCATGACCTTCACCTTGCGACCGTGGTATTTGCTTTGAAAATTTGGAGAAACTATGTATATGGGGTGTATGTAGATGTATTCACTGATCAGAAAAGTCTCCAATATATTTTCACTCAAAAAATACTTGAATTTAGGCCAAAGCACATGGTTAGAGCTTTTAAAGGGTTTTGACATGTGTGTCCTTTACCACCTAGGAAAAGCTGATATTGTGGCGGATGCTTTGAGTCGATTGTCATGTGTAGTTTGGCTAATGCTAATGATGGAAAAAAAGAACTAGTCAAGGATGTTCATAGGTTGTCCATTTGGGTGTTCGACTAGAATAATCGTCGAAGGGTTGTTTTATGGTTCATTATAACTTTGAGTCATCTTTACTTGTGGATGTGAAGTCTACGCAACATCTTGATCCCCTATTGATGGAGCTGAAAGAGTTGGTCCTTAAAAATAATAATGAATCTTTCTCCCAAGGGGAGTATGGTTACTTAGGAACCAAGGAAGGTTATATGTGTCGTATGTGGATGGTTTAAGGGATAAAATCATCGATGATCCTCATGGCTCCTGATACTCCATCCATCCGAGGGACACCAATATGTATCATGACTTGCATGATATCTATTGGTGGAACATAATGAAAAGAGAGGTATCTAAAGGTAGCTATGTTTGTGTGGAGGTGCACAAATTGCCAACAAGTCAAAGCCGAGCATCAAGGCCCCGGTGTCCTAACCCTAGATATGAATATCCCCACTTAGATGTGGGAAGATGTCAACATGGACTTTGTGGTAGGTTTTCCTCCAACACGTCAACAACATGACTCCATTTGGGTCATAGTGGATAGGTTGACCAACTCAGCCCATTTCCTTATCGTAAAGGTTTCTTACTCGGCGGATAAGTATGCTAAATTGTATGTTAGAGAGATAGTAAAGTTACGTGGGACCCATTATCGATCATTTTGTATAGAGGATCCCAATTCACTTCACACTTTTCAAGATCTTTTTAAAGTGGACTTGGTACGCAAGTAAAGCGTAGCACTAGTTTCCACCCTCTACAGATGGACAAGCGGCGCGCACCATCTAAATTCTAGAGGATATATAAAGGGCTTGCGTGATTGATTCAGGGGCAATTGGGATGATAATCTACCCTTAATTGAATGCTCCTACAACAAAAGCTACCATCTAAGTATCGATATGGCACCTTTTGAAGGACTTTATGCTAGAAGGTGCCAGTCCAGAATTGGGTAGTTGAAGTGGGTGAGTTTGATCTTCTTTGTCCCGAATTAGTGTATGAGGCCACTGAGAAGGTTCAAATCATAAGGTAAAGGTTGAAAATAGATTTTAGTCGGCAAAAGTCTTATGCCGACAATAGAAAAAGAGACCTTAAATTCAAAGTAGGAGATCGGCTCTATTGGAAAATTTCACCCATGAAAGGGGTGATGAGGTTTGGGAAGAAGGGGAAACTTATTCCCCGTCATACGGGGCTGTATGAAACTTTGAAGAGGGTATGGAATGTTGCATATGAGTGGAAGTTGCCAAATGAGTTGCCCATGAATCATTCAGTATTCGATGTTTCTATGCTTAAAAAGTGTATAGGTGATACAATTTCCATTATCCCTCTACAAGGCTTAGGGGTAAAGGAGGATCTTTCTTATGAAGAGGTCCCGGTAGAGATCTTGGATCTTCAAATTAAGAAATTGAGGAATATGAGGTTGCCTCCATCAAAAGTGCTATGAAGGAACCACATTGTTGAGGGTGCAATATAGGAGGCCATGGCCAACATGAAGACCCGCTATCCTCATCTCTTTCCCCCTACTCCTATTCAAAGTTAAGGTTAGTAGATTTTCTCGTAAATGTGTTATTTTGAAAATGTTGAAGTTATCATGTTCATCTAGTATGTGCATACTCTTCTAGAAATTCATGCCTAAATTGAGTTTTTCTCGAAATATGACTCTCATGATTAACTTGCACTTCAACATGTAGTAGGCTATGTTGCTTTCATGAGAAGTGTTTTGGGCATGTTTTGATGTTGTGTTGATAAATCAGTATGTCAACTCTAATGTTTATATTAAGCTCTTAATTGAAATGGACAAGTTAGTACACCTCCTTATGTGATATGAAAAGTTGAGCTAGTGTATGGTATGTGGTGAATTAAGTTCCTAGTTGATACTACTTTTATATGTTGAATGGAGTTTAGATTTCCTCCAGTGGGGTTTGACTCATTATAATATTGGTTGTTTGTTGGCTGATGGTCTTGAATATTTTTCTTCTTTTTTTTTTATCCACATAGAAGGTTTAAGGTGTCATTTGGGGACGAATGTTCCTAAGGGGAGTATATTATAATACCCTGTAAATTCCATGATCTATACAAGCGCCTTATATGTTAAAAAATGATGATATTAGACCTAAATAAGTCTAAATAACTTATTTGAGATGTTTCAGATCCATACCATTAAAGAAAAGGCTTAACGTCAGGAAACTAGCAATAAATTAAATAGTTGACATCCCTAGGTTTGGTGAAGGTTTAAGATTGTCATATGGAGTCCAAAACTTGTAAAATTACTTAAAATGGGTAGATCCTAGTATGTTGGGTGGAAATGTTCAAGTTTTACTCCCTAAGGATCGCCCTAAGGGTCCACAAAGGGACCCCACATTGGACCAAGCAAGCTGCCAAGAGGCAACAACTTTTGTTCTTGGACGGAACAAGTCTGTGTCGCGGACTTGGTTCACCCAAGAGAAAAAGTGAAGCTCACATCGCGGGAAGGTCACGTACTCTATTGTCTCGAAAAATAATTATGAAAATCTTTAGGGAACAGCTCTGCGACTCGGACTTAATCCCCGATGAATAATCTGAAAATAGAATTCGAGTTTTAATTAGAGATACCGGGTGGTCAAATACACATATCGGTGAACTAAAAATTTCACGCAAAAAATTATAGTGCATTTTAAAGAATTTATGGCGCAGAATGGCGATCAAGAAGCACTTCCGGAATGTCACCAAGTTAACTCAAGGAGCTTGGACATATCGCCAACTGTTATAAAATACAAACTCAATATTTAGATAAATTAAGGGTGATCTAGATGGGTTTGGCAAACCTCCGAACCAGCCGGTGAGTGTCACGACCCAGTGGTACGCCCTCTATGTAACATGGCGTACAAGACCCGGAGGGGCTACATATAAGACACTTAGCATATCATAACACAAAGTAATAGAAAATGGTGTGGGAATCTGAAATATTCTCCCATACAATCAAAGTTCCTATAAACTTTAACATTTTATCAAACCATCTAATACATTATTAGTCACGAAACACACCCCATATAAAAGTTCTGACATAAAATAAGTACATAAAGGAAAGATGGGAAAATCCTCGATGCTATGAGGACTCACCAAATCTTCAATTGCTTGCTCTACTAAGATCCTATCCACGAGGATGAAAGTCAATATTGCAGGACCCTACATTTTGTATGAATGTAGGAAAGAGTATGTATTAGTACAATGACGTATTAAATATGTTGGCTAAAATAAATCATCTGCATAATCATAAGGTAGTCATTAGTTAACATAAGACATATACCAATATCATAGAGATACAACATAAGGCATAGCTATAAGCATAGGTGACAATTACATAACTCATAAGCATATTCAATACTTAGATCATCATAACATAAGATGAACACTTCATAACAAATCTAAGAGAATACTTGTGCTATGCATGAATAAGACCAATAAATCTCACCCATGCTAAGAAAACCACCTTACACCATCATTCATTTTTGTCATTATTTATCCTCATTGTTAGATTATTTCTCATGGACAATGGAAAATCATCTTTAGTCATACATATCAACGAATTCAAGTAAAGCAACAATCCAAGTTAAGTTAATATCATATATGTAACCCTTGTATTAAAACATACTCACAATACTTCCTTGAAGTAATCTTGTTTCATCATAAACATGCTACTATGATTAGGGACTTGTCCCTCTTTAGTAATTCTTTCTAATCATGGAAAATTATTTCATTAGTAGTCAAAATCACATCATCACTCATGAATAGTTACGATTTACCAATTCAAAGCCATATAAAAACACTTTACTATGCTAGACAAAGATAATATGGAAAACATCCTCTCATGCAAGTCTAAGCTGCTCAATTATGGGTACTATAAATCAATATAATCTAATCTAATCATCTATATAACAGAATATCGTTGTTCTTACTTTATTTAAGACATGAGAATTAATATGTTTGACTACTTATAAAATCTAATGTGTATCGATTTCTTACCTTACAGTAACACCTTGTAGCTCAGTAGTTTAATGAGGGCTAAGTGAGAAGGCAAAAAGTCAAGAGAAAGGGTCAAGAACTAAGGGAAAGGGTTTAAGGGTGCCCCATCTTCCCAAGTCAGTGACCATGACTATCTAACCCTTCACGGCTTGTGGTTGTGAGGAAGTAGCCTCCTCGAGGCTGCACAACTTGACTTCCCCCACACGATCCACTTCACGACTCGTGAAGGACTTTACGGAACATGGGAGGGGTCCTGAGGTATACATAGTTTTTAAGAGCTAAGGTGAAGGTTTCCTAACTACTGGATCATAACAACGAGAGACACCACGGCTCGTGGAGCCTCGCAAGAAGGGATTTTTACTAGATCTAGAGTTTAGGGTTATCTTCAAATGATTATATATCTTATATAAAAATGACTTAGGTAAGTCATCACCAATAAAAATAAAGGAATCTGAGTCCTATTTCCAATGCCACAGAGTTTGCCCGATTCCCATATCAGAGTAAAAAGTTATGCCTAAAATAGTGAAGCACTGTCATGCTGAAATTCTTCACAAACCTTTTGACAGGACGTGGTGATAACGACGAGCATGAACGCCTTCTTCATGCCATTTCGGTTGTATCCAGTAAGGGGAGTTCCGGGCTCTTTTTTGAATTGTTTTAAATCAACTTTATGTCATTTTTCAAAACCCTAGGACCTATATATAGGTAATTTTAACGCCCAAAATTCACCTAATTAAGTCATTTATTCCATAAAACAAATAATTCCCAAAGTTCATCCTCCCCCAAAAAATCCCTCTCTACAAAACTCAAAGAAGAAGAAGAAGAAGAAGAAGAAGAAGAAGAAGAAGAAGAAGAAGAAGAAAAAGAAGAAGAAGAGGAGGATCAGAAAGAGGAGGATGAGGATGAGACAGAGGAGGAGGCGTAGGAAGAAGAAGAAGAGGAAGAAGAAAAAAAAAGGAGTAGAAAGAAGAGTAGGAAGAAGAGTCATAAGAAGAATCTAGGTGATTCACCATTTCCAACACACCTCATTACAATTCTAGGTGCAAATGATCTTTAGTTAGTATCTAACAAAGAGTTTGGGTAGAATCCCACAGAGAGACCTATGTTTTAAAATTCAATTAGAAAGTACAAACGTGGTCTAATCAGGTAGAGGAATAAAAATTATCAAAAAGACATTAATCAAATAAAAGGGTTGATACGAATGTTGGAGGGTTTTTTGTTTTTTAGTGATTAACTACAAAACACTAACAAGCAATTTAAAATAACAATAGGAAGTGGAATTCTTGGAATGTGCTCGATTATAGGAAAATTGTGATATATGGGTAATTGAAACTAATAAAAACCAATGAGTAGGTTAGACTATAAGGGAGATAGCTTTCCCTCGGATAACTGTCATGAATCAAGTGATTTATTTTGAACATCAACAAGAATGACAATGACGAACAACCCACACATTAATTCATCCATTCTTTCAAACTTGATAGGTAAGGTAGGGTTTAGGATTCACTCTCTCGAGCTCAACCCAATACCTTCAAATCCTTAATCAATAATCTTAGATCTAAAACCTCTAGTTTGAGCAAGCGAAGAACTAAAAAAATATAACTATATTTGCAACTACAATTCATAAATTGACCAAAAATTAATGATTAAACCTACTTTAGTTTAGCATTTAAACTAGTAATTTACAATACCCATAACCCTATTAAACAGATAACCATATGATCGCATCCTTAAGAATTGGAGTTTTAGCCAAACATCATAATAGGGTAAAAGCGGTTACCAAATCGATTATCCATCACCTGGTAAGAGTAATTTAGTCTTTAAAATGATTCAATTATCCAAAAATTTGAACCCACTTGATATCCAAATTGAATTTCAAAAATTCTTCAAGACTATTAAGAAACTATGAGAAACTCAAGAGAAAACAATGTGTATCTAATTTTGTCGCTATCATCCTTGTTTAGCTTATGTAAACATAATAAATAAAATCTTCAAAATCTGATTCACAAGTATCAAAATAATCCACGAAGGGCCATTAGGCAAACTAAGTTGGGTTCACCGAACAACTCGGCGAACCACACAATACTCTCATCTATCGCCTCTTTGTTTTAACATTCAACATTCTCAAGTATTGTAACTTTAGACAATCTCTCTCTACATCTTGGAAATACTCGTAGCTTCGTCAATGAATCCTCTTTGTCATTGACTTGGTTTCTTTAGGCTGTCAGATTAGCCACTTGGAGATCCGCCAAGTTCTCTTGGCAATCACTAGGCTATTCTTTCTTCATTTCTTTAGCTTGTTTTGTTCCTTTACACCTGTTCGTGTCATTTATTTATTCTTCAATACATATGCCAAAAAATCAAAACTTTAGCATCAGATTATGGCACAAATTATGCATTTGATGACACTAAATCAATATAAAGCAGCCCCAAAAGTGTCCAAGTATCACACTCACTAACACTGCCAACTTAAAATTTTGCTTATCCTCCAGTAAAACTCAAGATCAACTGTTCAAAAAGGATGTCTTTCATGTGTTTAATAATGTACCTTGGATAGGTATGTCTAATGGTGGTATCCCTTTAAAGTATAATAATGTTATTGAGAATGAAATACTCTATGGAAATGTAATGCTTAGTACCGAGTGGATATTGTAAGGTGGAAGCTCTGCCCATTTTAGACGGGGTTTCGATGAAAACATTTATTATCCTATAACTGTGTGCCCTCATACATTATACCTGGATCTATTTAAGCTAAAAATGTTACCGGTTCTTCCTTAGGCAAGTAGACAAACTCTTTTTGGTGTGCGACATGCCATTGGATTCCATAGTGTGCTCAAATGGTCTATGTCGGTTAGGTATTATTCTTATCATGTGAGTTATGTCCTATGGTTACTCAAGAAGTTATATGAAGTGTGGGTGGTAGTATAGGATGTCATTCATGCATTTCACGAGTAGACATTGAGAGGGATATGGTGTATTTGTCTAATGCCATACTGTCTAATAAAATGAATCTGCTCATAAAATGATACTAATGAGAATGTTGACTTAAATACTTAATGTAGTGATGAATTCTTAACTTAGAAACATTATTATGAGGTTATTTTTTGTGATGACTTATTAAATTTGAAATTTCCTTATCTAGGAGTATCAACAAAAGAACAGAATGAAGAAAGGTAAGAATGTTATGGTGGCATCAAAGTGGTGCTTAGTATGAATGGTATTATGGGATGCTATTTATTCATTGCAAAAGCATAACTTAGGGTTACTTAGATGATGATTTCAATGTGTTATAATGTCTTATATGATGTATATACTTATGTCTTATGTGTTTATACTACAGATGCATGATGATTTTTCAAACTTGTTAAAACATTGTTTAAACCAAAATGTCCTTTTTAACTTGATTTTTGCATGACTATCATATTTTATACATATTTTTGCAAACCCATATTTCTTTTACATATTTAAGAAGTGTAGGTTACAAATCTTATGGTGACTTCTACTGCTCATATCTTTGATTGATTTTGTCCAAAGCTAGTGGCGAGTAGCACAGTATTAAAAGTTTTCACGACATCATAATAATAAAACTCTTTATAAAACTAAGGAACAGTTCTCCTCATCACAAGCCAACTTAAAGACACATCTTAATATCTAAGGGTCAAGGCCCTTTACATAGAATGAGAAATACTAAGTTTTAGCATAAAGGAAAATACTAAAAGAAATATAGACTATGCCCTCAAACATATGAGCACATAACAATCTTGAGAGAATCGACTTCCACATCTTCGCCTTATAACAACCTTCCCTTGCCTTCCACCTATACTTATAGAAACGTAAAAGAGTATGGAGTTTGTACAAACATTGTACTAATTATGGCATTATGCAAAATAATGCTAAAAGAGGAAACTTTAGTTGAAACATACTTTTCATGCTTTTTTCATAAAACCATCATGAACCAAATTTCTAAACATCATCTAAACCATCATTTAGAAAATAAGGTAACATTTCCATACTTCTCAACATAAATCACATTTAACTGTAAACCCATATTATAATATAACCTCTTCCTATCCAAAGTTATCCTATGACTCACCTAGTTAAGATATGAAGAGACCGCCCATACAACCTCTTGTATACATACCTAATTTATCCTTAAGGTTACAAAGGATAAGCATACTTCATTATAACCCAACAAGTCAACATTAATTTACTAAAGACACTTAGAAGAATGATACATACATTTAAGTACTTCACATACGGACCATTATCTATGACAAACCCTAAGTTACACTTAGTGCAATGTGAATTAGCATCCCATACTACTACTCCCACTTAGTGCTCCTTAGGAACTACCCTAGACTAGGCACATCACATTCATCGTCTACATAGATTTCATCATAGAAGACAGATATCAATATACTTAATTAACCTTAGACATATAGTTAACATACTTCTTTTTATAAAGGTAACATACTTCATTGGCATCATATAGTGACTCATTCATACATTCTCGTAAAGGACATCAAAAACTCCTTCTAAATTTCTACTTGTGCATTTGATAGATAGCGTCTCGTTCCACAACCTACCCTAAGTAGTTCACCCTTAAGAAGACTTAGTTCATAAAATTAATTTGTGGGGGATAATTGTAACCAACTAGAACATGAGATAGACATGGAATCCTGGTATTGACCCCTAGCGGATGTGGAATCCCTACTTGCGTAAGGTAGGGTCATATTCTTAGCCTTTACATGAATCTCAAATAGTTATACCTATGCGGGAACATAGTTAAGGTATAAGGAGATTGATACTAAGTAACTCATTCTAAACTAATGAGTAGCACTCATCTCAAGAGGTACATTTGGATAAAACATCTCTACTCATGAAGTGTACCCACCCCTTTTTCAAATCCTCTTGGTGCTAAGCATTACTCCCCCATGGAGTCTTAAACATTCATAGACAATAGTTTAAGGGATAGATATTAATTACAACATATCAACTATCAAAGAGTACTTTTCCTAGAGGTTACTCTTGAACACCATATCTCAACTTACGAAGGATATCAAACCTCCAACCTATCTTAGGAAGATCTTCGGAATAGTGAGGTTGCTACTAAACACTTCATCTCAACTCATGAAGAGTGTTCACCCCAAAATCCCCTTTATCATTACTAAAGTTCTTTAGGAATAGTAGGGAATGGTGTGGAAACTTCATCTACTCACGGAGAGTGTCGACCCTTTAATCCCCCATTTCAATCATAACTTCAAAGTATATGTGTGAGAGTACATGTGAGAACACCTTCCACATAATACCTATCATGCATAACATTGATTTATAATCATGTGCACCTTACATTCATCAAAATCACACACTATCACGCTTCACATATACATATACTTCATTTAGATATAGTATCAGCAAGACACACAATCTCATCTTCATAAGACCTCACATGCATATTTATCATAACTTCACTTCTCTTCACATTCAATGCCTTCAAGGATATAAATACAATTCACATATATAATCATGTACTTCAATTGAACACCGCCACCATAAGTACACCATACCATTCAAGATAAATTCAACAGGAACTAAGCAATACAGAATAACTTACCCCTCATTCAATATTGCCCCACCTCTTCTAAATTTCTCCAATAATTCATCATAATATAGAATTTGAAGCAGTAGCTAATCATAATTTAACATAAATAAACAATAGTTCTAACATTATCTAATCATGTTCAACAAACCCAATTCATAAGTCAAAAGTTGAGAATTTACATGAGCATAGTTTCATTGAGTGTTTGACATTAAAATCATCAACTACCATAAATAATATCATATTTAATCCATTAAAACGATTTCATGCATGAACCCATTTTTAGAATTCGATATCGAAGAATTTAGGATTTTTAACCTTTTTGAGAAGCTTTTGAAATGGCTCCTTGAATGAACGAAGATTAAAGGATGAAATATCATTCCTTTATTAATGAAAATCATACGAAATTCGGTGAATAAATCAGCCAGTAACTTTAATCCAAGAACTACCTTGAGTTTTAGCTTCAAGGGGGTTTTAGAGAGCTTTTCTTGAGGGAGTTTTGTTTTTGAAAAGAGAAGCAAAAAGTTAGGTATTAGTATGTAAACCCTCTTAAAATACCTAATTGAAAATTAAATAACCATTCATACATCATAAAATTCATGGGGTGAAGTTAGTAAAACACTCTAAGTTTGGACGAATTTCACAAACAGTTTGCAGCGTGACAAACGACGAACCCTAGATACGGGGTGTCATTGATCTATGGACCGTATTTATGGATCATTTTTTGGTTTATATAATGGTTTCATGTGGCTAATATCCCACCACTAAGTGTGGATATACGCCCCCAAACGACATAATGTCGTTCAACCTATTGTTTGTTGATGAGGGGCGTCATTGTAACACACCTTAAATTTCATGACATACAATAGAGCCTTATATGTTGAAAAAAATGATAATAGAAATAAATAAGTGTAAATAATTTTTTTGAGATGTTTCGGAGCCTTAGCATTAAAGAAAAGCCTTAACAGTCGAAAACTAGAAAAAATTTAACTAGTTGACGTCTATAGGTTTGCTGAAGGTTTTAGATGGTCACATGGAGTCCAAAACTTGTAAAATAACTTTAAATGGGTAAAAATAGTATATAGTTTGAAAACATTTAGGTGATACCCCCCAAGGATCACCTAAGGGGTTCACGAAGGGACCCCACATTGGACCAAGCAAGCTGCCAAGAGGCAGCAGCTTTTGTTCTTGGATGGAACAAGTCCACGTCCCGGACTTGATTAACCCAAAAGAAAAATTCAATCTCGCATCATGGTCAGGTCGCAAACTCCATTATCCTGAAAAATAATTTTGAAAATCTTATGAAAATAGCCATGCGACAGAAATTTGTAACCCGACGAAAAATCTGAAAATAGAATTCGAGTTTGACTTCATTAAAGGGTCAAATTAATTGAGAGATATTTTGGATATTTCATAGGGGGAATATATATTGAGTTCCCATCAGCTTTTCCTCACATTTACTCACTCAAAATAAACCCCAAATCAAAACCCATTAGCTCTCACTTCTCTCTATTTTCTCTCTCTATTCAACCTCCATTGAAGAAGCTTGAATAACAATACCAAATACCTCAAGTTTTTACTCAATTTAGTAATGATTCTTTCATAAGGTATGGCTTCTTTCACTCTTGGGATTCCTTTCCCCAAGAGGTCCTTCAAAAGGTGATTTCTAAAATCCCCCGAAAACAAGGGTTTTTCTCCTCACATGGGTTTTCTTTCTAAAACTGAATTGTGATGAATTATGTTGTTTAAGTGTGAATTAGTGGATAATTGATGAATTCATATGAGTTTTCACTGGACCCATGTCTTTCCTCCAAATTCCTAATTTCTTGGATTGGTTAAGGTGAATTAATAAGAGTGATGAACATGTCAATTATTTACTTTGATTTATTTATGATAATACTTCATGAATTTCCTATTTCATATGTTGGTTGTGAGTTATTGGGTGTTGAAGTATGAATTCCCAAGAAGGGCAATGAGTTATGGTCTTGATTCTCCTTTGCTCTCAATTATGCAAGGTAAAATCTACTTATGTGGTGGTGGTGATATAGCTAATTGTGTTGTTGTGATGTTGGTGATAAGAATCCATCATCCCTAAACCTAGATTCATAAATTAGATATTTAATATTTAATTATATTATGATTTATTATTATATGATTGAATGTAATCTCTCATGATTATGATAATGTATCTAAAGTGAAAGGATAGTTCTCACTTGTGATCACCTATGATTTATTATGTACGGATGTTTACATAAGGGTCTAGAAGAAGCTATTGTGAACTTGGATGATGTCATGAGAGTATCACTAAAATGAATAATTGCTTATCACTTAAAGGTCATGTAAATGAGATGGAGGTCTCACGTTAGTAAATCCATCCTCCCACATGGGTTCCTCATGTTAGTAAGTCCGGATTGCCAAATTATGTGTTGTCTTAGGAGGTGGAAACATCCAGGTTAGTAAGTCATGGTTTCTAGAAACAATTTCCTAGACCCTTAACTATGTGAACACATAGGACTATAGCTTAGTGGATCAACCTAGATAGCTATGTACAAATGGTTACACCTTAGGAAGGTGTTAGCCCTCTCTTTTCGGTGTGGGAGTAGAACACCGGATTCTATGTAGATCACTTAGTCTCATGTGTGTTGTTGCAATTCATTCCATAACATAACAGTAAACGAATAATTTTAGTATGTGAACTCTTATTGGGTTTGTCTTGAAGGCTTCTACGTAGGGTAAGGGAGGGTGTGTAACTTCTCTTACTCATTGCACATGTGGGATCCAATAGAATGATTCAAGTAGTGTTCTTTTATGATTATGATTTTTATTATGATTATGTTGATAACCTATGACTAGTATTGATATATGAAGCATGTAATATATATGAGAAGATGTTGTAAGTATGAAAGGGGTTGCCTAATGTGATCCATAGCCTTGGATAGGGTTATGGGGCTTTATTCTTAGCATTGCACAAGTATTGCTTGAGTTACATATATGTTGATATGATCATGATGTTCCTTATATGTGTATATTGAATTGTTCGTTATTGTGCATAGTTTTGACAAAATTTTAAATTTTCTCATGCATTAACAATTTTTATGCATAGAGACCATACCTAGTACAAGTGTTTTGTACTAACCATATATATTCCGTTTTTCTAAACAATAAGGTTCGCTCAATTGGGGTATCATTGACGATAAAACAAGAAGGCTTGACCCAGACTCTCCAATTTTTGGTATGCCCTCTAGTCCGAGGATACTACCACACACTCTATCTTAGTAGTACTTGTATTGACTAATAAACATTCATTTCTTTCTTATTGTTGAAGATATTGGTGTAAGCCCTATGTGGCAATTATGAATTTGTGCAAGGGCTTTGCCCGGATTATTTGACTTCGTTTAGATTGTTGATATAAAACAAAGATTTAGACTAAATTCCTATTTTTGTTTTGTTGTGTATGCCAGAAGCCTATGTATGCTTCCTATGTAGAGGTCTATATAAACCTCTTTGCTATAGAAATAAAAGTTTTAATTTTCCACGTTTTTAACCTATGATATGCTTTGACGAAGGCGAAGATTCTTGTCTTATTCCTCTTCGAGGACAATAACGCCGGTAACGACTAGGGTGTAGATGTAAGTCATTTGGGCAATGTTTGGCAATTTTGTTGCAACGTCTTGGGTCCTCCTTAAGGACACTTAGGGTGGTCCTTGGGGAGTCGTATCCGGACTTTAAATCCCTATACATAGTAATCTATTTCTTAGTGTCCTCTCAAATATTTTTGGACTCCAAACAACACACCAAACATGTCAAGGCATACTAGGACACATGCAAGCACATAGACGTCTAGTCGTCGAACGGTTTGGTTGACCCTTCTTGTTTGACTTCAAAACACACCAAACTGACCTTAAACATTAAAACTCATTATTTTAATACATATTTAACTTATGAAAGACATGTGAAACTCTAGTTTTACCCATTGTATTTTTAGGTTCGTTACACAAACACATAAGAGAATGATGGAAATATATGACTTACTAATATAAAATGAATGTAATTTAATAGAAGAAAAATGACAAAATTAACCATCCATACATTCTTTTACTGAAAATAATAGTGTCTCCCAATCAACAAGCTGGAATTCTTAGCTACAACTTTGCACGTTAGCCTTCATAAAAGTTCCAGCAATTTCAATTCTCTTTTCTTCAGAACTGTCATATTGTTTGTCATCACATACAATCTTGATAAAGTGTACGTCATTATGCACCGGTTGAGGATTTTTAGTATCGTTTGGGGTCATCATTTTGAACTACAATCGTCGTCATTTGAATCATCTATTACCTTTCTTATTAAATAATGACAATTTTTAGTAATGCGCCTTGGACTCCGTGTTGTATGAATGAACCCTTTTGCATGTTCATCAACGTAATTTTGAGGAATGACCCTATCATACTCAAGCATTTCAATTTCTCAAATAGGCTTGTGTAAGAATTGTGAAAAAAATTTCATAGGTCTTGGACCTCCTTCAAGTGCTTGTCTTGGAGGGGTATTATAAGGTGCTCAAAAATTTTTGAGAAGAAGGACAAATATTTTGATTTGTTGGTGTTCACAACTGATGATAGTTTGGTTGATATACATTGGTTGTGTATCTTAGACTACATATTGAGGTGGGATAATAGAGTATCTTTTGTATTGTATGGGGATATAGTGATAAAATTGAGGTGGTGGTGACCTGTTGATAAATTGGACCTCTTGGATCTTGTTGTGTTTCTAGCAAAACATTTCCTACATCCTCGTTCATTTTCTTTCCCTAAGCATCCCTAATAGATTTTAACCACCTATGTTGTAGATTTCAAGGTAGTTTGACGTACAATTTTTCCACACTTGATGTCATTTTTCAACACTTTACCAATCGTAATAAATCCGTGAATATTTTTCCCACAAGGTAAAGTAAACCATGAACATAGTCTTGTTCTTGCGATGGAGTAAAACACCAATTAATTTAGACTCTTTCATTTGAGGCGTAACCTTAGTAGCTTTCTCCCTCACCTAATATCATATTCACAAAAAATTTTGTGATATTTCCTCATGTTGACTAGTGAAGTACGATCTAGATCTTTGTCAATGTTCTATTGAAATTGTTGAACAAAACATCTAGAGCCAAAGCATTCCATGTATGTCAGTTAGAAGTATCCTGATTTATTAACCATTCTGAGCCAATTCCCATCAAAACTTTCCCAAAATAAGTCATAAGCAATTCGTCATTGCTTCCAGCCCCTCTATGTATACTACAATATCTCTTTAAAATAACTATAGGTCCCCATGTCCATCATAATTCTCAAACTTTGTAGCTTTGGAATCAACGGGCAAATGAATGTGGTAAACATACACAAATCATTGAATGATCGAGCTTTTTAATTTATCCAAGCTTCATACAATTCTCTTTTTTTCGTATTAACATCCTATCTGCTGTTTGTGCCATTGATTCTTGTGACATCATGTGATTTTGGAAATCCTCATTTTCTAACTATCTTCACCCTTTGCGGGTAATTTTATCTTTCCCTTTTGACCAGTGTCGTAGGAATTAGATGTAAGTTTAACCACAAACCACAAACAAACCTCCTTAAGTTAATTGTGTGCATGGATAATATAAATTTGTTGGGGTGAGATCTTCTTCAATTATATCCACTTATTGCACGTCATACATACACAAGTCTTTCTATTTATTGGATGAGTTAAGAAAGTCTGTTATTTAATCCTTACTAACTCAACTCTATTTATTTCATATTATTATATATTATTTATTTATAGTTTTTTTTTGTTTTAACTTTTAAGATAAAAATTTTGTTTTCTTGATTTGCAGAAAGAAAATTAATAAACATTCCATTTTTTAAATCTTGCAGTTCATGCTAAAATGAGATAAAAAATAAACAAAGAAATTTTTTTCGACTTTTCGCTTAACAAAAAACTTTAATTTTTTAAGAAGAAGAAAAAAAAATTGTCCAATAAAGAATACAACCCCTTTTTTAAAAAATTTTTGATGAAGAATTTACTTAAAATAATTTAATAAAAATTACAGAACCCAATGAGAGTTGCATACGTATCTTCTCATCAACAACAAAAACAACTACAACTACAACAACAACAATAACAACAACAGCAACAA
>JAKWIY010003052.1:21760516-21794150 GCA_027704805.1 Solanum corneliomulleri
TGGAGGTCCGAAATTGGGTGTCAACGGTGTTCCATGTTTCCGTGAGTGAGGATGCATGTGAGTTCATTCTAGATAATATGAGAGGCTTCATAATTTTGGACTTTTCAACTTAAACGTGAGGCTAAGTAGTGGTCGAGAGCTTATGTAGAGTGCAGATCTTCATCTTTACCCCCACTACTTGAAACAAGTTTCATGCTCTGTTCTTGGAGAGGTATGTGCCCCATACTTTGAGAGATATCAATAATGATGAGTTTATTGCTTTGGAACAAGGTGGAATGTCTAATTATGAGGCTAAGTTCCATAATCTTTGTCTAGATATTATGCTACACAATTGGTGACTCAGAGGAGCATAGGATTCGTTTATTTGTTAAAGGACTATGTTCAGAGTTGTAAGTATTGACTGTTCATATGAACTCTGCATAAAAAAGCTTCATTGAGGTGACTGGTTTTGTAAAAAAGGTAAAACCAATTTGACATGATGGGCATGCTAAGGCTTTGGATAAGAAAACTAAGAATATATGTAACTTTGAGGTTTTTACTCCAGAGGTTTAGGGAAGCCGAAACTTGTAGCCTAGAAAATCTAGTTTGCTATGCTCGCTTCTGCTAGTAATTACTCGAGAACTGCACCTCAAAGTTTTAATTTAGGATACCAAGGGAGCCACATCTTAAGCATGCAGCAGACCTTCTTTTGATTGCACTTGTTATAATTGTGGAGAACATAGGAATATGAGGAGAGATTGTCCCCACTCGTGCATGTTGAATTCAGTACAGTAGCAAGCTCGAGCAGTGGTACCCGTCGGCAATAGTAATATTGTTCGAGGACGTACACAAGATGAGAGAGGAGGAAATCAATAATGTTATTGAGGTTGGTAAATAGTAATGCATGTAGAGGTAAAGTTCAACTAGGGGCTAGTCTTTGTCCTCAAAAAGGACGACAACCCCGGTTACATCTAGGGGTAAACTCGGATGTGACAAACTTGGTATCAGAGCTCATGGTTGAATATCGTAAAGTTATGTCTCTCTCTACCATGTCTATGTAGGTTTGTATTCATAATTGTGAAGCGCGCCACACTTATGAATAGGAACCTATGTGATGCCTAGGAATTACTCTTTTTCTTGGAAATCCTATATCGTGCCGATAGAGTATACTTATGGTGTGTTTTTGCATCTAATCCTATTGTTGTGCTTATAGGAAGAATGAACACTCGAATAAATGCAGCTCAAAAATTCGAAGAGGAAATTACCAATGCACGAGCTCCTCCCATGGTGATCAAGTTCCTCCACTTGAAGAAGGTTCTAACATGTAGCAAGCACCGATTTATCTTTCTCCTTTGATGGATGAGAATATAAGAACTGCTCTTCTTAGAATATCCCAAGCTATCACCACTCAAGCACAAGCAGCCAGAGCTCAAGCAAATCGGGAGGTTGTGCTCCGTCCTCATCAAGAAGTCACTACTATGGCTTCTCATCTAAGGGACTTCACTAGGATAAACCCTCCTTCTTTCTACGGGTCTAAAGTTGATGAAAACCCCCAAGAATTCATCAATAAAGTCTATAAGATACTTTTGGCTATGGGGTTGTCCATAAGTGAGAAGGCCGAGTTGGCCACTTATCAACTTAAGGACATGGAGCAAGCATGATTTGTGCAATGGAGGGATAATAGGCTCTTGAGAAGTGGTACTTTGACTTGGGAGATCTTCAAGAAGACTTTTCTTAATCGGTTATTTCCTAGGAACATGAGGGAGGAAAAAGTTGTGGAGTTCATTAACCTTCGCCAAAGAGATATGAGTGTTCATGAATACTCTTTGAAATTCACTAAGTTGTGTTCATTAACCTTCACCAAAGAGGTATGAGTGTTCATGAATACTCTTAGAAAATTCACTAAGTTGTCTAAATGTGCTCCTGCTTTGGTTTACGATCCTAGAGATGAAATGAGCCGCTTTTTGACGGGGGTGTCTGATGATTTGCAAGAGGAGTGTCATTCGTCTATGCTACATGACAACATGAACAATTATCATCTTATCGTGCATGCCAAACCTATAGAAGAGTCAAGAGCTAGGAGGAAGAGTAATGATGCTAAGATTACAAGATCTTTTTATGGAGGATGTTCAAAGAATAGGCTTGCGATACAAGAAAATCCTAGATTTAAGAAGCAGGTTTCAAGCCAAGTCCCTTCCATTTCCCAAAAGCTAGTGGTGATAGGGTGTATAACCCTAAATTCAAGAAGGTAAAAGGTACTAATTCACCAAGCGAGAAGCCAACTTGTGGAAAGTATGGCTAGAAACACTATGGTGATTTCCTTAAGGGGACGAATAATTGTTTTGGTTGTGGCAAGGGCGGGCACAAGGTTAGGGATTGCCCTAATGTGAGGATTCAAGACAAGGGTAGTGGTCAAGATCAAGCAAGTTGTTCTAATGAGACACCAAAGAAGAACTACCTCTATGCACTCTAGGGGTGAGCAAGAGACTTCTCTTGACGTGGTGACCGGTATGTCGAAAGTCTTTTATTTTGATGTGTATGCCTTACATGATCCTGGTGCTACTTTATCCTTTGTTACTCCTCTAGTAGCCAAAAATTTTGATATTATGCCCTGATATTTTGCATGAATCTTTTATAGTATCTACTTCGATGGGTGAGTCGGTTGTTACAAAAAGGGTGTATAGAAATTGTCCAACAATTTTTCCCAATGGAGTTTTATTATGTTGATCTAGTATAACTCGATATGATTTATTTTGATGTTATATTGGGTATGGATTGGGTGCATGATTGTTTTTGCTTCTAATGATTGTAGGACAACACTGGTGAAGTTTAACTTTCCAAATGAACTTGTTGTAGAGTTGAATAGGGATATTCTATTCCTAGATGTCGTTTTATATCTTGTTTAAAAGTATGCAAAATAATATCTAAAGGTCGTCTATACCCTATTGTAAGATTCCAAGATCTAGACTCCAAAATTCCTCCCATTGAGTCGGTCCTCGTAGTGAGTGAATTTTTCTAGAGGTTTTTCCTAATGGCCTTTCCGGTATTCCTCCTGAATGGGAAATTGATTTTGGCATTGATGTGCTACCGGATAGGAATCCCATTTCAATTCCTTCTTATCAGATGGCCCCAACAGAATTGAAAGAGTTAAAGACATAACTCAAGGATTTACTAGAAAAAGGCTTCATACGATCTAGTATTTCTCCATGCGGTGCTCCGGTTTTGTTTGTCAAGAACAAGGATACATACTTCAGAATGTGTATTGATTACCGCCAACTCAACAAGGTCACCATTAAGAATAAGTACCCTCTCCCTCGGATTGATGACTTGTTTGATCAACTCCAAGGGGCGAACTACTTTTCAAAACTTGACTTGAGATCAGGGAATCACCAACTTAGGGTGAGAAATGAGGATGTACCATAGACGACCTTTTGGACTAGGTATTGGCACTATGATTTCTTTATAATGTCTTTTGGTCTCACTAATGCTCTGGCGGTGTTTATGGACCTAATGAATAGAGTGTTTAGAAATTACCTAGATTAATTTGTCATTGTTTTCATTGACAATATCTTGGTATAGTCGAAAAATTGAGGGTGGTCACATGGGTCATTTGAGATTTGTATTACAAACCCTTAAAGAACATCAATTGTTTGGTTGAGGTTGGTGACATTTCTTGGGCACATAATCTCTAGTGAGGGAGTTCAGGTAGACCCAAAGAAAATGGAGGCGGTGAAGATTTTGCCTAGACCATTGACTCCAACCAAAATTATGAGTTTCTTGGGTCTAGCTTGTTATTATCCAAGGTTCGATGATGTTTTTGCGTCCATTGGATCTCACTTGACTACTTTGACCCAAAAGTTTAGAAATTTCAATGGTCGGAGGCATGTGAGAAAACTTTCCAATTGTTGAAAGAAAGGCTTACTTCCGCTACGGTGTTGACCTTACCGAAGGGTACAAAGGGGTTTCTTGTGTATTGTGATGCATCCCGTGTAGGTTTAGGGTGTGTGCTTATGCAACATGAGAAAGTGATAGCCTATGACTCTAGGAAACTAAAGGTACATGAGCGAAATTATCCCACTCATGACCTTGAGTTAGTGGTCGTGGTGTTTCCTTTGAAAATTTGGAGGCATTACTTGTATGGGATTGATGTTGATGTCTTTATCGACCATAAGAGTCTCCAATATGTGTTTACCCAAAAGGATATGAACCTTCGGCAAAGGAGGTGATTAGCATTTTTGAAAGATTATGACATGAGTATCCTCTATCACCCCGACAAGGCTAATGTAGTTGTGGATGACCTAAGTTGTATGACTATGGGTAGCGTATCCCACATTGATGAAGCCAAGAAATACCTAGTACGGGATGTACACAGTTTGTCTAGGTTGGGGGTGAGAGTAGAAGCTTTTTTGGATGGTAAGTTCATGGTCCATGATAACTCCGAGTCATCATTGGTGGTTGAGGTGACTTCCAAGAAACAACTTGAGAAATTCTTGATGTAGTTGAAGGAAACGGTCCTCGGCAAGATTAATAAGGCATCTTCCCTAGGGGGATGGTATTTTATGGTGCCAAGGGATATTATCTCTTCCATGGTTGATGGGTTGAGGGACTGGATCCTAGAAGAAGCCCACGCGTCCTGGTACTAAATTCATCTTTGTTCGGAAAATATGTAACATGACCTTAGGGAAATTTTTTAGTGGGAACGTATGAAAAAAGACATAGCGGAGTTTGTCGCTAAGTATCCAAATTGCCATTAAGTAAGAGTCGAACATCAAAATCCGGGTGGCTTACTATAAGATATCCAAGTTCCTACTTGGAATTGGGAACACATCCATATGGACTTAGTAGTGGCTTTATATCGGACTAAAAAGTCATATTATTCCATATGGATGGTTGTGGATAGGTTGACTAAGTCCGTTCGCTTTATTCCCATCAAGTCTACTTAATTGGCGGAAGATTATGCTAGGATCTTCATAGATGAGATTGTGTGTCTCCATGGTATTCTATTATCCATCATATAAGATCGGGGTGCAAACTTAACATATAGGTTTTGAAGATTATTCCAAAAATGGTAGGGTACTAAAGTGAAGTTGAGTACCACTTTTCATCCCCAAATGGATGGTCAAGCGGAACACACTATTCAAACCCTTGAGGATATGCTTAGGGATTGTATTATCAATTTTAAAGGAAAATGGGATAAAAATTTCCATTGGTGGAGTTCGCTTATAAGAATAGTTTTCATCATCCATTTCCATGGATCCCGATGAAGCCTTGTATGGTAGGATATGTTGGTCTCCTATTGGATGGTTTGAAGTGGGTGAGCCTTCACTTCTTTGTCCTGATTTGGTTTATAAGTCTTTGAAAAAGGTTCATATCATAAGGAATCGGTTGCAGAAGGACTATAGTCGGCAAAATTCTTATGACGATCATAGGAAAAAGGATTTGGAGTTTGAAGAAGGTGATAAAGTGTATTTGAAAATTTCACCAATGAATGTGGTGGTTAGATTTGGCAAAAAAGGGAAGTTGAGTCCTAGTTATGTGGGTCCCTATGAAATCTTGCAAAGGGTTGGTAAGGCTGCCTATGAATTGAAACTTCCCAGTGAATTGACTTCGGTTCATCCAATTTTACATGTTTCTATGTTTAAGGAGTGTATGGGTGATCCCGAGTCCATTCTTTCTATTTAGGGTCTTGATGTCAAGGATAACTTCTCTTATGATGAAGTTCCTATTCAAAATCTTTATAGATAAGTCAAGAAGTGGTTTCCTTAAAGATGTTATGGAAGAATCACTTAGTAGAGGGTGCAACATGGGAGGCCGAGGCCGACATGAAGTCCCGTTACGCTCATCTTTTTGATAAGTAAGGTTAGATATTCTTTTTGATAATATAAATATGACTAGGCATTGAATTTTCATGATTTTGGTGAAGCCATACAAAAATGTGCTTTTTAGTTGCACTACAGTGAAATTAACACTTAAACTTGAAATTTTACCTTTTTTGTTTATTTGAGTTATGTTGTGCATTTTGAAATGGTAAGTCTTTATGAAATGATATGTAGCATGTTGTTAAGTGAAACTTTGTGCTAATCGACTCATGAAATGATTGTTGAGCTCATGTGTGTTTTGAGAAGGAAATACCTCATGATGAAGTGTTTTGGAGCCTATGTGAGATAATTGGAGTTTTGAAATTTTCCTTTTTGAAATGATATGATTTATGTTGATTTGATATTGTTGATTGGGTTGGATACTAGTCTTGACTTTATTCTTTCTTTCAAAAGTGTTTTAGTGTTATCGTGGACAAATGTTCCTGGGGGATAATGTAACACATTGAAAATCCGAGACGAGGCTTAGAACCTAACATAGGTTCCATGGAGTATGAACATTGTTTTAAGATCTATTTTAATTAATATAGGTCATTTAGGATGTTTAAGAACAAAAACGTCCAGAACATCCATAACGTCTGGAAGTTGGTTCAAAGGGGTACTAGTGCGCCTTAGCCTATTTGACTTGTTTTTAGGAGTCGTAAATTTATGGAAAGTTGTGAAATGGTAGCTAACATGTGTTTAAGGTGATTCATGATCGAAACGTCCGGGTACGACTCCCCAAGGACCGACCAAGGGCCCTTGAGGAGAACCTATACAGGTTAAGGCAACACTGCCTAGGCAGTGTGCATAGACGGGACAATCCACGGTCCATGTGTAGACTGACGAGGCGTCGATGCCACCGTCATCTCTCACTTATCCCATTCTTTGAAGACCTTTACCTGCACAGTCTCTTAACGGATCGACGAATATGCAGCACGGAGGGAGGCTTGGTCCCTCGACTAACCCACGATCCATCGATCGTGGTGTCATCTGTGATACTGCAAATTTCCTGCACATTTTAAGTTAGTCTCATTTAATTGATTAATGGGTTAGGTGGTTAGTTAGTGGTTTAAGGGAGTCTAATTAAGTTGATTAATCCCCAATATAAATACCCCAACCCTCATTAATCTTAACAGAACTCACAAAATAAACTATTTTCTTTCTCTCTCTATTGGAAACCACCATTGAAGACAGAGGGGGAGGTTTTGGGGGATTTAAAGGGATAAATTAACCATAAAATCATCATCAAACATTAAGTTATGGAATCTAATTCACCTTTTAGACTCTGTCCTCTAAGGGTTCCTTCAAAAAGGATTTCAAAAGCTGAGTTTTCATGTGGGTTTCATCAAATTACAAAATTGATGATGTGAAGTGAGTTTTTCGTGATTTCTTTAGGATATAATGGATCGATTAAGATGTAATTTAAATTGATTATGATCAGTTGTGATGTTTTCGTTCAATTTGAATATATGATCCTTAACCCTTAACCATAGGTTTGATCTTGATGTAAATTGGGTTGTGAATGATTCAATTATCTTGATTATGGGTTAAATCACTATTGAATGATTATTTTACACCAGTCTTTATCTAATGGGAATGAATTGTAGTCTTTCATGCTAATCTTGAGAAGTGATCGAGGTTACAGATATTGGCCTAAGTAATCTTGTTTTAAGCATTGATATGGTATTGAATTACAGTGTAGTGACTCTTCTAGTAATTTTATCATGTTGATTATTGAATTATGATGTTGAATATCTAAATTGGATTGAGTTTAGGGATTTATGGTAAGGCCTTGATGATTAACTATGAAAGAGACTTGGTAAGTGTTAGAATCTCTATCTTTACTCCCAATTGTAATTAAATGTGGTTAAGTCATGATGTTATATTGGAGTATGGCTTATATTTGGATGATATGGTGGTATGATGTTGAATTGAAATGTCTTTATTATAGTTTAGAGGTTGACTAAGATGTAAATACTATAAGAATGGTAATGTATACCAATGTGCCTTATTATGAACTGATATGTAATGTCTTAACCTCACCTATATGAAATGTGATGAACGGACTTATACTCATACATTCTTATTGAGCTATTGATGATTATTATTATACAAAAAGGTAGACCCTAAGACCTAAACTAATCTATGACTGATAATTAAAGGCTTAAAGACATTTCAAAAAGGAACTCTAGCTTAGCACAAGCGAACTAGATTGACGAGCGTCCCTTCCGACATAGGGAAGGTAGGAGAACTAAATTACTCTTAAGATTGGAGACTATAATGCATGGCGCATAAAGAGGGTCCCAACTATTTCTCATAATTCTTGAACTATATTGCCCTCATAGGAATACTAGCTAGTGGATCCACGTAGTTTCTATGTTTCATGTTTTGATACTACCTTGGCAAGTAGTCCTTCGACTTTCAGTGTAGAGTTTCATGACACCAGATTTCATACTAGCTCATGAGGTCTATGTCTGTTAGGGAAAGATGTTCCCAAAAGATAAAATGAATTAAAGGATTTGAACTTTAACTTTGATAACCTAAGGGGTCTAGGTTAGTCTAGGTAGGGGTATGAGACTCTACCTAAGCATTGCACAAGTTAACCTTGAGGGGAGTCTAGGAGGATGTTCTTATATATGTTTATTTTATTATGATATATGATATGTACATGATGAACTTGCATATTGTTGGTACTATATGTTGATTAGTTCACTTAAGAGTATGCATTGGGTTATATTGTTAACATAAGATGAAATGTATATCTAAATGATTTATTACGTGAAGTTAGACATTGGTTATGGTTTCTTGTTGAGGCTACTTGATTGAGTAAGGTTATGGGGCTTTGCTTGGTCATTGCACTTGTTGACTTTATAAGGATTCATGAGTAGTTGTCTGGCTTATTATGATATAATTGACTCTTCTTTATACATATGATATTATTCCTTGATGATACCGTTGTAGTAAATCATGGGCTCAAGTATGTTGGGATACATATTACTTGTTTGAGTTAGTAAGCATGTTTTGTAGGTTAGTATGACTTGCTTGATTTTGCATTAGACTTTTAAAAGGGGTAAAATGACATGCTTTGACTAAATGTCCCTTTTTAACATGTTTGCTATTATATGTGCATATGGTATCATACTTAGTACATGTGGATTATTAACCCCATTTTCTTCATTTTTCCCAAACATTTTAGGTTCTGGTTGTTGAAGACTCATCGCGGACGACTTGAAGAAGGCGTGGATACTCTGTATCATCCAAGTGAGTAGGTCCTCACTTTTTGAGGGAGATGTCAATATCTTGACTATGAAGTTCTTTTGCATTTCTAAGACTTTTATGTTCATTCAACTTTCATTGTGTACGACTTGTATAAGCCTATATGTGGCTTCTTTACATTTGATGTAGGCCTATGCCCATATTGTGATGATCGTTTAGATGGTATGAGAGGAGAAATCTTTTAGAATATTTTTCTATCTTACATATATGTATGTGCAATAAAAGTAGAAGGCTATGTAACCTTCCTATACAAAGGGTCTATGTATACTTGATACGACTATATGTTATGTGTATGTAGAGGTCTATCTAAACCTCCAAATAGAAGTAATGAAAGTTTTAAATTTTTCTGCATTTTTTTACCTATGAATGTAATGACATGAGAATAAGGAGCTAGTCTTTGTCCTCAAAGAGGAAGCTGATACCGATTACGTTTAGGGGGTAAACCCGGATGTTAAATTACTTTTTCAAACTTTCAACCAATTTAGCAAGGCCCTAATGTCTAGAAAAGAATTGAATTAGAATTTCTTGATTTTGAACAAAAATTCTCACAAAAGATTTAGCAGAAATTTTTTTGCAGTATTCAATTATTGATCACTGTTAAATTTTATCTTTAGTTTAGGTCTTAATATTATTGAAGAACTCGTAGAATTGAAAATAAATAGTTTTTGGTTGAAACTTTGAGGACAAGTTGCCTAATTATTTATCTTTTGGATATAAAGATTTTGCTCTTAACTGTAACATTTCATATCATTTGTTCTTTTTGTTGCTTTATATTGTCTTCAGTTATGGGTTTTGTGCTAGAAATAAGCATTTCCTTTCGATCATTGATTTCTTTATTAATTTTTAGTTTGATTCCATGCTTTTATTCATGGAAGGAGTTCTGTATAATTTTCATGTTTTAATTTATTATTTGAGAGTGTGCTGTAAGATTTACCTTAAATCTTAGCGAGTTGCTCGAAAGAGAATCCATGAATTGGAAATTTTCATTGATAATCACATTTTAGCATTGAATCTTGAGGTTTCTCTAATGAGAGATTTAAGTCTTCATTCTTAACTGCATGTCTTTCTTGAAATAGTGGTAAAATTTTAAGGTATTACATGTTTTGTTGTAATACAAGTCTGCGACAGAAAGGACGTTTCATGATATAGTATAAATGAGATAAAAATAAGATTTGTATTGTTGAAAATGCCCTAGCCTACCTGTGATTGAATTAGCAGGTCTTGAGATTTCAATGGATTATTAAATGAGGGTTGTATTCCAAACTTAATCCTTGCTTTATTTTTTTATTTTCACAATCGAAATTTTTTTAGCTTCACATCCACCTTTTGATAATTGTGTATCATGATGTTTTGATGAAACTAGTAGCTTGTATTTCTTTGTCTTTACAACTATCGATAAATTGTTCCTATTGGGATTTAACCACGGATCTCTTGTTGGGTATTTTTATTTCTAACAACCTCTAATTCATTAGATGATTTTGAGAGTGATTTGAGGGTTATTGAAATTGGTGCCATTAACGGGAACCATTAAGCGTATTGAATTTGGTAATGATTTATAATTTACTTCTTTATATCTAAATAATGAATAGTTGTCATTACTTTTTTTATTTGTGTTATCTCTTCAATGGATAATAATAAAATTCTTCAGTTTGTGAGCCCTGTGAGGATAGCCCATTGCCCTGTCTTGAAGAAAAATGGGTTGAGATAATCACTGATAAGCAATTGGGTCTATGTAATGGTTCCAATCCAATAACATTCCAAGATGCAAAAATCACTCACTTGGAGGCCAACGATTATGAAAGTCATTGCTCAAATGACCTAGAGAGCTTCTTTTCTTTCCTAATTCTCCAAAGCAAAAAAAATGACTTGAGGTCTGGTAAGAAATTCAAGTTATAAAAGTGGATAGAACAATAGAAACTGTTGATGCTCTCATCTACTACCCATGATCTTTGGAAACAAAATGATCTAAATATGGGGAGAAGGTTCATTGCCTCCAAGTAAAAAAATACAAAGAACGATGTAACTTGTGTTGTGCCTCAACGTTAAATTTTTTACTTGATTGGAGTAACTCATCAGTATCTAAATAATTCATAGTTTCATTTGGTGTTTTTGAATTTAGATTTGCTAAACTTTGGTTTTGAGTAATCCTCGTGATTTTGAAATATTTGGACTTGATTCGAATAGGTTTGGAGACACGGATCTTGAATGAAATGAAATACGAGGTGAAAACCCTTTTGAATTATCGATGGGTGAACCTTTTATTTGCACAATCTCACCCATAAAGATACGAAAATTGGCCTATAAATTCCGAAAGTGAGAAATAGTAAGTTTAAGTGATGTCTTAGGCTGTAACACCCCGTATCCAGAACAGACCAAAAACTAGTTTTTCTGAAAAATCTTCAGGTGCAATCGATGGTAGACATTGATGCACCGTACCCTGACCCACGGTCCTTCCTTCACATCCTTCGATAGACTCAAAATCCCCCAAAATCTCAGCACAGGAAAACTTGACTAAGTGTGAATGACGGACGGAGCTACGGTCCGTAGGCTAAACTATGATTCTTACTATGTGTCCGTCGATCAACACCCCAATTACCCATTCTCTGATACGAACGATGATTGACCTGCATAGATCGTCGTTCGATCTACGGTTTATAGGTCTGACCTTAGGTAGAACTGACGGTTACGAGGGAAACACAGTTGGGTCAACTTTATTTGATCATAACTCTTAACACAAAATGATTTAGGTATCCCATGATTTATCAATAAATAGATAATTAAATTAGCTTTCCATAGCCACCAACCTTGCTAAAATCAGTCCTCCAAGTAAAAAATTATGCCCATTTTAGAAAAGGTTTGTCGAACATACCCAACCTACGGACCCAAACGATGGACCGTCAGTCCTTGTCGTCGTTTAGTTTGACATCAACTAACTCAGGGGTCTTTTTGTCTTTATCCACTTCGCTTAAACCTTTAGGTATGTTGTTTTTACCCTAAATCATCAAATGTTAGTTAGTTTAAGCCTAGAAACATAACTAAAACTTATCTAAGTCAAATCATTAAATCAAGACTTAGAAACATAGAAGCAAGAAAGGGGAAAAAGGTCAAGAACCCTACTTCTAGAATGCAGTAAGGTTCCAGCAGTTCCAGCATGAAATCTATGTGTTTCTTCGTGAATTTCATTACCAGGTATGTAGGATTTCACTAGTGGGTTCCTTTCGCCCATTGGGTCCCTAGTTATTACTCAGATTCTTGATTCCCATATAATGATTAGACCTAGAGTTTTGAGAAGTTCAATAGAACTTCATGAATTAATTAGTTATATGTTCCAAATCAGATTAACATGTTATTACTTAGATTATTGTATACATTTAAAAAACAAGCTATGTATTTCTTTAGTTCTTCAATTACACATGCTAGGTAAGATATTTCAGTTACTACAGATATACATGCCTCAGTTATAAATGCATTATTACTAGATTAATTATTGCATTCTAAGTTTGCGTATTCAGTTTTGAGGTATCCACTATTTACAGAAATGCAGTCATAATCAGTTAATTACAGAATTCATTGGGAGTAGCATTAATACCGAACTGGACTAGGGTTCAGCGTACCCAATAATCCCAGAACTACTAGCCAAGAAGGTTTTAAGTCCCCTCTGTGGGCATCATTTTAGTGATCACGCCAGCATGCCTTTATAACTCAGGTAGGGTATATTTGGTCTTCTCGATAGGGTGTATACATCGGACTTCATGTTTAGCTCATGTGGTTTTTATTATCGGTTATTAGTATCTCCCATATATATTAGTAAGATTCCACTGCATTGACCATTTATCAGTATATACAGTATTCAGTTTAAGCTTGTTATAAATTTTTTATTGCATTCAGTTATCTCACTATTCAGAAATCCATAGCATATTAAGATTATATACTTGTATTTCGGCTTGTTCAGTTATGTATTATTTAAACTTTACTCTATCCTACATGCTTAGTACCTTCAAGTACTGATGCATACGTGCGCTACAACTTCTTGTGATGTAGGTTTAGGTTCTCAGCATCTAGATCACGCTTAGATTGATATTTGATATCTAGTTCAGCAGATTAAGTGTGAGTCCTCATTCACCGAGGACAATAGTCATGAATTCATTTCAGTCTTTTAGTCATTTAGTTTTTAGATTTTGCTAGACTTAGCTGGGACTTGTCCTAGTATTTCGAGTCAGTTAGAGGCTTATTTAAGACATAGATAGTTTCAGTTTAGTGCTGAGTTAATAACTTCTTTGTATTAAACTCATTGTTTCAAATATCTCAATTATAGAATATGAGTATTCCCCATCTTTTCATTTTAAATTATGACTTTAGCTTCCGCATCAGTTTATTCTCTTTAGTAAGCTCATGATCATGCCAGAAGGGTTAGCTTGGGATCACTTGTGGTCCTAGGTTCCGTGTCCGCGTCTAGGGGGTAGCTCGGGGTCTGACAAAACTTTGTATCAGAGCACTAGGTTTAAGAGTCCTAGGATGTCTAAAAAGCCGCACTAAGTAGAGTCTTTTTTATGGGTGTGAAGTGCACCACATCTAATGAGAGGGAGGCTATGAAGTGTTTTAGGAAAACATCACTTTGTTTTTAATCTTATCATGCGTAAGGTATGATCTTATTACATTCTAACATGACGTTCTATGTTTCATATCATGTCTATTCTTAGAGTTAACGCTAGGAATGTGAATGCCAGGAATGTAAACGCAGCTCCTCCGGTCCCATATCAGGAAGTCTCCAATGCTAAGTTTATAAATGCTATACAGATGTTGGCTCAGAGTATGACCAACCAGAACAATTGGTTCATGCTCATGTGAATGCAAATGGTGGATCAACAGTTGCTAGAGTCCATGACTTTGTAGGATGAATCCACCTGAGTTCTTAAGATCATAAACTAATCCTCAGAATTTCTTGGATGAGATCAAGAAGATCTTTGAGGTAATTCATGTCACTGGGAATGATCGGGTTGAGTTTGCATCATACCAGTTGAAGGATGTTACTCATATATGGTACACTCAGTCGAAGGGAAATAGGGGTACAGATGCAACTCCTATTTCTTGGGATTGCTTTAGTGTGACCTTTATGGACAATTTTTTTTCAAATGAGTTGAGAGAAGCAAAATCCAAAGAATTCATAAACTCAAGGCAGGGAAACATGACGGTCAAAGAGTATGAGATAAATTTTACCAACTCTCCAGGTATGCTCCTCACATGGTTGCTGACTCCAGGGCTCAGATGAATAAGTTCTTGTATGGAGTGTCAAATTTGGTGAAAAATGAGTGCAGAAATGCTATATTACCAAGAGATATAAACTTCTCTAGTGTTATTACTCATTCATAGCAAGTTTATGGTCATAATGTTAGGGAACTTGCTATGGAGAAAAAGAGGGATAGGACTGGGAACTATGACTATTCTCAGCAGAAATTCAATGGTGGAAATTTCTCGTAGAGTCAACAGAAGTTTTTAGCTCTTGCCCCTACATTATCTAGTGTTCCATCCTCCAAGAACAGCTATGACAAGAAGGTTAGAACACCAGGATCTACGTCTCAGTGAAGTGTTTCTAGAACTAAGACTTATACCACTTGCCCTAAGTGTTGTAAGAACAATATAGGCGAGTGCCTTGTAGGAAATGAAGAGTGTTTTGGGTGCGGTCAGTTTGGTCATAGGTTGAGGGACTGTCCTTCTAGACATGGTCAAGAAGGTGGTAATGGTAGAGCTTAGTCTACAACTCTAGCAGCACCAACAAGTCGGCTAACTAAGTAGGGTAACTTATCGGGTACAAGTGGAGGTCAGCGCCAGAGCAGGTTATATGCCTTTCAGTCTCTCCAAGATCTGGAAGGTTCTCTTGATGTAGTCACTGGTACGTTACGAGTCTTTGACCTTGATATTTATCCATTTTTAGATCCAGGGACTACTCTTTTTTCTTTTCTAACTCCTTACCTTGAAGTCCAATTAACTGTTAGTCCAGAAACTCTCTCAGAACCATTCTCAGTCTCTACTCCAGTCGGTGAACCATTTATAGCTAGATCAGAAATTGCCCTATCACATTATCTTTGAAAGTCACCTTAGCAGATCTTGTAGAGCTAGATATGGTAGACTCTAATGTCATTCTAGGCATGGATTGGTTATATTCGTATTATGCCTCAGTAGATTCTAGCACTAGGATTGCTTGTTTTTGAGTTTCCAAACAAACCAATCTTATAATTGAAGGGTAGTATCTTAGCGCCTATGGGTCGATTCATTTCTTACCTTAAGGCCAGAAAGATGATCTTTAATAGTTATGTCTATCATTTAGTTCGGGTTAAAGATTGTAGCTCTGAGACCCCAACTCTTGATTCAGTTCCAGTATTTTGTGCATTTCTAGAAGATCTTCTCGCGGTCCCTCCTGAAAGGGAAATCGACTTTAGAATCGATCTCCTTCCAGATACCCAACCTATTTCTATTCCTCCTTATATATTGACTCCAACAAAGCTTGAGGAATTCAAAGAGCAGTTTAAAGACCTTCTAGATAAGGGCTTCATTAGACCTAATATTTCACCATGGGGTGTGCCAGTGTTGTTCAAAAAAGAAGAAAGATAGTTCTCTTCGAATATGCATTGACTATAGACAATTTAATAAGGTCACAATCAAGAATAAGTATCCCATCCCAGGATAATGACTTGTTTGACCAACTTAAAGGTGCTATCCGTTTCTCAAAGATAGACCTCAGATCGGCTTATCATCAACTTAGAGTCAGAGATAGTGACATTCTGAAAATAGCCTTCAAAACTTTGTATGGTCATTATTAATTGGTATTTATGTCGTTTGGACTAACCAATGCTTCTGCAACTTTCATGGATTTGATGCACAGAGTGTGTAAATATTACTTAGACTTGTTTGTTATCGTCTTTATTGATGATATCCTAATTTACTCGAGGAATGAGAAAGAGTATGCAAGTCATTTGAGAATTGTTCTAAAGACTCTCAATGATCTCCAGTTATTCGATATGTTTAGAAAGTATGAGTTCTGGTGTAAATTTGTTTGTTTCCTTGGTCACATTTTATCTAGCGAAGGGATCCAAGTAGGTTCACATAAGATAGAAGCTGTGAAACAATGGCCCAGACCTACCTCTTCTACAGATATAAGAAGTTTCTTAGATATAGCAGGTTATTATAGAAGGTTCGTGGAAGGATTCTCATCTATAGCCTCACCATTGACTAGGTTAACTAATAAGATGGTCAAGTTTCAAAAGTCAGATGACTGTGAGAAAATCTTTGCATAATTGAAAACGAGATTGAGTACAACTCCTGTATTTACTCTACCAGAGGGTTCAGATGGTTATGCGATCTATTGTGATACATCTAGAGTTGGACTAGGTTGTGCGTTGATGCAGTGAGATAAGGTAAAAGCTTATCCTCTAGACAACTTAAGGTTCATGAGAAGAACTATTCAACTCATGACGTAGATCTTCCAGCAGTGGTGTTTCAACTAATGATTTGAGACACTACTTATATGGTATTCACGTAGATCTGTTCACTGATCATAAAATCCTTCAGTATGTGTTCACCCAGAAAGAGTTGAATCTTTGCTAGAGGAGATGACTTGAGTTCCTTAAGGATTATGATATGAGTGTGCATGATCATCCTGGTAAGGCGAATGTAGTAGCAGATGCTCTTAGAAGATTATATATGGGTAGTGTAGTCCATGTTGAGGAAGAAAGGAAAGAGATGGTGAAGGATGTTTACAGGCTTGCTCGCTTAGGAGTTTGCTTTATGAGCATATCATAAAATGGTGTGACATTTCTGAATGGGGCAAAATCTTCTTTGCTAGTGGAGGTTAAGGAAAAGCAAGACAGTGATCCAATCTTGCTTGAACTTAAGGGTGCAGTCCACAATCAGAGAGTGGATGTTTTCTCTAGGAGGAGATGGTGTACTTTGCTACCATGGTAGGTTGTGTGTTCCTGATGTGGGTGAGTTGACGAAGCATATTTTCAAAAGCCCATAACTCCAGGTATTCTATGAATCCAGGTGCCACTAAGATGTACTGCGATCTGCGGGAAGTCTATTAGTTGAATGGCATGAAGAGGGATATATGACTCAAGAGATCGATATTCCTACTTGGAAGTGGGAAGTGATCAATATGGATTTCATCAAGGGTTACCTCATACTTGCAGACAACATGAATTCACTTGGGTGATAGTTGATAGGATGACTAAGTCTGCTCGCTTTTTAGCGGTCCAAGTTACAGATTCGGTAGAGGAATATGCCAAGATTTACATGAATGAAATTGTGAGGTTGAGTGGGGTTCCTTTGTATGTTATCTCAGATAGATGTGTTTAGCTTACCTCTCATTTCTGAAAGTCATTTCAGAAGGGTCTTGGTACTCAAGTTAACCTTAGCACAACATTTCATCCATAGACGGATGGACAAGCAGAGCGTGCCGTTCAGACCCCCTAGAGGATATGTTCAGAGTTTGTGTGATTAATTTCAAGGGTAGTTGGGATCATCACCTTCCTCTTATTTAGTTCGCCTACAACAATCGCTACAATTCCAGCATTCAGATGGCCCCTTTTGAGTCACTGTATGGGCGGAGATGTAGATATCTTGTTGGTTTGTTTAAAGTAGGTGAAGCAACTTTGATAGGGCCAGATTCAGTACTCTATGCTATGGAGAAAGTGAAACTCATTTGAGGGAGACTTAAGATAGACAAGAGTAGTAAGAATCTTACGCAGATGTAAAGAGAAGGGAACTAGAGTTCCAAGTTGATGATTGGGTTTTCTTGAAAGTGTCACCTATGAAAGGAGTGATGAGATTTGACAAGAACGGGAAAATCTGTCCTAGATATGTAGGTCTCTTACAAAATCTTGAAAAGGATTGGCAAGGAGGCAAAAAATTAAGATTTGCCAGTAGAACTAGCAATAGTACATCCAGTCTTCCACATCTCGCTCTTGAAAAAGTGTATGGGTGATCCAGCCTCTATAATTCCATTAGAGAGTGTGCCGGTGCAGGATAGTCTTTCTTACGAGGATGTAACAGTTGAGATTCTTGATCGTCAGGTTAGAAGGTAGAGAAATAAAGAAGTTGGTTCAATCAAGGTTTTGTGGAGGAGTCAGTCTATAGAGGGAGCTACTTGGGAAGCAGAAGCAGCCACGAAACCCAAGTATCCTCACCTCTTTTATTACGATTCCACTCAAGCTTGAGGTAATAGTTCCTCTTCAATTTTCAAGTCATTCATGCGTGAATTCAGTCTTAGAATTGTGTTCCCTTAATTTGTACTTGTATTTTCAACATATTTGCATGTTATCGAAATTCAATTCAGTCAAAAAGTCAGTTCGTAATGTTTAGTAGTAGGGTTTGAAACTCTCTCTCTATATATACGAGCTAGTTTAATATTCATTCGAGGATGAATGTTCCCAAGGGGGAGAATGTAACACCCCGCATCCAAAATAGACCAAAAATCAGCCTTTTAGAAAATTTGCAGGTGCAATTGACGGTGGCCATTGACGGACCGTAGCCTGACCCACGATCCGTCCTGCACATCCGTCGATGGTTTCATAAACCCCTAAAATCTCATCCCAGGAAAATTTGACTAAGTGTTGAACGACGGATGGACCTATGGTCCGTAGTCTGCGTTAGTCGATCAACATCCCATTTTTCTGATAGGAACGATGATTGACTAGCATGGACCATCATCTGATCTACACTCCGTAGATCTGACCGTAGGTCAAAATTAACAGACGGTTAAAGGGGAAACACACTTGGGTCAACTTCAATTGATCATAAAGCTTATAAAATTTAAATTCGGTATCCCATAATATATAAAAAAAATAGATAATTGAATTAGATTTCAGTAGCCACCGACCTTGCTAAAATCAGACTTCCGAGTAAAAAGTTGTGCCATTTTAGTAAAGGTCTATCGAACAGACCCAACCTACGAATCCAAACAACAACCGTCGAATGAACGACAGACCGTCATTCGAGATCATCATTTGGTCCGACAACAACTAACTCACGGGTCTTTTGATCTTTTCCCACTTTGTTTTAACCTAAAGATACGTCATTTTGACCCTAACTCATCCAATTTTAGTTATTTGAAGCCTAGAAACATAACTAAAACTTATCTAAGTCAAATCATTAAATCAAAACATAGAAAATTAGAAGCAGGAAAGGAGAAAAATTTCAAGAACCCTAGTTCAAGAATGCAACAAGGTTCCATCAGTTCCAACAACAAAATCTAGGTATTTCTCCGTAAATTTCATCACCAGGTATGTGGGATTTCACTAGTGGGTTCCTTTCGCCCATTGGTTCCTTAGTTTTCAATCAGATTCTTGATTCCCATATCATGATTAGACCTAGGGTTTATAAAAATTCATGAATTAATTAGTTATAGGTTCCATATCTGATTACCATGTTACTACTCAGATTATTGCATGAGTTTCAGACCCCTAGCTATGTATTTCTTTAGTTCTTGAATTACACATGCTAGGTAAGATATTTCAATTATTTCAGATACACAAGCCTCAGTTATAAATGCATGATTACCAGATTAAATGTTGCATTCTCAGTATGCATGTTCAGTTTTAATTTATCCAATATTTACTAAAAATCAGTCATAATCAGTTAATTACATAATTAATTGGGAGTAGCATTAATAACGAGTTGGACTAGGGTTTAACGTACCTAATAGGGCTAGAACAACTAGCCAAGTAGGTTGTATGTCCCCTCTATGGGCATCAGTTTAGTGATTACGCCAACATGCCTTTATACTTCTGGCGGGGTATATTGGGTCCTCTTGATGAGGCGTATACATCTGACTCCACATTTAGCTCATGTGATTTTATTATCGGTTATTAGTACCTCCCATATATCAGTCAGATTCCGTTGCATTGACCATTTATTAGTATATCCAGTATTCAGTTTCAGCTTGTTATAAATTGGTCATTGTATTCAGTTATCTAAATATTCAGAAATCTATATCATGTTCAGAATATATACTTGCATTTGTGCTTGTTCAGTTATGTATTATTTTAACTTTACTCTATCCTACATGCTTAGTACCTTCAATTGCTGACGCATACACGCGCTAGATCTTCTTATGATGTAGGTTCAGGTTCTCAGTATCTAGATCACTGTCACACCCGGAGAATACACCCCACATGGGACCGGCGTCGTTAACCTCTCAGAGGTCGTAGACAACCCTCTTCTTAGCGTTCATCACAATCATACAGTTGAATTTAGCGGAAAAGTTAAAACTTTTATTATACTATTGAAGTATACTTAGACTTCATACTTAGCATTCATAAAACCATTTACGTGTTCAAATATGGACTTATCCAACAAATAGTCAAAATGCCATGTAGGACTTAATACAAAAGAATCCAAAAAAAACATGATAGAAATGGAGAATCCTAATATCTACTAAAGTCTTTATAAGCTGGAAAATAAATGATAGCGTCCCAAACATGAGGACCTACCAAGACTTGGAGAAAGAGTTCCACGGTTCTTCAAATCGGACTCCTTAAACTTCAATGAATGGAATCTCCAATTGTAGTAATAAGTAATGTGGTTAGTATGCCACATGTACTAAGTACGGGTATATGCACATAACATATAATGCCATGCATAAAAAAGGATCATTTATCGTTTCATTAGAAAATATGCTAAGTCATGTGAAAGTATTCAATGCACATATAATATAACGTGTACAAACTAAGGATACCATCAACTTCCAACATGATCATAATCAAAGACATATTTTCATGGAGTCATGTTAACATATTCAATAAATCATATAAACATAAAATACAAAACACTTACCAATGATCTCATCTCCAACCCGCAAGTGCAATGGTCATGTGAAGTCCCATAACCCCATACAAGCAATTTAATAAGATAGGAGACCATAAGTAAAGAATTGCTTCATGCAACTTGTAACATAAGTAGTCATCACTTCATATAACAATATAACCCAATAATGTGTTCATCATAATGACCAACATTCATGTAACAGTAACATCATGTATCATGAACATATATCTTTCATGACATCATATTACATAAGAACAATCTCCTAGGAATTCCCTTAGAGTTAACTTGTGCAATGTATAGGTAGAGTCCCATACCCCTACCTATACTAAGTAGACTCCTCAAGTCATCCTTGTCAACGTTCATTTACTTGTCTTTTCGTTTTACATGAGGGAACATTCTCCTTAATCGACATAGACCATCTGAGCTAAACATGGAATCCAGTGTCTTCCCCACACTTAAAAGAGGTAATCTACCGGCCAAAGTATATCTACATGACATAGCTTTCTAGGTGGATCCACTAGCTAGCATCCTATGGTGGCAACATAGTTCACGAACTACGAGATGTATTCAAGACCCATAGTTCCACATTACATGGAAGCCTCAATCTCATGAGAATCATTATGAACCTACCTTCCACTAGGGAAGTGACACTTCTCATATCTAGTCCATCGGTGCTCAGCTTAACTCTTTTTTCTTGATATAACATTTAATTTTTCTTTCACCATAAACTTTTCATAGGTCATACGAGGTTAAATCCCTGTATAAACATGATCATAAGCTCTTATAGGATAAGATGAGAATTTTCTTTCATCGCAACCCTTCATATGTGAGATTAACATAATATACTCATCTTAAGTAAAACATACAAGAAAATATTATAGCTTGCATTTTCGTAGTCTTATCATGATCTCACATTTAACATCTCATAGCGCAACATATCCACATAAAAAATCATACATACTTTCATAACATAACATCATGATTCAAAGATTAACATAAATATTGTCGAGTAATCACAAGTTTAGAAAACTTGCCTCTTGCTTCCAAGAACCTTATTCATCTTACACTATTAATTATCATACTTAGTGAAATACTCAATAACATAATCAACAAAAACTCATCAAGTCAGGTACAAGATCAATGCATAGCGTAGGAGAAGGGAAACAGGTTGTAAAAGGGTTCATCAAACCTTGAATTCCAACCCTAACGTTTACACGTTATAAAATAATATAATTATCCCATCTGAAACCATCACTTAGATAAGGATAATTTATCCCACGATATTCAAAAATTATTAATCAAATACTCAACAATTCGTGTTAAATTAACCTTCGAAAATGTTTACTTTTCGTTAAAAATCATAAATCTAGGGTTAGGAAGAAAATCCATTTTGTAGAATTTGAACTTCTTAAAAACTTATATTGAAAGGAACTCCTGGGTAAAGGAATCCCAAGTTAGAAAACCCATACCTTATAGATGAAGAATCCACGAAAATCTTATTGGAAACTTTAAAACCTTCGTCTTCTTCCTTAAGCTTTTTTTGTTCTTCAATAGAGTTTTGAAAAAGAGAGTGTTCTTGAGAGATTGAGAGAATTTTCGTGTGATCTGATTTGAGACGTTTAAAAGTGGTCTAAAAATGAACTAATATACACTTGTTGTCATCCCATGAATTACTTAAAAGACCCTCCACTTAAATTACCAAAACACCCCTCCAAAATTGACTAAAAATAGGAGAGCATTTGACTTAGCTAAATCTGAAAATTTGTTAAGGGTTTTGGCTTTTACTAGGATTTTTAATTAATTAAATAATTTACTAAATTAATTAATTAATTGACCTAGGGTAATTACTAAAGTACCCCTAAGTCACTAGGACCACAACCAACACCTTTGGACTATCCTAGCTTAGGTACTAGGATGTTTCTTTAGTTAGTTACCCTGCTAGTGTCACTCGGTTAGGTTTTAGGATTTTGGGTACACTAGTTAGTTTATTTTAGTTAATACTAGGTTATTTAGTTAGTTAGGTAAGTTATTTTGAGCTTAGTTTTTGTTAGAAATATAGGACCCGTATGGCTTTACCAGCACGCGCCCTGCCCCCTAACCGCCTTACCCGAATTCGGTTGGGTCTTGGTCTCTTGAAGATGTGCTTGCACATGTGTTGCTGCACATAAATTGTCCAAGGACCCTCACTAAGTCCTTGGACACGGCTTAATCTATATGATCATTTCAAATGATTATATGTTATGGTACTTGGGCTTCACACTTGGATGTCTCGTACCTAATGTGTACAACTAAGAAATTAATATTTTAGCTTAGGGTCTTCATAGCAGGTACAATTCCTAAACAAGATTGGATTGGAATATTTGAGCATCAAAGTATCTTAATACATAGAAATTGTCTAAACATCAAAGTGTATTTTAAGTTACTTGTTAATACATAGAAGTTGGCTAACACCCTTAAGGCAATATTCTCTAACATGCCCAACATTACTGAATATTGGACATTGGGATGTCTATGTACCCCAATACGTATTCTTAAAACCTAATAGAATCTTAACTAGACAAATACATTTTCTGCAATGTTGCATTATCCCCCCCTTAGGAACATTCGTCCCCTAATGACACTAAAATCTTTTGGAGGGTAGGAAATAAACTCAATACTAGCAGCACAACAAGAAAATAATGTATCATTACACTTAGCACTCAATTCATGTTGCACAATCATATAAGATCTACATATTCATAACACATAGTGAGCAACTTTCTTATCAACCTTATCATAAGCTCAAAATGTATCAACGAGATACCATGTTATCGTTCTTTTCAAGAGAACAATCAAATTTAAAGAAAACATATGCATACATATTTCACGTAAGTGTAAGAATAGAGCATGAAGGCATTTTCTTAAAACTCTAGTTGGTACTATCATTTACTGACAAATGCACCTCGATCAAGCAATGCATAGACGTTATTAGAGAAAACATGTAACATACCTATCACAACATCGGGAGAGCTTTCTTGTTCACCCCTAGAGTTGAGTGCATAAAAACTATTCCTTTTTGGAGTTTTAGAACTAGGACCTCTTGGTTGAGCTTGGCTATTACCCTTACCTTGAATTCTCACATTAGGGCAATCCTTCACCGTTTGGCCACCTTTGCCACAATCACAGCAACTATTAGTCCCAACAAGACATTCACCCGCATGTTTCTTACAACACTTACCACAAGTTGGTCTCTCTTTTGGATGATCAAAATTTGTCAACTCTTGAGGGTTAGGACTAGAACTTCTATTATTGTGATTCTTGGAGAAATTAGAAGGAACTTGTTTTGAAAAACTCTTCTTAAACTTAGGCTTGTCTTGAACATCAAACCTACTCTTAGAAGAACTACCGTCAAAAGACTTTGCCTCCCTAGCTTCCCTATTCCTCTTCCTTAGGCGACTTTCCTCATCTTGTTGAGCATGAACCATCAACCTCCTTGACGAAGGTTGATGAACCCCTCTACCTTATCTTCCCTTTATTCCATTGGAAAGAACTTTCCAATAAAGGAATCATATGATAGAAGACACATAGTGTCAAAGCTCTAAAGGAACGACATAGTAGTAATAAGAAAAGAGAAGTTTCGTTATCATCACATAGCCTCTCATCCATAATTGTGGCGCGCTTCACAACCATGAACAAGACACTAGGTAACGTGGTTTAGTGAAACATTTATCCTAAGGATATTTAACCTCGTTCTCTAATATACAAAGTTTGTCACACCTGGAGAATACACCGCAGATGAGACTGGCGTCGTTAACTTTTCAGAGGTCGCATATAAGCCTCTTCTTAGTGTTCATCATAATCATAGAGTTAAATTTAGTTGAAAAATTAAAACTTTTAACATACTATTGAAGTATACTTAGACTTCATACTTAACATTTACAAGACATACGATATTCTAAGGAATTGTCTCATATATAAATAAAACCATCTAATAGTTCAAATCTGGACTTGGCCAAAAAATATTCAATATGTCATATAGGCATTAATACAAAAGAATCCAAAGAAAACATGATGGAGATAGAGAATGCTAATATCTGCAGAAGTCTTCAAAATTTGAAAAATAAATGATAGCATCTCGAACATGAGGACTTACCAAGACTTGGAGAAAGAGTTCCAAGTTTCTTCAAATCGGCCTCCTTAAACTTCAACGGATGGAACCTACAGCTGTAGTAATATAAAGTAATGTGGTTAGTATGCCACATGTACTAAGTATGGGTATATGCACATAACATACAAGTACATACATGAAAAATGATAATTTATCATTTCATTAGAAAACATGCTAAGTCATGTGAAAGTATTCAATGCACAAGCCATATAACGTGTACAAATTAAGGATACCATAAACTTACAACATGATCATAATCAAAGACATATTTTCATACAGTTCATGTTAATATATTCAATAAATCATGTAAACATAACATACAAAACACTTACCAATAATCTCATCCCTAACTTACAAGTGCAATGGTCATGTGAATCCCCATAACTCCACATAACTAAGTAGATAAGATAGGAGACCATAATTAAAGCCTTGCTTCATGTAACTTGTAACATAAGTAGTCATCAATTCATATAACAATATAACCCAATAACATATTCATAAAAATTACCAACATTCATTTAAGAGTAACATCATGTATCATAGACATATATCTTTCATGTCATCATATTTCATAAGAACAATCTCATAGGACTTCCCTTAGAGTTAACTTGTGCAATGTCTAGGTAGAGTCCCATACCCCTACCTATACTAATTAGACTCCTCAAGTCACCCTAGTCAAAATTCATTTACTTGTATTTCATTCTACAAGAGGGAACATTCTCCTTAGCCGACATAGACCATTTGAGCTAACCATGGAATCCGGTGTCTTCCCCATACCTAAAAGACGTGGTCTACCGGCCAAAGTAGAACCTGCATGACATTACTTTCTAGGTGGATCCACTAGCTAGTATCCTATGGTGGCAACATAGTTTAAGAACTAGGAGATGTATTATAGACCCATAGTTCAATATTACATGGTAGTCTCAATCTCATGAGAATCATTGTAAACCTACCTTCCACTAGGGAAGGGACACTTCTCGTATCTAGTCCATCGATGCTTAGCTTAAGTCCCTTTTCTTGAAATAACCTTTAAGTTTTCTTTCATCATAAACTTATCATAGGTCATAGGAGGTTGACTCCCTGTATAAGTATGATCATGAGCTGTTTTATGATTAGATGAGAATTTCCTTTCATCGCAACCCTTCATATGTGAGATTAACATAACATAGTAATCTTTTCTAAAGCATACAAGAGAATATCGTAGCTTGCATTTTCATAGTATTATCACGATCTCACATTTAATATCTCATTGACCATCATATACACATAAAAACATCATGCATACTTTCATAACATAACATCGTGATTCATAGCTAACATAAACATTGCAGAGTAATCACAACTTTAGAAGACTTACCTCTTGCTTCCAAGAACCTTATTAATCTTACACTATTCATAATCATACTTAGTTAAATACTCAATAACATAATCAATACCAAATCATCAAATCATGTAAAAGATCAATGCATAGCGTAGGAGAAGGGAAACGGGTCGTAAAACGGTTCATTCAAACCTTAAATTCCAACCCTAACGTTTACACCTTATCAAGTACTATAAACATCCCATCCGAAACCATCACTTAATAAGGATCATGTACCACACGACATTCAAAAATAATCAATAAAATACTCGATAATTTTTGTGAAATTAACCTTAGAAAATTCTTAATGTTCGTTAAAAATCATAAATCTAGGGGTAGGAAGAAAATCTTTTTTGTAGAGTATAAACCCTAGTATTTGAAGTTCTTGAAAACCTATATTGAAAGGAACTCTTGGGTAAAGAAATACCAACATAGAAAACCCATACCTTAATGATGAAGAATCCACGATAATCTGATTGGAAACTTCCAAACCTTTGTCTTCTTCCTTAAGCTTTTCTTGTTCTTCAATGGAGTTTTGAAAAGAGAGCGTTCTTAAGAGATTGAGAGAATTTTTGTTTGATATGATTTGGGACGTGTAAAAGAGGTCTAAAACTGATATAATATACATATATAGTCTTCTCATGAATTACCCAAAAGACCCTCCACTTAACTTACCAAAATGCCCCTCCGACATTGACTGAAATATGAGAGCATTTGACTTAGCCAAATCTAAAATTTTGTAAGGGTTTTTGCTTTGACTCGGATTTTTAATTAATTAATTAAGTTGATAATTTAATTAATTAAGTGACCTGGGGTGATTACTAAAGCACCCATGAGTCACTAGGACCACAACCAACCCCTTTGCACCATCCTAAATTAGGTGCTAAGATGTTTCTTTAGTTAGTTACTCGGCTACAACCCGGTTAGGTTTTAGGATTTCGGGTACACTAGTTAGTTTATTTTAGTTAATCCTAGGTTAGTTAGTTATTTAGGTAAGTTATTTAGAGCCTATGGCTGGTTAGGAAGATAGGCCCCACATGGCTTAACCCACACGTGCGCCTGCCCCCTTACCGCCCTCACCGAATTCGGTTGGGGCTTGGTCACTTGGTCTATTGCACATGTGATTGCACATGTGTTGCTGCAAATTTCTTGGACAAGGACCCTCATTATGTCCTTGGGCACTGCTTAATCTACATGATCATTTCAAATGTCCATGTGCTATGGTACCTAGGCTTGACACTTGTATGCCTCGTACCTAAAGTGTACAGTTAATATTTTATCTTAGGGTCTTCATAGCAGGTACAATTCCTAAACAAGCTTGGATTGGAGCATTTGAACATCAAAGTATATTTTAATACATAGAAATTGTTAAACATCAAAGTGTATTTTAAGTTACTTGTTAATACATAGAAATTGACTAACACCCTTAAGCCAATATTCTCTATCATGCCCAATATTACTCAAGAATGGGCATTGGGATGTCTATGTACCCTAATACATATTCTTAAAACCTAATAGACTCTTCACTAGACAATTACATTTTCTGAAATGTTACAATCACACTGAGATTGATATCCGATCTCCAATTCAGCATATTTAGTGATGAGTCCTCATTCTACGAGGAAAATGTTCATGAGTTATTTTTAGTCATTTAGTTTAAGTTTTTCTAGACTTACCTGGGGCTTGTCCCGGTATTTCTATTAAGTTATAGACTTATGTCAGACATAGATAGTTTCAGCTTAGTGTTTAGTTAATAACTTCTTTGTATTAAACTCATTGTTTCAAATATCTAAGTTATAAAATATGGGTATTCCCCGTCTTTTCATTTTAAATTATGAATTTAGCTTCCTCATAAGTTTATTATCTTTAGTATGATCATGATTATGCCAGAAGGGTTAGCTTGGGATTACTTGTTGTCCGAGGTTCCGTGTCTGTGTCTCAGGGGTAGCTCGGGGCGTGACAGCGGCAACCTCGCCCTAAGGCATAAATCACTGAAGAAATACAACTAGATTTATTCTAGGCCTAAAGTCTCACAATGATGTTTTAAATACCTCACACCATGGTCCTTGACCAACCCCTCACACCTACTAACTCCTTTTCTCTCTCTCCCTTTCTCTCTCTCTCTCTCTCAAAAGAGCTAAGGCTTTCTCCAAAGCCATATCAATGATCCCGAGCATGTCTATCTCAACCCATTTAATTCAAACACCTATTTATTGGGAAAGTTTGACCATATGATAAATAATCGCGAGGTCTAGGAGGGATGAGCAATAGGAGTGGGGTTAGGTCTCACAGCAACACTAGCAAATACAGAAATAGTACGGGCAGAAGGCACAATAGATGAGGTAGAAATACATGTCTGCTTTAATGACAGAAAAGGTGTGCCATCCTCAGCAATTGTGTATTGTTGTGGAAGCTTCCACTTAGCCGCATCATTATGAAAGCACTCAACCAAAATCCGTGAGATATAACTAGAGGATGTAGGGGGTGATCTTTGTTGTTCATGTTGTATTCCTATGATACATAAAATAGAAATTTGATGAACTTGGTAAGACAAAAATTAAAATAATTGTAACGACCTGTTTAGTCGTTTTGAGCAGCAGATTTTAATTCTGGGAAAACTGGCCAAGACCACGGGCACTGCGACGGACCGTCACAGGTATGACGGCCCGTCGAGGAGGTTTCGTTCCAATTTTACTTAGAATTCTTCAATTTGGATATTAAAATCGACTCTCTGTAAATCGTGACGGACCTGCAGGACGTGCCGTCACATCCACGATGAACCGTCGTGAGGCACCGTTTCAAAACACTTCAACTTTTGAGAATTTGGTACAAGAAACGAGTTTCTGACCGTCATGACGAAGTGCAGGACGGACCGTCACAGGTGTGACGGACCGTCACAGACTCCGTGGTGAAAAAGGGGATTTTGGGAGGCCACGACGACCTGCGTGACGGACCGTCGCAGGCACGACGGGCCGTCATAGGTTGCGCAAATCCCAGGCAGTTTAGGATTTCTCCACACGTTTTAAGGGACGTTTTGGACTATTATTTCCTTAATTATAAGGATTGGGGGTTAATATTAATAAGTCTAATTACTTGGGGGTTAAAAGAGTAACCTTAAGTTAATTAGTGGGTTTTATTGTCCTCTTTTATTCTTAATTATGATAATAGGGTAAAGGAAAGAGGGTTTGAATAAAACAAAAACAAAAGAAAAGAGAGACAGAGTATTGATCGAACGAGGCTGAGGAGAATAACAAAGCTTGGGAGATTTCTTGTTGATTCCAATTCTTCTCGGTGGAGGTAGGTTATGGTTTATGTTACGATATCCGTAGTGAACTCTTAATAGTGAATGTTATTGTTGATAGTATTGTAAACCCTGCTATGTGCTTAAATTGTATGCTTGCATGATTATGAATATGAAATTGTGATGAATTAACAAAGCATGATGAAGCTATTGAATCCCAAATCTTGAAAGAACCCTATTCGCTGATATATTATATAATAAGATTGATGATGCTTAGTATGAAAGAAGGCTTGATAATTATATATGAGAATGATGATGCCTTAGTGTAAAAGAAGGCTTGATGAATAGGGGATCGGGTGCCACGTTCCGGTACCAGGATAGAAATGAATATGAGGATCGGAGTGTCACGTTCCGACACCAGGATAGTATATGAGGATCGGAGTGTCACGTTCCGACACAGGATAGAATATGGATTGGGTGCCACTTTCCAGTACCAGTGATAGAATGAATATGAGGATCGGAGTGTCACGTTCCGGCACCAGGATAGAATATGGATCGGGTGCCACGTTCCGGTACCAGGATAGAAATTTTTAGAGGATCGGAGTGTCACGTTCCGACACCAGGATAGTATATAAGGATCGGAGTGCCACGTTTCCGGCACCAGGATAGAATTAGAGGAGCGGAGTGTTACGTACCGACACAAGGGAAGAAAGATAAGAAGCTTTGAAAGATAATGAATATACTCAATCTAATGAACTTAATTCCCAAATGAGTATGGTATTGAGGCTTGAGTCCTCATGTGTGAACTTGACGGTAATTGGTAACGATAAAGTAATTGCTTGTTGCTACATGTTGAGTATTGTAGTTGATTTACATTATTATTGATATATATTGTTCCCTATTTTGAGTAGCCGATGATATCTACTCAGTACTTGTGGTTGTACTGACCCCCTACTTTTATGTTTTCCTCTTTGTTATTTGTGTAAATGGCAGCAAACGTTCCGTCAACTTCAACTCGTAGTAAATCAAGCCAGTCTTCGTCATACCGGATCTTCAGGGTGAGCTAATGCTTCTAGCTTGGACTGGGTCTTCTTCTTCAAGTCTTGATGCCTTGAACTTCCGGCATGGACTAGCTTTTTAGTTATTTTGTTCTTAGACATTCCTAGTTTAGTAATTTGAGATAGATGTTCTTGTGATGATGACTTCCAGGATTTTGGGATAATAATAATAGTTTGAGTTGTTTTATTAATGAATTTAAGTCTTCCGCATTACTTTTGTTGATATTGTATTAAAATGTTAAGGTTTAGATTGGTTGGTTCGCTCACATAGGAGGGTGAATGTGGGTGCCAGTCGCGTCCCCGATTGGGTCGTGACAAACTTGGTATCAGAGCATTAGGTTCGTGGGTCTCATCACACAAGAACAGGTCTAGTAGAGTCTTAAGGAAGGTAGGGGGACGCCTTTACTTTTCCTTGAGAGGCTATAAGACTTTAGGAAAAAAATTCCATTCTTCATTCTTTCTTTCGTGCTACTACTTGAGTCCAATTGGTATCTAGGTGATACAAATTGATATCTGACCATCTTCACTCTATTTCGCAGATGGTTAGAACTAGAGCAACGACCGCCACCAGCAGCAGCAAACCAGGAAGAAAGAGAATGAAACGACTGAGCCAGCCACTGGGCTGTGGCTCGAGGAGAAACAACGGCACGAGGCCGTGGAAGAGAGAGTGGGAGGACGTCCTCTAGAGGGAGAGGACGAGCCCCTAGCCCATCTGATACTAGGGCAGTGACTCCTCCACCGACCGAGGATGTGGTAAGAGAGGGTGAGGAAGGGGAAACTGAACAAGTGCAACATGAGGAAATGCCACCCCAACCCACCCCAGAGATGATCAACCAGGTACTTGCTTATCTTAGCGGGTTATCCGATCAAGGTCAAACACCTCCAGTGGTTTCTGCACCAACACCTCCGGCTTCAGAGATACGACATGCGGCTACTATGGCTCCCCGCATGGATGCACCATTGGGAATCGGCACATTTCCACGTCTGACTACTGGGCCTATTATGACAAACGATCAACATGAACTTTTCAATAAGTTCTTGAAATTGAAACCTCCAGTCTTTAAAGGTGCAGAATCAGAGGATGCCTACGATTTTCTGGTGATTGTCATGAGCTACTACACAAGATGGGTATAGTAGAGAGGTTTGGTGTCGAGTTCGTGAGCTATCAGTTTCAAGGGAACGCCAAAATGTTGGTGGCGTTCACATGTTGAGTGTCAACCAACGGAGGCACCACCTATGACTTGGGAATCATTCTCTAGTTTGTTCATGGAAAAGTATATCCCCCGCACTTTGAGGGATAGGAAGAGGGATGAGTTCTTGAGTCTAGAGCAAGGCAGAATGACGGTTAATGCATACGAGGCTAAATTTCGCGCACTATCCAGATATGCCACCCAACTCTGTTTCAGTCCACAAGAACGGATCCGCGTTTGTGAAGGGTTTTGAGGTCAGAATTGCGGATTTCAGCCTTACAGTTAGCGGCAACGGCAACATCCTTCCAAGAGGTGGTAGACTTTGTGATAGAGGTGGAAGGAGTGAAACCAGATGACTTCACCACGACATCGACATCAAAAGGTTTCGAAGGGGAGGTGAGTTTAATGGTTCTTATTCTAGAGGACAGAACTCCGGAGGTCACTCAGGTTGACCAATACAGTCTTCACTACAGACTGTAGTTGGGGGTCCACCTCAGAACGGTCAACACTTCTCTGAGAGGCCGATGCGTGAACCCAGAGAATGTTATGGGTGTGGAGAGATTGGACACTTAAGAGGTACTGTCCAAACCAGAGTTACAGACCCCCGATAGCTAGAGGTAGGGCGGTCATGGTAGAGGCCGTTTTCTGGAGGGCGTGGGGGCCGAAGTAATGTGGGGTCACCAAAACGGCAGAGGTGATGGGCAAAACGGAACCACTACTACGCAACATGGTAGGGCAACGCACAGACAAATAATGGGGCCCATTGCTACGCTTTCCCGGGAGATCTGAAGCGGAGGCGTCTGATGCTGTTATCACAGGTAATCTTTCGGTTTGTGATTGCATGGCATCTGTATTATTTGATTCCGGATCCACATTCTCTATGTTATCTTCCTCATTTGCTAATGGTCTAAAATTTACATTGTGAATTACTTGACATACCTATTCTTTGTTTCTACTCCGGTGGGTGAGTCGGTGATAGTTGAAAGGGTATATAGGTCTTGTTTGGTAAATTTTGTGGGGAGCAACACTTATGTAGACTTGGTTATCTAGAAATGGGTGACTTTGATGTAATTCTGGGTATGACTTGGCTTTCTCCGAATTTTGCGATTTTGGATTGTAATGCTAAAACAGTGACGCTAGCCAAGCCTGGGGCAGATCCGTTAGTGTGGGAGGGTGACTACACTTCCAATCCGGTGCTTATCATCTCATTCATTCGTGCTCAGAAGATGGTTAGTAAGGGTTGTCTAGCGTTCTTGGCACATCTTAAGGATGACACTACCCAAGTACCTTCGATTGAGTCAGTTCGGTAGTCGTGAGTTTTTGGATGTGTTCCCGCAGATCTTCCCGGTATGCCACCGGATAGGGATATTGACTTCTGTATCGATCTTGAACCCGGTACTCGCCCCATTTCTATACCCCCTTATAGAATGGCTCCCCGCGGAGTTTTAAGAGAATTAAAGCTCAACTTCAAGAGTTGTTGAGCAAAGGCTTTATTAGACCAAGTGCATCTCCCTTGGGGCGCTCCGGGTGGTTTGTGAAGAAGAAGGATGGGAGTTCGAATGTGCAGATTAAGAAGTTGATTGACAAAAGTAACTAATAAGAACAAGTACCCCATTCCTCGCATATTGATGACTTGTTCGATCAGTTACAAGGTGCTTGTGTTTCTCCAAAATCGACTTGAGATCCGGTTACACCAATTGTAAAAATA
>JAKWIY010003052.1:21794250-21871122 GCA_027704805.1 Solanum corneliomulleri
TTATTCGATCAACTACAAGTGTGTGGTCTTCTCTAAAATTGACTTGAGATCCGGTTATCACCAATTGAAAATACGAGCAACGGATGTGCCAAATACTGCTTTTCGAACTAGGTATGGGCACTATGAATTTGGGGTAATGTCTTTGGTCTTACGAATGCCCCTGCTGCTTTCATGAGTTTGATGAATGGGATTTCAAGCCATATTGGGACCTCTTTGTGATTGTGTTTATTGATGATATACTGATTACTCGAAAGTAAGAAAAGAAAGGAGAGACATTTGAGAATTGTATTGGAAATGTTGAGGGAGAAGAAGCTTTATGCCAAGTTCCTAAGTGTGAGTTTTGGCTAGATGCAGGGTCCTTTTTGGGGCATGTGGTTTCTAAGGATGGAGTGATGGTAGATCCTTCTAAGATTGAGACGGTGAAAAATTGGGTAAGACCTAATAATGTGTCAGAGATAAGGAGTTTTGTGGGGTTAACTAGCTACTACCGCCGATTCGTCAAGGGATTCTCTTCTATTGCTTCCCAACTGACGAACTTGACTAAGCAAAACGTTCCATTTGTATGGTCGGATGAGTGTGAGGAAAGCTTTCAGAAACTCAAGACTTTGTTGACTACCGCGCCTATCCTTACCTTGCCAGTAGAGGGTAAGAACTTCATTGTCTATTGTGATGCATCCTATTCGGGTTTGGGTGCAGTGCTAATGCAAGAGAAGAACGTGATTGCTTATGCTTCAAGACAATTAAAAGTGCATGAACGTATAACTATCCAACTCATGAATGGAATCGGCGCCGCGGTAGTGTTTGCATTGAAGCAATGGAGGCATTATTTATATGGGGTTAAGTGTGAAATCTATACGGATCATCGTAGTCTACAGTATATCTTTACTCAGAAAGATTTGAACTTGAGACAAAGGAGATGGATGGAACTACTGAAGGACTACGATATCACTATCTTGTATCATCCGGGGAAGGCGAATATTGTGGCAGATGCCTTGAGCAGAAAGGCCAGAAGTATGGGAAGTCTAGCTCATTTGCAAGCTTCTAGACGCCCATTGGCTAGAGAAGTGCAGATTTTGGCTAATGACCTCATGAGGTTAGAAGTAAATGAGAAGGGAGGATTGTTAGCTTGTGTGGAGGCAAGATCCTCCTTCCTTGACAAGATTAAGGGGAAGCAGTTCGATGATGAGAAATTGATCCGGATTCGAGATAAGGTGTTGCAAGGAGAGGCTAAAGAAGCAACAATTGATGAGGAAGGTGTTTTGAGGATTAAGGGAAGAGTATGTGTACCCCGCGTCGATAATTTGATCAACACTATTCTGACAGAGGCTCATAGTACAAGGTATTCTATACATCCGGGTGCAACCAAGATGTATCGCGATCTAAAGCAACACTTTTGGTGGAGTAGAATGAAGCGCGATATTGTTGACTTTATTGCCAAATGTCCAAACTGTCAACAAGTAAGAAATGAACACCAGAGGCCCGGAGGAGGAACGCTTCAGAGAATGCCCATTCCTGAATGGAAGTGGGGGAGAGAATCGCAATGGACTTGTGGTTGGTCTTCCAAAGACAATGGGTAAGTATGAGACTCCATTTGGGTGATTGTTGATAGGTTAACTAAGTCTGCTCATTTCATTCCGGTCAAGGTGACTTACAATGCAGAGAAGTTAGCAAAAATCTACATCTCAGAAATCGTTCGATTGCATGGGGTCCCACTATCCATCATATCAGACAGAGGTACGCAGTTTACTTCTAAGTTTTGGAAAACATTGCATACTGAATTGGGTACTAGGTTGGACCTTAGCACTGCATTTCACCCTCAGACCGATGGTTAGTCTGAGCGAACGATTCAAGTGTTGGAGGATATGCTTCGTGCATGTGTGATAGAGTTTGGTGGCCATTGGGATAGCTTCTTACCTTTGGCAGAATTTTTAAATAATATAGTTATCACTCCAGTATTGACAATGGCTCCATTTGAAGCATTGTATGGGAGGAGATGTAGGTCTCCATGGTTGGTTTGATGCATTGAGGTTAGACCTTGGGGGTACTGACCTCTTGAGGGATTCGTTAGATAAGGTGAAGTGCATTCAAGAAAAGCTTCTAGCGGCGCAGTAGACAAAAGGAGTATGCAGACCGAAAAGTTAGAGACCTGGAGTTCATGGAAGGTGAACAGTCTTGTTGAAGGTTTCACCCATGAAAGGGGTGATGCGGTTTGGCAAAAGAGGTAAGCTAAGTCCAAGGTATATTGGACCATTCGAGGTACTAAAGCGAATAGGGGAGGTGGCTTATGAATTAGCCTTACCCCCAGGGCTGTCGGAGTGCATCCGGTGTTTCATGTGTCCATGTTGATGAGAAATACCACGGAAATGGAAACTACATTATCCGTTGGGATTCAGTGTTGTTGGATGAGAATTGACTTATGAAGAGGAACCGGTTGCTATATTAGATAGAGAAGTTCGCAAGTTGAGGTCGAGAGAGATTGCATCCATCAAAGTTCAATGGAAGAATCGACCGGTTGAAGAGGCTACTTGGGAGGAGAAGGAGGCGGATATGCAAGAAAAATACCCACATCTGTTTACAGATTCATGTACCCTTTCTCCTTTTCGCCATTGTTTTCTTCTTTTGATCGTTCGGGGACGAACGATGGGTAAATTGGTATCTATTGTAACGACCTGTTTAGTCGTTTTGAGCAGCAGATTTTAATTCTGGAAAAATTGGCTGGGACAACGGGTGTCACGACGGACCGTCGTGGTCACGACGGCCCGTCGAGGAGGTGTCGTTCCAGGACACTTAGAATTCTTCAAATTGGATATTAAAATCGACTCTCTGTAAATTGTGACGGACCTGCAGGACGTGCCGTCACATCCACGACGAACTGTCGTGAGGTTCCGTTGCAAAACACTTCAACTTTTGAGAATTTGGTGCAAGAAACGAGTTTCTGACCGTCATGACGGAGGTGCAGGACGGACCGTCACAGGGGTGACGGGCCGTCACAGACCACCTGGAATTTGGGAGGTTGCGACGGCCATCGTGACGGACCGTCGCAGGCACGACGGCCCGTCACAGGTTGCGCAATCCCAGGCAGTTTAGGATTTCTCCACACGTTTTAAGGGCCGTTTTGGACTATTCTTTCCTTAATTATAAAGATTGAGGGTTTATATTAATAAGTCTAATTACTTGAGGGTTAAAAAAGGTAACCTTAAGTTAATTAGTGGGTTTTATTGTCCTCTTTTACACTTAATTATATTGTAATTAGGGTAAAAGAAAGAGGGTTTGAACATAAGAAAACAAAAGAGAAAGAACAAGAAAGAGAGAGAGAGAGCAGTCGATCAAAGGGGAGAAAACAAAGCTTGGGGATTTCTTGCTTGTGGATTCCAATTCTTCGGTGGAGGTAGGTTATGGTTTATGTTACGATAATCGTAGTGAACTCTTAGTAGTGTATGATATGTATTGATGATATTGTAAACCTGTCTATATGCTTAATTGTATGCTTGTATGAATATGATTATGTGATTTTGATAAAACAAGCATGATGAAAACCCTTGAATCCCAAATCTCGAAAGAAACTTTAATCTATGATATTAATGATGATGCCTTGGTATAAAAGAAGGCTTGATGAATTAAAGTAATGGGATTGATGATGCCTTGGTATAGAGAAGGCTTGATGAACGGATAGAATGAATTTAGTGGATCGGAGTGTCACGTTCCGACACATAGTATTAGTGGATCGGAGTGTCACGTTCCGACACATAGTATTAGTGGATCGGAGTATCACGTCCGACACATAGTATTAGGGGAGGGGTCACGAACCGACACGTAGATATAGGGGATCGGAGTGTCACGTACCGACACATATAGGGGATCGGAGTGTCACGTTCCGACACATATAGGGGATCGGAGTGTCACGTTCCGACACATATAGGGGATCGAAGTGTCACGTACCGACACATAGTGGTAGGGGATCGGAGTGTCACGTACCGACACAAGAGGAAGAAAGATAATGAATCTTGAAAGATGTTAATATACTCAACATAATGAACTTAATTCCCAAATGAGTATGGTATTGAGGCTTGAGCCCTCATGGATGAACTTGATGGTATTTATTGACGATTATAATACTTGTTGTTGCTACATGTTGAGTTTATAGTTGATTTATAATATTACTTGATATATATTATCTTCTATTTTGAGTTGACCGATGATATCTACTCAGTACGTGTGGTTGTACTGACCCCCTACTTTTATGTTTTCCTCTTTGTTATTTGTGTTATGCAGCAAACGTTCCGTCAACTTCGACTCAGCAGTAGATCAAGCCAGTCTTCACTACCTTCGGAAATTCAGGGTGAGATAACACGTCTAGCTTGGACTGGGTCTTCTTCTTCAAGTCTTGATGCCTTGAACTTCCGGCATGGACTAGCTTTTATTGTTTTAGCTTCTTAGACAGTTTTAGTTTAGCAATTTGAGATAGATGTTCTTGTGATGATGACTTCCAGATTTTGGGAATATTAATAATAGTTTTGAGTTGTTTTATTAATGAGTTTAAGTCTTCCGCATTTCTTTTGTTGATATTGTATTAAAATGTTAAGGGTTAGATTGTTTGGTTCGCTCACATAGGAGGGTAAATGTGGGTGCCAGTCGCGTCCCCGATTTAGGTCGTGACAACTTGGCATTTAGATATACATTTAATCTTACTTTAACAATATAAACCAACACATTTTATAAGTGAATTAATCAACATATAGTATCAGCAATGTGCAAGTTCATCATATATATGTCATATATCATTTTTAACACAATCAAACATAGGAATCTTGTTAAGACTCCCCTCAAGGGTAACTAGTGCAATGCTTAGGTAGAGTCCCATACCCTTACCTACACTAAGCTAGACCCCTTAGGTTATAATAGTTAGAGTTCAATCCTTTAATTCATTTTACTTTTTGGGAACATCATGACCTAACAAACATAGACAACATGATCTAGAGTGGAATTCGGTGTCATGAAACCCTACACCAAAGGAAGGCGGACTACTTGTAAAGGTAGTACCAAAACAGAAAACAAAGTAACTACGTGGATCCACTAGCTAGTATTCCTCTAGGGGAAACATAGTTCAAGAATTAGGAGATATATTTTGGACCCTCTTTATGCTATATGCATTGTAGTCTCTAATCTCAATAGTACTTTAGTGATCCTAACTTCCTTCTATGGAAGGGACACTCCTCACTCTAGTTCACGCGGTGCTAAGATAGAGTCCCTTTTTGAAATATCTTTATTCCTTTTGTTATCAATTATAGCTTAATTTAGGTCATAGATTCTCCCCCTTGTATAGTCATCATCATCAATAGCTTAATAAGAATTTCATGAATATAAATCCATTCATTACAATTCATATAAGTGAGGTTAGAACATTAGCATATTCAAAAAATAATAAGGCACATTGGTAGCCATCACCATACTTATAACATATTCACCTAAATCAACCTCACAACATAATCAAGACATTTTAATTCAACATCATACCACCCTATCAATACTAATAAAAGGCATTACTCCAATCTAACATCATCGCTTAATCATAATTAACCATAATTTGAAGTAAAGGATAGAGATCATAAGCTTACCAAGTCCCTTCATAGTTCATCATCAAGGTCTTACCATAAAAACCCTCTATCTAACCTGGTTTTGGTGTATATCATCGTAAGTCAATAATCAACATGATAACAAAGCTAGAAGAATCCACTATAACATAATTCAATACTAGATCATATATTATGACAGGATACTTAGGTCAATTCACTTCCTAACTTAGATCATCATCTCAACAACTAGCATAAAAGACTACAAATCACTGTAATTTGTTCATGATAAATATAACAACATCACTTAATATAAATTCAAGCAATAACAAAGTAAATTGAACCAATTTCCACTTAATTCATGTCAATATCTAACCTAGGGTTACAGGTTAAGGGTTAAGGGTCTTCATCTACAAACTAGACCAAACCATCAAGATATATCACAATTAAGTTAGAATACATGTTAATCTATTCATGTTATCCAATAGAAAACATAAACAAACCAATTCATAAAAAAAATTGAGATTGAGAAGAACCTACATGAAAAACCAACTTTTGAAAATACTTTGGAGGAACCCTTTGAGGAAAGACGTCGCAAAGGTGAAGTATATCCCAAACCTAAAAATCTGATGAAGATTTTATGGAGAATTCACCTTTATAGCCCACAAAATTCCTCCCCTAATTAGTCTTCAATGGTATCTTCCAATAGAGAGAGAAATAAGAGACAAGAAAGAATTTTGTTTTGAGAGTTGTAACTAGACTTATGAAGTTAGGGTCTTTATATGGGGGTTAATAAGTCTTACCTTAATACCTAACTAACCACCAAAACCTTTAATTAATTAGTAAAAACCATCATAAAAACGTGCAGGAAATTGTTGTACCATCGATGACACCACGATCGAGGGATCATGGGTCAGTTGACAGACCAGGCCTCCTCCGTGCTGCACATCCGTCGTTCTTTTCAGAGATTGTGCAGGTGAGAGCCTCCAAAAAATTGGCTAAGTTTTGGTCGACAGTTTGCAAAGACACCCCGTCGATCAACACACGAATCGTCAATGCCCTTTCGTGGGTGCACACTGACAAGTCAATGTTGACACCAACGTGCAAGGGTCCTCCTGAAGGGCCTTTGGTTGGTCCTTGGGGAGTTATACCCGGGCGTTTCGACCATGAATTAACTTCAAAACAAGCTAGATACCTTTCAACCAATTTTCATGGATTTCAAACTCCTAAATGCTAGTAGAATAGGCTAAGGTACGCTAGTACCCACCTAGAACTAGTTTCAGGGCGTCATGGACGTTTTGGTTCCTAGATTTCCTAAATGAACTATATTCATCAAAATATGCCTTAAAACAGTGTTTAGACCTTATGACACTTATGTTAGGCTTTAAGACACGTCTTGGATTTTCAAAGTGTTACATTATCCCCCCCTTAGGAACACTCATCCCTAAATGACACGAAAAATCTTTAGAAGGAAGGAATAGACTCAAGAGTAGAATCCCAAACAACAACAATACCTAGAAACATCAATCATAACACTTACACAAGGCAATTCAAATCAATTACCACACATAAGGCCCAACATCGCATCATGACGATTATCCTTCTCACAACAACAACATGGTACCAACATGCTTTACATGAGTCAATTATGCAAAAATTCAACTTATCAACATGCTACATATCATTTCATAAAGACACACCATATCAAAATGAACAAGATAACTCAAACAAGCAAAAGAAAAAATTTTTAAGTTCAAATGTACTATTTCACTGTAATTCACTGTAAGTCTATCAAATAAAGGAGAATTTTGCAAGACTTCATCTAAATCAAAGAAACATAAATTTTTAGTACAGTCATAGTTTTTAGAGAGGCGAACATTATTACAAATTTTTATCTAGAGTATTAGGTTTCCATATTTTTACTCTAAGTTTGAGAGGGTTTTGAATACTAGAAGAAGAATAGGGTTTCATCTGTTCCAATTTGGAAATGGGTCTCCTTCATTCTTCTTGCTTTGCCTAAATGAAGACCCAATTCTTCATACCCATTTTATTTCAACATGAATTGAAGATACAATTTTATTTCATGACGTGTCGCTAAAAATCCCTTTTTTGTGAGTGATTTGGCAAATATTGGTTGATATTGTTTTTGGGTCTTTCTTAGTGCTAGATTGACTACAATTTAATGGTAATTTCATATAGTAGTTGTTTATAAAATTTCACAAATATTTATTTGAAAATACAAGTTTATTTATTTATTATGGACTTGCTCGAGAGAGAATAGAAAAAATAAGACTACTACATTGATTGCCTAAGGAGTAGGTCGACATGAGGTTTTGCTCGAGAGAGTGAAGATTAGTCGCATATCCTAGCACTTAGCTCGAGAGAGTGAGTCAGGTAAGGCACAGGTTGGTATTGATGCGGCCAGTGGGTGTCCATGAGAAACCCATTTGAAACAATCTATGATTCTTGAGAGAGAACTTATTCCACGTATTAGCCTAATCACTATTATTCTCTAAATCCTCTATCTAAAACATGTATGCAATTTAGATAAATTTCTATAGTTGTCACATCCCATGAATTCCCCCTCACGTTGATCAGAATTTCTTGTTATTTTCACTATATTTACTACATGTGACAAAACCCCCCATTGATATTTGAAACTCTTGTGTCACCGTTTGAATTTACTATGTTTTTAATCGTAAATTTCATTTTGTAAGTCTTCTTTTAATGAAATTTCAATTATCTACTAATATTCACGACCACTCCTTTGGGACACAACCCCAATCCTTGGTTGGGTTACTATACTATTACACGATCATATACACTTTTACTGGAAGTTGTGCCGTTGATTACACAAACATCACTTAGATCAATAATGTTGAATCCTGAGGCTTGCAGGCTAATACAAAGATCTATTGCAGATTTTGGTTTAAAATATAAGTTTGAGGGTGGGACCAATTGGAAAACCTCAAAAACAAGTCCAAAAATAAATTGCAGAACTCACCTAAAGTAGTGAATCACGACAGGGTTAACAGACTATTATAGGGACCACAATCCATTTACCCACCATATAGTGAGGAGTTGGACTCCAGCAAAATCTGATGTCAGACCACAATATTCTTCGCGGGTCGTGGTCATCAAGATTGATTGTGGTGGATTCCATGGGATTAAGGGAACTAGCGGCCCCTCAGACCAACCACGCCCATGTGAAGACCACAATGACCTTCATAGTCCGTGTTACTCCATACGGCCCGTGGTAGGGTTTGTGATGGATAGCCAGTAACCCCCTATACCTGAGCCTCAAGACCTCAATACGTATGAGTACCACAGGAAAAATCACAATTTTTTGTCCTCCACATTGGTCGGGGTAGAGGATAGTGGAGAAGACCCCAGAAACCGCAGATCCTAGACCAAAGAGAGAGACCCACTTCAAGGTATATGGTCACATTCATGGTCCTTGAAACTGTCTATTGTCAATTAATTGCATCTATAAAATAATTTTGGGGTCTTTTTTGCTTTTTCCTATTGTGTTGGACCCCTGAAATATGTCGTTTCAACCCTAAAGTATGTGGTTTTGGTTCGTTTTAGCCTAAAACCTAACTAGAACTTACCTTAGTCAGATCATCCATCAAAAACTTAGAAAATTAGAACGTAAAATGGGAAATAGGTCGAGCAACCCAACTTCAAGAACACAAAAACAAATTCATTTGTTCTAGCCCCGAGATAGAAAGATTACTCCGTGGAATTTGTTGTCGGGTTTGTGGAATTTGACTAATGGCATCCTTTCTTCCATTAGGTCTTTATCATTGATTCCCTATTATAAGTTAGACTTATGGTTTTACCTTTTTTTTATATATAAATTATCACGAATTAGTTATTTACATGATCAAAATCAGATACTCATGTTACTCTTTTATTTATTTTTTTGAATGAATTTCAGAACTGTAAGACCCTCAAAATGAGTTAAGGTGTTTAAAGCCTCACATATGCCTATCAGCTTGTTATAATTTTAATTATGTATTTTAAAGTATGCATGATTTATTTTAATCCAATTGGAAGTCAAATGTCCAAGAACGTCCAAGAAGTTTGAATGTTAGCCCTTGAGATATCCATGTGCGACTTGAGTGTTCCTAGCATGTTTGGACGTGTTTCGAGTGTTTGTTTTGGGTGAAACTCATGTGGAAGGTCCTTGACATGTTAAGGTATATATTTAAGTTAAAAACTTTTGGGTAAAACTGACCAAGGTACCCACAAAAGTCCCCCAAGGAAGACCCAAAGGCTTTCGAGACACTACCTTGGCAGTGTCAATCAACGACCCATATATGACGCCACATTCCTCAACCGACGCCCTGTCGATGGGAGGATCCGCTCAACACATAGAAGTGTGAGCTCAGACCCTCAAAGATAATTTTCATTAGCAAAAGATGGAGCAACAGGAAAACTCTTGAACCAGACAAAGCCCCGTCGACTACTGACCGTCGATGCAGCTTGCAACTGCCTGCATGCACTTTTTCATTAACGGGGCGAATGAGAAATTCACCCCACGTCCCTAAATTACTGTATACATTTAGTTTACCTATTTTGCGTGTTCTATGTTAGTTAAAAAGATGAAACCCAATTCAATAATTAAAATTAGACTTCCCTCTCCAAAAATATCCTCTCTAGAAACCTCCATAAAGATGAAGCTCAAAGTAATCTTTTACATGTACTATACATGGGTTCTTCACCAAGTTTTTCTTGTTTCCATAATATAATAATGGTATGGTGATCCTTCATCTTTAGATAACCTTTCACCTAGAGTGTTCCTTTCAATAATTTCGAAGAGAATACACGATAAAAATTATCCTTCTTCATTCTAGCCATGGGTTTTTTCTAAAATTGATTGCAGAAGCATAATGTTAATGAATTGATTATTAGCTACTCATTTGAATGTGATTTTCAATCAAATTCCATGTTGAACCCATGATCTCTCTTAATCTCGATTTATCCTATGTGTGGGTTTGTGATCTTAATCTTATGTAAATCGAATTGTGATTCAATTATGTTAAAATTATTATATATACTTCCTAGTATGTGTATTGATGGTCAATTGTTTATGAGTCATCTATGTGGATGAAGGTTTGAAGGTTTGAATAAGATTATCCTATAATGTAGAATTGTCTTAGCTATTGCCTACATTGTAATGTGATGATAAATTAGGTTTAATTGATCCAATTTGAATAGATATAATGGAATTGGTAAGGATTTATCTGGGTTCTTCTGGCCTATGGATTGATAATGTAATGTACATGATGTGATCTAAATTCTAGGGTAGATGAAGCATGATTTATTTTAGGTTGTTATCTCTTTATCAACTACCCTACATGTATATTGTTAATGAATTATGATTGCTAATTAGGATAAGGGAAATTGGTGAATTATCTATGTCTCTCTACTTTCTAGTGAATTGGTGATCAGTTTTACATGCTAGTAGCATGATCTTGTTGTGGATTATGCATGATTTCGTTTATATTAAAGTACATTTATGTAATTCCCTGTACTTGAATTGTTGATGAAAAGGGTATATTGATCAATGATGATCAAAGGTTGATGAATTTGTAGAAATGGATTTATCCCTCTACTTTTCTGTAGAATTGTTAGTTGATAAAGCCTTGTATCTCATTGTGTGGTATGATCAACTTATGGTAGCGGTGTTTACTTCCTTGTAATTTTATATGTGTTGATTTTTGCCTTTAAGGCAACCTGATGATTATATGAGTGTGTGGTTATGATGATCACACTATGTGAAGCCTATGCCTTGTTTCGTAATCTAGATATTATCTAGGTTGTATTGCTAATAATATGAGCATGTGAATGGTTATGTTAGTGTTTGTTTAGGTGCTTCCATTGATAATTTATAATGGTTAATAATCCCTTGCCTATGTAATCCTATATGAATTTGTGAATAACTAAGGTGAGGAGTCTTGAAAGTAATCTGATGTTGTCTTGTCTCCTATGCTAGTATGTGTTGTGTGGTCTATGCTTCAAGGTTTATTGTGTTACTAAGAGGGTGGATGCCTCAATATGTTGTTGATAGGCATTAGGTGATCATGTTGACCAATGCAAACACACTCACACATTATGCATGCTTACAAGTAGTATAGGTTCATAGGGTCTGAATGAAAAGGTATTCTCATATGCACTCATGTACCACTATGTAATGTATCATTTACTAGGATAAACTGATAGGTAGTTTGGGCAAGGGTATATGACCTTTTCTATGCATTGCACATGTGAGCCTTGTTGTAATAGTTCCTAGGTTTGGTTGTCTATGTACATGAATATGAATTCATAGTTATGTTATAAAGGTGCATAGTAACTTAATGTGTTTACATGAAAGGATTTCTCATAAATACATGTATGCATTAATGTATGAACATGTCTGTACTTATTGTTTTATGTGAAAGGATTACTCACATATATGCATAAACACACACACATGTACGATGATCTATTCAATAGAGGGGCCTTGAAAGGTGTTCTCAAGTGTACCCTAAACTAGACGGTGCTTGAATATGCTATGAACATGTGAGTGTTTTACTCAAGTTATATTGGTTGATAAACTCTTATCTAGGACCTATGATTTAAGCATATGACGAGTCAATTTTATAAAGTAATGTTATAAAGGATTTTCAATAAAGGGAACTTAGCTTAGCACCGAGTGAACCTGAACATGAGGGGTTTCCCTTCTTTGTAGGAAGGTAGGTCACCATAGTCCTCACGAGGTAGTTAGACGATCATCCCAAAGGGTATAGAGTTATATTTTCATAAGTGGGTAACTATAATGCCTCATTAGGCATGATAAGGGTTTTAGCATAACCTCCATGTTCGATAACTATGCTTACAACATAGGATCTAGAAAGTGATTTCACTTAGGATGCTAGCATGTGTTAATATTCTACCTTGGCTAGGTAGAACACCTTCCATTGGTGTAAAGCTCTACAACAACAAATTCAGTTTAGCACCCATGGTCTTAGTGTTGGTTAATGTTATAGTTTCCCTAATCTAAAATGGACAATGGAAGTAAATGATTAGAACCCTAACTAGGATAACCTAAGGGTAGTTTCTTAGTGAAGGTGGGGGTATGAGACTTCACCTATGTATTACAGAAGTATCTCTTTACGAAGTTCTAGGAAGGTGTTCTAAGGTGTATGATTATGTTTATGTATGTAGGTATGGCATTGTAGTATTGACTACTTTTTATGAATATGTGCATGGTATGAGTCCTCATAGGTCTATATGATGAGGTCTCTCCTTAGGTTCATGATGTTTCTCTTATTGACTATATGATTAAAGGTCCTACTTGATTTGCATGTTGTTGCCTATAGTAATACGTTTGATGTATGAATTACATGTTATGATGCTTGTGGTCATATGATAGGTTTACTAAGCATGTGTGAGGTATGGGGCTTACTATAAGACATAGATTAGGATTGTGAGTACTGGATTACATTGTGTCTTATGTGAATCATGTGCCTTGTTATGTAAAATGGTCCTATGAGTGTGTGTTTTGAATTTAAATGTCTTAGGTAAGGTTATCTGGTGGCCTTGAGGTGATGCTTGAGTCTGGATAGTGTTATGGGACATTATTTATACACTGCACCAAAAGTCACTAGAGGGTTACGTAGGAAAGCCTAGCAGTTAGAATAAAAAAAAGTTCACTATAAAGGGAACAAGAGTTCACTGTAAATATAAATGATCTTATAGTAAATAGAAAATGGCTTACTGTAGAGTGGTGGTTAATGTGACTTAATTGCAATTTGTGATTTTATATGATCTATGACCATTTATTATGCCTATGTGAAGTATGTAAATGGTATAATGCTTATTGTATCAAAGTTTATGAAGTTGTTTTGAACAGGCATGATGTATGGTTTCAAGTAAAATGTCCCTTTTAGATGCATGGTTTTGCATGGTTGCCATACTTAGTGCATTCTTGTGCTAACTACATTATTAGCTACCTTTTTATACAAACTGTAGGTTATGGATGCTTAAATGACGTCTTAAATGTTGAGGAGCTTGACATGTGATTACCAAGCTCAAAGAAAGGAATCCTTCAACCCAAGGATTTCCTAAGTCTTACTTTACTGTAAATTTATGTAATAAGTTTAATTATGAATTATATTAAAACGATCCTGTCCCTAATGTACTCTAAAGATGTTGAGTCTAGGATAACAAAAAAGAGACTAGAATCTTTAACTATGTTTTATGATACTTTATATATAATGGAAGTGATGTTCTAGCATATGATGTGCTAAGAAAGTTTTAAATTTTCCGCAATATTTACCTATAAAAATGCGATGAACGATATCTATGGGCTTTTATAAGATCTCCGAGAGTTCAAGTACGCCATGTTACTTCTTGGGGGGTACTCTCCGATCATGAAAAATGTGGTATCAGAGCATGAGGTTTATGAAAGTTGTTTTCGGTTTCAAAATTTTCATATTTCCACTTCTAGTAGAGTATAAATCATCAGTGGTGAGTCGCGACACATCTATGAGTGAGAGGCTATATGACTTTCCCTTCTTCATCATTCTCATGTCGTGCCATAGAACTTAAATCTATAAGATCTCCCTCTTATGTTTTCTTGTCCGGTGGTGTTTTAGATGTGATTGCTTGGATGAGATGGTATATCTCACATCCGGGTTTACCCACTAGACGTAACCGGCGGCGTCGGCCACTTTGAGGACTAAGAATAACCTCTTAGTTTACATCACTACATTCATAGGTCAAATTTAGGCGTACTTGACCTCTCAGAGATCTTGTACAAGCCCTTTGGTATCATTCATCGCATTTACATAAATGGAAGTAATACGGAGTTGATACTTTTCGCAACATGCTAATAGTCTTTCTAAATCTCTTTCATATAAAAACCATAGAAAATACTAAGTCTCATATCATAAAATCTTAGACTCAAAATATACTTGGGACACAACCCATACAATCGAAATATAGTAACATTAAGTCTATTACAGTGCTTCGATAAAAGAACTCTAAGATAGTGAAGCCCTCGAGTCAAATGATGACATACTTCAATCTTGCTTGAAACATCCTATAATCCAAGCTTCGCTCCCAGAAGAACCTTCACCTATGAATCACTTTAGAGATATATTAAAGTATGAAATTAGTACAAAGACATGTACTAAGTATGGCATAATGCATAAAATCATGATGACAGACATTTAATGAAAGTACACTCTCTTTGATTAAAACATCATAGTATAAGCATAAGAATAAATTTAACACCTTAGTAACACATAACATATCACATAAGCATTTTATAACTTATTAAAAAATATTACAGTGAACTATGTCATTGTTACAATGAACTAATTAAACATTACATTCAACTTCACAGTAAATTCCTTTAGCGTGCAACCCTCTCACTAAATTTATCCTAAGACTGAATTAAGTAATATAAAGAGGTACCACCCATACACCCTCTCTAAGAAAACCTAAATGATCCTTAGGACACCCTATAATGAGATAAATACACTTACAATACGCCAAAACACATAACATCAGATTCTGCTACCAAAGGTGATTCTAAAGCTAACTTGAGTGAGTTGTGAAACAACCCCCCCCCTTACAATCCCTTCACATACCCCTAAGAGATCTTTTAGACTACCTAAGATAAGATAATTCTCACTTCATTAACCATCGTTTATACCAACTTCAAACTTTAACTAGGCAATCCTTAATGACTTTAGACTAGGTACGTATTCATATACATGCTTTCTACTTAGTTCATCATCTTTATTAGTTTATTCAAGATTTGTTCATCACGTAAGGAAATTCAAGAAATGGTCTTGGAGAAGACTTAGGGACTCAATTACTAATATTATTTCAAAGATTATTGTGCAATGTCTAAATAGTGTCCCATACCACCACCTAAACTTTATAGAACTTCTCCAACATTAGTAGGTATCCCATATGATAAAAATTGGCAATAACCAACATAGACCATTGTAGCAAGTCATTGAATCCATAGTTGTAACCTACTCCGATGGAGGATTTTCTACTTGCCAATGGTAGAACTTGGACACATCCCATTTAGGCACATGATTAAGGAATATGATGGGCTTCTTTGAACTATAGCCTCATTCTTACCTAGATCTACTTCCCAAACCATACTTTCCCGGTCTATCCTTTGTTATAATAGAGTAATTCACATGAAGAGAATTAATATCTAGTTCATAACCCAATCACATTTCACCTTACCAAAGAGGTCCCCGAGGGGTGCCTTTCAAGGGTTAAGAGGATAGCTCAATGATTTTACTAAGGATCATTTCATGTCATTCCAGCCAACAAAACTTAAGTCCACCATTCACACAAGAAGGATACCATTAAAACTTTCGACTTCAAGGATATCATAACTTCTCAACTAGGTTGAAGGCTCCACATAATTTGACCTTCTAAGCAATGTTCAAGGTCTCATGACATTCATTGATACATCACAAATAGTCTTTAGAATCCTAATTCAGAAATCTCTTATTCACAATTTAAATCTATCAAGTAAGGAACACAATCTACCCTAACAAGACACACTCATCTTCACATATAGCATATAATTCTAGAAGAACATAGTCATAACCAACTTCATCTATAGGTCACGCTATACACTACTATAACATCATCAATATAGCCATCATAAGACTCATATAATTAAATAGGAAGATCATGCAAAAACTCTAAGACTTCACACATAAGGACATAGTCATAGTATAACATGATCACCTAACAACATCAATAGAAGAACACATACATTATCCTTAACCACAAGTAGATAGATATGATGATACTTCACATAAATCAACTACACAAACAATCATCATATTAAGTTATTGCGGACAAGGCCATGATCATCATAAAACATAAGGTAACACCGACGAGGCCACATATTTCACAATTATAACACAGAGCACTACCACCATAAGTGGACCATACCAATTACAACAAGATTCAAGACATAGATTATATAAATTAAAGAGAATTAGGGCAGAGTGCCACTAATCCATTCTCACTACTTCAATCTACAACTATATCATCCAATATAATACCAAAAGGCCCTTACCCATGGCCATGATTAGCAATTCAATACAAAAATCATCATACCCCATTAATCTAGATCAATTCAATATATATTTATTAATCTAAGACAACATATGCATCAATCCAATACAATTCTTACATCATTCAATAGCCCGTAGAAGACTACACTAGAATTCATAAGCATTGAGAGAAGATCATAACATCCATAATATAGCCAATCTAAAGAGATTATGTTTTGCATGGGATCATGAATATGTTAGTTTAACATAAAAGTAACATCCATTTAATCAATAATCAATGATTCCATACGTTTTATGCAATTCCTCATAGCTAGATCATAAAATGGGATAAGTTCATCTTTAGAAGATTTTAAAAATCACATTGAAATTTGACTCATGAAAACCATACCTCAATGAATCTAAACCACGAAATTATTGAAGAATCACGAATCAAAATTCAAACCAAGATCTTCCTTGAGTTTTGACTTTAATGAAGCTCTATAGAGTTTTTTGGGTTTTGATTTTAGAATAATGAATTAGTCTAGGTAATTAGGACATATGAACTCACTTAAAATGCCTAATATAACCTTACGAAACCATACAAATGCTTATTTAGACGTGGGGTAAGTTTACCAATTCAGCCTTGCATTTAACAGGGAAGTCGCGAAACTGCACACTTCACCTACACCAGCCCATCGACGCGCCGTTGGTCACACAAGCACCGTCCTACCAGGCCTTCGTTTGGATCAGAGACTGGCTTTTGGGAGCTTAAGATCGCTATGCTATGTCTTGACCCATACCCACCATCAACGGTGCATCGACCAATCTACTGGGCGTTGATTGCCTTAGTTATTTGGGTTGGTCTAGACAGCCTTATGCTCTTGTGAAGGGTCCTTCCTCAAGGACCCTTGGTTTGTCCTTGGGGATGTTTGACCAAACGTTTACAACCCGAATATGTTTGAATATGATTTAAGGACCTCTCACATTTTTCATCAAAAACGAATACGTAAAACTCCATGAAACATGCAAAGACACACAAAGTCATTTGAAGGAGAAGCTTTCGAACGTCATGGACATTCTTGGATGTTTGACCTCCAAATTTCATTAAACCTGGCACAACGCCTATTAACACTATTATAACTCATATAAGGAACTCATAATCTCATGAAAAACACAGATGAAGCACATGGGTGACTAGTCGTCAAACGTCTTGGTCGTCCCTTGACGTTTGACTTCCAATTCACCTAAATCTTTAGACACTGCCTCATTACCACATTAGAAAAAATTTTAGGACCTTAGTATATCATGAAATACATGTTAGGCTCTAGTTTCAACTAAGTCATTTTAGAGGTGTCACATTCTCCCCCACCTGGACAACATTTGTCCTCGAATGACATTTGAAACCTCCAAACACTTCCAAGAGTAGAGATTCCACTAACAGGTCATAACCATACCACATAGCACATTATAACATGCACAATCTAGAAGAAACATCAATTTCACATAATCAAGAGACTCACAACACAACAACAAGATAGAAAAACTTCTACAACTCATTATGCACTTAGACTCACATTCTTTATTTCAAATAGCATGAACTCCTTGTTCATTAATTATAATGCTCATATGCATAAATCTATACATATTACAAAAAATTTCAATAAAAGAACCTAATAGTCAATTTTGCAAAAATCTTACAGTGAGCTAAGCTCCCTGGCAGTGAACATGCTTCAAAATTCCAAAAATTCAAAATTTAGGCAATTGATGAAAAAAAATGCTAATATGCAAAATAAAACCATTTATAATCATTTTACAACATAATCATAACTTCATGAAATGCACAATGCAAAGAATTATTCAAATTCAATTCCAATAAAACTCCTAAACACAATGCAACATGCAACATGCTACTATGACCATCTAGATCCTCTACTAACCATACTCCCCCACTTAGAAGGACCTAATAAACAAAATAGGAAATACAAGGACTTATCATCAACATCATCCTCATCTGAATTTGATCCTCTAGTAAGTAGTCCATAGAAATGATTCTTCTTTGGAGCATCACCTTCCGGAACATTTTGAGGAACTTTCTTATTTTCTTTTCCTCTAGAAGAAATACTACGACAATCCCTAAGTTTGTGTCCCTCTTTACCACAACCAAAATAACTCCTTGTACCTATTAGGCATTTTCCATAGTGCCTCTTCCCACAAGTATCACATGTATGCTTGCCAACTTGAAAAACACTACCCTTCGCAAGTTTCACTTTAGCATCCCTAGGTTCATCTTGACTAGAAACCTTCTTCTTGAACCTAACTTGTCTTTGATCACTTGAAACACTGCTTTTCAAGTTTCTAGCGATCCTACCAATCTTAGACTCCTCAATGGATTGATCATAAACCATGAGTGTAGATAGGGTCATATCATCATAAGTCATGGTCCTACAACATTCCTCTCTCAATAGGTCTGCGTCCTCGGTCACAAACTTACTCATCTCATCCTTAGGGTTAGACAGTAAGGATGGAGCATATCTAGAAAACATAATGAACTTCAATGATTACTCCTCAACACTCATATTTCCTTGCTTGAGATTGATGAACTCCTCTACCTTTACCTCCCTCCTATTACGGGGAAAGTACTCCTAAGAAAGCCTCCTTAAATTCCTCCGACTTAATAGGACCCGACTCAACAGAACTATAATCTTTTCATTGAGTGTACCACTCTTGAGAAACCTCCCTCAATTGGTATGAATCCAACTCGCTTTCTCCCCAAAAGTGACCCTCATGGCACTCAACACCTTATACACACCATCTAGGAACTCTTGGGGATCATCTCCCACCTTAGATCTAAGAAAGATAGGAGGATTAATCCTCACAAAATCTCTCAATTTAGATGTCATGGTGCTCTCCACAACATTCACTCTATGCTCAATACCCCTCTTTACATGAGTAGTCAAGGTCCGGGCTAAAACAAGTAAAGCCTCTCTAATCTCCCCATTAGTAATTTCCGGGGCAACCACCCAAACATAATTATATCCTTCCACTAAAGGGACTTGGGAAACTCTAGCACCTTGAGAATCGTGAAGAACTTTCTCAACTTGTTCAACTTGTGGATGAATATCCTTATTCACATCATTCTTCTTGACCCTCATAGATGGTGTCCTCCTCATATTCATCTCGTATAACACAAGTAAAATAATAAGAAAAGAATACTCATAACTTCTAAATCTCTATGGCATGAGATAGGAGTAGAAAAGAATGGAAACTATATCATCTTATAGCCTCTCTCCTTTAGATGCGTCACAAATCACACTGATGGTCACGACTCTACCAGACGTGACTTGATGACACTTTAAGGTTCCTAAGACCACAGTTATAACTTATGCTTTAATACCACATTTATCATGACTCGAGAGTACACCTTAGGAGAAAGGTCACTCCTGGATTGCAACATGTAGTACTTGACCTCTCAGAGGTCTTGTACAAACCCTTTTGTATCATTCATCGCATATACATAAATTAAAAGTAGCGGGGAATTAAAAGTTTTCATAACAACTTAATAGTCTTTCAAGATCTCATTCATAGAAAAACCTTAGGAAATACTAAGTCTCATACCATCAAATCTTAGACTAAAAATATACTTGGGACACGACCCATACAATCGACATATAGTACTACTAAGTCTATTACAATGCTTTAATCAAAGAACTGTAAGATAGTGATGCCCTCAAGTCAAATGAGGACATACTTCAACCTTGGTTAAAGATCCTATAATTCAAGCTTCGTTCCAAAAAATCACCTTTACCTATGAATCACTTTAGAGATAAATAAAAGTATGGAATTAGTACAAACACATGTACTAAGTATGCAACAATGCATAAAATTATGATAACAGAAATGTATTGGAAATATGCTCTTTTAAATTAAAACATCATAGTATAAGCATGAGACCAACATTCAACACCTTAGAATACATAAGATATTACATAAGCATTTTATCACTCTTTAATGAGTGTTACAATGAACTATATCATTGTGACAATGATCTGCTTCAACATTACAATGAATAAAGTTCATCTTCACAGTGAACTCCTTTAGCATAAAACCCTCTCACTAAAAGTTATCCTAAGAGTCACTTAAGTAAGACATAAAGAGACTACTCATACACCCTCTCTAAGAACACCTAAATGATCCTTAGGACTACCTATAATAATATAAATACACTTACAATATACTAAAACACGTAACATGAGACTATACTACCAAAGGTGATTCTAAGGCTTATAAAATGAGACTATACTACCAAAGGTGATTCTAAGTCTTACTTCAGTGAGTTGTGAAGCAACCGCCCATACAATCCCTTCACACACACTTAAGATATACTTTAGACTAGCTATGATAAGATCATTCACACTTCATGAATCAACATTGTATCTAGAGTCATTCTTAAGACTTACCTATTTAAGGCATGAAGAGACTATCATTTATGCCCCCTTCACACTTTAAGTAGGCAATCCATGATTTTACTCTAGACTAGGTACTTATTTATTTACATGCTTTCTACTTAAGTCATCATCATCACTAGTTCATCTAAGAGACATTATCACATAAGTACATTCAAGTAATGGTCTTGGAGAAGACCTAGGAACTCACCCACTAATATCTCTAAAGCCAATTATGCAATGTCAAGATAGTGGCCCATACCACCACCTTAACTTCATAGAACTTTTCCAACACTATTAGGTATCCCATATGATGAGAGTATGCAATAACTGACATAGACCATGGTAGTGAGAAATGGAATCCGGAGTTGTAACCTACTTCAATGGAGGGTATTCTACTTGCCAATGGTAAAACTTGGACACATCCCATGAAGGCACATGGTTAAGGAATATGATGGGTTTCTTTTAACTACATCCTCATTCTTAACTAGAGCTACTTCCCAAACCATACTCACTCGGTGCTATCCTTTGTTTTCATAGAGTAATTCACATAAAAGATCACATGAAGAGGTTTCATACTTAGTTCATAACCCAATCACATTTCACCTTACAAAAGAGGTCCCTTAAGGTTCCCTTTCAGTGGTTATCGGGATAGCTCAATGATTTTCCTAAGGATGATTTCATGTCATTCCAGACAACCAACCTAAATTCCACCGTTCACACAAGAAGGATAACATTATGGCTTTCGACTTCAAGGATATCATAACCTCTCAATTAGGTTGAAGACTCCACATAATTTGACCTTCTAAGTAATGTTCAAGGTCTCATGTCATTCATGAATACAACACAAATAGTATTTAGCATCCTAATTCAAGAATCTCTTATTCACAATGTACATCTATCATGTAAGGGACACAAGTGTATTAATACAAGACACACACAGCTTCATATATAGCATATCATTCTAGAAGCACATAGGTATAACCAACAACATCTATAGGTCACCCTATACGCTACTATAATATCATATTTATAGCCATCATAAGACTCATATAATTAAGTAGGAAGAATCATTCATCAACTCTAAGACTACACACATAGGACATAGTTATAGTATAACATCATCCCCTAACAACATCAATAGAAGAAAACATACATTAACCTTAATCACAAGTGGATAGATATGATCATACATCATATAAATAAACTAGCCAAAGCATCATGATATATCAAGTAGTTGCCGACAAGGCCATGATAATCATAATACATAAAGTAACGCCTATGAGGCCACATAATTCACAATTATAACACATGGCACCGCCAACTTAACTAAACCATACAAATCACGACATAATTAAATACTTACATTACAAGAAATAAATATAATTAAGAGTGTACCACCAATCAATTCTCACCACTTAAATCCATAGCTAAATCATCCAATACAATACCAAAAAGCCCTTACCCATGGCCATGATCATCAATTCAATACAAAAATCATAATACCCCATGAATCTATATAAATTCAATATATATTTATCAATATAAGACATCCGATACATCAAACCAATACAATTTTACATCATTCAATAGCCCATAGAAAACTACATTAGAATTCATAAGCATTGAGACAAGATCATAACAACCATAATGTATCCAGTTTGAAGAGATTATGTTTTTCATGGGTTAATGAAGATTTTAGGTTAATACCATAAAACTAAAATCAATTCAATCAATAATCAATGATTTAAAATGTTTTATACAATAACCTATGGCTAGATCATAAAATTGAAAAAGTTAATCTTTAGAACAATTTAGAAATTGCTTTAAAGTTTTGCTCCTTGATGAAAAGAGTTTCAATGATTAAAATCATACCTCAATAAAGAAAAATGACGAAATTATTTAAGAATCATCAATCAAACTTCAGTCAAAGATTTTCCTTGAGTTTTGACATCAATGAAGTTCTAGAGAGTTTCTTAGAGAATTTGGGTTTTGATTTTAGAATACTGAATTAATCTAGGTAGTTAAGACTTATAAACCCTATTAGAGTACCTATAATAACCTTATTAAACCTCCCAAATGCTTATTTGAACGTGGGGTGAATTTACTGATTCACCATTGTATTTAAAGTGAAGTTGCAAAATTGCACACTTCACCTATACTGCCCATCGACGGGCCGTTAGTCACACGATGGGCCTTCATGGATGTCCGTAGTTTGGATCAGAGACTGGAATTTTTGAGCACCTATTACCACCATCGACGGGGCATTCACCAGCCTACTGGCCGTCAATTGCCTCTGTCGTTTGGTTTGGTTTAGACATCCTTAGGTTCTTGTAAAGGGTCATTCCTCAAGTACCCTGGGTTGTTCGTTGGGGTTTTTTCCAACCCAAATATGTTATTATATGATTTCAGTACCTCTCACATCAATTCATCCAAAACTAACACGTAAAACTCCACGAAATATGGTAAGACACACAAGGTCATCAAGGCAAACCTTTTAACCGTCATGGACATTCTTGGACTTTGACCTCCAAATTTCATCAAACTTTACACACTGCCTACAAGCAATATCATTACTAAAATAATGAACACATAATCTCATGAAATGTACATAAGCACATAAAACACACATGAAGCACATAGGCAACTAGTCGTCGAACGTCTTTGTCGTCCCTTTACGTTTGACTTCCAATTCACCTAAATCTTTCGAAACTGCCTCATTACCTCATTATAAAGAATTTTAGGACCTGAGGATCCCATGACAAACATGTTAGTCTCTATTTTCACCTATGTTGTTTTAGAGTTGTAACATAAGGTTTGAATAAGATAGCCTATAATGTAGTATCTTGTGATCTTCATTCTGGAATGATTGTTATGAGATTCAATTGTGATAAATTGTCTTAGATACTTCCTAGATTTTTATTTGATGATAAATTAGGTGTAATTTATCCAATGTGCATTGGTAAAGTCAAATTGGTAAGGATTGATCTAGGTTATTCTAGCCTATAGATTGATAATGTAATGTACATGATGAGATCTCAATTCTAGGGTAGAAGAAGAAATATTTAATTTAGGTTGTTATGTTTAGATACTGCCCTAAATTTATAATATTGATGAATTATGATTGATGTTAGAGGCAAGGAAAATTGGTGAGTGATCTTTGTCTTATCACCTTCTAGTGAATTGGCGATGTAGTGTACTTGCTGGTTGCATGATCTTGTTGTGGCTTATGAATGATTTTGTTTATGTCAAAGTAAATTTAGATAATGACCTATATATGAATTGTTGATGAAAAGGTGTATTTATCAATGATGATCAAAGGTTGATGAATTGGTAAGAATGTCTCTATCCCCCTACTTTTATATAGAATTGTTAGTTAATGAAGCATTGTATGACATTGTGTGGTATGATCCACTTATGGTTGTGGTTTTTACTTCCTTGACATTCTATATATGTTTATTATGTACTTGAATGCAACTTGATTATTATATGAGTGTGTGGTTATGATGATAACACTATGTGAAGCCTATGCCTAGTTTCCTATTTTAGCTATGATCTAGGTTCGATTACTAATGATGAGAACCTGTGAATGGTTATGTTAGGGTTGGTTTAGGTTCTGTCGTTGATGAGTTATAATGGTTAATAATACCTTGCCTATGTACCCCAATATAAATGTGTGAATAGTTAAGGTGAGGTGTCTTGGAAGTAATATGATGTTGTCTTGTCTCCTATGCTAGTATGTGTTGTTTGGTCTAAGCTTAAAGACGCATTATGGTCCTTAGAGGGTGGATGCCTCAATGTGTTGTTGATATCCATTAGGTGATCATATTGACCCATGTACACATACTCACACATTATGCATGCTCACAAGTAGTATAGGTTCATGCAGTCTAAATGAAAGGGTATTCCCATATGCACTCATGTCAACTAATATGCACGTAAAGTATATGTGTCTGTGAAATATGTGATGTATCATTAACTAGGATGAATTGAAAGTTGTACTAGTATGGTCAAGGGTATGGGACCTTGTCAATGCATTGCACATGTGTATCTTGATAGGATAGTTCCTAGGTTTTGTTGTCTATGTACATGAATATGAATGCATGGTTATGTTATGAAGGTGCATAGTATCTTAATGTGTTTACATGAAAAGTTTATCATAAATACACTTATGCAGTAATGTATGAAAATTTATGGCCTTAATGTGTTATGTGAAAGGATCGCTCACATATATGTATAAACACACACACATGTATGATGATCTAGTCAATAGAGGGGCCTTGAAAGGTGTTCTCAAGTGTACCCTAAATTAAATGGCGCTTGGATATGCTATGTAAATATGAGAGGGTTTCTCACATGACATAGGTTAATGAACTCTAATATATGACTTATGAGATAAGCATATGAAGAGTCAATCTCCTAAGCCTAATTTTATAAAGTAATGTTAATAAAGGCTTTTCAATAAAGGGAACTTAGCTCAGCACCGAGTGAACTTGAATATTAGGGGTGTCCCTTTCCATTGTAGGAAGGTAAGCCACCATAGTCCTCACAAGGTGGTTATCTCATAGCCCAAAGGGCATAAAGTGATATTTCCATAAGTGGATAACTACAATGCCTCAATATTCATAAAGAGGGTTTCCACATATACCTCCAAGTTCCATAATTATGCTTGCCACATAGGATCTAGCAAGTTATTTCTCTTAGTATGCAAGCATGTGGTAATGCTCTACCTTGGATAGGTAGAGCACCTTTCATTGGTGTTAGGCTCTACAACACAAAATTCTATAGTTAGTATCCATGGTCTTATGTATCGGTTAAGGCTACAGTTTTATTAGAACCCTAACTAGGATAACCTAAGGGCAATTGCTTAGTGTACCTGGGGGTATGAACTTCACCTATGCATTGCACAAGTAGTTGTTTAGGAAGTTATAGGAAGGTGTTATAAGGTGTAAGATTATGTTTATGTATTTATGCATGGCATTATCGTATTGACTACTTATTATGAAGATGTGCATAGTATGAGTCCTAATAGTTCTATATGATTAGGTATTTCCATAGGTGCATGATGTTAGTCTTAGTGACTATATGATTGAATGTCCATTTGGTTTTCATGTAGTTTACTATATTATTATGTTTGATGTCTGAATTACATGTTATGATGCTTGTGGTCTTATGATAGGTTTACTAAGTATGTGTAAGGTTATGGGGATTGACATGTACATTGCACTAGTAGACTTAGATTAGGATTGTGAGTCGTGAATTATGTTATGTCTAATGTGCCTTGTTATATGAAATGGTCCTATGAATATGTGTGTTGACTTGAAAGGTTATTGGTATGGTTTCCTGGTGTCCTTAAGGTGATGCTTCAGTATGGATAGTGTTATGGGACATTATATATACATTGCACCAAGTTTCACTAGAGGGTTTCTTGGGAAAGTCAAGAAGTTAGAATAAGAAGAAGTTCAGGGTAAAGGGAACAAGAGTTCACTGTAAATGTAAATGAGATTTTTGTAAGTAGAAAATAACTTACTGTAAAGTAGTTGTTAATGTGACTTAAATGCAATGTGTTATTTTATATAAGTATGACCATTGAATGTGCCTATATAAAGTATGTAAATTGTGTAATGTTTATTGTATCAAAGTTTTATGAAGTTTTCTCAAAAAGGCATGATGCATGGTCTCAAGTAAAATGTCCTTTTTAAATGCATGTTTTTGCATGGTTGTCATAGTTAGTGCATTCTTGTACTAACTTCATTCTTCTCTAACGTTTTACAGAAATTGTAGGTTATGGATGCTTAAAGTATGACTTTAATGGGGAGGAGATTCATATGTTATCCCAAAGCACAAGGAAAGGAATCCTTAAGTCCAAGGATTTCCTAAGTATTACTTTACTGTAAAGTTCTGTATTGAGTTTACTTATGAATTATGTTATTAGGATCGTGTCCTTAATGTACTCTGATGATATTGAATCTAGGATGACAAAAAGAGACTAGAGTCTTTGACTATGTATTATGATATTTTATATATAATGGAAGTGATGTTCTAGCATATGATATGCTAAGAAAATTTCAAAATTTTCTGCTAAATTACCTATGACAATGCGATGAATGATAACTATAGGGTTGTATAAGATCTCCGAGAGGTCAAGTACGCCCTGTTACTTCTATGTGGTGCTCCCCGATTGTGACAAGAACCCTAGCTATGTATTTCTCTACTTCTTGAATTATACATGCAAGTCTGATATTTCAGTATTATATATATACACGCCCAGTCTTGAATGTGTCATGTATTTATGTTAATGTTCATTCCAGTTTGCATATCAGTTTTGAGCTATCTATTATATTAGATAAATTAAGTCATAATGTGTTAATCATTTATTCTATTGAGAGTAGAATAATACCGTGTTGGATTAGGGTTAGCCACCCATATAGTCCCAAAAATACGAGCCATGTAGACTTTAAGTCCCATTTGTAGGCTTCATTTTAGTAACAATGCCATTATGCCTCTACAACTTTGGTCGGGTGTATTGGGTCCTTCCTATGGGGCATAAACATCGGACTTCACATTTAGCTAATGTGATTTTATTATCGGTTGTTTGTAGCTCCTACACTTTATTCATGCTCTATTAGATTTACAATATTTAAATATAGTCAATATTCAGTATGAGCATGTTATCATTTGGTTATTGCATCCAGATAGTTCAATATTCAATATAAAGATCATGTTCAAATTATATTATTTCTTTCTTGATTTTCTTAGTTATGTTGTCATTCACCTTTACTTGATCTTGCATGCTCAGTACCTTTCAAGTACTAATGAATACTCTTCGCTACGTATTCACTTTATATATGTCCAGTTTCTTAGTGTCACAACCCGCAAGTACACCCTAGAAGAAGGGGGCAGTCTTGAGTTATCACAATACGTACTTGACCCTTCGGGGTCTTGCACAAGGCTCATAACTATCATTAGTTGCATAAGATATGAAAAGTAGTGCGGAATTAAAAATTTTCACAAGAATAATAATAACAAACTCTTTTATAAATACTAATAATAAGTCTCGTCGTTACAAGACAACTTAAAGACTGAACTTAAGTATCTTTGGGTCAAGACCCTTTACATTGAAAGGATATACACAATAAGTTTTATACAAGTCTTAATGAAAAACTACATAAACATACGCTATGTCCTCATATATATGAGGACATACCCAATCTTGAAAGAGTGAAATTCCCAAGCTTGCCTTTTAAACTTCCACTTGAATCCAATCTATACTTATAGAGTATTGAAAAGTATAGGGTTAGTACAAAAATTGTACCAAGTACGATACTATTCAAAAACACATGTAAAAGGGACATTTCAGTTGAAATAAGACTTTCATGCTATTCAGATGAAATTTTCATGAATATAGTAGTAAATAAAAATATCAATCATCATTTAGCACATAAAGTAAAACTTCCATAATTTTAGCACAAAACTACACTTTATAGTGAACTCAAGAAACCTTACAATGAACCTACTTCTTTTATCTTACAATGAGATCATTTGATTTCAACTCACAGTGAACTCAGTTCCCTTGAAGTTTCCCTAAATTATCCTAAGACTCACTAAGGTAATACATGAAGGAAGCTCCCATGCAATCCCTTTAATACACACCTAAGTGTTCCTCAAGACTACCAACTATAGTCTTACTTCATACGGGTAACAAGCCCACACTCAACATCAAAGACATTAGGGAACATATTTACATTTAAGGACTTCACATAAGAACCCTTATCCGAGGCAATTCCCAAGTTACACATAATGCAATGTGAGAGTAGCAACCAATACTACTACTCCCACATGATGCTCTTTGAAGATTCCCTTAGATTAGGCACACCACATTCATCATTCATAGCCTTCATCAAACAAGACATAACCTTAAAATGCTTTCTTGACATTAGACACTAAGTCACATAACTTCACTTACATTTCATAACGACCAATTCATTCATTCATGTAAAGACACACCAAGACTCCCCCCAAATGCCTACTGGTGCATTGGATAGATATCGTCCCATACCACCACCTACCCTAAGTAGTACACCCTTTAGAAGACTTTTTTCATTAAATACTTTTGTGAGGGATATCTTTAACCCACATAAACCATGAGAGCTAGACATGGAACCCCGTATTAATCCTACCGGATGAGGCATCCGCACTTGCGTAAGGTAGGGTCATTCTTGAGCCTTTACATGGTTTTTTCATAAGCGAATCCTATGTGGAAACATAGTTAAGGGATAAGGATATTGTTTCTAAGTAAATCATTCTCTACTAACTAGGATTACTCATACCAAGAGGCACATTGGGTACAAAATCTCAACTCACTATGTAACCACCCCTTTTTCAAATACTCTCGATGATAATATTAACTCCCCTAGAGATTCTTAAACATTTATTACTAGAGGTTAAGTAATAAATATTGGACACCACATCTAAAGTCATGAAGGGTATCCATCCTCCAACCTATCTTGGAAAGATCTTGGGAAAAGTGAGGTTGCTACTAAACACTTTATGTAAACTCACGAAGAGTGTCCACCCCAAAAATTCCCCTTTATTATAGGAATAATAAGGATAGTCTAGACACTTCATCTCTACTCACGAAGAGTGTCCACCCCAAAATCTTCCATTCACATTCATTAAATTCACTCACTCATTTAAGTGTATGTGTATGAGTACATGTCAGCACCTCTTTCACATAATTACCATTTTCATAACATTTACTCCTAAACATAATCATAACTTCATTTATCACATACCAAACACTAGCATGCTTCACCTATACATATACTTCACTTAGACATAGTCTCTACAAAACATACATTTCAAGCTTCATAAAGTCGATCAACAAGAACATCATCATTATGACTTTACTTCATATATCAAGACTTCAAGGACATGCTCACAATGAACATATAACTACATATTCATATACTTAAAGTATGAACCGCCATCAAAGGTGGACCATACCACTCTAGAATCGTTTCAATGGAAACTAACCAAGATAGAACAACTTACCCTTCATCCAAGCTCTCACAACCTTTTATCAATATTAAATCAAAACAACATAAATTGGAAAAAAATAGGCAGTATCTAACCAATAATACAACATAAGAAACTCAACTCTAACATTATCTAACTAAAAGCATCAAACCCATTCATAAGCAAAAAGTTGATAATAAGCATCAGCATGGTTTCATTGATGTTTTGACATTAAAATCACAAACTACTACTAAAACAAACATATTTGAATCCTTAAAACGTTTTAATTCAAAAACCCATGCTTAGAGTCAAAAATAGAAGAAGTTAGAGTTTGAAAACCCTTTTTGAGTCTATATGGAATGACTTCTTGGTTGAAAGCAATTTCAAGGATAAATTACATACCTCAATGAGAATAAACCCACAATTGTTTTTGTGAATAAAACACCTCAACACCTTATCTTATAGACCTTCCTTGAGTTCTAGATCTCGTGGAGTTTGAGAGAGTTATTTCTTGAGGAGGGGTTTTAAATATTTGAAAACGACGTCTTCTCTAGGTCTAGTACTATAAAACAACTTAAAATACCTAAATAACCCTAAAAAAAGTCAAAATTTCATAAAAGTTTTGGGGTGAATTTACTAAACCACCCCAAGCTCAACCAATTTTCCACAACTTTTACAGTGAGCATCGACGGACTCCTAGCTACGGGGTGTCGCCTGATCGATGGCCTATTTTGCAGAGGCATCGATTGGTTCAGAGTTTGGTTCATGGGGTATTAATATCCCGTAACTAAGTGTGGATATAAGCCAAACACTATAGGGCTTCGGCTTGACTACGGTCTGTTGATGGATGAGTCGTAGCCTGTACAATTTTAGAAGATTTTGCCTACACGTTGGGATCCTCTTCTTGGGCCCCTTGTTTGTCCTAGGTGTAGCCATACCAGGATGTTAAACCCCTATACATGGTCACCTAGTTTTTAGGAACTTCCACAATCAATTTGGACTCCAAACAATTCACCAAACAAGCCTAGGCAAACAAGAATCCACAAAACCACATAGACATCTAGTCGTCAAACGTCATTGGATGTCCCTTGACATTTGACTTTAAAAATAGGCCAAACTTCACACAGTTCCTATAAACAATATATATAACCATTTAAGGAACTTTAAACCTCATCACACACATGCTTGGACCAAGTTTTACCTAGTTCATATTAGGGACGTTACACTTAACTTCCAGATCACGCTTTGATCGGTTCCCAATCTTCAATTTAGCAGCATTTGTTCGGTTTTTAAGGACTAGTGACATGTATCTTTTATCTCCTTTACTCTTTAGTTTCAATGTTTTTTCTATATTTAGTTGGTGCATGTCCCAACGCTTCTAGTCAGTTTAATGTTTATATTAGACATAGTTAGATTCAGATTTGTAATTGAGTTTGATATTTCTCTTGTATTAAACTCTAATGTTTGATATTAAACTTACTTTATTATTTAGCATCTGGATCAATTATTATTATATTTAGGATCCTCATGATTATGCTAATAGGGTTAGCTTGGGGTCACTTGTGATCCTAGGTCCTACGTTTGTTTCCAGGGGTTGCTTGAGGCATGACAAACTTTGTATCAGAGCACTATGTTTAAGAGTCCATGGATGTCTAAAAAGATGCACTAACTAGAGTCATTTTCATGGGTGTGCGTGCACCACATCTAATAATAAAAAGGTTGCAAAGTATTTTAGGAAAAATTCAAACTATTTGATATTTTTATCATGCATGAGGTGTGACTGAATCCCTCGTTCTAACTCGACTTTTGCGCTTTCAGATCATGCCTCTTCATAGAGTTTAACTCTAGAAATGTGAATACCAGGAATGCATATGCAACTCCTCTAGGACAAGATCAAGAAGTTTCCAGTGCAGAGGTGAAGAATGTCGTTCAAATGTTGGCTCAAAGTGTGGCGTACCCGAACAGTCAGCACATTCCAGTTCCAAAAAATGATAATATTGGGTCATCTACAGCTAGAGTGTGAGTTTTGTTCGTATGAATCCACCAAATTTTATAGGATTGCTCATTAGTGAAGATCCCCAAAATTTTATTGAGCAGGTCAACAAGATCTTTAAAGTTATGTAGGTAACTGGTAATAATCAGGTTAAGTTAGAATCTTACAAACTCAATGATGTCGCTCATATATGGTTTACTCAGTAGAAGAAGAACATGGGTACAGATGCAGCTTCTATCACTTGGGATTGTTTTAGTTAAACTTTTCTAGACATGTTCTTCCCAATGGAGAAAAGACAGGCAAAATCTAAAGAATTATTTAATTTAAGGCAAGGTATCATCACAATCCATGAGTATGGGCTCCAGTTTACCCAACTCTAATATATATGGAGTGTCATACTTGGTGACACTATAACATTTTGTCTATAACAACCCTAGAAAAGTGTGTCCTAAACTATGAAAAAGTCTTCTTTTTGATAAAAGGCCACACTTTTTTACTTTAAGCCACATTTTTTCATGTGTGGCTGAAAGCCCCGTAACCTTCGAGTTTAGGAAACACTTTAACAGTGTTGCCTTAGCAGCTGCACTTAAAAGCGTCACCAAAAGGCAAAAGGGCCATGCTTTTGAAGCTACACTTAAAAGTGTTGTCTTATCAGCTACAATTTTAAGAGTAGCCTTAAAGGCAAAAAGACCACACTTTTCACCTACGCTTAAAAGTGTGGTCTTAGCAACAACACTTTCAAGCGAAGCCTAATAGCCAAAAGGGCCACACTTTTCAGCTACGCTTAAAAGTGTTGCCTTACCTGCTACACTTTTAAGTGTGTCCTTTGCTACCATATTGCGCACAATTATGAAGTAGTGCCTTTTATATCTAATATATGACATCAATTTGAAGTGTAGTCTTTGCCCTTATGCATAAACAATTTATGTGACAGAATTTCTAATTAAATACATCAATATTGTTTTGCAAAAATAATCTCAAGAACTAAATTAGCTAATAAGTAATTCAAATCTATAGATTTTCCATAAACTTCAAAACATAATATGTGTTGTGTGCATACGCATACTTATAAAGCAATATTCTGAATGTTTACACAATGGTTCAAAATGTACTCTTATAATAGTTCAATATATTCCACCAATGAATACATTCCACAAAATGAAATAATGTATTACAACAGTTCAAAAACTCTTCTATCATCCATTTCAATGAGATCAAATTGACTTGTGGTGACCCTTCAAGTTTTTTTACATTCATTTCCCTACACATTTAGAAAGAACAACCAAATCAGATTGCAGCAGCATGTTACAGAAGAGGCAAGAAGTTCCAGATTCAAGATTGGAGCAGTTCCAAATTGCAAATTGCAGACTGCACATTTTTCTGAGTTCCAAATTACAGTTCCATATTCCTGGTTATTGCAGACTGAAAGTTACATGAGTTCCAAATTGTAGGTTTCAGATTTCATATTGCGAAATTCAGGTTACAGTTCAATATTTCAGGTTCACTATTGCAAATTTCAGATTACATAGTAAAAAAGTTGTGCCTCTATGATTTATTTGCAGAACACATCAAACACATAAATAGTGAAAACAGTTTGCATATCAATGAAACATTTAAATCATATCCAAATCTTTTGGTTTACCATATGATAATATTTGATCATGAACCTTTTATGGTTCGGAGTAAAGAACTTCATATATAGTGGAGCAATCGATTTAGAGCATGTGCTAATTCAGCACATGAACTGGATCAAATATCCTAACAAGGATTTGTATTTCATAAGGCACTTTATTTGCTGCTTCATTACACCATTTTTCACCAATTTCAAAGAGTGAATAAAACAAAATGTTCTAATAAAAGAAACGTGAGAAAATCGAACAAAGTTTGGACAATCCTTGGTTAAACCAACATCCTAATTGTAATTGGTATACTAAGATAAAACGTAACATGTTCTTGGATTACCATCTCAAGCATATTCTCTAAGTACTATAACTCTCTAATTTAATCAACTTAAAAAAAATATTAGACGTAACACCGAAACTCAGTAACATACACTTTCAAAGCCCCTCCCATGTGGATCTACTATTTTCACTGGCTACACCAGAATTGGTATTTAATCTGAATTAGGAAATATATATTTACCATGAGAGTTGAAACTCAACACGTAATATCTCAACGTAAAGTTGACCATTAAGACCCAAAAATGTAAAAACAAATAGTTGAGGACAATTTTTTGGTTGCAAGTACATAGATCTAAAAAGCGAAGTTCAAAACAGAACCATAAGAATTTGCAATGACTATTCAAAGAAACATGCTTAAGATTCATGAGCCACAACTAAATCTTATTGAAATCTTACCCCTGTAATAGTAATGTTTACTTCATCTCACATACCATGGTGTATCCGTATAATAACGTGAATATCATAAAACATCAACATTGAGGGAAGTCATTTTTAGGAAAGAACCTACATAAAATTTAGGAAATATAGTTCTAAAATAACTTCCACATATTGAGGGAAGTCATTTTTCCATTTTGGTGGAAAATATTTTCCTAACCAATCACCAGAAAATGACTTCCTCAAGGAGAACATGATATCCAACACATTTTTTATGTGATTGTATTAATGTCTCCCATGGTAGAATAATCATAACGTGCCCGTACAAAATAATTACAAAATGATTAGGATTGAGATTAATATGAACAATACCTCATGTTAACCACCTTGACCACACTTAGGAGTAATATTCCCTTGATGGTAAGGGGGATAAATAAGCACAACTAGTAGATTATGACCATCTACATGTAGAATATCAGTAATATCAACAGAATGTTCATAAACATTACGTTTAGAAGAACCTACTTGTTCCCATTCAAATAGACTTCAGCAGAACAGTTAATATGTCACCACCTGATCCAGACCCAAGACGATACCGGCGTCATTGACCTCTCAGAGGTCGCACACAAGCCTACATATGTCATCGTTACTTTATCTAGGTTAATTTTAGCGAAAATTTGAACTTTTTGTTACATAACATTCATTTAAGAAATTCTTCTTAAACTCATAAACGTTCACAACCAGCCATTTAATATTAAGATCATCAAATGAAAGAAATAGTTCATAATTGCATTAAGCCTATTTTTGCAAAAACGGCACCAATAAAAAGTCTTAAATGAAAGTTGAAATGAAACAGTAGTGGAACATGCTCCACTAGCTAAACCGTACATCTAAGCTAGAAAATAACCGTAGACATGTTTGAAAGCATGAGGGCCTAAAAAATCCGGATGAAAGCTCCACGTTTGGATAGCTGCAATGTCATGCTATAAGCTTTAATGTCCACATAAAAGTAGATATTGTATGGGATTAGTACACACTTCTACTAAGTATGGGTATATGCAAGCACATACCAAGGACATGCATGAGTAAGAATATCCTTTCCTAACAACATGATTTATGGAAAGTCAAGTCAGTGGACTTGATAGATTTGGATTAGGAAAGTCATTGGACTTGAAAGGTTTGGATTACGAAAGTCAATGGACTTCCCAAATTTGGATTTTAGAAAAGTCATTCCATGAGAGTAACATGCATCATCATACGCATCATATTGCACACATTACATAACATATTACATATAGAACATAACATATTACATATAGCACATAACATATTACATATAGCACATAACATATTGCTATAGCACTTAACATATTTCATATCACTCGATCATATGCCATGAGACCTTCGAATCATGGGCTTGACATTAGGACTTCCCAAAATGAGGGCTCAACATATGGGACCTCAACTAGGGGGCCTTCTTTATCAAACACAGAGTATGCATCATTCATTTATACGTACTTAATTTCAGTCATTCATAAACTAGTGTAAACACAAGCTATACCTAGGATGTAGTTTAAGACTTTCATCGGGTTCGCTGTGCAATGGACAAGAATGACCTAGTGTCATTACTTAAGTCTAGCCCACCTCATGATTATCCTATATTAACACCTTTGGTATCATTTATTCATTGGGAACTTTAAGTTTAACCGACATAGATCATGTGAGCATCATAAAATCCAGTGTCTTCCCCACACCGAAAATAGGTGAAATCACCGGCCAAAGTGAACCAAACATGCTAGCGTATATAGGGAATTGAATGTCTCATATCATGAGAGTTACGTGAACCTCCGCCCTTCCCTAAGGAAGGCATCACCGCTCATAGATAGCCTATCGGTGCTCAGTATAAGTTCCATTTCATTCAACTCATACGTCATGGAAGATGGCTTCTAGTACGAGGACATCATAGCTCAATAAATGATTTCTCATCTCATCATTAGTATTAAGTATACATTAATCTCAATACTTTCATTAGACTGTTCATAGAGACTGGTCCCTTCATTAACTTTACACTCTCATAGGTGAGTATGTTTTGGTAACATTTACTCAGACTCATTTGAGATTGCTCCCATCTTTAACATTAGCCTCTTATCATGTTGTCACCACATTCATTAGCTTTAGCACATTTGCTCTACATAATTACTCACCACTTTTTAAATTAATGTTCATTTCATCATATGCCAATTCACTTGGCCATTTAGTGTGTTTCACACTCTTACTTGACCCTACGTGGGTATCATCATTTCGTTACATACATCTTAGGTTCACTTACTTTACATGTATGCTAGACATATGGGTCTATACATACAAGCCATGAGGCTTCAATCATAGTTCATTTAAGTGGTTCATATCTTCCTAAGATTATATGGTACAAGACTTATGCATATTGTAAGTATGCCAAGATCTCGATTTCGATCTATGTAGGCAACATTATTTTTGAACATTTATTCACGTATGACTTACAAATCAATACGGATTTTGTGCAAGGGAACCCGATTTTGAATCTCATGGACAAAAAATACATTTTTTTTTATTTTGGCTTGATCCACACTGCTTGGGGACCCAAGATCAAACCCCAATGCCTTCATTTTATTTTTTCCTTTATTTCTCTCTTTATTTTTCATTCATCGGGACTGAGAAGATTTGGGATTGAACCCCCTTTACCTCATTTCCTTTTATTTTCTTATCTTTTAATTATCTCCTTCTTGGCCTATAGGGTGTGGGACCAAAACCCCCACATCCCCACTTTAATTTTCTCCTTAAATTTCTTTTATTCTGCCTAGAGGTCGTGGGTTCGATTCCCACATGCGTCAGCCTTTTATTTTTCTTTTAATTCCTCCTTAAAAGTCACATTATTTAAATGAATTTTAACATGGTAAGATTACGGGTTCGATCCTCACATATTTTTATTCATTTTACGTAACTTATTAAACAGCTCTTCTTGGCTGAAATTAACCAACAAGCTGCTGGAAATTTGAGCTACATTTTTCAGCTTCTTTTCATCCATCATTTTGAGTTAATTCTTAGGGCATTTCGTGAATCATTTAGCTAATATTTTTTTTCACTCAAATCAGCCACATTATACTTCATATGGACATCATGATTTATACAAGTTTGTGCATGTGAAATACAACCATAAAACATGTTATTCCATGCTCTAATCCGTGGCCAAGAGCCACGGTAACACGCACTTTGCACACGTACTTATCACATAGTCTTGGAAAAACATACTTTAATAATCACATAAATCCGAACACACATACATGTACATGATCATTACGAAAACACATTACATCCGTAATTTCTACAAGCAAACATACCCAACCTACGAATCAATGGGAGCTGGTGACAGGGACATGCAACGGTGAACAACCCTAGTTTTCGAAATAGAATCGCATGAGTCCTAAGGATCTCTTTGGAAAGGGACCAAGAGTAAGAAAACCCATACCTTATTTTGACGTTTATTCAACACTTGACCTGGTGTCAAACACCCTCTCCAAATCACGTTCAGGTCCGAAATTTCAACACCAAACTCGATGGAAAAACTTCCCATTTTGCCAAACGTTTTTGCTTATGTTTTAATTATATTTTTTGTGCGAGTTCTTCAAGTGTGAAGAATTTTGTAATTTTTCTGTTCTTGTACTTTTGTTAGGCAGAGAGAATCATGAAAAAAAAGTGAGTGGAGAGACGTGAAAGAGTGTTAATCGTGAAAAGGAGTTAAGTAGTTTAGACTTAGTCAACTCGGACTCTTTCAAACTTTAAAAGAAATCTGATTTTTACTTTTTCTTAAATCAGCTAATAAATATGTATTAATTAAATTAATTTACCAATTTAAATAAAAAAATTAAAATCATTGCTCCCACCTAGGTTCGAACATGGGTGGAGCAAGATTTTGCTAAAAGGGCAATTTTGGCCCTTTCTCCTCAAAATACCCCTCCACCTTAGTAATTAAATAATTAATTGCATATTTAGGGTAATTAAGATACTACACTTAGCTTGGAAAATACCATTTTACCCCTAGACCCTCTAAACTTAAGATTTCCCTTTTAAAGTCCGATAACGACTCATCCGAGTAAATCTTCGTATTCGAGAGCCATACATGGATGGACCCAACCTTTTATAGCTCAACTAACTCTCCAAGTTAGTTGTCTTGGTTGTAGAAAGAGTTCAGAGGTCTGGTTCTACGCGCATCAATCCGTGTGAACCCGGTCTTATCGTAGGCATTCTAGACACATTGAGCATTATTTAGCATAGCAATTTTTAGGGTTGTTACATAATAGACCAAAAATACCATATGATTATTGTTTTAATAAGAAAAATTAGGCAACGAACACAAAGAATAGTTCCAAAATCTCAAAGGAAATGAAGCAAGAGTTGTATTATTCGCTCGACAAACTAAATAAATATGCTTAAGCTACTCAATATGGAGAATATATTAGATAATAACCAAACACTCATATCTTAAAATGAGTCACCGGAGGAAAATGAGACATATTAGATTCTATATATATGTACCAACTTACATTCAAAGGTAGTGAGTGAAAAACTAGATTATAGTGGATTACAAATACAACAAAGTGTCTCAGTTTCATACATATTCATGAAGATGCCTTTAAGCATTAATAACCATTCAAATATGCCTTTGTGAGAGATGTTGTTGTATCTAAATGAAAGGAACACAACAGAATAGGTAGATAAGTAACACTTGGAAGTAATTAGAAATCCAAAAGCTGCTTTCACTTCATCTTAGATAAAACTTACTTTCACAAGTATTGGAATAAGCCTGACGAATCATGGGCATTATCTTGAAAAAGAACAAGTCTGTAACAAAAAAAAACAAAATCGTACATACGAAACCACATGATTGTATGGTTCATGATAATCACTTTTATAGTCCCCCATAAAGCTGTTGGAACAGAGTAAGATTCTTTTATAAATAGGAACTACAATACCTGCAGATGGTCTAAACTCAAAATCAATTAACCAGTAAACTCACTTACAACTTCTTGTCCTTTGCTCTTTAAAGATTCTAATTCCTTCAAAAAAAAACATGAAGTTGGTTATTCACCTTCTTATAAAAATATATTTGAATGTGATTTTAATGTGGTAAATGATGCTTAATAATAATAAAACTGGATATTCAAGGTAAACGAAAATATAATATCACGCTAAGCCATTTTAGAAACAAAAAGTCATTTAAAAAGAAAGAGTCATCTCCCATAATCCAAAGCGAAAGGAAAATTACAATAGTATATATTGTAATTTATGAACAAAAACAGTCATAGTTTAAATCTAACTCAAGAACTAGAAGTAATTCCAGCAATCATTCACGTTAAGAACTCTCGGCGAATCCACACAAATAAAGCAGTATAGATGTAAATGCTAGTTTAATTTCAAAGTGAGGAAAATTTGAATGAGACAGATTGAATGAAAAGGGAAAACAGATAGAATGAGAAGCAAATTCAATGTTCCTCTACATTATTGCTTCTGATGCAAAATCGTACCAAAAAGAAATACACAAAATATAACACAGTACATATAATCCACTATGTTCTCTTATATCCACAACAGAACATAATACTCTCCCTTCCATATGAAGTCGAAAAGAAACTAGTACATCTATATACAATTACATGGAACAAGAAATTGTAGCTTTCTTTTAATATATATTCATACAAGTAAGAAGAATAAAACAATAAGAAAATCATCATTATGTTATGTAAAGGAACTGCAACCTGCACAATGTTGAGATGATACAAACGAGAAAGTAGACGAACTTCAGCCTTGAACTGTTGTTCAAGTATAGCTCTAGTTTCCTCCTTATGAGTTGGAATCCTCACCATTTTCACAGCAACATCTCTTTATTTGTGAATTCCTCTATAAATCCTGCTATGTGAACAAAAATCAAACTTGTTACCTATAAACAACAAAGACAAATCTATTGTCCATTCGTCTTGATCCTCTTTAGAAATTTCCAAACTTTCAATATTATCAGACTCTAATATCATTGACAATGATTCTAAACTATCAAATATTTTCTTACTCATTGTTTCTATATCACATGAATTCCACTTCGTTCTTGAAGATGAATAAACCAGTTTGAATGTTTTACTTTTAGACCTTGTCAGCCTAGAAGGATTAAAACCAAAAGCCATGGAAAAAAGACCCAAAAAAACAAAAGTATCCATGATATCCTTACTAATTTATACTTATTTTGTGATTAATCAACTTATGTTGGTAATAAAACATCGAGCTAGAGTCCCAAAAATCAACAGAAGTCGTATTTGCAGACACAAGAATATCAAAACCCTAAAGCTAAAATTTAGGCATTCAAAGATAGAATTTCTTAACTGATTTAGGCTTTCAAATCCCTAAAATTTGATTTAGGCATTCAAAGTCGTATGGCAAACACAAGAACATCAAAACCGTAAAGCTAAAATTTATGCATTCAAAGATAGAATATCTTCCTAGATAAACAAAATCATTTCAATGTGATTAAACATTTTTGTGAGGCATTTTTATCTCTTAGACGTCTTCAACAAGAAATCCTTAAACATGTTTATCAGCAATTAACTCTTTAGCTCTTCAATGGGAAAACGTTAAATCTGTTCTTCATCTCTGTGGTAAAATTTAAGAAAATCGTGTTCTTCAATGATTTGGGGGAAAAGAAAGACTTTCATGCTAAATCGTGTTCTTGTTCTTCATTTCAACTCGATTTCCTTGTTCTTAGTTCGGTTAGAAAAAGTTTTGCTTTGGTCTTCAGTGATTTTTACTTCATCTATCTTGTTCTTCCCCAAGTTCTTCCTAGTTCAGTGAGAAAGAGAAGATCTGAGAAATTCTTCCGTTCAGATACATTTTCTTTTTTGAGAAAATAAGATTATAACGTTTTATGAAAAATGTTTTTTTTTGCTCAAAAAAAATGGGAGGGAGAGTTAAAAATGTTGAAGGGAATCTAATAATTTAGTGAAAATTTTTACGCCGCACTTCTAATGTGTTGTTTTTACAGTTATAAAAATAAGACCCTTTAAAAGTGTGGCCATATATATAAATAACTGTTGCCATTTTTTCATAATACGACAACGCTTATGAAGTGCAGCCTATACTATTAAAGGGTGCACTTTACAAGTGTTGCCAATATTATCGTTGTCAAAAATTAATAATTTAGGTTACATTTTTAACGTGTTCCCAAAAATATTTTAGGGAACACTTTTAAAGTGTTGCTCAGATTAATTGTTGTCGTAGGCCTAAAATGGTGTAGTGTGAGAGTAGAATGTTGGAATGTTATATTTCTTGAAAATATAAATATCTCTAGGCTCATGTCTCATGCTTAGGAAGTTGAGGGTGATAAGGAGAACAAAAAGGATAGTGATGAAAACTATGAGTATTCTCAACTGAAATTGAGTGGTGGAAATTACTTGCAGGATAACTAGAAATTTTCAGCTCCAACGCCTTAATAAGCTAGTGTTTCATCCTCCAAGTTAAAACAAGATCAGAAATAAAATTCGTCAAGCTCTATGTCTCAGGGTAGTCTTTCACGTACGAAAACCTTCCCAACATGCCCTAAGTGTGGTAAGAACCATCTGGGCGAGTTCCTTGAAGGAAAGGAAGGATTCTAGAACGTGATGAGTCTTGTCAGAGGTTAAGGGATTGTACTTTTAAATAGGATCAATAAGGTAGCAATAATATAGATCAATTGTAACTACCCGTAAAACCAATAGGTGAAACTAGAGCCAAACTAGTGTGAGTTTTGGTTTGAGTTTGAGCTTGATTTGAGGTTTGATAATGTAAAAGGTTATCCCAAACTTTGATGAAGGGGTTTAGTTGTTAAACGTAAAGGTACGAATCCCCATGGACCACCCTAATGGTCATTGAGAAGGACTATAAAGGCTAACCCCTAAGATACCTAGAAACCAAAAGTTGTCAAAGATTTGGTGGACCATGGATGGGACTTATGCCCCATAGATCCATCCACACCCCGTGGATGGACTTGACAGTTCAAGGTCCCAATGTGGAGTTCCAGTAACAAACCACGATTGACAAGGATGGGGGTGTAACCTGGACCATAATATATGGTTTTTATTCGTGACTCCCCACCTGTATTACTAATTTGGTTCGACCAAGTGAATGGCTTTTTGGTAATTAGCTAATTAATTTATTTATATTGTGGGATGGTTATTTTAGGTTAATTAAAGCATTTTAAGAGTATTAAGAATGTTAAACACTATTTTCAACTCATTATTCAAAATAGAACCGACCTCTCTTCTCCAAAAAATCTCTCCAGAAACCTTCATTGGAGGTGAAGACTTGAAGATTCTAAGGTCAAATATTCATGTTTTTCAAGGGATTTTTGTGGGTATATTTATGAAAAGGTATGGTAGTATTCATATTAAATTTATTTTCTTTAATGGAGCGAATTTCCAAGCTGATTCAAATCTCCAATATTTCCTCTAAAACCCTAATCTTCAGTATTGGGATGGGTTCGATTCCAAACAATTTTCAAATTCTTTATTGAATTGAATTATAAATGAATTGTGTATTTAAAGATTAATTAAGATTATTTATTCCTATAACCCATGTTTTGCCCTTAATTCTTAATTTGTGAATTGTGAATTGGGTTTGATTGCTCATGAAATATGTTGAGTTGTTTAAAGCTTATATTAATCCAGTTGAACGAGTGATGTCTCTTTTTATGATCATATTATATGATGAAGTTTAATTTTCTTGACTTACTGATCCAATTGGAAGGTGGAGGGGTTTAATTACTATGTATATTGTGGTAATGAATTGATGGATATCTTCCTTGTACAGTTACATGTGGAGAATTAATGAATGTTTATGATGTGAAGCTTATGCACATGAATTGAATGAAAGTTTTATGATTATGTTTAGAATGAAAAAGTGATTGGTATATCTTGAATCGGTAGGCAAATGAATGTATTTTGGATAAATGTCTTAATCTCTTGTATTTGTAAACCTAATGTTTGTAGCCTATCATGAATGAAAGAATGATGAAGTTCTCTAGGCGAAACCTTGGATCGTTAGACCTAATATTGGTGGCCGAACATGAGGATTCTAGGAACTAATGTGATGTTAAAACTTGAAGCGGTAGACCTAATGGTGGTGGCCCTTTCTTGTGTGAAAAGATGAACCTTGAAGCTGTTGTTCTAATTGTGGTGTTCCTTTCTAGGTAACTCAACGATTTATTCTAATATAGTAATGTACTTTGGGTCAGTAGCCCTAATGTAGGTTCCCCTCTCTAGTACAACAATGTAATGTAAATGAAACTACTCTATGGGAATAAAGGCTAAGCACCAAATGGATATGAAAATATGGAAACTCCCCCAATGTTAGTAAGGATTCTCAATGACTATTATTTTTTTCTCACAACCAAGTGCCCACATAGATAGCTAGTGGATCCACTCAAGCTAAACACTTAGTGTAATATACTAGAACAAACTAAGGTAAACTAGACCTTCGTGAATGTTTCATGATTAAATTTTTTGTTGACATGAGTTGTAATGATTTTTGTAGGCTGTGTGTGAAGATTGGTGACGTTTGGAGGTCAAATGTCCATGATGTTTGTAAGGTGTACCTTAGAAAATGCTCGTGTGTCTTCATGTGGTTTAGTGTGTTTTACGTGTTTATTTTAATCGAAATGTATGTGGGATGTTAATAAGACCTAGATGACTTAGTATAGGTGTTTAAAATTGAGGTACGAGTTGGTTATGTTGTATACTCTTATTATGAAATGATCTTGAGTGTTATGGTCCACCTTCTTGGCGGGAATGTTTACTTGTATTATTTGTTTATACTTGGTATGTATTTTGAGTATGGTTTTGAAGGCATAATGTGTTAAATTAATTCATAATGATGATGTTCATGTTGATAAATATTATTAAGCTTGAATTGTATGCCTTGCTTAGATTATGCCTGAATGAAGTATGCGTATATGTTGTGTATACTAGTGTGAGAGAAATGATGAATAATGGTGTAAGCATGTCTAGAATTCAATGATAATGAAACAAATGATTTATGTGAAAGGTGTGCTCACATGTACACACACTCACACTTTGACGGAACAAATGAATGAATGAAGCTAAAGAATGTGAATTAAAAGGGGAGTTTTGGGATGAACACTCATTGTGAATTGAGATGAAGTGTTTAGTTGTAACCGCACTACCTCCCAAGAGATTTCTAATGTAGTTTAGAGGATAGATACCCATCCTTAGTTGATATGGAGTGTCCAAAAGTTATCCTTAACCTTTACTAATTAATGTTTACGTCTCTGTGGTGGAGGTATGCTTAGCATCGAGAGGATTTGAAGAAAGGTTGGGTGCATATTTGAGTAGAGATGTTGTACCCAATGTACTTCTTGAGAAAAGTACTCCTCGTGAGTAGAGAGTGTGTTACTTAGTAGCAATCTCCTTATCCTTTAACTATGTGTCCGTGTAGGTGTAACTATGGAAAATCCATGTAAAAGCTAAGAGAAAAACCCTACCATAGGCAAGTGGGGAACCCTCATCCAATAATAGTAGTATCAGAATTCCATATCTAGCTCTCATGGTCTAAGTCGGTTAAAGCTATTTGACCACTAAAGAATAAATGAACTAAGTCTCCTAAAAGGAAGTACTGCTTCTGGTGGGTGGTTGTATGGGTTGCTATCTATCCATTGCACTAAGTAGACCTTCCAAAAGGTGAGTCTTGGTGGGTTTTATATGAAATGTATGAACTAAGTCTACTAAAAGAACATACTACTTAGGGTAGGTGGTTGTATGGGACGCTATCTATCCATTGAACTAAGTAAACCTTATGAAAAGGGAGTCCTGGTGTGTTCAATCATGTGTTATAAATGAAGTTAGATGACTTAAGGTCTAATGTTAATGAGGCAATTAAAGTTAAGTTTTATGTATTGAAGTTATTAAAGACTAATCGTGAGTGCTTAATCGAAGGGAATCCTCAAGTAGCACTAACTAGGAGTAGTAGTACGAGATGTTACTCTCATGTTCCACTTAGTGTAACTTATAAGTCCTATTGGAGAAGGGCACTTACATGAAGTCCTTATTATATGAATGTCTTTCAAATGTCTAGTCAATAGTGTGGACTTGTTTCTTTGACGAGGTAAGCCTATGGTTATAGTCTTAAGGATCACTTTGGTGTGTCTTGAAGGGGGTGTATGGGCGATCTCTTCTTGTCTTACCTTAGGAAGTCTTAGTATAACTTGGTTAGGGAAACCTCAAAGGAAATGAGTTAACTATTCTTGGGATTTGTGGTTCACTGTAATGTTTTCATTGTTTCAATGTAATGTGCTTAATGTTAATTTAAATTGATATTCATGTTCTAATATTATGAAAGTTTTATTTTATGTGATAAATGATGATTTTTATACTATTTCAACCCTAAAATCATGAAGGTTTTCCTTATTTGGCATGAAAGCTTATTTTACTAAAATATCCCTTTTTGCATGTTCTTGCATATGTCATACTTAGTACATTGTTTTGTACTAACCCATACTTTTCTCTATATAATAAGTAAGTTTGGAGGCAACGAAGAAGTTTTGAAGGTATAGCTTGGTAATCGATCCTCATAAGACTGAGTATGTCCTCTTATATTTGAGTACGTAGTTTTTTTTTCTTAGTTTCTATCGTTAAGACTTGTTATGTGTTTTCATTTAATGTAAAGGGTTGTGTCCCTAAGATATTTATGTTGTGTCTTTAAGTTGGCTTGTGAAGACGAGATCAATCCTTACCTTTTATGAAAGATGTATTTCCTATTAATTTATTCGTGAAAAGTTTTAATTTCGTACTACTTTTCATGTCTTATGTAATGAATGATAGGTAAGGCTTGTACAAGACCTTCAAAAGGTTAAGTATGCAATTGTTCTGACATATGGGTGCTTCGTTCTTCTAGGTGGTACTTTCGGATCATTAAGACCTTGGTATCAGAGCATAAGTTTATGGGAAATAGTTTAGGGTCTAAAGTCTCACAAGCCACCTCTAGTAGAGTCTTTTTCATTGGTATGAGTCACGACACATCCATGAATGAGCGACTATAAGATGATAGAAGTTTCACTTTCTTCATTATTCTAATGTTGTGCCTTAGAGTTGAGTTATATAATATGTCTTTTCTCAACCTATTCTCTTTATGTTTATAGAACATGAATACGAGGAAAGCAATATCTAGGAGGGAGTATGAAGGTATAGCTAATGAGAGAACCCCTCCCCTTGTTGACCAAATCCCAATACTTGGCCTAGACAATGTGAATGAGGCGGTTCCCCCTACGGAACCTCAAGGACCCCAAGGACCTAAAATGACCCCATGACTCAAACTCCTAAAGCTCCCTTTGTTGAAGGGGATCTGACTAATGCGGAGTTTAGGGTTGCCCTTATGAACTTGACCCTGCTCATGAAGGCTCGATCTCAAGTCATCACTAATCATATGGTTGCCCAAGGTTAACAAAGAGATAGACCTCAACCTAATGTGAGTATTCCCGCTTCTACAATTTGAGATTTCGTATGGATAAACCCTCCTACTTTCCATGGCACTAAGGTAGATGAATATCCACAAAGCTTCATAGATGAGACATTCAAGGTGGTGGATACAATGGGTGTGACCTCTATGGAGAGAGCAGAGCTAGCTTCTTACCAACTCAAGGATGTGGCTCAAGTGTCATTTGAGCAATGGAGGGATGAGAGACCCTTAATGGATGGTCCAGTAGATGGGGAAGTGTTCAAAGAGGCTTTTCTAGATAGTTTCTTTCCCTTAGAGTGGAGGGAGAAGAATATAGTTGAATTCAAAAATTGTCTTCAAGGGGGAATGAGTGTGAAAGAGTATTCTCTTAAATTCACTCAACTTTATAAATATGCCCCGACTATTGTATCCAACCCTAGGTCTAGGATGAACAAATTGTCTAGCTTTGTGGAAAGGGAGTGTCGTACGAGAACTCTCCTTAATGACAAGGATATATCTAGACTCATGGTGTATGCACAACATATTGAGAAGTCCAAAATTAGGGAGATTAGACATGAGGGAAAGAGGCTTAGGTTAGATTAATCTAGTCAACCAAAACCTAAGTGGAGATTCTATTGCCAAGAGTCATCCATGGGAAAAGGATAGAGTTTCGAACCAAAATTCACAAGGAGGTAGCCATACATTTGAAAGGCCTAAGTGTGCTACTTGTGGGAAACAACACTTCGGTAAGTGTTCGTACCAGATCGGATATTTGCTTTGCATGTGGTAGTAAGAACCACAATATGAGAGAATTCCCCAAAATCAATGCAAAAGGAAAAGAGTTAATCAATCTCCTGAAGGTGGTCTAGATCCTAGTGCTTCAAAGAAGAACCCTCCCTATGGGGTGGGGGCTAGGAGGGAGAATACTAATCCGGATTTGATAGTCCCAGTAAGTCTTAACCCTTTTATGGTCTTTTTGTTTATGTGGTAAGAAGATATTATGTGGTTTTTTCTTTCCTTTGATCATGTTTGCTTGATAAAAGGCTTAAAGAAGAAATTATTGAAAAATCAAGCATGTTTCACCGTGAGAGTGATGCTCACTGTAATATTTCAAAGTTTGAGAAAAAATTTCATCTTCATGAATAATGTTCCAATGTGTTTAAAAATGATGTTTATGAGCATTTTTAATGTTGGATAAGGTAGTTCCTCCATAAAATGAGGAATGAGAATGTGTTTCGATGTGTGGAAGTTACTTCCAAAGAGTTGCCTGTGTGGCTTAGTAAAATGCTTGTCAATGTGTAATTGGTATTCCTTGAAAGATTGGTGCATTTACTATGAATGTTTGAGTCTTGATTTAGTGTGTTATATGCTTCTAGTGAGTCCTAAATGTTCTTAAAAGATTTTAGTGTCATTCGAGGACGAATGTTGTTCCAAGTGGGGGAAAATATAATATCCTACATCGAACTAAGGTGAACTAGATATTCATGAATGTTTCATGTGTTAATTTTATGTTAAAAATAGTTACAACAACGATCTTAGGCAGTGTGAAGTTTGGTGACGTTTGAACGTTAAACGTCCATAACGTTCGGAGGGTGTTCCTTAGAAATTGCTCGTGTGTCTTCACATGTTTTAGTGAGTTTTACGTGTTCATTTTAATTGAAATTGATGTGGGATATTTCTAATACATAGATAAATTATTATAGGGGTTTAACGTCTGGGTAAAACTCCATCTAGGACCCACAAGGGGCCCTAGAAGAGTACCCCAACTCTAAAACAAAATGGCCAAAAGCAGTGTCCATTAACGAGCAAGTCGACAGCCTGTAGACCAATCAACGTCTCGTCGACCTGGTCCATCATTTTTACATGAATTCCGGCAGTTTTTCGGAGTTTCAAACTCAAACCACGATCCCTCATCAACAAAACGTCGAGGCATCGACGGTCCGTCGTTGAGAGGCGTCGATGGTGGCCTGCAAAACTTGTCACATTTTGCTAGTTTGGCTTGGGGTGTTTTGTAAATTCACCCCAAGTCTTTTATGAACCTAAGACGATATTTTTAGTGTTTTCAAGTTATATTAAATTATTTTTAAGTCCTAAACCTATACAAGAGCCTTCACTTCCAATATTCAAATTCTCTCTCTAAAGAAAAACTCTCTCAAGTCACCATTGGAGCTAAGACTCAAGGAAGAGCTAAGAGGGGTGGTTGGGAATGTTTCTTCACCAAACATCAGTTTGTTTCCTTTTCTTTGAGGTATGTTAGTCATCATTGAACTCTCATCCATTCAAGGAGTCATTTCTAAATGATTTCAAAAAGGATTTTCAAACTCTATCTTCTCCTACTGTTGATTCTAAGAATGGATCTTTATGTAATAGTGTATTAATGTTTCAAATATATAATTTCTACTATTAATTTATGATTTTAATTCCAAAACCCTAAGGAACTCATGCTTATGCATATTTCCAAATTTTAGCTTAAGAAATGGGTTAAATGAACATGTTTGTGTAGGGTATTAATTTTGGATTTTTTATGTTGTTATGATGGTTTACATAATGCTGTAAAGGCCATATTATGATGGAATATTGAAGAATTATTTATAGGTGGTTAAATATTGGTTAAATGGTGAGTTGGTTATATTGTAAACTCTTATTATGAAATCCTCTTGAGTGATATGATCCACCTTCTTGGTGGCGGTGTTTACTTGTTGTAAATGGTTATATTTGGTATGGATTGTGAGTATGTATTTTAAGGCCTAATATATATATTATAAAGCTTGAATTGTATGTTTTGCTTAGATCATGCTGAAATGAAGTATGTGTATATGTTGAGTATCTAGTATGGGAGAAATGAGGAATAAAGGTGTAATCATGTATTGATTTCCATGTTAATGAATGTGATGATTTATGTGAAACGTGTGCTCACATGTACAGACACTCTCACACTTTGAAGGAATGAATGAGTGAATGAAGTTAAAGAATGTGAAGGAAAAAGGGAGTTTTTGGGTGAACACTCATTGTGAGTTGTGATGAAATGTTTAGTAATAACATCACTACCTCCAAGAGCTTTTTAATATAGGTTGTAGGATGGAAACCCATTTTCAGTTGATATGGAGTGTCTAAAAGTTATCCTTGACCTTTGATAATAAATGTTTAAGACTCCGTGGGGGAGTTAAGCTTAGCGCCGAGAGGATTTAAGAAGGGGTGGGCGCACATTGTGAGTAGAGATGTTGCATCCAATGTACCTTTTGAGATGACTACTCCTCGTGAGTAGAGAGTGAGTTACTTAGTAGCAATATCCTTATCCCTTAACTATATGCCCACATAGGTGTAGCTATTGCAAAAGACAAGTAAAAGCTAAGAGAAAGACACTACCCTAGAAAAGTGGGGAACCCTTTATCCGATAAGGGTCTAGCTCTCATAGTCTATATCTGTTAAAGATATTTCCCCACAAAAGAATGAATGGACTAAGCCTTCTAAAAGAATGTACTACTTAGTGTAGGTGGTGGTATGGGACGCTATTTATCCATTGCACTAGGTAGACCCTTTGAAAGGGGATTCTTGGTTGGTTTTATATGAGCTTATGAACTAAGTCTCCTAAAAGAATGTACTACTTAGGGTAGGTGGTGGTACGAGATGCTCTCTATCCATTGCACTAAGTAGACCTTCCGAAAGGGAAGTCTTGGTGTATTCTATCATGTGTTGTAAATGAAGTTATATGACTTAAGATTTAATGTTAATGAAGCAAGTTCAAGTTAAGTTTTATGTATTGAAGTTATGAATGACTAATGTTGAGTGCTTAATCTAAGGGAATCCTGAAGGAACACTAACTGGGAGTAGTAGTATAGGATGCTACTCTCACATCGAACTTAATGTAAATTATAAGTCCTATTGAAGAAAGGTACTTACATGAAGTCCTTATTGTATGAATCTCTCTCAAATGTCAATCCAAGAGTATGGACTTGTCTCCCGAACGAGGTAAGCCTATGGTTTGTAGTCTTAAGGATTTCTTTGGTGTGTCTTGAAAGGGGTGTATGGGCAGTCCAATCTTGTCTTACCTTAGGGAATCTTAGGATAACTTTGTTAGGGAAACATCAATGGAAATAAGTTCATTATGCTTGGGATGAATGAATCAATGTAATTTTTTCACTGTTTCACAGTAATGTGCTTGATGTTACTGTAAATTTATCTTTTTGTTCTATATTATGAGAGTTTTATTTTATGTGATAAATGATCATTCTTATACTATTTTAACTCTAAAATTGTAACATTTCGGAAAATCGTATGTTTAATGAAGATCCCAGTATGCCCTTAGGATAGCCTATTGGGGGTACATAGGCACCCCGATGCTCAATATTTAGAAAGATTGGGCACAGTATAGAAAAAAATGGGTAAGGGACATTAGCCAATTTTCTATATACGAATAAGAAATATACTTTTTGGGTTTCATACCCCAATCCACGATTGATGTTCAATAAATGCACCTGTAATGAATACCCTAATCTAAAATAAAATCCGTTCAGAATAGTTTCACACAAAGTAGTAGGCATCCAAGTGTCAAGCCTAGTGCCATTCCACATGACCATTTAAAATGATCATGTAAATAAAGCAGTGCCCAAGGACATAGTGAGGATGATTGGGAAAATAAGTTAATATTACAAATAGGTCATAAAGGATAGTTAGTTAGGAATATAAAACAACCCATGTGCAAGCACATGGGCAAGGCAAGTGAGAATCGGCCAAAGGAAAGGGACCACCCTAACCAAATTCGGTTAGGGTAGTTAAGGAGCAGCATGTGAGGACGGGTCCCTCCAGGTCGGGCCTAACTTCCTAAAAAACTCTAGGTCATAAATTACTTTCCCAACTATCTAAATAACCTAGGACCAAACGAAATGGACACACTAGTGCACCCGACAACCTAGGACTAAACCGTGTTGACACTAACCTAGTACTAGTTGAAGAGACGACCTAATACCTAACCTACAATGGTCCAAAGAGTTAGTGAAGGTCCTAAGAACCTAGGGATACTTTGTTAATTACACTAGTCTAATTAATTAATTAATCAACTTAATAATTAAATTAAAGGGGCAAAACCGAAATCACAAAACAATTTCCAGATTTTGGTTAAATAAGAAAAAGACAACCTAGTACCTAACCTAGGATGGCTCAAAGTATTGGTTATGATCATAACGACTTAAGGGTACTTTAGTAATTACCTTAGGTCACCTAATTAATTAAATTTCTTATTTAATTAATTATTTTAAATGGTATAAACAAAATCCTTACACTAACCTAGTATAATTCAAGAAACATCTTTGTACTTAACATAGGATGGCCCTAATGGGTTGATTTTGGTTCCAAAGACTTAATGGTACTTTAGTACTTACCACAGGTACATAAAGTATTTAAATTAAGGATTTAATTAGTTAATAGAAAGTCAAAATATTGATCAAAACCATTGTCAACCCCAATTTCCAGATTTTTGGTCAAGTCAACATTCTCCTATGTTTAGTCAACTTAGGAGGGGCATTTTTGTAATTAATTAATTAGCTTATTAAATTAACTTATTAAGCCTAAGTTGTATAATTAAATATCAGTTAATAATACTAAAAATCACGATCAAAACATTGAGACTCACGATGCTAACGCAGTAGGAGACAAACCGCAAGAAAACATAGAACGCTAAAGATTTTTTAGGCGAATTCATGGTTTTCTTCAAGGTTTCGTGCAAGGTAATATTCGTAGATTAAATTCTAAGTAAGGTATGGGTTTCTCTCCTGTACTTCTTTCTCAAAGAGAACATTCTTTAAACGATTCAAAGATCTTGAAAACTAGGGTTGTTCCCATGTTCTCGTCGAACTCTCTTGTCCCTAGTATCCTTTTCGATTCCATGTTGAATTGGTGGGAGATCATGTTGGTGGTATGTGGTGCTGGATGATCTTATGAGTAATATTCTTAAATTATGAATGTCGATTAACCTATGAAATGGTGATCGTATAAAGTTAAGTGCTTAAAATGTGAATCATGAATCGACGATGTGTTAGTTACACCCATAATTATTTAAGTGTTGATGTGTTTGTCCGAATGTTGTATTTCTGTTATTATGACGTTATGAAGGTGATAAATTCATCAAATATTAATATGATCCTGTCCAATATGTCTTGAAAACGTTACCCTAAAGTCATGAACCAAGATTGGTTAAGAGAATTATACTATGTTAAGATGTGTCCGAAAATGTTAAGTATGAAGATGATTACGGTTTGTTGTGCATACCTACTGCTAATGTGACTTGTTGATGATGTTGTGTTTGTTAAATTAATAATGTATCCCAAATTGAGTATGATTGAATGGAACTTCGGCTCATTCTAATAAAGAAGGTTATGAAGTCTATAGCCAATTGCTTATGTCAATATTTATCTTATGCCAATCTTATATAGCCAAAAGATTGAAATGATAACCCAAGTAATTCAATGAATGTAAATGGCGATAAATTTATGTTTTAAATGACTAAAAAGATTGGATAATGAATAAAATACATATCCAACCAAGCATGAAAGAATGTAAAATTGGCCTATGCCAAAAAAGATGGTTGTGTAATCTATACCCAAAATGTTTATGCCAATACTAATCATATGCCAATCTTGTGTAGTTAAAGTATCAAATGATATCATAAGCACTTCTAAAGTAATTCAATGAATCCATAACCAAGGGCATGCCATTCATTGGGACAAATCCCAACATGCTCTAAAAGAATGAACTGTGAACATATGTAACTCATTGAAAGAAGTGTTCAATCATCCATAAACGATGAAATGAAGCCACTACACTACAATAAAGAAGTAACGTGAGTTATAACATAATTAAAGGGGTCTAAATTAAGTAAGTGACCAGAATGGGGTGTTAAATAAAGTGATACAAGTCTTACTTACACCTAAGATACCATGTTAAAAGAATAATCACGAATGAAGGTGTTAGAATGTGTGAGACTAGTCTCACTAACACCTAAGGATGATATGTAAGGACAATTCATATTTCATCAATGTAAATTAAGGATGATATGTAAGGAAAATTCACATGTAATAAATGTAAAGTAAGGATGACAAGTCATTAAAAGAGTAAGTAAATCTCAATCTAGAAGTGAACTTCCATAATGCTTCAGTGAACTCTAAAAGATAAAGAAGATAATTAAAGTGAGCACAACGCCGATAGACTTGTTATGAGCATGTGCTTACATTTAAGTCTCATGAGACGAGGGTACCACTAAGGTGGATAAGTAGTCTCATTAACTCCCTAGTGTTTGACTATGTCTAGCAAACAAAGGAACTAGCAAGTGGTTTCCATCTAAGCGAGCTAGGTATGTTCGGTTTCACTTTGGCTGGTGATTCCACCTCTTTTCGGTGTGGGGAAGACACTGAATATTATGTTTAGATCACATGATCTATGTCGTTTAATGCTCAAAACATGTATTTGGTTAACTATAGCCGTGATCAACTACTTTTAGTGTGGAGTGAACACTTGAGATGGATTTGCCTTAGCCGAGAATCACCCCTTTTCGGTGTGGGGCAGACACTAGATTTCATGAGTAGCTCACATGATCTAGATTCATTTTAGCAGATGAATCACCTCTTTTTAGTGTGGGGAAGACGCTAGATTTCATGTTAAGCTCGCATGATCTTATTCCTAATGATGTCACTATGAAGTGAGGACAAATGGTGATTATGGAACGTATATTCAAAGTGAGCAATGAAGAAGAGATTAAGAATGTCAATTGCCAATATCAAACTCATGAAGTTTCAGCAAATAATGGGCAAAGCCAAATAAGATTGGCCTATAATGACTTTTTATATGATTCCAATAAAGGGAAGTATAAACATAATGCTAACTAAATACCTCATAACTTCCCTAAGCTAAAAATAATGAAATAGATGGCATAGCCAATAGAGAATGTCTTATGAAATCTTAATGAATACATAGTGTAAAGAATGACTCATTATAAGGTAGGGAAATCATTCCTTAGTCATTGGATTACTTACATCGATTCATTGTGGGTATGGGACTACAATGAATCACTGAACTTGTAAGTAAACCATAGACTAAAAGAATTATTGAAGTACACATAAATAAGAAGAAAAAGATTGAAAGTAAAACTAAGTATAGAGAAGTGAACTCTCTAGTTAGGAAGAGCAATTTTTCAAATCTTCGCTTGAGTGGTTCTAAAATTATGTTGATGATACTAATGTCTTGTAATTATATAGAAAATGAGTTGTGTGCTTTTAATGCATTAAAATACATCATGTTCATACCACAATTTACTACAAACGAATTAGGAAAGTTTAATGACTACACTGTCCATAAATGGCATGTGTATTAGGAAGAGCTTTCATTGATCATGCATAGCTTTATGTGTATATGTGCATGCACCCATACATAATAAAATTGGTGTACTAACCCTATATAATTTACTATTTTATAGGTGCAGGTCAGAGGATAGATTGAAGACTCTTGCAGCGGTTTGGACTTCAGTGTTTCTCCAGACCATTTGGTAGGTCCTCTTGATTTCAAGGATCATACAGCTTAGTCTAGTGTTAGATATAGACATAGCTAGTGAATATTGTCCCTAGTGTTTGCTTCACAGTTTATATTGAAGAATTTTGTAATAAAGTCGTTTTGGCAAACGTACTTATGATATATTCATACTATGTTTCAAATTGATTCTTATGATAGATGGTTGTTTCATTTATGTTTATATTAGTAGATGTGAAATTAAGTATTAACTGTATGAAGTCTATGTAAACTTCATACTTATAAAAAGATTAAAATTTTCCGCAAAAATTAACCATATGAATGTGATGAATGCAAGAAAAGACTTGTCTACGACCTCTGAGAGGTCAACGACGCCGGTGCCGGTCCGGATTCAAGAATCCAAGTCGTGACAAAAATCATGAAGGTTTTACTTATTTGGCGTAGAAGCTTGTTTTACTAAAATGTCTCTTTTTGCATATTTTTACATATGTCATACTTAGCACATTGTTTTGTACTAACCCGATACTTTTCTATACTTAATAAGTATAGGTTGGAGGCAAGGAAGAAGTTTAGAAGACAAAGTTTGGGAATCTATTCTCTCAACACTAAGTATATCCGTCTTATATTTGAGGACATTTTTTTCTTTCTTAGTTTCTATCGTTAAGACTTACTATGTATTTTCATGTAATGTAAAGGGATGTGTCCCTAAGATAGTTATGTCGTGTCTTTATGTTGGCTTATGTAGACTAGATCAATCTTAGCTTTTACAAAATATGTTTTTCTTTATTAATTTGTTCGGGAAAAGTTTTAATTTCGCACTAATTTTCATTTCTTATGTTAAGAATGATATCTAAGGCTTGAACAAGACTCCGAAAATCCAAGTATGCAATTTTTCCGACCTATGTGTGCTTCCTTCTTCTAGGCGTTACTTTCGGGTCGTTACACTTAGTTCTACCTCAGGCAATTAGAAACAATTTTCATGTTATGGGGTTATATGACACCAGATTCCATAATCTAGCTTTGATGGTCTATGTCGGCAAACGTTTATTCCCAACATGTGAGATATGGATTATGGTTTCTTGAGAAGTTCTATGAAGTGTTGGTGGTAGTATAGGATGCCATCGATGTATTTCATGAGTAGGATTATATATGGTTATAATGAGTTCTTTAAGTCTTTAAGTCTTTATGTCTAATGTATGTATGTGTCCTAAATGAAGTTAATGAAGAATGTTGACTTAAATTCTTCATGAGATGATTCATGCTTTACTTGGATTGTATTATGACTTACTTCTTTGTCATAACTTAACGAATATAATTGTGCCTTTTCTATAGTAACTTCAAAAGAGTAATTAGTATAAGTTGTAGGATGGGATGTTACTCATACATTGCAAAAGAATGACTTAGAGTTGTCGCAGGTGTTGGCCCTAATGTGATGATATGACTTATGTTATGTTTATGTCTCTTATGAATGGTGTACTTTTTAAGGTAAATATTGAACGTTAAGTTTAATTTTTGTGACCTTAAGGTGGTACTTTAGTGTGGATGGTGGTATAGGACATTATCCATACATTGCACAAGGCATAGCTTAAAGGATACTTAAGTGAAGGCTTGATGTGAAAGTAATGGTTGATATGATACTTATATTTATAATGCGAAGAATGACTTTTGTGTTTATTGTCTTATATTATGCCTTTTATACTTATGTTTAAGAATTTTTATCAAATTGTCATTATTGTATGACTTTCAAAAAAAAAAATAGCCATTTTAAGCATGTTTTTGCATGACTATCATACTGAATAATTGATTGTGCTAACCAATATTTCTCTTATTTTACTACAAGTGTAGGTTCCAGAAAGTGAGTAGATTTCTCTCTAGGTGAAGCTTGGAATTGAGTTTTATCCAAGACTAAGTGGTATCACCTCATAGATCGAGGACAAGTTCTTGCTGTTTTATTTTCATTCATATAATAGAATAGTGTCAGTCTTTTCGATTGTAAAGGGTATTGACCCTACTTTAGTTTAAGATTTTGTTTTTAGATGGCCATGTGCTATAATAGACTTCCGTTGTTTCAAGTGTTTTAAGTGTTTTAAACGAGTAAATTAATTGTATTTATTTAAATAAGATTCAAAATTTTGTACAATTTTCCTTATAATAATATGTTATGAATGCTATTAGGCTTGTTTGAGACTTGTTCAGAGTCTTGTATTCCATTTCGCATCCAAGAAATAGAGTCAGGCCATGATATCAGTCCAAAACTTTAGCTCCCCTGACAAGTCGCCCGACTTAGCAGGGTAACTCATCTGGTACAGGTGGCCGATAGTGCCAAAACAGATTCAATGCTCTTATGAATACTCTCCCTATGTAGCCATTAGTACATTATGAGTGCCTAATCTCGATGTTTATGCTTTTTTTAGACCCATGGACTACTCTTTCCTTTGCAACTCCTTATATAGCAGTTAAGTTTGATGTTAGTCCATAAAATCTCTAAGAACCTTTCTCAGTCTCTACTCTAGTCAGTGACCCAGTTATAACTAGATAAGTATATAGAAATAGCCCTGTCATAGTCTCCTAGAATGTCACCTAAGATTATCTTGACGAGTTAGAAATGATAGGCTTCGTGTAGTTCTAGGCAGGATTGGCTACATCCATGTTATGCCTCAGTCAATTTTAGGACTAGGATTGTTCATTTTAAGTTTCAAGACGAACTAATCATACAATGGAAGTAGGTTAACGTCTGTGCGTCAATTCATTTATTACCTTAAGGCCATAAAATGATTTATAAGAGTTATATTTATCATCTAGTTCGGGTTAAGAATGGTATCTCCAAAACCCCAACTCTTGAGTCAGTTCCAATGGTTAATGGTTTCAAATGTTTCTCGAAGATCTTCTAGGAGTTTCTTCCAAAATGGAAATCAAATTTGAAATTGATCTCCTTCAAAATACCTAACCTATTTCTATTCCTCCCTACATAATGTCTCCAGCTTAGCTTAAGGAATAGAAATAGCAGTTAAAATAAATTCTAGATAAGGTCTTCATCAGACCTAGTATTTCGCCATGGGGTGTACCAGTGTTGTTCGTGGAAAAGAAAGAAGGATCTCTAAGAATGTGTATTAACTATATCAGTTAAACAATGTCACATTATAAACAAGACATCCCATCCCAAGAATTGATGACTTGTTTGACCGACTTTATGGTCCTAGTCATTTATCAAAGTAGGACTTCCAATCGGGGTACTATCAGCTTAATGTCAATGATAGTGACATTCCATAGACAGCCTTCAGAACTCGGTATGGTCATATGAATTTTTAGTTATGTCATTTAGAATAACCAAGGCTTTATAGATTTCATAGATTTGATGAATAGAGTATTCAAGAAATACTTAAATTTGTTTATTATCTTCTTTGTTGACGATATCCTCATCTACTATAGGAATGAGGAAGAACAACTGAATCATTTGAGGGTCATCTTGCAAACTCTCAAAGATCTCTAGTTATTGTATAACTTTAGCCAATGTAGTTTTGGTTGCAACAATTGCTTTCCTTGATTACATTGTGTCTAGCACAGGGATCCAAATGGATTCTCTAGAAATAAAAGTAGTGCAACAATGGCCCAAACCACCTCTCCTACAGATATCTGACGTTTCTTGGATCTAGCCGGTTATAATTGAATATTCGTGGAATGATTTTCATACGTAGCCTCTTTATTGACTAGATTTACTCAGAAAAAGGTTAAGCTTCAATGGTTAGATGATTGTGAGAAAAACTTCACATAAGTTCCAACTAGGTTGACTACAACTCTTGTTTTGACTCTACGAGAGGGTTAAGACAATTATCTGATTTATTTTTATGCATCAAGAGTCAGCCTAGGTTGTGTGTTGATTTAGTGAGGTAAGGTTATCACTTATGCTTTGAGAGACCATAAGGTTCATGAGAAGAACTATCTAACTCACGACCTCAAGCTTGCACAATGGTGTTTTCACTTAAGATTTGTATACAGTACTTGTATGGTGTTCCTGTAGATGTGTTTATAGACCATAAGAGCCATAAGTATATGTTCACCCCAAAAGAGTTTAATATTCATCATAGAATATAGGCTTGAGTTCCGCAAGGATTATGACATTAGTCTGCACTACCATCATTTTAAGGAAAATGTACTAGCAAGATCCCTTAGTAGACTATGTATGGGCAGTGTAGGATATGTAGAAGAAAAAATAAATATCTAGCAAAGGATGTTCACGGGATTGGTCGTTTAGGAGTTCGTCTCATAAGCATATCATATGCGATTGTGAAAGTTCATAATGGATCAGAATCTTCATTGGTAGTGAGGATTAAGGAGAATTAATATAGTGATCCAATATTTTTTGAACTAAAAGGTTCAAACCATTAATAGAGTATTGAGATTCTCTTCCAAGGGAGAGATGGTGTACTTCGCTACCAGGGTCAATTATATGTTCTTAATGATGGCAAGTTGAGACAAAAGATTCTTGAAAAAACCCATAACTCTATGTATTCTATTCATATAGTCTCCACATATATGTATCGTGATCTACGAGAAGTCTTTTTGTGGAATTTCATGAAGTGGGATATAACAGATTTTGTCACTAAGTGCTCCAATTGTCAGCAACTAAAGATAGAACATAAGAAACTAGGAGGTATGACTCAAGAGATCAATATTCCTATTTGGAAGTGGGAAGTGATCAACACAGATTTTATTACAGGATTACCTCGTACTCGTAGACATCATGACTCCATTTGGGTGATAGTTGATAAAGTTACTAAGTCTTTATGCTTTTTGAAGATCTAGAATACAAATTCAGCGGAGGACTACGTGAAATGTTACAGTGATGAGATAGTCAGGTAGTATGGGTCCCTTTATCTATCATTTTAGATAGAGGTCCTTAGTTTACCTCTCATTTATGGAAGTCATTTCAGAAGCGTCTTAATCAAGTTAATCTTAGCAGCAAATTTCATCCACAACTAGATAATCAGGAAGAATGTACCATTCATACCTTAGAGGACATGTTGAGAGCTTATGGTGATAGATTTCATGAGTATTTTGGATGAACATATTTTTCTTATAGAGTTCGCTTACAATAATAGCTATCATTCCACCATTCAGATGGCTCATTTTCAGGCATTGAATCGGTGTAGATGAAGATATCGAGTGGGTTAGTTTTAATTAGGTTAAGAAGCCTTGATAGGGCTAGATTTAGTCCATTATGCTATGGAAAAAGTACAACTCATAAGGGAGAGACTAAAGAAACCACAGAGTCGCCACAAGTCTTATGTAGATGTAAGGATAAGGTAACTAGAGTTCTAAGTTAATGATTGGGTCTTCCTGAAAAAATATCACCATTGAAGGAACCTGATGAGATTTGAAAGAAAGGGAAACTCAGTCCCAGATGTGTAGACCCTTACCAGATCTTGAAAATGATTGGTAAAGTGTGTTATAAGTTAGAGTTGCCAGCAGAATTAGTAGTATTGCATAAAGTCTTTCACATTTCACTATAGAAGAAGTTTGTGGGTGATCCATCATCTGTAGTGTCATTAGAGAGTGTGGTCGTGAAAGACATTCTTCCTTATGAGGATGTACCAGTTGAGGTTTTTGATTGTTAGGTTAGATGGTTGAGAAATAAAGAATTCGTGTGAGTCAAGGTTTTGTGTACGAGTCAGTCCATAGAAGGATCTATTTGGGAAGTAGAAGCATCCACGAATTTCAAGTATTCTCACCTCTTTCCTTGTGATTCCACTCCCGCTTGAAGTATTAGCTCATTTTCAAGCTCTCAGTCATTCATGCGAAAAATCAGTCTTAGCATTATGTTCCTTTAGTTTGTACTTGTATTTTAAGCATATTTTCATGTTCTTGGAACTCAATTCATTTAGAAATAAGTCTTTAGTGTTTAGTTGTAGGGTTGTAACTCTTTCCCTCCATTTTCAGCTAATTTAGTCTTCATTTGAGGAAGAATTATACCAAGGGGGAGATATTGTAAAAACTCAAAACCCAAACCCAGAAAAAAATGGTAAAACTCACATGAAGCAGTGGACCAGGACAGGGATAACATACCGCGATAGGGACCACGGTCTGATGACTTACCCGTGGTTGGGAGTTTGACTTACCAGGCCCTAATGTCAGACCACTGGACCGTTCACAGGTCGTGGTCTTGACGATGAACCGTGGTGGAATCCATGGGAGTTGAGGCAGTAGCCTCCCCTATCCAGCCCCTCAGACCCCAACGCCTAAGTGAAGACCACGAGGACGTTCACGGTCCGTCCTTTACATAGCCCGTGTTAGGGTCTGTGAAATCTAGCTAGTAAGACCCTAGTCTTGCGCCGCTAGACATGAGCCTAAGTGAGGACCACGGGGACCTTCACGGTATGTGGTCCTCCACTTCGTCCATGGTAGGGGCTCGTCGAGAAGACCCTAGAAACCCCATCTCCTAGACCAAAGACAACAAACAACTTCACAGTTTGTGGTGACTTTCACGGTCTGTGGAAGTGGTCGTGTTTAGCCCCATTTGTAACTTACGTCATGGGTCGTTTTGTCTTTTCCATTTTTTTGGACCCCTAGACTACGTTGCTTCAACCCTAAATTATGTGGTTTTGGAAAGTTTTAATCGGGAAAAAGAAATAGAACTTACCTAAGTCCGATCATTCATCACAAACTCAAAAAATAAGAACGTAAAAAGGGGAAAAGGTCGAGAAACACTTTTTCAAGAACACTTTAAGAATTAATCAGTTCTAGCCCTTAAATTAAAAGATTTCTCAATCGAATTCGTCTTCAGGCATGTGGGATATCACTAGTAGGTTCTTTTTTTCCCATTATGTCCCTAGATTATAGTCATATCCTTGATTACCTATTATCAATTAGATATAGGGATTCTAGAACTTCAACAGATTATCATGATAAAGTTATTTACATGTTTCAAATAAAACTTCATGTTATTACTTCATTTTTTTACAAAATTTTTAGAACCCTAGCTATTTATTTCTATTTTTCTTGAATTACACATGTTAGGTAAGATATATTAGTATTTCAGATATACATTCCTCATCTTGAATGTGTCATAATCAGTATATTAATGTGCAATCCAGTTTGCATATTCAGTAATAATTTCTTAGCATTTAATCTATTGGGATTAGCATAATACTGAGTTGGACTAGGGTCTTTCACACATATTGTCCCAAAACTACAAGCCATGTAGGTTGTAAGTCGCCTCTGTAGGCATCATTTTAGTGATAACTTCACCATTCCTCTATACCTATGGACGGGTGTGTTGGGTCCTCTCAATAGGGTATATACATCAAACTTCAGAATTAGCTCACTTGGTTTTATTGTAAGTTATTAGTAGCACCCATATTTCAGTATTGTCAGTATTAAGTCTCAGCATGTTATCATTTGGTCATTGCATCTAGTTAGTTTAGTATTTATTATATCTATCGTGTTCGGATTATACAATTCCTTTATTGCTTTATTCTGTTATATTTTTATTCAGATTTACGCTATTATGCATGTTTTGTACCTTTAATGCACTAAGACATACTCCGCTACATCTTCTCGTGATATAGTTCAAGGTTCTAAGCTTTCCAATCACACTTAGATCTGTCCCAATCTTCAGTTTAGTACCTTCACTAGTTAGTCCTCATTCATTGAGGAGTAGTAAAATGACAATTTTATCGCTTCCAGTGTTTAGTTTCATATTTTTCTAGATTTAACTGGGGCACATCCCAACACTTTGAGTTAGTTACGAGGCTTATTTCAAATATCATTAGATTCAGCTTAGAATTTGAGTTTTATGTTTCTCTTGTATTATACTCTGAGATTTGATATTCAATTTTATGCAAATCGCCATTCCCCATCATTTCAGACATACTTTATGATTTTGCTTTCACGTCAGTTATTATTACCTTTAATATGCTCATAATTATGCCACCATGATTAGCTTGGGGTGACTTGTGATCCTAGGTCCCATGTTTGGATCCAGGGGATTACCAGGGCGTGACACACATGTTCTTTGATAAGCTAGTATGGGAATTTCAGTTTCTCTATTGAGTCTGGAATATAGAATCTTGTAGGCTTGTATATCTAGTGTGCAAGGGATTCTTAATGATTTCTGGGAATCTCGTGGAATGCAGAGTTGAAAAAAACAATATAAAGTATTGATATGTGGTGCATGATTTTAGTTACAAGAAATCCGAATTTGAGCAACGAGAAATTGACTTTTATCTACCGGATATCAGGTATTTGTCTAGCGAATTTTCAGCTTCATTTCTTATTTTAAAAAGATGATTTATCCCTCATTCGATTACCAATATGAGTAATTTAAAATCCTTTGTGATCATTGGAATTATATCTACTTGAGTGTATGATTAGAAACTATTGGTGAACCTTTTTTTGAAGTGAATTGGCATGTCTTTAAGTTACCTTGGCTTAGTTTATTTTTAACATTGAATGTTATTATTGTGGTTGCTTCCAAGACTTGGATTGTGTTCAATATTTGAAAACAAGTTTGAGGCGTAGTTTAGGACCTCTATACATAGTCAATTATAGAAATCGAGGCATATGTCCAACAATTTCCAATTGACAATTTATCTTATGTGTTTAAGTATCTAAACGACTACAATAATGTTATTATCGTACTTTATATAGTGTTTCTGTTTTTGAATGCAGAAATTAAAGGAATGTTTTGTCTTTCTGATTTGAAGGGTGCACGTTTCACCTACATATAGATTAAGGTTTACTTTCTTTTAGATTGAGCATGATGCGTTAATTATGATGACTGGTGTGAATTGGGGAAGAGTACATAGTAATTCCTTCATTTCTTCATCGAAAACCTCTTTTCTTATTTATTAATACAATTTCGAGGGTAGTACATTACTATTGAGGGTTGTCTGTATTTTGTAGCATGTTATGTGATTTACTTTTATTATTATGTGTTTTCTAAACTATTCTCAGCCTTAGTCTAGGATAGACTAGTTATGCCTTAGACCCACGAGCCTTAAAACTTTATAAAATTTCCAATACTTCGCTTCAAACGAACTAGCTCCTTCAAGACAAGAATAGTAGACTTATCTATATTAGTATAAGCCTTAGCTTAGGCATTTATGTAGATTGTTAGGCATTTTGTCTTCTCTCTTTATTTATGTGTCTTTGATGTGTTACTAGTATTTGTAAGCTTTCTTGAGGTTGAGGTATGCTTGGAGCCTAGTTGAGATCCATTTTCTGAATCGACACTCCCCTGGATTACTCTTGCTATCTGGGTGACTTATGCCCCTGGTAATGGACTGGTTAGCTGGTTAGTTTCATGTATGTAATACCCTATTTATTTGGCATTCCATGGGTCACTATTGTTAGTGTGGAAGCATACACCTTATGGAGTGGACTATTTGGTCGGGTGGCCCGAATCGGTTGTCACTTTTGTTAGATGGCATATGAGTTGACTAGTTTCCTGGTTGTTGGTACTTGGTCTGGAGGCTGGATGATGTTCTTAGATTTAGATTTGTGTTACGCTTCCTTCTTGTAGGCTTGGCTATTCTACATATTTGCCTACTTATGGGTTTCATTAAGGTTTTTATTTAATCTTGCACATTATTTTACTTCTAAGTTTGTGAGACGTCTATTTAGGTTTAGTTAGTTGTTCTTAGATTTACTTTTAGTATGCTTGTGTGCTTTCCTCCTTTTCCTATTTTAATTGGTGTGTATCTAGATTATCTCTATTTTATATTGTTTTTACCTTTCTTGCTTTGTCTCCTTATAATGCCTACTAAGATCCTTTATTTAGTACTCAAGCTACAATATGTATCTTTTTTTTGTGATGCAAGTCCTAGTACAACTACAAATGGTGGTCATAATGCCATCTTTTTAAGCTTTGGGATATCAGAGATGAGGGTGACCAGTTGGCATCATGGACTTGTAATGACTCGTGTGGTCATATTTTTGTGTTTTGCATGCTTTTTCCTATGTTTTCCCTTCTTGTACCTCCGCTATAACTTTTTTGTAGTGCTGAGTTTTGTGGCACACTCCTTGAAGTATTTGGTGTAAGTTTTCAGTTTTGGAAGCTTAATGCTTGAAAATGCTTACTTTAGTCAACATAAAAAGATTTTGATGTTGGATTGGAATTTTGCCAATTCCATTTGCTCCTGAAGTGTCATTTTGGTCTACAATGATTATTTTTTCTTTTGTTTTTGGACTATCATTTAGAGTAGGTGTGATTAAATTTTTTTTTGTTTTGTAATTTTTTCTCAAAATGGGACATGGTGAAGCTTTCTTACTAGACGTTCTAGGAATTAAATTTGTTAGCACGGTTAAATCCTAAATGATAATTTGGTCAATAAAAACCTTTGGTTTGAATCTCGAGGGTGTCGAGTTGAGTTTTTAGCGTTTTGTGTGGTTTTGGGGTCTTATAATTAAAGTGTAGACTTTTGTCAACACTTGCACGAGATGACCTCGAATTGATATTTTGTCATATCCATTGAGTATGGAATGTTATTTCCAAGTGGTTTTCGCTTTTGGTATGCGTCGTTTGGACTTTAAAGAAATTCCAAGCTCTTGTTCGATGAATTGGATATCTTTGGCCTTTTCTTGAATTTGTTGGTGTCTAGTTTGACGACTTAAGTAAAATCTTGGTCTCTTATGTGAAGTCCACTTAAGAGACCAAGAGACCTCTTAAAATAAGGAAACAATGGAGGCAAGGGTCGCTTAAGAAACTGAACCTTAGCTTCCGTGAAGGTCGCTTAAGCAAAGGAAGCCTCTTCAGGAAGGGTTTTCTTAAATTAACATTTTACCACTAAAGTAAGGTTCTTTTATGCGAATAAATTTCCACTTCTGTGAAAAATGTTGGGATTAAATTTCCATTTTAATTAATATATAAAACAAGAAACTTGAAAAGAATTCCAAAAAGATTCTACTTGGGTCAATTATGAGTCCTTAAATTAAACTCATTTAGGGCCTTATTTTGATGTAAATAGTGTCCTCTAATGCTCATTTTATCTGAATATCTAATTAAAACTCTTAAGTTTTATGTATTTGATGTTTTAGCATAAGCATGGACATGTAGGCACACAACGGGAGAAAAAAGAATAAAAAAGAGAAGAAGTTGAAGCTTCAGCCTCGCCAAGTACTTGGTGATCAGCCGAAAGGATGCATTTCACCCTTTGTTCCCACAAGAGAAGTCTTAAAAGAATGGGATCAAAATGGAAATGAACAGAAGCAATCGGCACTTCGCCGAGTAGTTTCACGAAGTAGAATGATTCCACCCAATGATCCAAAATGCATAGATGGTGAAGGTAAAGCACAAACGACGATGAATTAGAAGAAGGGCGAATAATCGAATCACTCGATGATTCACAAAATTGTCCGAATTTATTTGTTAGCACAAAATGTGAAGTCAACAAATACTACCTTTTGTTATTATTTTTAAGAAGTTGGTTTATTATTATAATTTTTCACTTTTAGAACTTTATTACTTGGTATGTTTCTCTCAAGTTTGGAAGGGTTTTGTGGGAGGCTTGAAGAAAGAAGTCCATCTTCCTCAAATCGGAAATGGGTCTTCTCTATTATTTTTCATTTGCTCATATTAAGGTTTAATATCCTATACCGATATGATCTCCTTATCATTTTAGGTGTATTTTATTGGTGCTTGATGTGTGGCTAACCCCCCTCCCCATTCTTAGAGTGTGGTTTAGAAAATATGTGTTGATATTATTGTTGGGTGTTGCTTGCTGATAGGATAAGATAAATTCTAATGTTCATTTCAAATTGTGGTTGTGGTTAAATTTAATGGGTTTGTAGTTGCAAATACAAAACCAACCATGTGTTTTAGCTTGCTCTAGAGATATATCGTGAAACCACGACCACTATATTGAGGTCCTAAATAGTGGACCAACATGAGGTTTAGCTCGAGAGGGTGAGTCCTAGTCTCATATCCAAGTATTCTTCATCAAAGTGTTTAGGGTTAAGGGTTTTTTTAGGTTTAAATGGATAAGGTGTAGAGTGGTCTTCACTAGATAGTGGGTGTCTGAGAGGATCCCATTTGATATAAGGTAAGCTGCCCGATTGGGAATTCACTTTCTCCTAAAGCTTATCCTAGTTACCATTATTTTTAAAATTTCCCTATCAAAAGTATGTACCTATTTATTTACGTCTACGTAAAATGCGGTCACACACCAAGAACTTCCTCCATACTTGATTCTCCATTTATTTTAATTGTTTTTACTACTTGTGAAAAAACCCCTTTTAATTTGACACTTTTATGTCACAAATTCAATTTACTTTGTTTTTATTTGTTAATTTCATAAACTATTACTAACTAGAACGAAATTCTAGTGTAACTACTATTTCCACTACCACTCCTTTAGGACTCGGCCTTAACATTGGTTGGGTTACTATAATATCTTTGATTGGGAGACACTCAGGATGTAGTCTAGTGTCATTGATAACGATATCACATGATAGGAAGCATCAAAAATTGCACTGCGGCTTGGAGAGGTGTTAACTAAAATGTAGTTAACCAACATTTTTATTCTTTTTATTATTTTTATTCTTTTGAGATTGGTTTCTCTTTGACTATTAGTGTTTTAGGTTAGTATGTCTCGTGCTACATGTGATAAAATGGAATAGCCTAGACTATAGGTGATCGCAAGTCGGGATGAAATCCTAACCTTCAAACATTGGGCGGGTCAAAGGATTCACCAGTCTTGGGCTAGGTTTAGAGGACTGATCACTCAATTCCCAAGTCATGACTTCCCTTAAATAATACTCATTGATTGTTTCTACCAAGGTCTCTGACCCGAGACCAAGATACTAGTTTACAACCTTGTTACGGGCGGTTGTGCAAAGAAGCCATACTCAACAGCATTTTAACTGTTTCACGATGTGGCTTAAATGAACCTAGATTTAGAACAAGACTTTATGTTTGCAATGATAATAACTCATATTGATGAGTTGACAAAAAGATGATGAAGATAGAAGGCCAGTACAAGAGGAAAGATAAGTCTAACCCCCCCTCTTGAGTAGTTAAACTGCAATACTTTCAAAATCTAAGACGTGTTCTAGAGACTAACATAAGTGTCACAGTTTATACACTGTTTTAAGGTCTGTTTTAATGAATATAAGTCATTTAGGAAGTCTAGAAACCAAAACGTCCATGACGTACAAAAACTAGTTCAATAAGGTTCAACGTGCCTTAGCCTATTTGACTAGCTTTTTAGAGTCAGAAAATGATGAAAATAGGAGTAAGGGTGTCTAACCTGAATTAGAGTCAATTCAAAGTTGAAACGTCCGGTCAAAGACTCCTCAAGGACCAACCAAGGTCCCTTGAAAAGGACCCATGTATTTTGGGGTCAAAGGACTGACTAAGGCAGTATGCACAGACGAGTGCCAACGATGGAGCGTGTGTCAATTGACAGGGCTTCGATGTTCACTTTGCCAAATTCATTAAGGGCCTCTTTTTCATAGTATCTGAACTTAGCGACGGATGTGCAGCACGGAGGTGGCAGTGGTCATCGTCTCACAGACGAACCGTCGATCGGGGTCTCGTTTGTGAGGGGTCTATTTTGTTGCACGATTTCACTTTAGTTAATTAATTAGTTGGCTTAGTTAGGAATTCAATTAAGGGTTAGGGGAGGTCTAATTAATTTATTTAATGCCCTAACCTAATTACACTAACCTAAACTCTCATAACCAAAACTCTCTTCCTTCTCGTTTTTCTCTCTCTCTCAAAGAAACCACATTGAAGACCAAGCTAGAGGTGGGTTCAATGGATGCAACGGGTAAAATTTATCTATCAATATTCATCAATTAGTAAGATATGGGATCTCATTCACCTTTGAGACCTCTTTCCTCAAAGGGTTCCATCAAATTGATTTCAAAAGTTGAGTTTTCTAGTGGGTTTTCATCCAATAAGAATTTGATGTTGTGAATTTATTTTCTTAATATTTATTTTTGGTACTATGAATATATTAACATGTATTAAAACTTAGTTATGATATCTTGATGAATTGGTATAGTTTGTAGAAGATGACCTTTACCCCTTAACCTGAGGTTTTGATCTTGATGTGAATTGAGTAATGTTGGTTCAATTGACTTGGTTATTGGTTGAATTACTACTAGGTGATGTTATTTTTTCAATAATGAATAGATTAGTGTGAATTAATGTCCTATCATGCTAGTTCTTGAGTAATCGATTTATAATATGACGTTGCTCTATGTCTCTTTTCTTAATCTATGAACTAGTAATGAATTGTGATATAGTGGTACCGTTGAATTTGTTGTCATTTTTGTTATTAATGAGTCATGATATTATACCCTGATTGGCTTGAGTTAAAGGGTTTATGGTAAGACCTTGATGATAGATTATGAAGGATACTTAGTAAGTCTTGTGCTCCCTATTATTTACTACAATTATGGTTAATTGTGATTAAGTCATGATGTTGTATTGGAGTATGCCTTGTATTAGGATAGATAGGGTTGGTATGATATTTAATTAAAGTGTCTCGACTATGGCTCGTGAGTTGTTGTCTAAGATGTAAATGTTATAAGGATGGTGATGATTTATCAATGTGCCTTATTATAAAGTGATATGTAAATGTGCTAAACTCACATATATGAATTGTAATGAAATGACTATACTCATGCAATTCTTATTTAGCTATGATGATGATGATGATGTTTATGCAAGGGATACACCCTATGACCTACATTAAGCTATGATTATTAATAAAGACATTTCAAAAGAGACTCTAGCTTAGCACCGAGTGAACTAGAGTGAGGAGTGTCCCTTCCCACATAAGAAAGATAGGATCACTAATTTACTCTTGGTATTGGAGACTATATTGCATGTAGCATAAAGAGGGTCCCAACTATATCTCCTAGTTTTTGAACTATGTTTCCCCCTGTAGGAATACTAGCTAGTAGACCACATAGTTGCTATGTTCATGTTTTGATACTACCTTGGCAAGTATTCCGCTTTTTTCGGTGTAGGATTCCATGACACCAGATCCCACATTAGCTCATGTGGTCTATGTCGGTTAGGGCAAGATGTTCCCAAAAGGTAAAATGAATTAAAGTAATTAACTCTATCTAGGATAACCTAAAGGGTTTAGCTTAGTCTTGATAGGGGTATGGGACTCTACCTAAACATTGCACTAGTTAGCCTTGAGAGAAATCTTAGGAGGATGTTCTTATATATGTATGTGCTTATAATGGTACGTGATATTTATATGATGAACTTTAACATTGTTGAAAATATATGTTTATTAGTTTCACTTATGAATATGTGTTGGTCTACATTGTGAAAGTATGATGATAGGTCCTCTTAAATGTCATGCTATGTGAAGTGGGATGTTAGTCATGATTCTTGTTGGTTAATTGATTGAGTAAGGTTATGGGGCTTTGCTTGTTCATTGCACTTGTTGACTTGATAGGGGTTCATGGGTAATTATCTTGCTTTGATTATGTTATAATGAACTCCTATTCATGCTTGTTGATGTTAGTACTTGATGATAGAGTTGCTTTGACTATGTGTTTAATTATATGATATGCATGTTGACTTGACTAGACCTATTATTGTTGGTCTTGTGATGTACATGCCTATGACTTAAAGAATATGTCTTTTTGATTGGTATGATCTTCTTGAATGTGCATAAGGTTTTCAAAGGGTAAAATAGCATGTTTTCATGAAAGGTCCCTTGTTAGCATGATAATATGTGTGCATATGGTCTCATACTTACTACAAGTGGTGTACTATCCCCATTTTCTTCCTTTTCCCCAACATTTTAGGTTCCGTTCATTGAAGGGATTTTGAAGACGACTTTGAAAAAGACTTGAAATTCTTAATATTTCAAGTTGGGTAGGTCCTCATTTTCCTAGGGAAATGACACTATCAAGCTATGAAGTCATTTAGATTTAAGACTCTTATGTTCTTTCCTTTTCATTCAGATATGAAACATTGTATGACCTATATGTGGTCTTGTTTCATTGATATACGGGCTAGGCCCAACTTGATATACTCTGCTAGATGGTTATGAGATGACACATGCTTTTGAGACTATGTTATATTCTATATATCTATGTGCAATAAAAGTAGAAGACTAAGTAATCTTTATATACGAAGGGTCTATGTATGCTCAATATATATCTATTATGTGTATATAGAGGTCTATGTAAACCTCAATGTAGAAGTACCAAAAGTTTTAAATTTCCGCTAAATTTGACCTACGAATGTAATGATGTAAGCTAAGAGGCTAGTCTTAGTCCTCAAAGTGGACGACGATGTTGCTTACGTCTAGGGGCTATTCTCGAATGTTACATAAACACATTGATGGAATACTTTTAACCATTATATTGAAGGTAAGTGAACATGATAGAGCACTAGAAGAATTGAATTGAAACATCGAAGGGATGAAATGGAAGATTTGGTCTCATTCCAGAGATGTCCAAGTGCTCGACAATCTCATGGGTCAAGAGTTGCTACACTTCAATTCGCAAGAAAGAAGAGAGTCGCATGGTACTGGTGCAGAAATCAACAATAATGAAGCCTAAAAGAAAAACATACGTCGTTCCACAATGTTAACTAAGGCATTGTTTAGGAGGCAACCCAAAAACCTTTACTTGATTTTTATTTATCTTGATAAAATAAGTGTATATTGATTGTACAGGTTCAAGAAGGAAAGTACTTGAAAAGATGCAAAGTGACAGGGAATAAGTCCTTATGGCCAAACGCGAACAGGTTTGGCGTAACCAATCTTTCCCGTTGTTTGACTCAATGCATCTCAAAGATTGACTCTATAAAACTCGGCGGAATGAAAATCTTTGTCAGCGACTCGCCAACTCACTGGGTGATCTCGACAAAGTCCAGCGATGCCACTTCCACAAGAAACTTGGAATCCTGTTAGATTTGGCAATAAAATAGATAATCAGTTCTTAACTGAGCCATTAAGAGAGATAAGTTAATATCACCGAATGAGTGGAATTGGTACGAACATAGGCACCGAGTTTAAAAGTCTGCTTTCATGCCCTTTCTTTCATTTGTCCCTTTTCACAAACTCACACTAACTCTAGTAGCCATATTTTAGGAACCTTAGAATATTTTAAGTGTAAAATTATTCTAAGATTCGGATTGCAGTGCCTCCTAGCATATCAAGTACATCAAAATCAATACAAAAGGTTGGTTTCCGCACCCTATGTAACTTTGATTGAATTTTTCCTCAAAAGTGATAACATTATCTTGTTGATGTGTGTTGGGTAGGATTAGAAATGTTGCTTACTTATTTTGGGGTTCAATTATTTTTACCATACTGAGTAAAATGTTTGATTCCTGAACTCATGCCTTAAAATAGATTTTAAAAAAAGAGCATGGGATACACATAACTAATCCTAGTTCTACGCTTAATTTGAATGGTTCCTGATTTGATTTCATTTTAAAGGGTAACGGGTTGAATTCGGGAAGTTCGGTTGGAAATGGGCACGTTGGGATGTTGAGCATGCTGGGTGGAGCTAGCCGATCCACTTGGAGGTTCTCTTTATGTCCCAATCTCGCCACTATTAGCATGATAAATGAATTGAAGACTGTGTACATTAATTATATCATAATATACATTTTGTTAGAGAAATAAAAAGCGACATTAAAATTGTAACTAACACTTTTTTAAGAAAATACAAATTTCAAGTTAAAAGTAAGTTTGCAAGATCGGTTGTATCTAAGTTCAGTTAGATAATTAAATGAGTGTTTTTAAAATTATCAATTGTTTAGGAATGAAACTAATAATTCACGTAGAATTTAGAAATGTCTTTAATACTTTTCTCTAAAAAAGTATTGTATGATACAATCTGAAATTAACTTTTGTTTGGGATATATGCAAGTATTCAAATTCCTATTGAGTGCACATAAAATTTCAATATAAAAATATAATATTAAATTTAATAGTATGAAAAAATAAAATTGGATTTTATAGAACAACATTAGTAATCGAAACATAAATAAATTTGTTGACATTAAAAAAACAATAATTGACATGACAATTTAGTGTTCTATCCATTTTAACTATACTAGTTCTGGAAACGTTTCTTGCACGTTTGACCTCTGTAACTGTTATAATTTATATAGGCCCAAGATATAACATTGTATGACGTACTCCTCTTTTTTTTTTTGAGCATATAGAATAAAAATATTTAGTGTTTACTTTCTATTTAGAATTTAATATCAATAATTTTTTTGGTGAGTGATGAGAAACTTGTAAGACTAGAACTAAGCCCCAAGGCTAACGTTTCTTGGGACATAAATACTCCAACAATCATTAAAAATAAAAAAAATGAATGAAGAACACCAACCAATAATAAAAATAGTGACCAATAAAAACTATTACAAGAACTATTAGATTATATGTTTCTCCAACAACCATGAAAATAAAAAATGAACGAAGGCACAAATTAATAAGAAAAATAGTGACCAATAAAAAAATACTCCTTATAGAAGAACTATTAGATGATGAAACACAAACTGTGGGGGATTAATATTTTTTATCCAATTTATAAAGGGAGAAATTAAGTATATGAAAGTTTTGTGCATGAATGTGATTAATGGTAGAAGCTAAAAAGTTTTAACAATCAAATTTATTTAAAAAAAAGGATAAGTTGTAACATCTAATAATGTATTTGGTCTAGCTTAATTGTCATTATTGATTTAATTTTAAAAATTAGTAAAAGATCTTTAATTTAAAAAATTGGTGAAGAACATTTTCGTAATCTAACTTTGAACTAAAAATCTTCTCACTTATAATAATATATCATACTGTTTAATATTAAATTTAGAAAACGAGTTAGAGGATAAATAATTAATGCTAAGGTTGATGATAAAAAATAATATTTTTTTCTTAATATATTTAAAGTGACAAATAGAATAAAAAATCATTTTTTTTAAAATAGTAAAAGTGTAAAAATGAACCAGTAAAGTATATCAAAATCAAAATTATTGGGTGATTACTCCTTTAGAGAAAAAATTATTTGAGGAAGTCGAGAAGACATGGGATACTGGTCCTGTTCTACCAGAGATTTTGACAAAGATAAATGATCCAAAGAATGGCATGAAGAGGTTCTCTTTTACAAACCAATAACTCAGGAGAAAAGGCAAATTGGTGTTGGGAAATCACTCATCTGTGAAACAAGAAATTATCCAGATCTGGCATGATAAACCAGTCGGTGGACACACTGGGATAAAGAATGCTTACAAGAGAATAAGAGCCTGTTTGGCTCAGCTTAAAAGCTGGTTAAAATGACTTAAAAGCTGGTTTTTGACTTATTTGACTGTTTGACAATACTTAAAATAGCTTATTTTAAGTTAAAAAAAAACTTATTTTAAGCCAAAAGTTAAGAGCATGTTTGGCTCAGCTTAAAAGCTGGTCAAACTGACTTAAAAGCTGGTTTTTGACTTATTTGACTGTTTGGCAATACTCAAAATAGCTTATTTTAAGTTAAAAAAAAACTTATTTTAAGCCAAAAGTTAAAAGCTGGGGTAGGGGTGCTTTTTTTTTTTTAGCTTATAAGCTGTTTTAAGTTGACCACATTTTTATGTTTTTTCCCTTAATATTTTTATACAATCTCCAAGTTACCCATATAACCCTAACATCTCTTTCTTCTATTTTTCCCTTTTCACGTTTGACATAACAATTTCAGCACTTTTATCCAAACGCATAACTGCTTATTTTAAAAATAAGTTTCAGCACTTTCAAAAGTACTTTTTTAAAGCTGCTTTTAAAGCTGCTTTTATTATATTGTAAGGGGCTTAAGTAGGAGGTGACCAAGTACGTTAGGCAATGTGCTACTTGCCAAAGAAGAAAATATGATAGTTCTGTCTATCGAGGTTTCCTACAACCTCTTAAGATAGCAAACACAGCTTGATCTAGTATAAACATAGATTTCATTGATGGCCTCCTAAAGTCTAAGGGGAAGTCAACTATCTTGGTTGTAGTAGACAGACTCGCCAAGTATGGACGCTTCTTGGCCATTAGTCACCCATATAACGTTGCTTCTGCTGCTCAACTCTTTCTAGATCTGGTGTATAAGCTCCATGGAATGGCAGAAAACATCATTAGTGATAGGGATCCAATATTTGTGAGCAAGGTTTGGCAGGACTTGTTTGCTACGCAAGGGGTCACATTGAGTACATCTACAGCTTACCATCCTCAACTGGTGGTCAGACAGAGGTTTTAAACAGAACTATGAAGACATTTTCAAGGTGTTTTTGTTGTGATAGTCAAAAGGATTGGTTGAGCTACTTGTCACTAGCAGAATGGTGGTATAATACTACCTTACATTAGCTATCAAAGTACTCACTATGAAGCTCTCTATGGCCAGCAACCCCTCATACACATTCCTTATTTCCCAGGTGAAGCATCAGAGGAAGTGGATAGAAGCCTCATTACAAGGGAGCTAAAGGTTCAATTGCTTAAGTTTTACCTATCTGAACACAATAGAGAATGAATTCAGTGGCAAATCAACACAGAACTGACAGGCAATTTAGTGAGGGAGACTTTGTTTATCTCAAGATCAACCCTACAAGCAACTCCTTATATCCAACAAATCTTTCTCCAAGTTATCAGCTAAGTATTATGGACCTTATCAAGGTTCTTCAAAAGATGGTCCAGCAGCTTACAAGCTACTCCTTCCCTCACTTCAAAATTTTATGGCAAACAAGTTTTCAACTATATTAGAAACTAAAATCTGAACATCACTTTTTCTTCGTTGCAAGTAAAGTGTGCTTTTAAATTTGGTTCCACCTTTAGCTTTTCATCGACTTCTTTTATTATGCTCATCTAAGTTATCTTATTAAATATTCCTTTGTCCTATTTTATGTGATACTTTTCATTTTTCGAGAGTCAAAAAATTTAATTTTGATCGGATATTTGCGTATGAAATTTTTCAAATTTTTTTGAAATGAAATTTATGTATTTGTAAACAACATAAAGAGTACTATAAGTCACAATAATTGATAATTCAAAAATGTTAAAAGAATTTTGAGAAAAACTTACGGTCGAAGATAGAATTGTTTGAATCTAAAAATGCGAAAAATGCCACATAAAATGGGACGGAATGAGTATTAACCATTTAGAAATTAAAAGAACACATACTTTCTTAATCCTAACAGAAATAATCATGTTGTACAACTCAAAGGTGACTGGGTAATTTTTTCCTCAAATCAAAAAGTAATCTTTCAACTAGTATCATATTTATGTGGTATCGCTTTTAAAAATTTAGAGGTTCAACTATTTAAATGTTTTATAATTCTGACTAAGCTTTGTAAGTAAAGCCTAACCCCACTTATTTGTACTTATCCCTATTGATATCCCTATAATTCTGACTAGTATTCAAGTTGAAAGGGAAAAAAAACCTTGGAAGTTGGATTAGGATGTAGTG
>JAKWIY010003052.1:21871222-21925479 GCA_027704805.1 Solanum corneliomulleri
TTCAAGTGGTTGCAATGATCGAGAAGTTGTCTCCTTCGTAGAACGATTTCAATAATTATCTAAAGCACAAGCATAAAGAAATGAAGCTTGAAGATCTTGTAATTCAGTCCTAGAATGAGGAAGATAGCAGAAATGCCGAAAAGAAGTCTCATAAGAGTTAATATTGTTGAAGAAACTCCTACCAAAGACAAAAAGAGAAAGAAGTCCAACAGGTAGAAGTCAGAACAGGGCAAGAAGAAATTTAAACGCAACTGTTACAATTGTGGCAAGGCCTCTGATTGTTGTGCTCCAAGAAAGGAAAAAGACAAAGGCAAAGGCAAAAGTAAAGAAAACATGGTGGAAAAGATGGAAGATGCGGATGACTTGTGTGCAATGATCTCGGAGTGTAACTTCGTTGGAAATTATAAGGAGTGGTTTCTCAACTCAGGTGCAATAAAGCCTTTGCAACGCCTGAGTACAATGAAGATTTGTTCATGGAAAACACAGTAACAACAAGGATTGCAGGAACTGGAAAAGTAATGTTCAAAATGACATCCGGAAAGGTGTTGACTTTGAACAGTATTCTGCATGTCCCTACTATTACACAAACTTTAGTTTCTGCTGCACTACTCATTAAGAACGGGTTTAAGTGTGTTCTAGTTAGTGATAAAGTTGTAACAAGTAAGAATGAAATGTTTATAGGAAATGGCTACCTTAATGAGGATCTTTTCAAGCTGAATGTAATGGTTGTTGACAGTAATAATAAGAATTCTGCTTCTGTTTACTTATTGGAGTCAAATGATTTATGGCATGCCCGTTTGGGATATGTAAATTACAAAACCTTGCGAAAATTGGTTACTATAGATATATTACCTGATTTTAAATGCGATAAATCGAAATACGAAATTTGTGTGGAAAGTAAGTTTGTTAAACATCCTTATAAGTCCGTTTAAAGAAATTCCAAAACTTTAGACTTAATTCACACAGATATATGCGATATGAAGTCGACATCATCTCGTGGTGGAAAAAAATATTTTATAACTTTTATTGATGACTGCACTCGATTTTATTATGTATATTTTCTTAATATTAAGGATGAAGAAATTGATGCATTTAAGCAATACAAAAATGAAGTGGAGAACCAATTGAATCTAAATATAAAAATGATTCGAAGTGATAGGGATGGAGAGTATTAATATCATTTTGCAGAGATATGTTTAGAATATGATAATATTCATTAAATTACTGCACCTTATACATGACAATCAAATGGTTTGACGGACGGAACGAAGAACATAAAATTAAAGGAAATAATGAATGCCTTTGATGATCAATTCTGGTTCACCACGAAAACTTTGGGGGAAAGCCATCCTTACAGCTAATAAGATACTCAATAGAGTACCCCATCGAAAAACACAATCAATTCCATATGAGTTGTGGAAAGGAAGGAAGCCCAACTTGAAATATTTCAAAGTGTGTGGGTGTTTAGACAAGGTAGAGGTTCCTTTACTAAAGAGGGTTAAAATTGGACCCAAAAGAGTAGACTGTGTATTTATTGGATATGCTATGAACAGTAAGGCCTTTTGGTTTTTTGTTTACAAATCTGATAATCCTGAGATTCATGTTAATATGATAATTAAGTCAGATACACAGAGTTTTTTTGAAAATATTTATCCGTATAAAACTGAATGATATCAAAAGTGAAAGACCTAAATGACCACGAGAAGATTCAATGGATAATAAACTAACTAGTGAGGATCTTAGGCATAGTACTCGCCAATGGAAACCTGCTTCTTTCAAACCATATTTTGTGGCACTATTTCTTGAATATGAACCTTAAACATTTAAAGTAGATATGTCTTCGTTTGAATCAATTTATTGGAAAGAAGTAGTCAGTAGTGAGATCGATTCAATTTTAAGTCATCACACTTGGGAATTGACTGATCTTCCTTCGGGAAATAAACCTTTAGGATCAAAGTGGATCTTTAAAAGGAAAGTAAAACCTGATGGGACTATTCACAAATATAAGGCTAGACTGGTAGTCAAAGGGTATAGAGAAAGGGAAGGTCTGGACTACTTTGACACATACTCTCCAGTAACAAGGATAACATCAATTTGGATGTTAATAGCACCAGCAGCAGTGCATGATCTTAAAATCCACCAAATGGATGTAAAGACAACCTTCTTAAATTGAGAGTTGGAGGAAGAAATTTACATGGAACAACCTGAAGGTTTTATAGTTCCTGGTAAAGAAAAGAAAGTGTGAAGACTTGTGAAGTCACTTTGTGGACTGAAGCAAGCGCCCAAACAATGACATGGTAAATTTGACCAAACTATGTTACCAAATGGATTCAAGATTAACGAATGTGATAAATGTGTTTACATTAAAAACATTACGAATCATGAAGTCATTATTTGTATTTATGTTGATGACATGTTAATAATGAGTAAATACATTGACGATATAAATGCTGATAAGCGCATGTTCTCCAGCAAGTTCGATATAAAGGACTTAGGAGTTATTGATTTGATTTTAGGGATCAGGATAGTCAAAAATCCTTAGGGACTAACTTTATCTCAATCTCATTATATTGAAAGAGTATTGGATAAGTTCAAGTACTTGAATTTCAATATTTTCAAAACTCCAATTGATTTAAGTTTTTACACTTCAAAAGAATGAAGGTTAAAGTGACTATCAATTCGAATATGCCAGAGTATTGGAAAGTTTGATGTATACAATGAATTGTACGCGATCAGATATAGCATGTGCTATTATCAAAATGAGTCGTTTCACTAGTTATCCGAATCAAACTCACTAGATGGCAATGAAACGTGTGTTGGGATATCTAAAATATACACAACACTATGATTTGCATTATAACAAATATACTGTTGTTATTGAAGGATATAGGATGCAAATTGGATCAGCGGGTCAAATGAAATAAAATCCAAAAGTGATTATGTGTTCATACTTGGTGGAGGAGCATCCTCATGGAGGTCGTCCAAACAGACATGTTATGATAGCTCTACAATGGAATCTGAATTCATTGCTTTAGATAAGGCTGGTAAAGAAGATGAATGGCTCCATAATTTCTTAGAGGATATTCCATTATGGCCCAAACTTGTTGGACATATTTGCATACATTGCGATAGTCAAGCAACAATATGTAGGGAAGGGAGCGTTATGTACAATGGGAAGTCTCATCATATACAACGGAGACATAACACCGTAAGACAACTTCTCTCTAATGGAATATGTAACGACCCAAAACCGAGCCGCGACTGGAACACACATTTACCCTCCTATGTGAGCGAACCAACCAATCTAACCTTTAACATTTCAATGTATATCAACAGAAAATAATGCGGAAGAATTAAACTCATTAATAAAAACCAATTCAATAACTATTAAAATTCAACATCTATTATTTCCCCAAAATCTGGAAGTCATCACCAGAAGAACATCTATCCTCAAATTACTAAACTAAGAGTATCTAAGAAAGCAAAAACAAATAAAAAGCTAGTCCATGCCGGAAGTTCAAGGCATCAAGACTTGAAGAAGAAGATCTAGTCCAAGCTAGAAGAATTAGCTCACCCTGAAGATCCGGTGTGACGAAGACTGGCTAGAATTACTGTTGAGTTGAAGACGACGGCACGTTTGCTGCACTCCACAAACAACAAAGAAAGAAAACATAAAACTAGGGGGGGTCATTACAACCACAAGTACTGAGTAGATATCTTCGGCCAACTCAAAATAGAAGATAATATATATCAAGTAATATCATAAAATCAACTATGATGCTTAACATGTAGCAATAACAAGTACTATATCATTAACAATTACCGTCAAGTTCACACATGAGGACTCAAGCCTCAATACCATACTCATTTGGGAATTGGGTTCATTAGATTGAGTATATTTATCATCTTTCAAGATTCATTATTTACCTTCCTCTTGCGTCGGTACGTGACACTCCGCTCCATATTCTACCCTGGTGTCGGAACGTGGCACTCCGATCCTCATATTCATTCTATCCTGTTATCGGAACGTGGCACCCGATCCATATACTATCCTGGTGTCGGAACGTGACACTCCGATCCTCATTCTATCTTGGTGTTGGAACGTGACACTCCGATCCTCATTCTATCTTGGTGTCGGAACGTGACACTCCGATCCTCATTCTATCCTGGTACCGGAACGTGGCACCCGATCCTCTATTTCTATCCTGGTACCGGAACGTGGCACCCGATCCCCTAATTCATCAAGCCTTCTTTTATACTAAGGCATCATCCATCTCATTATATAATATATCAAGCCTTCTTTTATACTAAGGCATCATCAATCTCATTATATAATATATCAAGCCTTATTTTACACTAAGGCATCATCATTAACAAGTGAATTAGGGTTTCTTTCAAGATTTACGATTCAATAGCTTCATCATGCTTATTTTATCACAATTTCATAATCACAATCATGCAACCATACAATTAAGCACATAGCAGGGTTTACAATACTATCAATACATATCATTCACTATTAAGAGTTCACTACGAATATCGTAAAAACCATAACCTACCTCCACCGAAGATTTTGATCAAGCAAGCAATTTCCCAAGCTTTGTTCCTCTCTTCTCGTTCGTTCGATCCTCTCTCTCTCTCTCTTTGTTCTTTCTATTTTCTTTATTCAAACCCTCTTTCTTTTACCCTAATTAACATATAATTAAGTGTAAAAGATGACAATAATACCCCACTAATTAACTCAAAGTTACCTCTTATATCCCCCAAGAAATTGAGTTATTAAATAAACCCACGAAATATTATAATGGCAGGAATAGTCCAAAACGTCCCTTTAAAAGTTAACCAGAAATCCGACTCCGACTGGGATTATGCAACCTGTGACGGCCCGTCGTGCCTGCGACGGTCCGTCATGCAGGTTCGTCAGAGACTCGATTTACTTAAGGAGTCTGTGACGGCCCGTCGTACCTACGACGGTCTGTCCTGCACTTGCGTCACGACGTTCAGAGACTCGTTCCCCGTACCAAATTCTCAAGAGTTGAATTGTTTTGAAATGGGGGCTCACGACGGTTCGTCTTACCTATGACGGTCCGTCCTGCAGGTCCGTCACAAAGTCCAGAGAGTCGATTTCAGTACTCAGATTTCAGAATTCCTAAGTGTTTTGGAACGAGACACCCTCGACGGTCCGTCGTGCCCACGACGGTCCGTCGTGATGTCCGTCGTCTCAGCCAGTTTTTCCAGAAATAAAATCTGCTGCTCAAAACGACTAAAAAGGTCGTTACAATAGATACCAATTTACCCATCGTTCGTCCTCGAACGATCAAAAGAAGAAAAACAAGGGCGAAAAGAAGTACCTGGATCTGTAAACAGATGTGGGTATCTTTCTTGCATATCAGCCTCCTTCTCCCAAGTGGCTTCTTCAACCGGTCGATTCTTCCATTGAACTTTGATGGATGCAATCTCCCTCGACCTCAACTTGCGAACTTCTCTATCTAAAATAGCAACAGGTTCCTCTTCATAAGTCAAATTCTCATCAAGCAGAACAGAATCCCAACGGATGATGTAGTTTCCATCCCCATGGTACCTTTTCAACATGGACACATGAAATACCGGATGCACTCCGGACAACCCTGGAGGCAAGGCTAATTCATAAGCCACCTCCCCTACTCGCTTTAGTACCTCAAATGGTCCGATATACCTTGGAATTAGTTTACCCCTTTTTCCAAACCGCATCACCCCTTTCATGGGTGAAACCTTCAACAAGACTTGTTCACCCTCCATGAACTCCAAGTCTCTAACCTTTGGTCTTCATACTCCTTTTGCCTACTTTACACCGCTAGAAGCTTTTCTTGAATAGATTTCACCTTCTCCATTAAATCCTTCAATAGATCAGTACCCCAAGGTCTAACTTCAAATGCGTCAAACCAACCAATGGGAGACCTACACCTCCTCCCATACAATTCTTCAAATAGAGCCATGTCAATGCTGGAGTGATAGCTATTATTATATGAAAACTCCGCTAAGGGTAAGAAGTTATCCCAATGACCACCAAATTCTATCGCACATGCACGAAACATATCTTCCAACACTTGAATCGTTTGCTCAGACTGACCATCAGTCTGAGGGTGAAACGCAGTACTAAGGTCCAACCTAGTACCTAATTCCGCATGCAATGTTATCCAAAACTTAGAAGTAAATTGCGTACCTCTATCTGATATGATGGAAAGTGGAACCCCATGCAGTCGAACGATTTTTGAGATGTAGATTTTGGCTAACTTCTCTACATTGTAGGCCACCTTGACCAGAATGAAGTGAGAAGACTTAGTTAACCTATCAACAATCACCCAAATAGAGTCATACTTACCCAATGTCATTGGAAGACCAACCACGAAGTCCATTGCGATTCTCTCCCACTTCCATTCAGGAATGGGCATCCTCTGAAGTGTTCCTCCGGGCCTCTGGTGTTCATACTTTACTTGCTGACAATTTGGACATTTGGCAACAAAATCCACAATGTCACGCTTCATTCTACTCCACCAAAAGTGTTGTTTTAGGTCACGGTACATCTTGGTTGCACCAGGATGTATCGAATATCCGGAACTATGAGCCTCTGTAAGAATAGTGTGCATCAAGTCATCAACACGAGGCACACATACTATTCCCTTAATCCTCAAAAAGCCTTCGTCATCAATTATTGCTTCCTTAGCCTCTCCTCGCAACACTTTAATCGGATCCGGATCAATTTCTCATCGTTAAAACTGCTTTCCCTTAATCTTGTCAAGGAAGGAAGATGTTGCCTCCACACAGCTAACAATCCTCCCTTCTCATTTATTTCTAACCTCATAAGGTCATTAGCCAGATTCTGAAACTCTCTAGCCAATGGGCGTCTAGAAGCTTGCAAGTGAGCTAGACTTCCCATGCTTCCGGCCTTTCTACTTAAAGCATCCGCCACAACATTTGCTTTTCCCGGATGATACAAGATAGTGATGTCGTAGTCCTTCAGTAGTTCCATCCATCTCCTCTGTCTCAAGTTCAAATCTTTCTGAGTAAAGACATACTGTAGGCTACGATGATCCGTATAGACCTCACACTTAACCCTATACAAATAGTGTCTCCATTGCTTCAGTGCAAATACTACCGCGTCCAACTCCAAATCATGGGTAGGATAGTTACGTTCATGCACCTTTAATTGCCTCGAAGCATAAGCAATCACATTCTTCACTTGCATTAACACTGCACCCAAACCCGAAAAGGATGCATCACGATAGACGATGAAGTTTTTATACTCTACTGGCAAGGTAAGAATTGGTGCAGTAGTCAACAAGGTCTTGAGTTTCTGAAAGCTTTCCTCACACTCATCCGACCATACAAATGGAACATTCTGCTTAGTCAAGTTCGTTAATTGGGAAGCAATAGAAGAGAACCCTTGACAAATCGGCGTAGTAGTAACTAGCTAAACCAACAAAACTCCTTATTTATGACACGTTTGTAGGTCTCACCCAATTCTTCACTGTTTCGATCTAGAGGATCCACCATCACTCCATCCTTAGAAACCACGTGTCCCAAGAAGGACACTGAATCTAGCCAAAACTCACACTGCAGAATTTGGCATAAAGCTTCTTCTTCCCTCAATAACTCTAACACCATTCTCAAATGCTCCTCATGTTCCTTATTACTCTTTGAGTATATCAGTATATCATCAATAAATACGATCACAAAGAGATCCAAATATGTCTTGAAAATCCCGTTCATCAAGCTCATGAAAGCAGCAGGGGCATTCGTAAGACCAAAAGACATTACCACAAATTCGTAGTGCCCATACCTAGTTCGAAAAGCAGTCTTTGGCACATCCGCTGCCCGTATTTTCAATTGGTGATAACCGGATCTCAAGTCAATTTTAGAGAAGACACAAGCACCTTGAAACTGATCGAACAAGTTATCAATGCGAGGAAGAGGATACTTGTTCTTGATAGTTACCTTGTTCAGTTGTCTATAGTCTATGCACATCCAAAAACTCCCATCCTTCTTCTTCACAAACAAAACCGGAGCACCCCAAGGAGATGCACTTGGTCTAATGAAGCCTTTGCTCAACAACTCTTGAAGTTGTGCCTTTAACTCTCTTAACTCCGCGGGAGCCATTCTATAAGGGGGTATAGAAATGGGGCGAGTACCCGGTTCAAGATCAATACAGAAGTCAATATCCCTATCCGGTGGCATACCAGGAAGATCTGCAGGGAACACATCCAAAAATTCACAGACTACCGAAACCGACTCAATTGAAGGTACTTGGGTAGTGTGTTTCCCTGACATGTGCAAGAAAGCTAACAACCCTTACTAACCATCTTCTTAGCACGAAGAAAGGACACGATACGAACGGGATTGGAAGTGTAGTCGCCCCCTCCCACACTAACGGATCTGTCCCAGGCTTGGCTAACGTCACAGTTTTAGCATTACAATCCAAATCGCAAAATTCGGAGAAACCCAAGTCATACCCAGAATTACATCAAAGTCAACCATTTCTAAGATAACCAAATCTACATAAGTGTTGCTCCCCACAAAATTCACCAAACAAGACCTATATTACCTTTTCAACTATCACAGACTCACCCACCGGAGTAGAAACACGAATAGGCATGTCAAGTAATTCACAATGTAAATTTAGACCATTAGCAAATGAGGAAGATACATAAGAAAATGTGGATCCAGGATCAAAAATACAGAAGCCATGCAACCACAAATCAAAGATTACCTGTGATGACAATCTGATGTCTCCGCTTCAGATCTCCCAGGAAAAGCGTAACAATGGGCCCCATTACTTGTCTGTCCGTTGCCCCCACCATGTTGTGTTGTAGTGGCTCTAGTTTGCCCATCACCTCTGCCGTTTTGGTGACCACCATTACCTCGACCACCACGTCCTCCAGAATAACGGCCTCTACCATGACCAACTCTACCTCTGACAATGGGAGGTCTGTAACTCTGTTTTGGTCAATACCTCTTAATGTGCCCAGTCTCCCCACATCCATAACATTCTCTGGGTTCAAGCATTGGCCTCTCAGAGAAGTGTTGACCGGTCTGAGGTGGACCTCCAACTACAGTTTGTAGTGAAGACTGAATGGGTCGAACTGAGTAACCTCCGGAACTCTGTCCTTTAGAGTAAGAACCATTAAACTCACCTCCCTTTCGAAACCTTTTTGATGTCGATGTCGTGGTGAAGTCATCGGGCTTCACTTCTTCCACCTCTATCACGAAGTCTACCACTTCTTGGAAGGATTTTGCCATAGCCGCTACCTGTAAGGCCGAAATCCGCAATTCTGACCTCAACCCCTTCACAAACCGGCGAATCCGCTCTTGTGGACTGAAACAAAGTTGAGTGGCATACCTGGATAATGCACAAAACTTAGCCTCATATGCATTAACCGACATCCTACCTTGCTCTAGGCTCAAGAACTCATCCCTTTTCCTATCCCTCAAAGTCCGGGGGATATACTTCTCCATAAACAAGCTAGAGAATGAGGCCCAAGTCATAGGTGGTGCATCTGTTGGTTGACACACAACATGTGACCGCCACCACATTTTGGCGTTCCTTTAAAACTGGTAACTCACGAACTCAACACCAAACCATTCTACTATACCCATCTTGTGTAGTAGCTCATGACAGTCAACCAGAAAATCGTAAGCATCCTCAGATTCAGCACCCTTGAAGACTGGAGGTTTCAATTTCAAGAACTTACTGAAAAGTTCATGCTGATCATTTGTCATAATAGGCCCAGTAGTCAGACGTGGAAACGTGCCTATTTCAATGAGGCATCCATGCGGGAGCCCCAGCAGCAGCATGTCGTACCTCTGAAACCGGAGTGTTGGTGCAGAAAACACTGGAGGTGCCTGACCCTGATCAGATAACCCGCTAACATAAGATAGCAAGAACCTGATTGATCATCTCTTGGGTAGGTTGGGGTGGCAATTCCTCATTTTGCACTGGTTCATTGTCCCCTTCCTCACCCTCTCTTACTACTTCCTCAGTCGGTGGAGGAGTCACCGCCCTAGCATCAAATGGGCTAGGTACTTGTCCTCTTCCTCTAGAGGACGTCCTACCACGACCTCAACCACGGCCTCTTGCCACTGCTCTCCCTCGAGCCACAGCCCCAGTGGCTGGCTCAGACGTTTCTTGCCTTGCCGGTGTCGGTGTTGATGTGGCGCAGTCGTTGCTCTAGTTCTAACCATCTGCGAAATAGAGTGAGATGGTCAGATACCAATTGTATCACCTAGATACCAATTGGATTCAAATAGTAGCACGAAAGAAGAAAGAAAGAAAGAATGGAATTTTCCTAAAGTCTTATAGCCTCTCAAAGAAAAGTAAAGGTGTCCCCCTACTGTTCCTTAAGACTCTACTAGACTCGTTCTTGTGTGATGAGACCAATGAACCTAATGCTCTGATACCAAGTTGTCACGACCCAAAAACCGAGCCGCGACTGGCACCCACATTACCCTCCTATGTGAGAGAACCAACCAATCTAACCTTTAACATTTCAATGTATATCAACAGAAAATAATGCGGAAGACTTAAACTCATTTATAAAAACCAATTCAATAACTATTAAAATTCAACATCTATTATTTCCCCAAAATCTGGAAGTCATCACCACAAGAACATCTATCCTCAAATTACTAAACTAAGAGTATCTAAGAAAGCAAAAACAAATAAAAAGCTAGTCCATGCCGGAAGTTCAAGGCATCAAGACTTGAAGAAGAAGATCCAGTCCAAGCTAGAAGCATTAGCTCACCCTGAAGATCTGGTTTGACGAAGACTGGCTAGAATTACTGTTGAGTTAAAGACGACGGCACATTTTCTGCACTCCACAAATAACAAAGAAAGAAAACATAAAAGTAGGGGGGGTCAGTACAACCACAAGTACTGAGTAGATATCATCAGCCAACTCATAATAGAAGATAATATATATCAAGTAATATCATAAAATCAACTATGATGCTTAACATGTAGCAACAACAAGTACTATATCATTAACAATTACCGTCAAGTTCACACATGAGGACTCAAGCCTCAATACCATACTCATTTGGGAATTGGGTTCATTAGATTGAGTATATTTATCATCTTTCAAGAATCATTATTTACCTTCCTCTTGTGTCGGTACGTGACACTCCGCTCCACATTCTACCCTGGTGCCGGAACGTGGCACTCCGATCCTCATATTCATTCTATCCTGGTACCGGAACGTGGCACCCGATCCATATACTATCCTGGTGTCGGAACGTGACACTCCGATCCTCATTCTATCCTGGTGTCGGAACATGACACTCCGATCCTCATTCTATCCTGGTATCGGAACGTGGCACCCGATCCTCTATTTCTATCCTGGTACCGGAACGTGGCACCCGATCCCCTAATTCATCAAGCCTTCTTTTATACTAAGGCATCATCCATCTCATTATATAATATATCAAGCCTTCTTTTATATTAAGGCATCATCAATCTCATTATATAATATATCAAGCCTTCTTTTACACTAAGGCATCATCATTAACAAGTGAATTAGGGTTTCTTTCAAGATTTAGGATTCAATAGCTTCATCATGCTTATTTTATCACAATTTCATAATCACAATCATGCAAGCATACAATTAAGCACATAGCAGGGTTTACAATACTATCAATACATATCATTCACTATTAAGAGTTCACTACGAATATCATAAAAACCATAACCTACCTCCACCGAAGATTTTGATCAAGCAAGCAATTTCCCAAGCTTTGTTCCTCTCTTCTCGTTCGTTCGATCCTCTCTCTCTCTCTTTGTTCTTTCTATTTTCTTTATTCAAACCCTCTTTCTTTTACCGTAATTAGCATATAAATAAGTGTAAAAGATGACAATAATACCCCACTAATTAACTCAAAGTTACCTCTTTTATCCCCCAAGAAATTGAGTTATTAATATAAACCCACGAAATATATAATTATGGCAGGAATAGTCCAAAACTTCCCTTTAAAACTTAACCAGAAATCCGACTCCGACTGGGATTACGCAACCTGTGACGGCCCGTCGTGCCTGCGACGGTCCGTTATGCAGGTTCGTCAGAGACTCGATTTACTTAAGGAGTCTGTGACGGCCCGTCGTACCTACGATGGTCCATCCTGCACTTCCGTCACGACGTTCAGAGACTCGTTCCCCGTACCAAATTCTCAAGAGTTGAAGTGTTTTGAAACCGGGGCTCACGACGGTTCGTCGTACCTGTGACGGTCCATCCTGCAGGTCCGTCACAAAGTTCAGAGAGTCGATTTCAGTACTCAGATTTCAGAATTCCTAAGTGTTTTAGAATGAGACACCCTCGACGGTCCGTCGTGCCCACGACGGTCCGTCGTGATGTCCGTCGTCTCAGCCAGTTTTTCCAGAAATAAAATCTGCTGCTCAAAACGACTAAATAGGTCGTTACAGAATATCACAATTGACTATGTAAAGTCAAGAGATAATGTGTCAGATCCACTAACGAAAGAACTAGTGAGAGAGGCAGTTGAAGGATCATCTAAGGGAATGTGTTTACGGCTTAGGACAAATCAGCATGACGATAACTCTATCTAGCAGACTGAAAATCCGAAGAGCTAGATTCAAGGAGAAAAGCAAAGTTGTGGTTGAGGGTTCGACATTCCCAATTAACTCAATACATTCTCATGATGAAGACAATATTCAGGAACAGGGTTAAGACTTTAAGGCTTGTTAATGAGGTTATAAAGCTTAAAGTTTTTAATGATTTGCTAAGTTTGGTAGGTTTGACCAAATAGTGCATCTACGAGATAACATGGTAAGAAATCACCTATGTGAGTGGGAAGTGGAAGCCACTTCAAAGAGATTTTTATGTCAAAAACCTATTCTCTATCAACTCATGAAACCAGGAGGTGTTCATGGCTGAAACGGACACAACTGTAAGAACCATAAAAAGTAAAGGATTAATTGTTGACATATGGTTATTTAGGTATACACCAAATCTCGACGGTTCAAAGATGTCACATCTACTGATTGATCAAGTTTATTCGACATATGTTCACTACATAAAGTCCAAGGAAAAACCTACTTATCCAGATGCAATTAATCCTTGCTTGTAAAGTACACACTTGTCTATGCATTCCTATGTTATAACCATTCCCCATCAATGTGGGCGATTGTTTGTTGTGTAGCAAGAATTGATGGGAAATAGAGGGAAAGAGAGGAACTTGAAAAGTTGAGAACATGAAGAGTTGGAAACTTGAAATGTCCTCTTATGCTTTAATGAAAAGACATATGTCCCTCATCGATGGTGAAAAGAAAAATAAGAGAGTTTATATGGAATAAAGATTTTCATTTTGTCTCTACACTCAATTAAAATTTAATAACTCTAAGAATATCATTAATTAAAAGTCCTATTTATTTAGGCAAGTATTAGTTTTAGTAGAAATTCAGTCATTACATATTAATTCTTTAGTCATAACATTATAACTCTCGTCGCTATTACGAATTATTGCAAACGTTACTCATACAATTTTACATTATTTAGTTATAATGTTACGAATAATCATATTTCTTACATTATTTCAGCTCTCCTCATATTAAATTTTGACAGATAAATTTTTATATTATTATATTGTCCCTATATATGTAATAACATGTTGTTGTCATTTTTTTGGCGAGTCATATTTGATTGAATAAATTGAAAATCACTTACAAGTAAACGAAATTTATCTTTATAGGGTGTAAGATAAATAAGTGATTATATATCTAATTTCACCGATATAATATATTTTTAAATTTTAGTTTTTAGTTTTCTAAGTAAAACAGAGGAACCCGTTCTTATTTAACTATGGGCAATCAGATAACTATTTTGATTCATGTACACGTCAATCGAGAATTGAAAATAGAGAGCTTGCAACAAAAACATCATCTATTATGTTATAACTTGTAAAATAAAAATTAAATATACAAACAATACTTCTGAAAAATAAATTGTAGTTGTTCTCTTCCAATGCTCATACAACAATTAAACCATTTAACATGGAATACATGTGCAAAGTACATCTGGATACATGACAAGAAAAATACATAATATTAGTGAGATACGAGTAATTACATGACTCTCATCAAATTAAAGTAACTATATACATAATTGCGTTTAACTAATAAAACTTTTCATTGGCCATCTTAATAGGTTCACGTCAATAAAAGATATAAATGACAATCCAATTGAACATTCACAAAAGAAGTTGTAATATAATTTTGTACAAAGCTTATTATTCAAATCTTCGCTTAAATAAGTCATATTATTTACTGTAACATGTTTTTTTGAATTTCTAATCACGTGCAATGCACATCTTGATAAACTAGTAAAAATAAAGTCATAGACAAGTGAATATTTACAAGCTCGAATTCTAGTTATCCCTTCCATCTGTCTCGAAAATTGTCGCAAAAAAATGTTGAAAAAAGATTTTTTCCAATTTAAGTTACTATTTTTAAAAGGGGTTATTGTATTTCACTGACACCACTTGTAATTGGTTTTGGTGTTTCAAGTCACTTAATTTTGATCTCTAATTAAAACTAAATGACTTTTTATTTTATTGGTACGCGAACTAGAAATCCGCTTAAGGAACTTGTTTGACCTAGGAGTAGGTTAGGCAGCCCTCGAGTCACATGGTTCTAGAAACAATTACTTCTTTTACTTATATATGATTTAGTTTACTTATATATATACATATATATATATATATATATATATATATATATATATATATAATATATATATATATAATATATATATATATAATATAATATATATTATATATTATATATATATATATATATATATAGACTTGAATAAAAATGTGTATGTCCCGCAATCTTTGATCTGTTGTTATACACTGCAAGATTAATGTCACATTTTATTAGTATGGTGTATCTGTAGATGTAGAAGTGTTTCTCAACCTAGTCATAAATTATTTTTTTTGTGTATACAATTTTATTTAAGGAAATTTAATAATCAAAATCAGGTTCAATCTGAAATCCTTATTTAAAAGTCTAAAGGCTTTGTTAAAGTCAATGTTGTGACTCGGTATAGATATAATTCATCAATAAAATATGTTATATTTGTGAATTAAATTAATTACAAACAGGGAACTTAAATCCCTCTAAACATCGGAATGTTCCTCAAGGGGCAATGGACTTTGTGATTGACCTTATTCATGATTTAGTTGACCCAAATCTAGAGATACCTGATAATTTCTATAAGGCAAAGAGGTTGGTATCAAAGTTAGGAATGTCATCGATGAGAATTCATTGTTGTGAAAATGGTTGCATGTTATACTATAAGGATGATATTGATCTATAATCGTGTAGGTTTTGTGGAAAATGTCGTCATAAGAAGAAAGCTAGTGGGAAGAAAGTTCCTATTAAGGCGATGCATTACTTACCTCTTATAGCAAGGTTAAAGAGGTTGTATGCATCTAATACATCTGCTCCTCATATGAGATGGCACCATGAACACAGAAGACCACCTGGAGTTATGTGTCATCCATCCGATGGAGAGGCTTAAAACCATTTTGATAGAACATATCAACAATTTTCAGCTGAACCACGTAACATTGGATTGGGTTTATGTTCAGATGGATTCACGCCACATTCTATTTCTGCTGCACCATATTATTGTTGGCCTGTATTTGTAACACCATATAATCTTCAACCTGAAATGTGTATGACCAGTCCATATATATTTCTCAATTGTGTCATTCCTAGCCCACGGAATCCAAAAGTATTGATTGATGTATACTAGCAACCTTTTATTGATGAGTTGAAACAATTGTGGGTTCAAGGGGTTGAAACATTTGATGTCTCTCTTAAGCAGAATTTTAATTTGCGGGCTGCCTTAATATGGACTATGAATGATTTTCCAGCATATGGAATGTTGTCAGGGTGGATGACAGCGGGAAAGTTCGCTTGTCCTTATTGTATGGAAAATACGAAATCATTCACTTTGAAACATGGTCGTAAAAATTCTTGGTTTGACTGTCATTGACAGTTCTTGCCAATGGATCATGAGTTTAGGAGTATGAAAAATGCATTCAGAAAGAATTCTGTTGAACTAGGTTATCTTCCTCCAATCTTAACTGGAGAACAAGTTTGGGAGAGGGTTCAAAGCTTTCCAAAGATCGCAAAAGAAGAACCCTACAAATTTGATGGATATGGTGTTGTACATAACTGGACAAAACAAAGCATATTCTGGGAGTTACCGTATTAGAAGGACAATCTTCTTCGCAAATCTTGATGTCATGGTATTGAAAAAATTACTTTGATAATTTATTTAACACAGTAATGGATGTGTCACTGGCAAGACAAAATATAGTGTTAAAGCTAGAATGGACTTACCTGAATATTGCAGGAGAAAAGAGTTATGGTTGCAAGAGAAACAGAACAACAAGTTCTTCAAGCCTAAGGCTAGTCATTCATTTACAAGGGATCAAAAGCGTAAAATTTGTGAATGGGTCGAGCAACATAAGATGCCTGCTGGACATCCTTCAAATTTAGGAAAATGTGTTGATATGGAGCATGGAAAATTACATTGTATGAAAAGTCATGATTGTCATGTCTTCATGGAAACATCACTCCCCGTTGCATTTAGTGGCTTGCCTGATAGAATTTGGAAACCTATGACTGAAATTAGATTGTTCTTCAAGGACTTGGGTTCTAATACGTTAAGGGAAGACAACCTAGTTCAGATGGATCAGAATATTCCTGTAATTACCAAACCCATGGGCCGTGTGGAAGTTGAAAACATGTTGGATGTTGCATACCAAAATGATGATTCATCAACTGTTCACCACACCGTCGATGTTGAATTAGATAATGATTTAGAGCATCTTGAACACATATTAGAAGAGGTTGATATGGAAGAAATAACAAATGAAGGGGAAAATGCAACAATTAATGAGGATGAGTATGAGTATAATGATGAGGATGAAGATGAATATGAGGACGAGGATGAGGATGAGAATGAGGACGAGGATGAGGATGAGGACGAGGAGAATTAGTAATTACCATTGTATCTCTGTATTGAGTGCTTTGTAGATTTATTAATGATACAGAGAGTAATTTATTAATCTATGCTCGTGTGCCTTTTGTTTTAATTTCAATAAAAAGATGACTTTTAGTTCAATAAGTTCAACTTCATATGTTCTCGTGTGCCTTTTGTTGGATGTTGTTTCCATATTATTTTGTACTTGTGGTTGTGGCTTTTTTATTTTTTTTAAAGTGATGAACTGCTAGATAAGCTACTGGATGATGTTTGTCTCTCATATCTTCAATATCTAACAACCTTTGACTTGAATGTTTTTGTTACTAATTAGATGACAGGTAAATGTAAGAATAACGATATTGATAATGGCCCCAAAAAGAAAAAAAAAAGAAAGAAGGTATGGTTAGTAGACAACAAACAGGTATACATATAAGATCAGACAACACGACATCTCTCCCATATAAAGACACTCTGCCACATTGCTATTCTAGGCCGACCGTGCCTCCACATATTAATCCTCCTTCGACCTATATGCATCCACCACTGGAATAAAATCAGCCCCCCCTCAGGTACCTTTGATGATGACCACATCAGGGAATGCTACCCCACATGGATACAGTGTTTTGCCTCCAGAGGATAATCGACCAAGGTCTAGTGTCTCTCACACTAATACTCACAACCATGCAGACTCACAGCCATCATCATCATCTTCTTCACAACTTATGATGTCGAGTCTTCGCATTCAAGGTAATAGTTCTGAGCCTAACAATCCTAACACAAATCAGTCAGATACACCTGATCATGACAATACACAAGTTGGCATGAGGGACATGCATAATAGACTTGTCATCGAGTCTCAAGGCTACATGTATTTTTTAAAAAATATGGTATGTTTATTATTATATGATTTAGTTGTCTTTGTTTTAACTTGTAATTGTCAAAACTTTGTATTACAGTTTCAATCCAGATGATGTTGTGGGGATTATTTCTCAGGCAATCAAAGAACTCTCTAGAGATGCTTATCCTACATGGGGAAAGTTCCCTAGAAATCTCAAGAGACAAATATTTTTGGAGTTCAGGGTATGTTCGAATTTATTTGTTTAACACTATTATAATACTTGTCTTCATTAATACTTATCAAATAAAATAATTTATGCTTAGATTGTAGAAAAAATGTTCTAGGCGTCCGGAACATGAGGCCAAAATTTGTGCAAACTTTCACAAGAAAGTTATGCATACTCTTGCTAGTTTGTTTAATAAGCTCGTAGAGTAGAGATAATAACAAACCTAGTTTGAAGTTTACCGGAGGTTGGGGCAAATTCGGCAAAATTACTTGTGCATTGGAAATATGATACAAGATTTAAGCATATGAGTGAGATCGGTAAAAAAGGCAAGATCATCTACTAAGGGTGGTTCTCTACACACAAGTGGGGCTCAAAGTCAAAGAAGTGTGAGGAGGAAATTGGTGTGTATCATTTTTCTTTGTGTTTATATATTTTATGTATTAATATTAAATTACTCTTGATTATAACTTCATTATTTTATGTAGGAAAAGGAACTAGGAAGACCGGTAACTCAAGCTGAGGCATTTAAGGCAACACATATTAGAAAGAAGAAAAATCTTGAAGATCCAGATATGCGGGTTAAACCGCGAGCTGAAGTGACCAATGTAAGCCTCTAATTTTAAAAAATAATTACTTATTTTCTAAATTTATATTCTCATATGATAACATTCAATTTAGAATCGATATCTTCAAGTTTTGGAGGATTTACAACAAACTCTGCCGGAAGAAAATCGAGGTATGACACTTACTCAAGAACAGGATGAGAGAGTTCGGTTAGATTTGACTTGTGGGCCGAGTAGATATGGGTATGCATATGGAATACCGTATAAAACCTTTCTTGAATTTTATTCTGAGTTTGAAGGCCTTAATAGTTCAAATCATGATGAATCGATGAAGAAAAATTTGGCTATGGACAAAAAGATTGTTGAGCTATCTAGCCAAGCCGAAGAATCACGGGCTAGGAAAGGCGGTTGGAATTACAGTTTTCGGGTCTTAAGGCTCAATTCGATGCATTACTTGCTTCAGGAGGGATTCCCCTTTGTTGTGGTGATGTCACTTTCCCTCCTCGGCCTCCTCAATCTCAACCTACTCAATACCCAATGTATGGTCAACAAAGAAATATGACACATGAGTCTAGTAGTGATGAAGAAAGTGATGATTATGTGGCAAACACACTACCACATTAGTGAAGTTTAGACTTTTGATAGATAATCTAAGTTAACTTATGGATAATTTTGTTAACTTTATATTTGTGATGGGAATTATTGTTTTGTGAATACGTGATAACGTTGCAATGTTATATATAACTTATGGATATCATGGTTTTTGTTTGATATATAATTATGTTGAAGTGAGTTGCAATTGAGTTGATAGAGAATATTTAGTAAATGTATTGCTTCAATTGATTTGGAAGCTCTTTGAGCTTGATTAGGTACTGAATTAAAATGACAGGTGATGAGAAGCAGCAGAAATAATATTAGCTGCCAGTTTTTTTCCAGAAAAAGAGACCTATGAGGTCTCTTTTTTGCATTAATTTTCCAGATATTTCATTATAGAGACCTCATGAGGTCTCTATTTAAAATTTTATATTTTATAAATGCAGAAAAGAGACCTCATGAGGTCTCATTTTTGCATTAATTTTTCCAGTTATTTCATTTTAGAGACCTCATAAGGTCTCTATTTAACATTTTATATTTTATAAATACAGAAAAGAGACCTCATGAGGTCTCTTTTTTGCATTATATTTTCAGAGATCTCACGAGGTCACTAAAAAATAAATGTAAAATAGAGACCTTATGAGGTCTCTCTGTTAAAATAATATAAAATTAAATTAAATAATATCTTAGCGACCTAATGAGGTCTCTTTATTAAAATATAAAATTAAATAATATAATAAAATGGTGACCTCATGAGGTCTCTATATAAAAAATATAAAATTAAATTAAATAATACAATAGTGACATCATGAGGTCTCTTTTTTTAAAAAAACTGACAATTTGTTGTTGACCTCGTGAGGTCTCCGTTTGGCGACCTCATGAGGTGTCTTTAAAAAAGTGACCCGCATTTACTGACCTACCGTTGAGGTCTCTTTTTCGGTTTATTTTTCCCGAAGGTCTCTTTTTGGCCTTTTTTTAGTAATGAATGATTTAACAACAACTAACTCTTATTGTTGAACAGTAAAAATTCATCCCTAATCCAATTTGATGATGACTTATATTAAATTCATTTAGCTACACAGATTTACAACAAATTAATTCTGAATTTCCCATATGATTATTTATTTGTAGTGCATTAACTAAAATCAATGACCTTATCCACTATAACAATAAGATGAAAGATAGCATACATACTTTGAGAGGGACAACATCTAAGGCAAAAGTTTATTTCAAAGAGTTTAAAACAGAGCAAATCCGATTAATGGATATTGATTATTATCACATCAACTATTTCCTTTCGTTTTGAGAGAATTTACTTTTCCACTGGTACCCTATCAATTGTTATAATTGGATATATCCATGCATTTTTTAAGTCAGTGAAGATCATGAAAAGCATATATACACATTTATAATCATTAGGATATGTTTGTAATTCAATTATGAAGTTTCATGTGATATTTCAACAATTTATTAGCTTATTCAATTCCATATATTGATCAACTTATATTATAATCAATGTGTGAAATATAATTAGTCAGCTTTACATAAAACAATTCTAAATAATATAATTTTAGGATAAATAATTTGATTATATAGAATATCAACATCCTATAGAGTGTATTCTTATTTATTCAAATTAATCTAATGGCTTGTCAAAAACAAATAATCACTAAAATGATCAAAAACTATTGATGCATGATATAATAAGATAAAGTTTCTCAGATTATTGTGTTACATGAATATGTATCTAAAATTTTTGAATATTTAGCAAAATATTGTAATGGATATATCAATATACTCTAATATTCTCAGCTTATGTATCTATTGCCCTAGAAATGACCTTTTATGTTTTGAGATCAATAGCATAACTAATTCAGTTGATTTAAATATATTAATTCAAAGCAGTGTATAAATCATGTGTTATTACTTATCTCATATATGATAATATTATTTTCTTATTGATTTAGAACAATATTTATAAATGGTAATAAAAGTACAAATGTCTAAAAGATATAAGCTAAAAAAAGAGTCCAGAATTATTAAGAATACTGAGCTGCAAATTGACAAATACTATTCTAGGAAAAGGTATTACCCCATTATAATAGTAATTAATTGATTATTATAAGGGTATGCTTCTATCCTTAGTGTCTGACATGAAACTCTTAACTCATTATTGATGCAATCAGTATGAGTTTTAGATATTTCTAGAGGTGGAAAACGGTTTTTAGTAAAAGCTTATTATTTCTATCATTTTGACTATTATTTAGTTACTTTTGTTTGTACTACAAAGTTACTTGCTTTATTCATATATACTATTGGTTCCTACAAGAGTATCTTGCAAAAATATTCATTTCAAAATTATTTTATGCACCTCGTATGAAGAACAATCAATCAATAATAATAAAATATATGTGAAACCAAATACAAAAATCAGAGAAATCCATAATAACACACTTGAACTAAACATTATTTTTAAAAAAACACCTAAAATTGTTGGAGTTTGACAACTAAAATTGTCAGTTGTATTCTTATTTTTGCGAGGAAAAATAGTTCAATAGTTTCATCATACTATGATGATTTTTGAGTATAGTAGAAAAATATGCATTCACCAAGTTCTTTTTCAAAATTCTGAAAATTGTCTATTGTCTTACAAAATTAAAGTGGATATAGTAACCAAATGTTAAAATTTAAGGTGCATGTGCTCAAAGGAAGACTTAAATAAAATAAATATAATTTAAAATTAATAATAAAAATTATTTTAAAAGAAAAAAATTGTTGAATTACAAAGGGGAAAAAGAAAGGAAAAAAAACAGAAGAAAGGAAAAGATAAAGGATAGTCACATCAACTCTTATCATGTCCATCTCTCCTCCTTTCCTCCCCTCCCATTACCCTAATCTTATGCCTCCATCACTCGAAGTGAATCTATATTTTCTAAGTTAATAGATAGAATTGTAAAAATAAAAAGATCTATACCTTAAAAATTAATATTGAGAGATTTGATTTATCTTTTTCTCTAACTCTATGACACTCTACGTCAATTGACAAAGAACAATTTTCTCTTATTTTCTAAAAAAAGACCAAGTCAAATACAAAAGTAAGTTAATTAAATAATTTAAATTAACTTAAATCTATTTCTCACCTTCCCCCTTTAAAAATCATAGTATTTGTGGAGGAAGTTAGTCGAGTGAGTGACATGCTTAAAAAAAAAATACAGAATATAATTTATTTTTGGGATAATGCACAAGTACCCCTCAACCTATGCCCGAAATCTCAGAGACACACTTATACTATATAAAGGTCCTATTACCCCCTGAACTTATTTTATTAACAATATTGTCACGACCCAAAACCGAGTCGCGAGTGGCACCCACACTTACCCTCCTATGTGAGCGAACCAACCAATACGAAACCCAACATTTCAATATAATATCAACAGAAATTAATGCGGAAGACTTAAACTCATTAATGAAAATCAATTCAATAACTTCTAAACTCAACATCTATTATTCCCCAAAATCTAGAAGTCATCATCACAAGAACATCTATGATCAAATTACTAAACTAAGAGTATTCTAAGAAGCTAAAATAAATAAAAGCTAGTCCATGCCGGAACTTCAAGGCATCAAGACATGAAGAAGAAGATCCAGTCCAAGCTAGAAGCATTAGCTCACCCTGAAATCCGGTGTAATGAAGATTGGCTAGAATTGCGGTTGAGTTGAAGACGACGGTACGTTTGCTGGACTCCACAAATACAAAGAAAGAAACATACAAGTAAAGGTCAGTACAAAACACAAGTACTGAGTAGGTATCATCGGCCAACTCAAAATAGAAAACAGTATATATTAGTTAATATCATAAATCAACTACAATACTCAACATGTAGCAACAACAACTACTATAATCATCAATAAGTACCAAGAAGTTCATCCATGAGGACTCAAGCCTCAATACCATACTCATTTGGGCATTAGGTTCATTAAATCGAGTATATTTAACATCTTTCAAGATTCATTATCTTTATTCCTCTCGTGTCGGTACGTGACACTCCGCTCCATATACTATCCTGGTGTCGGAACGTGACACTCCGATCCATATTCTATCCTGGTGTCGGAACATGACACTCCGATCCATATTCTATCCTGGTGCCGGAACGTGGCACTCCGATCCCCTAATTCTACGTGTCGGTTCGTGACACCCGATCCCCTAATTCTATGTGTCGGAACGTGACACTCCGATCCCCTAATTCTACATGTCGGTTCGTGACACCCGATCCCTTAATACTATGTGTCGGAACATGACACTCCGATCCCCTAATTCTACGTGTCGGTTCGTGACACCCGATCCCTTTATATTATGTGTCGGAACGTGACACTCCGATCCACTAATCTCATTCTATCAATTCATCAAGCCTTCTCTTATACCAAGGCATCATCAATCTCATTACTTTTGTTCATCAAGCCTTCTTTTATACCAAGGCATCATCATTAACAAAGTGGATTAGGGTTTCTTTCAAGATTTAGGATTCAATAGCTTCATCATGCTTATTTTATCACAATTATATAATCACATTCATGCAAGCATACAATTAAGCATATAGAAGGGTTTACAATACTACCAATACATATCATTCGCTATTAATAGTTTACTACGAATAGTATAAAAAACCATAACCTACCTCCACCGAAGATTCGTGATCAAGCAAGCAATTTCCCAAAGCTTTGTTTCCTCTTTGTTTCCCTCTTTCTCGATCGTTCTCTGTCTCTTTCCTTCTTTTTCCTTATTCAAACCCTCTTTCTTTTACCCTAATTAGCATATAATTAAGTATAAAAGATGACAATAGTAACCTACTAATTAACTCAAGGTTACCTCTTTTATCCCTCAAGTAGTTAAATTATTAACATTAACCCACTAAATTTATAATTATAGCAGGAATAGTCCAAAACGCCCCTTTATAACTTAAACAGAAATCCGACCCAGCCTGGGATTACGCAACCTGTGACGGTCCGTCATGGCTGTGACGGTCCGTCCTGCAGGTCCGTCGCAAAGTTCAGAGACTCAATTTCCTTGAAGAGTCTGTGACGGTCCGTCGTGCCCACGACGGTCCGTCCTGCAGGTCCGTCACAAAGTTTAGAGACTTAATTTCTGTAGAAGATGTGTGACGGTCCGTCGTGCCCACGACGGTCCGTCCTGCCATTCCGTTACGAAGTTCAGAGAGTCGATTTCAGTACCCAAATTTCAAAATTCTAAGTGTTTTGAAACGAGACACCCTCGACGGTCTGTCGTGCCCATGACGGTCCGTCGTGGGTTCCGTCGACTCAGACAGTTTTTCCAGAAATAAAATCTGCTGCTCAAAACGACTAAATAGGTCGTTACAATAGATACCAATTTACCCATCGTTTGTCCTCGAACGATCACAAGAAGAAAAAGAAGGGCGAAAAGGAGTACCTGAATCTGTAAACAGGTGTGGGTATCTTTCTTGCATATCAGCCTCCTTCTCCCAAGTGGCCTCTTTAACGGGTCGATTCTTCCATTGAACTTTGATGGATGCAATCTCCCTCGACCTCAACTTGCGAACTTATCTATCTAAAATAGCAACAGGTTCCGCCTCATAAGTCAAATTCCCATCAAGCAGAACTGAATCCCAATGAATGATGTAGTTTCCATCCCCATGGTATCTTTTCAACATAGACACATGAAATACCGGATGCACTCCTGACAGTCCTGGAGGCAAGGCTAATTCATAAGCCACCTCCCCTACTCGCTTAAGTACTTCAAATGATCCAATATACCTTGGGCTTAGCTTACCTCTTTTACCAAACCGCATCACCCCTTTCATGGGTGAAACCTTCAGCAAGACTTGCTCACCCTCCATAAACTCCAAGTCTCTAAACTTTCGATCTGCATATTCCTTTTGCCTACTTTGCGCCGCTAAAAACTTTTCTTGAATAGATTTCACCTTCTCTATTGAATCCCTCAACAGATCAGTACCCCAGGGTCTAACCTCAAATGCATCAAACCAACCAATGAGAGACCTACATCTCCTCCCATACAATGCTTCAAATGGAGCCATGTCAATACTTGAGTGATAGCTATTATTGTATGAAAACTCCTCTAAGGGTAAGAAGTTGTCCCAATGACCACCAAATTCTATCACACATGCACGAAGCATATCCTCGAATACTTGAATCGTTCGCTCAGACTGACCATCGGTCTGAGGGTGAAATGCAGTACTAAGGTCCAACCTAGTACCTAATTCCGCATGCAATGTCCTCCAAAACTTAGAAGTAAACTGCGTACCTCTATCCGATATGATGGAAAGTGGAACTCCATGCAATCGAACAATTTCTGAGATATAGAGTTTGGCTAACTTCTCTGCATTGTAGGTCACCTTGACCGGAATGAAGTGAGCCGACTTAGTTAATCTATCCACAATTACCCATATAGAATCAAACTTACCCAATGTCTTTGGAAGACCAACCACGAAGTCCATTGCGATTCTCTCCCACTTCCATTCAGGAATGGCCATTCTCTGAAGTGTTCCTCCGGGCCTCTGGTGTTCGTACTTTACTTGCTGACAATTTGGACATTTGGCAACAAAATCAACAATGTCGCGCTTCATTCTACTCCACCAATAGTGTTGCTTTAGGTCACGGTACATCTTGGTTGCACCAGGATGTATAGAGTATCCGGAACTATGAGCCTCTGTAAGAATAGTGTGGATCAAGTCATCAACACGGGGCACACATACCCTTCCCTTAATTCTCAAAACACCTTCCTCATCAATTATTGCCTCTTTAGCCTCTCCTCGCAACACCATATCCCGAATTCGACTTAGTTTCTCATCATCAAACTGTTTTCCCTTGATCTTGTCAAGAAAAGAAGATCTCGCCTCCACACAAGCCAAAAATCCTCCTTTCTCATTTACTTCTAGCCTCATAAAGTCGTTAGCCAAGTTTTGGATTTCTCTAGCCAACGGGCATCTAGAAACTTGCGAATGAGCTAGACTTCCCATTCTTCCTGCCTTTCTACTTAAGGCGTCTGCCACAACATTAGCCTTTCCCGGATGATACAGAATAGTGATATCATAGTCCTTCAGTAGTTCCATCCATCTCCTCTGTCTCAAATTCAAATCCTTCTGAGTGAAGACATACTGTAGGCTACGATGATCCGTATAGACTTCACACTTAACCCCATATAAATAGTGTCTCCATTGCTTTAGCGCAAATACTACCGCGGCCAACTCTAAATCATGGGTCAGATAGTTACGTTCATGCACCTTTAATTGCCTCGAAGCATAAGCAATCACATTCTTCTCTTGCATTAGCACTGCACCCAAACCAGAATAGGATGCATCACAATAAACAATGAAATTCTTACCCTCTACTGGCAAGGTAAGGATTGGTGCAGTAGTCAACAAGGTCTTGAGTTTCTGAAAGCTTTCCTCACATTCATCCGACCATACAAATGGAACATTCTGCTTAGTCAAGTTCGTCAATTAGGAAGCAATAGAAGAGAATCCCTTGACAAATCGACGGTAGTAGCTAGCTAAACCAATTAAGCTCCTTATTTCTGACACATTAGTAGGTCTTACCCAATTCTTCACTGTCTCAATCTTAGAAGGATCCAGCATCACTCCATCCTTAGAAACCACGTGCCCCAAGAAGGACACTGAATCTAGCCAAAACTCACACTTGGAGAATTTGGCATAAAGCATTTTCTTCCTTAATACTTCCAACACAATTCTCAAATGCTCCTCATGTTCCTTCTTGCTCTTTGAGTATATCAGTATATCGTCAATAAATACGATCACAAAGAGATCCAGATATGGCTTAAAAATCCCGTTCATCAAGCTCATGAAAGCAGCAGGGGCATTTGTAAGACCAAAAGACATCACTACAAATTCGTAATGCCCATACCTGGTTCGAAAAGCAGTCTTTGGCACATCCGTTGCCCGTATTTTCAATTGATGATAACCGGATCTCAAGTCAATTTTAGAGAAGACACAAGCACCTTGTAACTGATCGAACAAGTCATCAATGCGAGGAATGTGATACTTGTTCTTAATAGTAACCTTGTTCAACTGCCGGTAGTGTATGCACATCCGAAAACTCCCATCCTTTTTCTTCACAAATAACACCGGAGAACCCCAAGGAGATGCACTTGGTCTAATGAAGCCTTTGCTCAACAACTCTTGAAGTTGGGCCTTTAACTCTCTTAACTCAGCGGGAGCCATGCTATAGGGGGTATAGCAATGGGGCGAGTACCCGGTTCCAAATCAATGCAAAAGTCAATATCTCTATCCGGTGGCATACCAAGAAGATCTGCAGGGAACACATCCAGAAACTCACAGACTACCAAAACCGACTCAATTGAAGGTACTTGGGTAGTGTCATCCCTGAGATGTGCCAAGAAAGCTAAACAACCTTTGCCAACCATTTTCTTAGCACGAAGAAAGGAGATGATACGAACCGGAGTGGAAGTGTAGTCGCCTTCCCACACTAACTGATCTGTCCCAGGCTTGGCTAACGTCACGGTTTTAGCATTACAATCCAAGATTGCAAAATTTGGAGAAAGCCAAGTCATACCCAGAATTACATCAAAGTCAACCATTTAAAGGATAACCAAATCTACATAAGTGTTGCTCCCCACAAAAGTCACCAAACAAGACCTATATACTTTTTCAACTATCACCGACTCACCCACCGGAGTAGAAACACGAATAGGCATGTCAAGTAATTCACAAGGTAAATTAAGACCAGTAGCAAATGAAGAAGATACATAAGAAAATGTGGATCCAGGATCAAACAATACAGAAGCCATGCAATCACAAACCGAAAGATTACCTATGATAACAACATCAGATGTCTCCACTTCAGATCTCCCAGGGAAAGCGTAACAATGGGCCCCATTACTTGTCTGTACATTGCCCCTACCATATTGTGTTGTAGTGGCTCCAGTTTGCCCATCACCCCGGCCGTTTTTGTGACCACCATTACCTCGACCACCACGTCCTCCAGAATAACGGCCTCTACCATGACCACCTCTACCTCTAGATATTGGGGGTCTATAAATCTGTTTCGGACAATTCCTCCTAATATGTCCAGTCTCCCCACATCCATAACACTCTCTGGAGTCAAGCATAGGTCTCTCAGAGAAGTGTTGACCGGTCTGAGGTGGACCCCCAACTACAGTCTGTAGTGAAGACTAAATCGGTCGGACCGAGTAACCTCCTGAGCCTTGCCCTCTGGAGTAAGAACCATTAAAATCACCTCCTTTTCGAATCCTTTTTGATGTCGATGCCATGGTGAAGTCATCTGGCTTCACTCCCTCTACCTCTATTACGAAGTCTACCACTTCCTGAAAGGATTTCGCTGTAGCCGCTACCTGTAAGGCTGAAATCCGCAACTCTGACCTCAACCCCTTCACAAAACGGCGAATCCTCTCTTGTGGACTGAAACAAAGTTGGGTGGCATACCTGGATAATGCACGAAACTTAGCCTCATATGCAGTAACCGACATCCTACCTTGCTCTAGGCTCAAGAACTCATCTCTTTTCATATCCCTCAAAGTCCGGGGGATATACTTCTCCATGAACAAGCTAGAGAATGATGCCCAAGTCATAGGTGGTACCTCTGTTGGTTGACACTCAACATGTGAACGCCACCAAATTTTGGCGTTCCCTTGAAACTGATAAGTCAATAACTCAACACCAAACCGTTCTACTATACCCATCTTGTGTAGTAGCTCATGACAGTCAACCAGAAAATCGTAGGCATCCTCAGATTCAGCACCCATGAAGACTGGAGGATTCAATTTCAAGAACTTACTGAAAAGTTCATGCTGATCATTTGTTATTATAGGCCCTGTAGTCAAACGAGGAAACGTGCCTATTTCCAATGAGGCATCCATGCGGGGAGCCACAGTAGCCGTATGTTGTACCTCCGGAACCTGAGGTGCTGGTGCAGAAAACACTGGAGGTGTCTGGCCCTGATCAGATAACCTGCTAAGATAAGCAAGAACCTGATTGATCATCTCTGGGGTAGGTTGAGGTGGCGATTCCTCATTCTGTACTTGTTCATTCTCCCTTTCCTCACCCTCTTTTATCACTTCCTCAGTTGGTGGAGGAGTCACCGCCCTAGTACCAGAAGGGCTAGGTGCTTGTCCTCTTCCTCTAGAGGACGTCCTTCCACGACCTCTTCCACGGCCTCTCGCCGCTACTCCTCTTCGAGCTACAACCCGAGTGGCTGGCACAGACGTTTCTTGTCTTGCCGGTGTTGGTGTTGGTGTTGGTGCAGTCGTTGCTCTAGTTCTAACCATCTACGAAATAGAGTGAAGATGGTCAGATACCAATTTGTATCACCTAGATACCAATTGGATCCAAGTAATAGCACGAAAGAAAGAATGAAAGAATGGGATTTTCCTAAAGTCTTATAGCCTGTCAAAGAAAAGTAAAGGCGTCCCCCTACCGTTCTTTAAGACTCTACTAGACTCGTTCTTGTGTGATAGACCAACGAACCTAATGCTCTGATACCAAGTTTGTCAGGACCCAAAACCGAGTCGCGAGTGGCACCCACACATATCCTCCTATGTGATCGAACCAACCAATACAAAACCCAACATTTCAATATAATATTAACAGAAAGTAATGCGGAAGACTTAAACTCATTAATGAAAATCAATTCAATAACTTCTAAGCTCAACATCTATTATTCCGCAAAATCTGGAAGTCATCATCACAAGAACATCTATGATCAAATTACTAAACTAAGAGTATTCTAAGAAGCTAAAATAAATAAAAGCTAGTCCATGCCGGAACTTCAAGGCATCAAGACATGAAGAAGAAGATCCAGTCCAAGCTAGAAGCATTAGCTCACCCTGAAATCCGGTGTAATGAAGACTGGCTAGAATTGCGGTTGAGTTGAAGACGACGGTACGTTTGCTGGACTCCACAAATACAAAGAAAGGAATATACAAGTAGGGGTCAGTACAAAACACAACTACTGAGTAAGTATCATCGGCCAACTCAAAATAGAAAACAGTATATATTAGTTAATATCATAAATCAACTACAATACTCAACATGTAGCAACAACAACTACTATAATCATCAATAAGTACCACCAAGTTCATCCATGAGGACTCAAGCCTCAATACCATACTCATTTGGGAATTAGGTTCATTAAATCGAGTATATTTAACATCTTTCAAGATTCATTATCTTTATTCCTCTCGTGTCGGTACGTGACACTCCGCTCCATATACTATCCTGGTGTCGGAACGTGACACTCCGATCCATATTCTATCTTGGTGTCAGAACGTGACACTCCGATCCATATTCTATCCTGGTGCCGGAACGTGGCACTCCGATCCCCTAATTCTACGTGTTGGTTCGTGACACCCGATCCCCTAATTCTATGTGTCGGAACGTGACACTCTGATCCCCTAATTCTACGTGTCGGTTCGTGACACCCGATCCCTTAATACTATGTGTCGGAACGTGACACTCCGATCCCCTAATTCTACGTGTCGGTTCGTGACACCCGATCCCTTAATACTATGTGTCGGAACGTGACACTCCGATCCACTAATCTCATTCTATCAATTTATCAAGCCTTCTCTTATACCAAGGCATCATCAATCTCATTAATTTAGTTCATCAAGCCTTCTTTTATACCAAGGGATCATCATTAACAAAGTAGATTAGGGTTTCTTTCAAGATTTAGGAGTCAATAGCTTCATCATGCCTATTTTAACACAATTATATAATCACATTCATGCAAGCATACAATTAAGCATATAGAAGGATTTACAATACTACCAATACATATCATTCGCTATTAAGAGTTTACTACGAATAGTATCAAAAACCATAACCTACCTCCACCAAAGATTCGTGATCAAGCAAGCAATTTCCCAAAGCTTTGTTTTCTCTTCGTTTCTCTCTTTCTCGATTGTTCTCTGTCTCTTTCTGTCTCTTTCCTTCTTTTTCCTTATTCAAACCCTCTTTCTTTTACCCTAATTAGCATATAATTAAGTATAAAGATGACAATAGTAACCCACTAATTAACTCAAGGTTACCTCTTTTATCCCCCAAGTAGTTAAATTATTTACATTAACCCACTAAATTTATAATTATAGCAGGAATAGTCCAAAATGCCCCTTTATAACTTAAACAGAAATCCGACCCAGCCTGGGATTATGCAACCTGTGACGGTCCGTCATGGCTATGACGGTCCGTCCTGCAGGTCCGTCGCAAAGTTCAGAGACTCAATTTCCTTGAAGAGTCTTTGACGGTCCGTCGTGCCCACGACGGTCCGTCCTGCAGGTCCGTCACAAAGTTCAGAGACTTAATTTCTGTAGAAGATGTGTGACGGTCCGTCGTGCCCACGACGGTCCGTCGTGCCATTCCGTTACGAAGTTCAGATAGTCGATTTCAGTACCCAAATTTCAGAATTCTAAGTGTTTTGAAACGAGACACCCTCGACGGTCCGTCGTGCCCATGACTGTCCGTCGTGGGTTCCGTCGACTCAGAAAGTTTTTCCAGAAATAAAATCTGCTGCTCAAAACGACTAAACAGGTCGTTACAAATATTCTACCCCTTTTCAACTTACGTGGCACTATCATGTGGGCCCAACACTGGTTGACTTTTTCTTTCAAACTAGTGCCACGTAGGCCTAAAAGGGGTACAAAATTACTTATAAAATAAGTTCAGGGGGGTAATAGGACCTTAGTATAGTTTAAGTGTGTCTCTAAGATTTCGGGCATCGGTTGACGGGGTACTTGTGCATTTTCCCTTTATTTTTTATAGCCATACAAAATTCATTTTTGTAACTAGTAAAAGAATACAAAAAGCATAGAGATATTGCTAAGACAACTACGAAAAGAGAGATCCGAAATTTACAAGATAAATAAAACCAAATATTGGATTGATACTAAAATCATATATAACATAATAGCATCATATCAATTAAATATTCGAAAAGAGGAAAACCATATAAAATTTACCTTTATAAAAACATAAGTTATAATTTTTATATAAGTTTTTACGAGATGTCACCTTTATATTTATTGGACTCCAGCAAATCAGTCATCTTAGTAACAAACTTCGTACCGTAATGTAATAACATCACACAAATTTCTTCAATCAATCCACCAAAAGTATTCGTCACAGTGTTAATTATTTGTTCAATGATTTGAGAATTATCCTCTTACACAAAACAATCAGGAGATACAAAAAACTAATTTTGTTAAATAAAAAGTTTAATTTAACTATAAAAATGACTAATTCTTTTGGTAGGTGTGTTGACCACACAAATAATTTTAATTAAATGCGATATAGCCCCTCAAACTTGGTAAAATTTATAAATTAAACACTTAAACTTAACTACCCACTAGATAACTTTTACTAGGTTGATTGTCACGACCCAAAAGCCTCATGATTGGTACTTACACTTACAACCCGATGGAGAACCACTACTACCATCCAACTAAAGCATTTAATCTAAACTAAGCATTCACATTAGCGTAGCAAGTTAAATGACTAAAAACAATAATCCATTACTGAACAAAAGATCTAACAACTAAAATTTTGTTGAAGATAAACCTAAGATCTGACACTCATTGTACCAAAACCATTAAATGATACCTAACTCTAAACAAGAGAATACTATTGTACTATTTAACTAACTAAACAAAAGGTCTATGTCCGGAAAGGGTGGACTTAGACGAAAGAGAATCTCATGGCAACCCGGACGAAGTGACACATCCTTGAATTTGGTCACGATCACTAATATCCTAAGTGAAGTCTGCCAATAGCAACTTGAATATGACATGTACTCAACAAAAATAAGAGCAACTGCAGAATCAGTAATCAACCATCGTGTACTAGTAGGAGCATGCGGCTACCCCACTAGGGCAATATAAACTAGTCAAAAACATTATAAACACATGCATATATCATCAAATACAATATCATTATCATCATAACGAATCGACAACACATTTCACATGTTAGATCACATCATTGTTCCTCTCAAGGAACCCTAACCCAAATAGTTAGCTTGCCAGAACGTGGCAAACGAATCTCATACTTGTGCCGGAATGTGGAAACCCGATCCAAAATTGTTGAGCCGAAACGTGAAAATCTGATCTAATATTTGTGTCAAAAGGTGGCAACCCGATCCAAGTTAGATTGTTGGAACGTGGCAATCCAATCCTCAATCACACACCACAATCACAATAATAAGTACATCATCAAGATCATACATTTAAGTCATGATTTCATGATATTGAAAATTTATAAGTCTTATTTACAGTAAGTGTGATCAACATTACAACATGCATACACATACAAATATCATAATGAAGCACGAACGAGCATACATCACACAATCATAGAATCACAATCATTACCTACCTCAAAATAAGCTTGATTTCTAAGAGACTTGATCCTGCCCTTTCCAGGTTCGTTTCGCTTGTTCGTCGTCTACAAAAAATTTATTATACACGGGATATAATGGGATATAATTAATTACCTGGATTACTAACAATTTGATGAACCCTACACCAAACCCATGATCCCAACTAGTCAATTTAGGGTTAAATTACACCATGTAATCAATAAAAAAATCATGCCCGTCAATATTGACCCATTCTGTTTTGTTCAACTAATTGAAAAGTGGATTCGGGGAGTGAAAAGCATACCATTAGCCTAAACTATGGTGCAAAACAAGTTATAGTAGCCTACAGGTTGTTCTTTAGCTTTAAAAGTCAAAAAGTGTCAAATAAGGTAATTTTTTGGTTTAAAAACGATTCAATCGAGTCCCTTCCGCTGCAGTGGCATCCATCCCATTGCAACTGTATAAATCTCGTTACAGCGGCTCCTTTAGGTTCAGGGACTCCTTGTTTGAAAATTCTAATTTTTTAAGTCCCGTCTCGTTCGCCACAGTGAAATGCATGTTGTAGCAGCATCATGCCGCTTCAATAGTAGATTTTGGGATAGAAAGATCCTACGGGAATTTCAATTCCCACGTCTTACAACATACCCTCAACCCAGTACACTCAGAATATGCCCTTAACTCTAATATCGATTCCCGGATATCTACTTATTCAAATTCAATTTCATAAAGTTGTACGAATTAATTTACAAGTCATCTAACCAATCATGTAATCAATATCATATTTACTCCACCCAATTGTTATCAAATTTCCCTACAACTCAATGACTCCAATTTCCCCTTAATCTGGACAAGGTTAGCAAAATCCTAATACTACGAAAAAGTTTTTCCAATCCCAATTTTTCCCTCATTGGCATTTCTATAACGGCAAAACGCGGTCGTTATAATAGATACCAATTTACTCATCACTCATCCCCGACTTACAAAGCATAGGAAAAGTAAGCTAAGGAAAGAGCAAAGTAGTACATGAATTAGTGAACAGTTGTGGATACTTGTCTTGCATGTCCTTCTCAATCTCCCAAGTAGCTTCATCGACTGGCTGATGCTTCTATTTAACCTTCATAGACATAATTTCATTGTTCCTTAACTTATGAACATCACAATCAAGAATGGAAATAGGTTCCTTCTCATATTGAAGGTCTTTCTCTAGCATAATTGAATCCCACTTAATGATATAGTCACTGTTACAATGAAATTTCTTCAACATTGACACATCAAATACGGGATGTACACTAGAAAAATTAGGGGGTAGCGCCAATCTATACACCACCGGTCCTACGCATTCAAGAACCTCTAAGGAACCAATATATCGTGGACTCAACTTAACCTTCTTACCGAATCTAATCACCCCTTTCATGTTAATACCTTAAAGAGAATATTTTCGCTAGTCTAAAATTCCATGTCCCTCACTTTCTGATCTGCATTTTTCTTTTCTCTACTCTGAGCTGCTCGAAGTTTAGCTTGAATGTTCCTTGCCTTATATTTAGTATCCTTCACTAAATTCACCCCCAAAGGTTTCACATATACAACCTCAAACCAATCTATGGGTGATCTACATCCCCTCCCATATAACTCCTCAAATGGTGTCATATCAATGCTTGAGTGATAACTATTATTATAAGAGAACTCACACAATGGTAAGAACTTATCCCAATGCCCTCCAAGTCAATCACACAAACTCTCAACATGTCTTCCAAAATTTGAATAGTCCTTTCCGATTATCCATACGCCTGGGATAGAAGATTGTACTTAACGTGAGATGTGTGCCCAGTTAACATGCAACTTCCTCCAAAACTTTGAAGTGAAAAGGGTACCACGATCTGAGATAATAGAATGGGGCACCCCATGCAACCTCACTATCTCCTTCACATAGATTTTAGCTAGTTGTTCTGTATTTTAATCTACCTACCGAAATAAAATGGGTTGCCTTAGTCAATCTATCAACCACAACCCAAACAGAATGAAACTTTCTCAATGTCTTTGCGAGACCAACCACAAAATCCATGGTTGTTCATTCCCACTTCAACTGTTGAATTGGTATTCTTTGAAGTAAACTCGCAGTCCTTTTATATTCATACTTCACTTGTTGACAATTCTGACACTTCACGACGAACTACATGATGTCTTGACTCATGTGTAGACACTAACAGACTATTTTCAGATCACTATACACCCGGATGAATGGAATACCATGAACCATGAGACTCCGCCAATAATTTCTAAATCAAGTCGTCAACTATATTATACCTTTATAGATGAGTATATCATTCCCATCAATAGTGGTTTCTTGGGGCTTACCCATTGCAATCTTCATTCTAGGATCCTCTAAATTTTTCTTGGCCAAGGATATCTTAGTTATATTCAAGTAAGCTAAGATACCCATGCTTACCTCCTTCCAAGTCAACGCGCCTGCATCAATATTCTTCTTACCGGATGGTATTGAATGATCACATCATAATCCTTGAGTAACTCCATCCATCTTTCTCTGCCTCAAATTCAAATCCCTTTGAGTGAATACATGCTGCAAACTACGGTGATCAATACTAACACCATAAAGATAATGTCTCCAAATCTTAGAGCAAACACCACCCGCGCTAACTCCAAATCGTAAATAGGATAATTCTTATCATGCACCTTCAATAGATGTAAGGCATATGGTATAACATTCTTATCTTGCATCAACACATCACCCAAACCAGAATGTGAAGCATCACAATAAATAATAAAATTCTTATTCTCAACCAGTAATTCTAGGACGGGCGAGTGGTCAGATTAGTCTTATGATTTTGGAAGCTCTCCTAATAGTTCTCAGTCCATTCAAATGGTACCCCCTTTTGGGTCAGATTGGTCGAGTATTTAGCAATTGAAGCAAATATTTTAACAAAAATGACTATAATAACTAGCGAGTCGCACAAAACTCTTCATTTCCATCACCTAAGGTTGTATCCAACTCTTAACCGCTTCAATCTTTTGGGTATCTACCCTTAACTTTTCTTTTGACACTACATGCCCCAAAAATGCAACTCATTTCAACCAAAATTCACACTTGGAAAATTTTGCATATACGTTTGCCTCCCAAGAACACCAAAAATAGTAGAGAGATGGTCGCCACGCTCTTCTTGACTTCCTTAATAAACCAAAACATCATCAACAAAGACTATAACAAAAAAATCAAGAAATGGCTTGAACACCCCATTCATCAAGTTCATACAAGTTGTGCATTAGTCAACCCTAACGACATCAACAAATTCATAGTTGTCATACCGAATCCTAAATGTCGTCTTAGGTATATCTTCTATCCTCATACTACCATCCTTCGTCTTAACAAATAAAATCGGAGCACCCCATGGGGAAGCACTAGGATGAATAAATCCCTTATCAAGAAGCTCTTGGATTTGAGCTTTAAGCTCTCTCAATTCTTCTGGAGCCATGCGATACGGAGGAATAGAAATGGGGCGAGTACAAGGCTCTAAGTCAATACAAAAATATATGTCTCTATCTGGAGTCTTGTCAGGCAAGTCATTGGAAAGCGGAAAAAGGCCTAAAATACCCTTAAAGTATTGAAAATGGTACAAAAGTACCCTTAAACCACCTATTGGCTCCAAAATGCCCTTTTCATCCACCTATTGGCTCCAAAATACCCTTCATCCATCTTTGGGTTCAAAATTGACCACTTTTTTTAATTGTTTTAAAATTAAACTCCTTAAATATTTTGTTAAAATACTTGGCTTTCAACTATTGATTATAATTATAATTTATTAATATAATTTATAAACCAATCCACTACTCACTCATTACTAATTAAACCTCACCGAATTAATAATCCAATTATAATGTCAAAATCGTCATAAACACTACTAAAACACGATGAAATTATAGATTCCTGAAAATGACATTCAAAATTATTCGAGTCCGAATCGAAGCCCCAATTGAATTTAGGTTGAGACGCTTATTTAGGAGGACACTTTCTTTCAAAATTGAATTAGAAATTTATGATTAAAGGTAAAGAAGTAATACATGCTGAATTAATTCATGCACTTTTTTTAAATATAATTTTATTAATATTTATGATTTGTTTTAAAACCTTTAATATATTATTTTGAAAAAAAGTTACCTATGAAGAAACATCAGATAATTGAGACGTAAGAATAATTAAAATGAACATAGTCAGACTTTTAAGTTTATTGGTGATTTTTATTTAGCCACTTGAATGTATGATAATTTACTTCTATAATTTTTAAAAAACACTCAATTGGTAGTAGTTTGCATTAATAATGTGACGGATTCATTAATTTAGAGGGATTTGATTAGTAATGGGGTGGGTAGTGGATTGATTTATAAAATATACTAATAAGTTAAATTATAACAAAAAGTTGAGCGTCACGTATTTTAAAAAATATTTAAATAGTTTAAATATAAAACCGTTAAATAAGTCAAACAATTTTGAACCAAAAGGTGGATGACAAGGGTATTTTGGACCCAATAGGTGGGTGGGAAGGGTATTTTGGAGCCAATAGGTGGATGGAGGGTAATTTTGTACCATTTCCAATACTTTGAGGGTATTTTAGGCCCTTTTCCGCATTGGAAAGTACCTCACTAAACTCAGCCACCATAGGAATAGACCCAACTTCTCACAACCCAAACCATAGTGATTGGCACCCACACTTACAACATGATGGAGAACCACTACTACCATCCAACTAAAGCATTTGATCTAAACTAAGGCATTTAAGTTACGGAAGCAAGTTAAATGACTAAAATTGAAGTTCCATTAATGAATAAAAGATCTAACAAATAATTTTTTGCTGAAGATAAATCTAAGATCTGAAAGCCAATGTACCAGAACTATTAAACAATACCCAGTCTAAAATGAAGAATACTTTTGTACTATTAAACTAACTAAACAAAAGGTCTATGTCATGAAAGGGTGGACATAGACGAAAGAGAATCTCATGGCAGCACAGACGAAGTGGCTCACCCTTGAATTCGATCACGATCACTGATCTCCTAAGCGTGGTCTTCCAGTAGCCGTTAGAAGATATCATGTGCTTAACAAAAATAAGTGCATGTGCAGAATCAGTACACAACCACCGTGTACTTGTAAGATCACACGGCTACACTACTAGTGCAATAAAAACAAGTTAACAACAATATAAACACATGCATATATTTAAACATATTAAATATCATCATCATAATGAATAAATAACACATTACATCACATCATTGGTCTTCTCACGAAATCCAAACTCAACCAGTTAGCTTGTTGGAACGTGGTGATTTGATCCCACAGTTGTGTCACAATATGGCAACTCGATCCAATAGTTGTGCCAGAACATGGCAATGTGATCCAATATTTGTGTTGGAACGTATCAACCCGACCCAAGTTAGCTTGCCCGTTGGTGGAAATCTAATCCTTAATTACACAGCACAATCACAATCACAAGTACATTATCAAAATCATACATTTATTTATGATTTCATGGTATTGACAATTCACACATCTAATTTACAATAAGTGTGATCAACTTTGTGACATGCATACACATACACATATCATACTGAAGCACTAACGAGCATACATCATACAATCATAAAATTACAACAATCACCTACCCCCAAATAAGCTTGAAACCTTAGAGACTTGATCCTTCCCTTTCAAGGTTCGTTCCGCTTGTTCATCGTCTACACACAATTGATAATACACAGAGTATAATAGAATATAACTAATTACTTGGATTACTAACAATTCAATAAACCCTAGATCAAACCCATGATCATAACTAGTCAATTTAGGGTTAAATTACACCATCAAATCTATCAAGAAACCCTTCCCCGTCAATATTGACCCATTATGTTACATTCAATGTACCAAAAAGTGAATTCGGAGAGTGAAAAGCTTACCGTTAGCCTCAAAAAAGGTGGAAAACGAGTTGGAGTTACCCAGGGGTCCTACTTTATCTCTAAAAGCTGAAAAATGCAAAATAAGGTCGTTTAGGGGTTTAATTAATGACTTAAACCACGTCTCTCCCGCTGCAGCGACACTTTTTGAAACATGGACCCCTCGTTTGAAAAACCCCAATTTCTAAGTCATGTCTCATCCGCCACATAGGCATGCATCCCATTGCATGTGGCATCATACCTCTTCAGCGGCATATTTCGGGACAGAGAGCTCCTAGGGGAATTTCAATCCCCCCCCCCCTTTTTACAAAACACCCTCAACCCACTACACTCAAAAAATACCCTTAATGCTAAGATTGATTCCCGAAGATCTACCTATAAAAATTCAATTTCGTAAATTCCTACGGATTCCTTAAATGTTATCTAACCAATCATGTAATCAAGTTCATATTTATTCTACTTGATTTCTACCAGATTTCTATAAACCTCGATGACTTTGATTTCCTCCAAATCTGGAGAAGGTTGGAAATTCCAAATACTATGAAAAAGTTTTTCCAACCCCAATTTATTCCTCGATGGAATTTCTATAACAACGGAACCTGGTTGTTACATTGATACTACACTTTAAAATAGAGAGAAAACCAAGAGAAGGAAAGAGCTCTTTCTATCCAATGAATCGAGAAAGATCTTGTCACACTTCCAGCCTACACCCTGGACTTGGCTAGCACTCGAAGACTCTTTCTAGTCCCAAGAAACCCTAGGATTTTCTTTGTTATAAGCGGAACATGTTAAGCAATAAATATAAGTTCATATCATAAACTGGAATTTTATAAAAGAACATTCAACTGGACATTAAGGAAAACTCAAATCTCAACATGGAATAAGGACAATGAAAAGACTAAAGAACTAACATATGATTTCTATGATGCCTCTAAAATAAATGCGATAGATATTGGGACAAACCCCACAACATCCTAGTTAACTAAAACTAATATTGAAAGCAATGAAATGGATCCTTAAGAAATCAAGTAGATTCACCAACATAGGTTCGAAAGGAAATTTGAAAAACTTACCTAGCTCAATTCAACTCTACATGACCAAACCCATTTCAATATAAGGAAAGGGTGCTTAAAACATTATATTACATTTATATACGCAAATGTACAATATAACTCTGAGATGTATGTAAAATACAATTAAACTGCATATAAAATACAACTAACTTTTGTCGAAGTTTCTCTAATCGAAAAGCATCACGTAAGAGCTATTGTGATGATACAAAGTTTTGTTTCACACTGCAAGGGTCATCTTATACCTTTCCATTAGTATAGAACCTAAACTACTAAGTTGATCCACTAGTCTATTCTAAATCATTAAAAGAATCATCTAAAAAGTATGACCCTTTTCTACCCATTATGGCTACATGGTTTGTGGAGGTTGTGAACTGCCTTAACTTTCCCCCATAGCAGTGCTTACTACTACTCCTAATATAATATAATATAATTTCTTATGTTTAAAACATACTTCCTTTGTTATTTTAGATTATTACTCAAAACGTAGCACAAAGGATACCTTTGAAATCAAAGTTTCCCCTCTTGCTTTATTATGAAAGCATATACTCGTTTCTGAAAGCTAGCCCAAAGGCTCTTTGAAAATCTCAGTTTCCGTTCTTAGTTAAATGTGAAAACATTTAAAATTTCCTTGGGAATACATAGTCCCCATATACTTTTGAATAAATGAACTTCAAATCTTAACTTTTTGCATAACTCATCTTGAATTTGTAAGTCTTAAAACAAAGTTAAAACATTTGTAAAGGACCTTTGTAAACATGGATAAACTTATCTTGACTTGACTCTTAACTTTACTGGAATTGACTCTTAACACTTATTTTATTGAATTATGGATTCAAGGATTATTATTTGTGATAGGATAGGTCTTATGATGTTTAGGGATGATTTTAGATAGCTAAACATGAGAAAAGTCACGAAATCACCATCTTGGAACAAGTCCTCAACACGGAGATGTTTTAAATAAGTACTCACAAAATTTAATTTTGTGATAGAGGAATCTTCATCCTAACCACGTCGCGGAGCAACTTTTTGTTCACCAGGGGAGCAAGTCTGCGACGCGGACTTGCTTGCCAGATCATGCTTGACTTTTCCTTTTTTTTTTCCAGCCCCAATTCGCCTAAACTTGACTATTGGTCTAAAATTTATTTTAGATTTGAATACCCAACATATGTACCAATCAGTATAACTCAAATAATCTCTAAAACTCAAGTTAAAGATCTCAGAAATAGCACAATTAAGCCCAATTCAAGAATAACATTCAAATAAAAGAATACATGTCAAGAACATCAAGTTTACTATATTAGGACGAATTGCGTTGAACTAAACATGTTTGGTGCATGGGTGAACAAATCAAAAGTTGTGAAAGACTCACATACCTTGTAGATCAATTCCTTGGTGAATCCACAACCAAATTCGATCGTCCTGGCAACTCTTGCTTTTTCTCTACTCCTTTCTGTTGTGTTCTTTCTCCAAAAGCCCCAACTCTATTTTTCAAAAGTGTAAACTGAAATAACTCAGTTTTTAACCCACTTAATTTACTAAGAACGAATTTAATTAGTTGGGTAAGGAAAATACTTAACTACCCTTCTAAAATCGGGATTGGCCAATTACTTAACTAAAAGCCCAAATTCCAAAGGGTAAATTTACCCATATGAACTCACAATCACACAAACTTGGTGGCATTGAAAAGATACTTCTAATATTTATCCAACCATATTTGGAAGTGCTCCTAAATCATCCTGATCTAGAAGTAATGGCCTCTCTAAGTTGATCATAAATAAATTTTTCCTAACATCAGAAAATTTTCATATTTCTAATTATTTCCAAAAATTACTATTTTTAGTTCTTAGCTTCTTCCTTGCTATTTTGAATTGCGAAAAGTTAAAGATTAGACCCATTCCAACTTGTCTTTTAAAAATCTAATTAATTTTCAAAGGATCGATGGATTAAAAGAACACAGACGGGTATTAGCTATTTCTTTTACGAAAACAACACAAAAACTATAAGAAATTTTTCATTTTTGGAAAGAGAAAACTAATTCAATCCCTATGTTGGAATCAATCAGTATTTGAAGTGGATTATAGTTGAATAGCACAAATAAAAATGCAAACATTTGATCAAAGAGTTTGAATGATCGAATATGAAGGACAATTTTTCTTAATGATATTATCTCTCTTTATTTTGTATGTATCTTTCCTTCTTTGTTATAAATAATTAGTTTCAATATATCATTTATTGAGATAGTTTGGGCATGTGAAGATGAGGTGTGATGACAGGTCGATTCTCTTTCATTTGAGGTCTATTTAGTTGAGTAATTATTGTCCTCGACGTAGAATTTTCTCCTATTCAGATAAAATGTTGATGTTTTGTAGCTACGAAGGCAAATGGACATGGAAAGGATTGATATTCGAAAGAAAGGCAAAAATTCAACAAGAAGTGGAAACCATACATTGTTTATCGCTTAAAAAAGGTCGAATCGCCAACTAAGCACGACCTCACCCAAAAATACAATGCATAGCACTTGTATCCATTGAAAAGGTTAACGTATCTCGGAGGTCAAGCGATGAACCAAATTATAACCTTGATAAACATCGTCCAAATTATTAGTGTGCAAAGAAAAGAGTAATTTGTTTAAAGGTAAACCAAGGTCGTACTTATCCATTCACCGAAAAGGAAAGGCTTAATTAATTGAGTTCCTCAAGTTTAGTTCAAACACCTGAAGCCTAGATCATGGAAAGATGATCTAAGGAGTAAGAGGTGATTCACTAAAAAAATATGTCAAGCCTGACTACTGTCATTGATTGAGTCACATATTAGGGTTTTGGACCTAATTTTAGGAAATTATAAATAGAACAAAAGAAAGAGAAGAAGCGGTCAATAGAGTACAAATGAAGAATTTCATTCTAAAATAAAGTTTAGAGAGAGAACACTTTTTAGTTTTGTTAAGAACACTTTCATGATTTTCGGATTTACGACATTGTGCTTGAAATTGAAAAACTGAAATTAAATCTAAAGTGTGTTAACTTGTACTTGCTTAAATTCATGTTGCCCATTACTGCTTTCATATGCAGTGTATTTTCTTTGCTTTTTGTGATGTGTTGCTAAATCCCCAAGATCTATAGGTGCAATTATGGAGTTAGTTGTCACACCCGGATTCTGGAACCCGGATGCGACCGGCGTCGTTAACCTCTCATAGGTCGCAGACAAGCCTTTTTTTAGCGCTCATCACAATCATACAGTTAGTTTTTTATGGAAAATAAAAAAAAAGTTTCAATATACTAATGAAGTATACTTAGACTTCATACTTAAGAATGCGATATTCTAAAAGTGTCTCACATATATAGAAATCATCTAAGAGTGCTATTCTGAACTTAGCTAGTAATAGTTAATATGTCATATATGTCTTATTACGAAAGAATCCAAAGAACATAATGGAAATAGCGTATTCTTAAAACTACTAAAAATCTACGTAAGCTAGAATATGAAACATAGCATCCCCGAACATGAGTACCTACCAAGACTTGGAGAAGAGTTCTAAGCTTCTTCAAATCGACCTCCTTAACTTAAATGGCCGGACCCTACAGTTGTAGTAAAATAAGGTAATGGGGTTAGTATGCCACATGTACTAAGTATGGTATATGCACATAACACATAAGGACATTATTAAAAAAGTTTCATTTACCATATATTTAGAAAACATGCTAAGTCATATTAAAATTCTCCATGTACATACCATATAACATATACAAGCCAAATATATATCACTTAAAGCATGATCATAATCAAAGACATATTCTCATGGCATCATGTTAACATTACATATTGCAAAGATCATATAAAAATAACATACAAAACACTTACCAATGATCTCATCCCCAACCTACAAGTTCAATGGTCATGTGAATCCCCATAACTCCACATAATCGAGTAGATAAGACAGGAGACCATAAGTAAGGTTTTGCTTCATATAACTTGTAACATAGTTAGTTATCATTAACATAGAAATATATCCAAATAACATATTCATCATAATATCCAATATTCATATAAAAGTAACATCGTATATGATAACATATATCTTTCATATCATCATATTACCTATGAACAATCTCCTATGATTTCCCTTAGAGTCAACTTGTGCAATGTCGAGGTAGAGTCTCATATCACTACCTATACTAAGCCAAATCCTCAAGTCACCCTAGTCAACGTTACTTTTCTTGTCTTTCATTTTAAATGAGGAAACATAGGCATTAACCGACATAAACCATGTGAGATAAACATGGAATCCGGTGTCTTCCCCACATCGAAAAGAGATGGTCTACCGTCCAAAGCAGAACCTACATGACATAACCTTCCATGTAGATCCACTAGCTACTATCCTATGGTGGTAGCATAGTTCAAGAACTATGAGATGTATTAGAGACCCATAGTTCCACATTACATGGCAGCCTCAATCTCATGAGAATCATTGTGAACCTACCTTCCCTTGGGGAAGGGACACTTCCCATATATGGTTCATCGGTGCTTAGCTTAAGTCCTTTTTATTGAAATAACCTTTAATTTGTCTTTTATAAAAGAAACTTATCATAGGTCATATGATATTATCTCTTTGTATAACATGATCATGAGCTCTTTAAGATTATATGAGAATTGTCCATTCATCGTAACCCTTCATACGTGAGATTTACATGGCATAATCATCTTGTGTAAAGCATACAAGAGAGTATCATAACATTCATATTCATATTCTCATCATAATCTCACTATTTACATGTTCATAGTCCATCATACTCACATAGCAACATAATACATACTTTCATAACGTAGTATCATGACTTATAGACTAGCATAACCATCTAAGAGTAATCGCGTTTAGAAAACTTACCTCTTGCTTCCAAGAATCTTATTCATAATGCAATATTCATAATCACACACAGTGAAATACTCAATAAAATGATCAAGAATAGCTCATAAAATGATGTACAATATCAATGCATAACATAGGAGAAGGTAAACGGGTCATAAAAGGGTTCATTCAAATCTTAAATTCTAACCCTAACGTTTTCACGTTATCAAAACACTACAACCAGCCCATTCGAAACCATCAAATAGAAGTAGATCATGTATCACACGTTATTAAAAAATTATCAATCAATAATTCAACAATTCATGCAAAATTAGATATAGAAAAAGTTTACTTTTCAGTGAAAATCATAAATCTAGGGTTAGGAAGAAAATCCATTTTTGTAGAGTAAATACCCTAGTATTTGAAGTTCTTGAAATCTTATCTTGCAAGTAAATATTGGAGAAAGGAATACCAAGAGTGAAAAACTTATACCTTATAGATGAATAATCCACGAAATCTTGATTGGAAACTTCGAAACCTTCGTCCTCTTCCTTAAACTTTTCTAGTTATTCAATGGCGTTTGGAAAAGAGAGTGTTCTTCAGAGCTTAAGAGAATTTCATTTGATTCTGATTTGGAATGTGTAATTTTGGTCTAAAATTGAACTAATATCAATATATAGCCGTCCCAGGTATTACCCTAAATACCCTCCACTTTAATTACCTTAAACGTTCCTCCTAAATTGACTACAACTAGGAGAACATTTGACTTAGCCCAATTCGGGTTTGACCATAATTGTAAATCAACTAAGTTTCTAATTTAATTAATTAAGTGATCTATGGTAGTAATAAAGTACCCCTAAGTCGTTAGGACCATAACAAACCCTTTTGGACCTTCATAGGTTAGATACTAGGATGTTTCTTAGTTAGTTACTTGTCTAGTGTAAGGCTTTTGGTTTGACCATTTATATTAATTAATTGAGTTGAAATTTAATTAATTAGGTGATCTAGGGTAATTACTAAAGTACCCTTAAGTCGTTAGGACCATAACCAACCCTTTGTACCATCCTAGGTTAGGTACTAGGATGTTTCTTGAATTAGTTACTAGGCTAGTGTCACCCGGTTAGGTCTTAGGTTGTCGGGTACACTAGTTAGTTTATTTCGGTCAGTCCTAGGTTATATAGTTAGTTAGGTAAGTTAGTTATAGCCTAGAGTTTGTTAAGAAGCTCATCCCCACATGGTTTGACCCCCACATGTGCGCCTGCCCCTAACCACCCTAACCAAATTCTTGCACATGTACTCGCACATGTGCTTACACATGGGTTGCACATGTGCTTGCACATTTGTTGCTGCTCATTTCTTGTTTTCCCAAGGATCCTCACTATATCTTTGGGAAGTGCTTACTCTAAATGATCATTTTAAATGATCATGTGCGATGGTACCTAGGCTTGACACATGGATGCCTCGTACATAATGTGTTAAGATTCAATGTTATTAGCTTAGCATCTTCATTGCAGGTACAATTCCTTGTTAATACATAGAAAATTGGATCACACCCTTTTAAGACAATATATTCTAATATGCCCAATATTTCTAAATATTGGGCATTGGGATTCCTATGCACCCCCAATACCTATTCTTAAAACTTAATAGGCTCTTCACTAGATGAGTACATTTTCTGGAATGTTACATTAATGTTCATTTAATGTAGTGGATATTGTGCTATGATTTTTTTTTGTTGTTCAAACTTGAATATAGCCTAATTTGCATAGGGTTAATTTATCGGTTAAGGATGCAAACTTAATTCCTACTTCTAATATCCCATTAATGCTTGAAAGAAATTTATTGAGTCGGTGATCATTATGATACTAGAAATTTAGGTTTGATGTGTGTAAGTTGCTCGAAAATAAATGTTATGAGTCGGATCTATTTGCCTTATTCTTGAAGAGAGCATAGAGCAAGATATTGGGTTATTTTGATTGGTATTTAGAAGAGATCGAAAGGAAATTCTTCGCATAGATTCTTTGATACGATAGATGATTAGCATCAACGAAGAGGAATTAACCTATTCATGAATGTTTATCACCATGGAGCAATACAATCACCCCTATGTGACATTATTTTCCAATCCCCGCACCCCTAGATTGCTAGTTAACTCTTGAAATTCTTTGGTATTTAGTTTAATTGTGATAGTTGACAACCAAAATTTTTAATTATATTCATGGAATTATCCACCCACTTGTTCCTCATATTACATATAAGTGATCTTAAAATCAAAATTTCAAGATAGGAATTTTTCTTGATATGTCATTCTCTGACATATTCAACCCCAACTTTTTGTCGGGTATTTTTATTGATGATGACCATTGTTCCTTTTAATGAGTCATAAAGAGGACATTTGAGTGTTACAAAAATTGGCTATGTTGACATTTAATGGTGGTTGACAAGTCTAATTGAGAATTTATATTTGAATTTTCTTTAGTTGTGGTAAATTGTTGTTTTTTGTTGTTGTTGACTAATTTTCAGGTTTATACAATGAATTACCACGGACGTGAGATAGTCACTTTGGTCAAAACTACAAAATTAGTGATTTGAATGATATGCACATAAATTATATTCAAACAACACGAGCAATCCAGATACCTCGTGTACATGAGAGGGTTGTGTTTCACATAACCAGAACAATGATAAAATTGTTTCAAATTAAAGAAAATTTAGGAGGCTTAACTCATGAGGATACTCATGAACACCATAGGAATTTCATGGAGGCATATGTACCTTTTTGTTCAATAATACTCTCAAGAGTCACTAAGGTTGAGGTTATTCTAGTTCTTCTTAATTACAGAGGCTACAAAATGGTTGTCAAAATAATTAAATGATTCTATTACTTCGTGGGAAGAGCTAATTAATGCATTCTTTTGAGAGATTCTTTTCACCCCTAAAGATGGTTAAACTTCGAATCCCAATCCAAAATTTCTAGCATATTTGAGGTGAACCTCTACATGAGACATGGACAAGGTTCAAGCAGCTACTTTTTTAATGTCCATCGCATGGCGTTCCTAACCATTTGTTGTTGCAATACTTTCATTGCGTCATTGATTCAGTCAATAAAGTTGTGACCGATCAGCTTTTCCAAGGTGGATTAATGAGACAATCGTATGATGTGGTTGCTTTGCTGTTGGATCATATTACCAAAGTTAACCAAGCACTGCATACTACAGAAGACCAAGTGACTACTCCACAGTTGAGAATAATCAAAGAGAAAATTAAGAAGGACCATGAACGAGATGAAAACATGGACAAAATGATGACCCAACTAGATTTGTTATGTAAACATGTCATGAAAGGTTGACTTCAATTTGTAAATATTGTTGGAATCAATATTGGGAAGTGCACCGATGATGCCAAGTGTGTGGCATTATATGATGAAAAAGTTCAATACTTGGTAAATCAAATAGGGGGGGTTCTCATACCAATTATAGACGACAATGTGGTAACCATGGTTGGAACAAAGATACAGATCGTGGTTGGAAAGATTAGTGTGGTGCGAATTGGAGAAATAGGGTGTGATGAAAAATATAGAAATGTTCTTCCCCATTATCGTACACACCCAAGACAACCAGCTGCCCTAGAAGGAAGCCGTACTAAAGAAATGCTTACAAGGATATTCAAAAAGGTAGAAGGAATTTAATTATGAATTAACCAATTTATCCCAAACTACGAATTCTCGCAATCCATCAAGCAGCTAGATACTTAATTGTGCCAAATCTCCACTCGTATCAATCCAAGGAAAAAGGGAACCCTTTCTTAGTGACACCATCACAAACACAACGAACGATTCTTGAGAGTGATAATTATATCGTTCCATGACGTTAAATAAAGAGTTTCTTGGGAGGTAAACCATGTCCTTAATTTTGTTTTTATTGCTTTCAATAATGTACGTTGTTAGTGTAGCTCGAGAAGAAGCTTAATAAGTGAAAAGGAAAGCAAAGGTGAAGTCAATACCTAAACGATTATGCATCAAAGTTGTTAAGTGGACTCATTCTTGTCTACCCTTCTGAGTTGGAATAGCTGGAAAAGTGTACTGTCAAAATTGGTGATTAGAGCTACAATTGGCAATTCGTTGAAGTGCACTATGCGGACTCTATCAGGTCCATCGACACATCTTTTAGGTTTAGTGTTCGTCCAGGTATGTTCAACGAGATTAAGTTTCAATTGGTGATTCACCGAATGGGCCTGACATAAAAATAATAAAGTTTTTTTCAAATTCAAAAATCAATTGTATTAAATCTTAAAGTATTTTTCTCTCTTTCCTTTAGCATTACTTCTTTTGGGAGATTTTTAGTCTTTAGTGTGTGTTTTCAAAGTTTGAGGAGTGTGGTTTCTTGGATTTCCCATCAATTTAACCCCATTTCCTTTATTTTATCAACTTGTGCTCCTACTTATGTTGGTTTTGAATTTTTGTTGAGATTTATGAGCTTTTAATTGGACAATGAGTGTGATATTAAAGCCATTACGTTATATCATTAGCTTGCGTTATATTGTGCGATTTGAACTGTTCCCCAGATATATTTTGATGTGTGTGCTTGTAGAATTTTAGTCTTCATTGTGTTGGTTGAAATTTTAAATTGACTTAATAATTATTTTGTTCTTGAGTCCAATTTAATGTGGGTGAAATCTCCTTAGCCTTGTGCTGACCCAATTGCATGATTTTTCCCAATGATAGAGATGGTGATTACTTTCTTAAGGGAAAATCGTCAATTCGTGCAATACTTAGAAATATATAGGGAAGTTTGAGTACCCATGGGTTGATAAGAATATAGGTGGATTGTAATGATGAGAAGAAGCTCGTATGTGTTGTATATAATGGGTTATCTATAAAAATTAGGCACTACCTAAATACTTATTTTTTCGGCGGCTTGTCTCAGCTCGTCAAGGATAGTAGGGAAATTATCACATGGGACACTCGTTCTCTTTAGCATATATATTACCATAGGTACTATCTCATTCCGTAGGCTTGTTTTAGTCCACCAAACCCATTTGGCGAATCACCAAGTGGTAGTAGATATCACCTTTGATGCATGTGTCTTTCCAATTTACACTGTCATTTTCTATGTACTTTTCTTAGATCAGTGGAAGTGACTAGGTCAATCATCGAGTTTAAATTAACTCTATTTTTGTGCTTGATCCTGAGATATTTGCAACTTTTTAATTCGGCGAGCTCACTAGATCTCATTGATCCTACTTGGCAATCCCCCTTACTAAAAGAGGAGCCTCAGGAATTTTTTTAAAATTGCATCCAATGTACATTTGATTTCAAATAACATTCAAAATCCTAAATATTTGGATGTTTGCTTTGCAGTTAATGACAGGAACTAAAGAAAAGCAAGTTGTTGCATTTGATATTGAACCAGACTAAGATCATCCTCATCCTTCACCAAGGAAATACGGGTTCCTATCCATTAACTAGCCTTTGAAGGTTCAACGTCATCAACAATACACAACCCTAAAAGCATCTACCTATGAAAGGGTATAGCCTAAAAAAGGGGTTGTGAGGAGGAGGACTAATATTAGGTCCAAATTAGTGCAACCCTCTTATATGGAAGCACCTACTCATAGAATCAGTGATCGGTGCAAGATCCCTCAATTGTATCAAAGTTGTTGGATAGAGAACTATCCTTGAGGAGAAACGACTCTACACTAATAGAGTCATTAGTGACTTCCCAAATATATAGGAAACTATCTGGTTCCATAAGTTTGAGGGGTTCACCAAGCAAAGGAACCCCATATTTCTTCTTCGGTGCAAGAGTTCTACAATGCTTATACTCAGGACCTTCCAAAAAGGAGGAATGGTATAGTTTGGAAACTGGTTGAAGAAGTGGAGGTACGATTGATGCAGAGCTATTAACACTCTACTAGAGATACCAACATTCCAAGAAGATCTATATTTACTCTGGGTTAGACATGAATTGGATTCCTTGACAAGGTGGTTGGCCTCCTTAATTTTTTATTGTTCTCCCTCCTAATGGTTGATGGTGCTCGGATTGAGAAGAAAGCCATCACTAGTAACATAATATATTAGCAAAATGAATGTTTCCTTTACCATGACAAGGCACTATTGGTAGGCACGATAAAATACAAAGAGCACATACATATATGTGCGATTACAGATGATGAAATTCTAACGAGAGATAGGAAGGAGAAGACTTCTCTCCCATTTTTGGTGTTGATTATGTAGTTCTGTGAGATGGAAGAAGTCCTTTAGAAAATAGAAACAGATGTTAGAGTCACCCTAGTTTCTTGCAGCGATATTAAGGTTCTTATGGGGGTGTCAAGGAGGAAGATTCCACCACTATACACGACGCTTGATATAGATTCCAACACACTAGAGGTTGAGGCTAGCACACTCGCTCCTTCTATGGAGAAGGAATGTATTTCTTCTACTATGCCTCCTGCTCTTCCTGTTGTTTCTAGAGATATTTTTGTTCCTACGAGTATTAGTGTTTCTACTAATGCTGATGTGAGACCTTACCAGACTCCTATTACCCTACCCCATTGGGTCATGTGATGATTCATCATATAGGAAGCCTTGCTCCTTCAACAAATGTTAGAGTTGTCCGGATTGAGAGACATGCACAAGATTATTGATCGGACCATTAAAAAGGTCTTAGACTAACTGATAGAGAGATTAGTTAGTTATGAGGGGTTTGTTGAAAGCAATGGTGAGAGGTTGGACAACCTCAACGCTAGACTTGAGTCACAATAGGAAGCCAAGGGTAGTTCTAGTGCACTAGAACCCATTGGAGATGAACTTTTACTTTGCGAGCATAGGTAACCCAATTTCAATCCATGGATATCTCATACTTTGAGGCTATGTTCATTTACCTACGTAACCTACATCCATCCAAGAGATTCCTATTACTAAACATCTTCTTTAGAGAAGCTTGAGTTAGCTAAGAGGGCCAAGGATGGTCTGGAACATGAGATGGATGAGGAAAAGTTGTGGGATGAGGAGCATGGAATTTCAAAGATGTTGACTAAGTTGTAGGAGACCGAGGAGTCTTCTTGAGGCTGACTTGGAGAGATTCCTTTTAGACATTCAGAGGTTGGTCCTAGTCGGATCTCTTCAGACTCCACCATACCTCAAAGCATTGAGACGGGAAATGATTCCCCATATGGGTCTCCTTTGATGCATCTAGTGATCCTTTTGCATGGCACCGATGCTTTCTTATGACTTCCCTACCTGTGATCTCAGATGAGAGTGCTTTGTAGGTATAGCCTGTTAGGGGGACCCTTTTATCTCTATCTTCTATACTTTCTTCATTACTGCATTTGTTAGGGTGTGGGCCTCCAAGCCAATATGCCCCATTTTTTAGTTTATTTTGTAATCTTGTCTTTTGGATAATTGTATTATTTTATCTTTGTTTGTGTTATATTTATCATTTGGTTAAACTGTGTCTCTTTTATATATTTCGTTCGCTCTTCTTTTATTTTACAATCCCTCCATAAGTAATGAAAATTGTGAAATTCTGAAGTTTTCACTGATAACTATTTGAGAGTTGTTCATGTTCAATATTGATGTCTTGAATCACTACAAGAAAAATGACCTTTAACAAAGGGAAATTCAGTCGTTAAAAGTCTAAATTCAGTTGTTAAACGTCTATAACGACCTGGAAAAAGTTGATCATCATCGGTTCTCATGACCCAGGAGTACTCTATATGTAAAAAAAGACACATAAAACCCTGAAAGGCACCATGTAAACCACTTAGCACATCATAACATAAGCATATAACAATAAAGATTAAAGATGCATTTTCAAGTCCAAAGTTTTCATAAAGGAAAGAGGAATTATAGACTTGTCCCAATTTATCCATATATAGCAATAGTCGAAATGAAAAGGTACATATCCCATACAACATAGTCTGTAAAGGAAATACAATGAAAGAAACTACTAAGTGAAAATGTAACATTCCAAAAATAGTTGGGTAAAACTAGAGCAAAACATTAAGGTTGGACTCAAGGAAGTGGGAAAGGGCCAACGGAGAGGACTAGGGAATTCCACTCTCCCTTAGACATTGTGGTGGGATAGGTAGTGTGCTTGCCAAAATTCCCAAACGAGACCCTTCCCCACGAGCCACTTGATGGCTCATGAAGGTTGCAAAGGGTCATGGGAGTGGTTGTGGTCTTCAGTTGGTCTCAACGGGTCAAATTCATGAAGAACAGGCCACTATCTCAAGGCCTACAATAGGGACCACGACGTGTGGCATTGACCACGGCTCGTGGAGCCCCTCGTGAGATTTCCTTAGGCTTGTGAGATAAAGGCATAAGTTGCCTAGCTACTTTCCCCAAGACCACGGATGGGACCACGGCTTGTGGTAATGACCACGGCTCATGGAGCCTCACATGTTCCTTGGCAGCTCACTTTAAGTGAGGGGTGATTTGGGAAATTCTTATTAAGTTCCAATCAAAGTGAAGTCGTTTTGGGTATGTTTAGGATCACTATATAAGTCATTTTTAAGTCAAATTCACCTAAACTAAGTCATATTTTCTCAACACCTAAATAATTCTCATAGTTCATCTCTTCTCCAAAACTTATCCCTAAGTAATTCACCCATTACCAAGGTTGGGGGTACTACTCCAACTTTCAAGAATATTTTTGTTTCACCAAAGCTCTCACTCAACTAGTCTTATTTCAGTTGGACAATTGGTAGATAACAATTGC
>JAKWIY010003052.1:21925579-21991888 GCA_027704805.1 Solanum corneliomulleri
TTGGGTCTCCTTTGATGCATCTAGTGATCCTTTTGCATGGCACCGATGCTTTCTTATGACTTCCCTACCTGTGATCTCAGATGAGAGTGCTTTGTAGGTATAGCCTGTTAGGGGCCCTTTTATCTCTATCTTCTATACTTTCTTCATTACTGCATTTGTTAGGGTGTGGGCCTCCAAGCCAATATGCCCCATTTTTTAGTTTATTTGTAATCTTGTCTTTTGGATAATTGTATTATTTTATCTTTGTTTGTGTTATAGTGATCTTTTGGTTAAAGTGTGTCTCTTTTATCTATTTCGTTCGCTCTTCTTTTATTTTGCAATCCCTCCATGAGTAATGAAAATTGTGAAATGCTGAAGTTTTCACTGATAACTATTTGAGAATTGTTCATGTTCAATATTGATGTCTTGAATCACTACAAGAAAAATGACCTTTAACAAAGGGAAATTCAGTCGTTAAAAGTCTAAATTCAGTCGTTAAACGTCTATAACGACCTAGAAAAAATTGGTCATCATCGGTTGTCATGACCCAGGAGTACTCTATATGTAACAAGACACATAAAACCCCGAAAGGCACCATGTAAACCACTTAGAATATCATAACATAAGCATATAACAATAAAGAGTAAAGATGCATTTTCAAGTCCAAGTTTTCATAAAGGAAAGAGGAATTATAGACTTGTCCCAATTTATCCATATATAGCAATAGTCGAAATGAAAAGGTACATATCCCATACAACATAGTCTGTAAAGGAAATACAATGAAAGAAACTACTAAGTGAAAATGTAACATTCCAAAAATAGTTGGGTAAAACTAGAGCAAAACATTAAGGTTGGACTCAAGGAAGTGGGAAAGGGCCAACGGAGAGGACTAGGGAATTCCACTCTCCCTTAGACATTGTGGTGGGATAGGTAGTGTGCTTGCCAAAATTCCCAAACGAGACCCTTCCCCACGAGCCACTTGATGGCTCATGAAGGTTGCAAAGGGTCATGGGAGTGGTTGTGGTCTTCAGTTGGTCTCAACGGGTCAAATTCATGAAGAACAGGCCACTATCTCAAGGCCTACAATAGGGACCACGACGTGTGGCATTGACCACGGCTCGTGGAGCCCCTCGTGAGATTTCCTTAGGCTTGTGAGATAAAGGCATAAGTTGCCTAGCTACTTTCCCCAAGACCACGGATGGGACCACGGCTTGTGGTAATGACCACGGCTCATGGAGCCTCACATGTTCCTTGGCAGCTCACTTTAAGTGAGGGGTGATTTGGGAAATTCTTATTAAGTTCCAATCAAAGTGAAGTCGTTTTGGGTATGTTTAGGATCACTATATAAGTCATTTTTAAGTCAAATTCACCTAAACTAAGTCATATTTTCTCAACACCTAAATAATTCTCATAGTTCATCTCTTCTCCAAAACTTATCCCTAAGTAATTCACCCATTACCAAGGTTGGGGGTATTACTCCAACTTTCAAGGATATTTTTGTTTCACCAAAGCTCTCAACTAGTCTTATTTCAGTTGGACAATTGGTAGATAACAATTGCGATGTGAATTTTTATCATAATGGTCATCTTGTGAAGGATTAGGTGTCGAGGATGATAATCGCGTAGGGGTCTATAGTTGGGCGATTTTTTCCTATACACTTTCACATTGCTCTTGTTCTATCTTTTGCTTGTACTTCTACTGCTAGTAAGATTGAGGTTTGGCATAAGCGTCTTGGACATCCATATTCTATTGTGTTGTCTCATTGATCAAATTCTGGTTTATTGGGAAATAAAAATCAATTTTAAGTTGATTCCATTAATTGTTCTACTTTTAAATTAGACAAATGTAAAACTCTTCCTTTTCCTAATTTTGATAGTCATGCTACAAAGTATTTTGATTTCATTCATAGTGATGTTTGGTAATTTCACCAATTATTTCTCGTGCTCATTTAAAATATTTTGTGACATTCATAGATGATTATAGTCAATTTGCATGGGTGTATTTTCTTCGATCCAAATCAGAGGTATTTTCCATGTTCAAGACATTTTTGGCTTACATTGAGACTTAACTTTCTACATGCATCAAATTATGAAGATCAGACTCTGGTGGAGAATATATGTCTTATGAATTCAAAAAATTCTTGCTTGACAAAGGAATTGTCTCGAAACACTCTTGCCCATATACACCACGACAAAATAGAGTTGGTGATCAAATAAATCATTATCTTTTAGATGTCACTCATACTTTATTAATTAAGTCATATGTACCATCTAAATATTAGGTGGAATCATTGTCTACTGTTGTCTATTTAATTAATAGATTTTTATCGAAAGTGCTAAATGTTGAGTCTCCATATTTTATTCTTTATCAGCAAAATCCTAACCATAGTGATTTTTATACATCTGGTTGTGTTTGTTTTAGGAATTTGCCTCCTTCGCGGCTCAACAAACTTTTTGTACAGTCTACTAAATGTGCTTTTATGGGTTAGAGTACTTCACAAAATATTTTTATTTGCTATGGTCCCTGTTTTTGTAAATTTCGTATTTCTAGAATTATTGTTCTCTTTGATAATCAGTATGTCTTTCATACGATTGTTTAATACTCATCTTCTACTTCTCTTATTATTCCTATTTTTGAGGATTTATCATCTTCTTTTTAGAGGTTCAAACCCAGATTTGTGTATGAACAACTTCAGCTAACTTTATCATATCTTGACATTGAATTGCCACCTGAAATTGTACCACAACAAGAATTTAAGAATTCTTCAAGATTTGGTCCTCTTGAGCCTACTCGGTGATCTACCATAGTATCTCATACTCCAAATTGGTATGGTTTTTCCTCTGCTTTATTTGACATATTTGTTCCATCTTGTTACTTACAAGCTTCCAAACATGAACATTTGTAGAAAGCAAAGGAATAAGAACTTTTGTATCTTAAAGAAAATGGCACATGGGACATTGTTTAATGTCCTTTAAATATCTGCCCTATTGGATGCAAATGGATTTATTCAATCAAACTTCATTCTGATGGAACTCATGATTGGTATAAAGCTCAATTGGTTGTTCTTGGTAACAAACAAGATTATGGGGTGGACTATGAGGAGATTTTTGCACCCCTAGCCAAAATGACAACAATGCTAACTATTATTGCCATTGTTGCTTCACAAAACTGGTCTCTTTATCAAATGGATGTCAAAAAAAATTCTCTATGGTGATCTTAAAGAAGATATTTATATGAAACCTCCAGATGGTTTGTTCTCATCGCCTAAATCGGATGTATGCAATTTGAAGCAGTCTTTGTATGGATCAAAACAAACTCCAAGAGCTTGAGTTTGATAAGTTTCAGTTTTCTTTGCTACAATTTTCTTTTGAGCAGAGCAAATATGAATTGTTTTCTTCAGAAAACCTCTACGGGTTGTGTTTTCTTTTGGTGTATGTATATGACATTAACATTATCACAGGAACTAATTCTTCGCTAATCACTATCCTCCAACAGCAGCTTAAAGATTTTTTTCATATGACAGATCTTTGTACTGTTACTTATTTTTTGGGTTTGGAAGTTCATAATGTTGCTTCAGGTATGTTTCTAAACCAACACAAATATACTAAGGATTTCTTTGGCTGGTCTTCAAGGTTCCCCCTCCTTAGATACTCCATTGGAATTTGAATGTGAAGAATCGTCGTGAGGATGACAATCTTCTTCCTGATCCAACTATATTTCAACAATTAGTTGAGAGTTTGAATTACCTTACTATTAATCTTCCTGAAATCTCTTTTGCAGTTTGACAAGTTAGTCAATTTGTGCAAGCTCTCTGTCATATCCACTTGTTAGTTGTTCGTCGCATTATTCGGTATCTTCTAGGAACATCTACCCGTGGATTGTTCTTTTGAAGTGGTTCTCCTATTTGTCTGAATGTTTTTAGTGATTCTTATTGGGAGGGATGTCTCGATACTCATCATTCAGTCTCTGGTTGGTACATGTTTCATGGAAAGTCATTAATATCTTGGAAGAGTAAAAAGAAATATCGTGTATGAAAATCTTCAACACAGGCTAAATATCGATCTATGTCTACTGCTTGATCCGAGGTTGTATGGCTTCGTGGATTACTTGTTGAGATTGGATTTCCTCAATCTCATCCTACTCCTCTCCCCGTTGACAATACAACTGTTATTCAGATTGAATTGTCATTATATACGAGAAGTTATAGATAAAGGGTCATTACTCTTCCACCAGTGTCCCGTGATCTTCAAATAGCTTATGCATTTACAAAATTCATGGCACGGCAACGCCATCAGTTTCTAGTATGCAACTTGATGCTTCTTGATCCACCAGCATCAATTTTAGGGGGGATGCTAGCATGATGGACAACTAAATGATTTTATATATTAATGAAATTAAATAGTGATATAAATTAGCATGATCATATAAATTTGTTGTAGAATCAAAAGAATAAATATTCTGATAGAACAACTTATTAAGAGGGATAGCAAGGTAGATTTAGAGGGATTGAATAGCAAATTTGTAGAGATATAATAGTTGATCTTTAGGGATAAGAATGGCGGATCTTTAGGAATGTGTAATCTTTATTTTCTCTATATAATGGAAAGACTCTCTCATTTTGAGATGCATTAAGCAGAAAAATGACAGTTCTATGAAAATACTTGTCATATATATCGGAGATCACAAACCAAATGGGTAATATATGATGACAACCTAATGCCTAAAATTATATGTAAATTCCAACTTATTTTGACTGACCCTAAAGCATAAAAATAATAATCATGTTTTACAATGTGTTAATCATTTCTTCCTTTATTATCATATGAACCCTTCCAATTGTGCATTATGAGGAGGTTGTAACTCTACAGGTTCTTAGTCAACTAAAACTGTATTTTGAAAAATGTATTATTAATTTCTGCGGTAACATGTATCCTACCTATGTAGCTCTACCTTACCTGTGGCAAACCAGAGGCCGAGTCATCGTGAATGCATCAGTGGAAACCTGGTTACCCTTGCTACGAACGAGCTTATACTCTATAAGTATTGAACACCATATAGACCTTTAAATGCATTTGTTCTACTTTCTGATTTAACATTCTTGAGATTCTTCTTTTGTCAGTGTTCATAGTACACCTTAAGTATAAAATATTTTTTACTGTAAGCTTCTTTTCAGTTGCAGCAAAAGCCGCAGTAATAAACTTTTATGAGACCCTGAGGTCACAGATGAAGGATGACGTTGGGATCAGGGGCGGAGCCACGTAGGCTCCAGGGTGTCCAATTGGACACCCTTTGTCGAAAAAAATGCTATATATACACGTGAAATTTTGATTCAATATTGATATATATAAAAGTTGGACCCCTAAAATAACTAAATAAGACGCAGCCGAGTTGGCAATGGCTGGTGAAATCCCTACAGTATGTCTGGGTTCAATTCCCCGCTGCTCATTTCAATTTTTATAGTTATTTTTTACTTCTCGAATTTAATTATTAAAAAGACATACATAGTTTTAGCATAAACATTTAGTGGAATGTTAGTTAATTGTATCATGAATCCCTCCTTGACCCAAGATCGAATCCCATCTAACACAAAATATTTTTTTTCCGATCCCTTTTCGGCCTATGTGGCACTAGCTTAAAAAAAAGTCAATCAGCGTTGAGCCCACAAGATAGTACCACGTAGGCAAAAAATGGATAGAAAATTATTAATAAAATAAGTTTTGGGGGGTAATAGGACCTTTGTATAGTATAGTGTGTCTCTGAGATTTCGGACATAGGTTGAGGGGGTACTTGTGCATTATATCTAAATTTTAATATTTTTCCACTATGAAATAAGATTTCCTAAAATTTAATACTTTTTACTTGTGGATATTTCAATTAAAATTGAACTATTTCCTTAAATTTTAATACATTTTCCTTATAGAATAAGATTTCGTTAAATTTTAATACCTTTCCTTGTAAAATAAGATTTCCTTAAAACAATTCTTCTCTATAAAAACAAGAAGCAATTACCCAAATTATATCACCATATTATTAAGAATAGAATCTCAATAATTCTCTTTTTTTCTTCTCGATCTTTTATTTTTATAATAAATAACCAATTTGCTTTGCTTTTGTGAGTTGCTACTGCAACCGACGAAAGAGCTTCTCGCAATGAAGTATATTAAAAATGACTTGCGAAATCAAATGGTGATGAGTTTTTAGACGGTGTATAGTGTCTTATGTAAAAAAGGAAGTATTTCGTACTATTTCAAATGAGTCTATTATAAAAATATTTCAGGATATGAAATCTCGTCGAGTACAATTGTAAAATATTTTTGAAACATGTTTTCAATAGTAATTTATTTTTTATGTTAGTTTGAATTATACACTTATAATTCTGTAAAAATATTCTTATATTCAATTAAATATTGCTTAACTTGATTATAGTTTTGGTAGTTTAATTATCGTTTATTTTTAATAAATACTATTAAAAGTTTGGACACCCTTGATGAAGTTCCTGAATACGCCACTGGTTGGGATCAGGTTACCAACACACAGATGAATAAGGCCTGAAAGAACAAGGGGAAAATCCATGATGGATTGGAGGAAGGTGTATATATGCAATGGAAAGAAGACACAGAAGTAAGACTCTCTTCTAGTTGTGGAATTGATATTATCTGACTCTTCTGATGCACTGCTACTTCATCGATGAAGGAACACGTTTAGGCAGAAAATAGTCATTCTTTCATTTAATAGTTTACCCAAGAGTTGCTCAATGAATCGGTTGATTAGAATTGTAAGGAACATTTCCTTTCTGAGCAGCAAGAAACACACGTGGTAGCCTGGTAGGTTTTTCAATGTGTAAAGCTTACAGGATGGAGAACACGGCATAGATACTGCATATGTTTTCCATTTCAAAAGCACCTGTTATGTTTTACCAATTTTAATTTTCATATCTAGCAACTGATACAATTACAAGGTTAATGGAATTAGCTACACAGCGTTCGCTGTAAATTTTATAAATAGGGGTTAATTTTTTGCAGAGCTAAAGATTGTCTGAAGATGTGAAATTACCACTACTATGTATTTTCCTTGTCATTTATTAGGATCTCAGCTTCACTTCATTTAGGTATGTATTACTAATTTGTAGTAATACATTATGTCCATCACATTAGAATGTTTTTTATGACTTCTGAGTTAATTGTGCAGGGTGCATGTCTGTATATGAAATATCCGATCTGGTACAACATTTTCCTTCTTTATAGAGTTTTCACGCCAAACGTCCTATCATGATGACAGAGCTGCAGAAAATGGAATGAAGACAACATTAAGTGTGTTTGGTATGAAGGAAAATATTTTCTGAAATGTTTTTTTCAATTTTCTTATATTTGGTTGGGATAAAAGTCTTCGAAAATATTTTCCAAATCAACTTATTTTCCTCAAAATTAAGGAAAATAACTTTCCTTCAAAAGTTTAAAAAAACATTTTTCAAAACTCTCCTCCAACTTCAAATTACTTTTTTTTTTTGCCAAAACATTATTAAAAATATTTTCATTTTCAAAATTTTATTTTTCACCAGATTCCTGACGCTCCACCCCACCCAACCAACCACCTGTCAGCCCCCCCCAACTCCCTTCCAAATAAATTTGAGTTTGTTTTTAAAAATATTTTTATTTTAAAACTCCTACCTCCCCCCAGCCCCTCCACGCCCACCCCCACCCCACCCCACTCCCAAAAAAAAATTAATTTATTTTTAAAAAATATTTTCAACTTAAATTTTATTTTTTCACCTACCCCTGCACCCCCTACCCCATACAAACACACTCTCTCACACCCCACCACCCCACCACCCCCTCGAAAAAATAAAAAAAAAATTGTTTCTAAAAAATATTTTCAATTTCATAAATTATTTTCTACTCTAGTAAAAAGAAATTATGTTTCTCAAAAAACATTTTTCATTCATATATCAAACACTAAAAATCATTTCTGCAAAATATTTTCCACTCCCTGACCAAACATGAGAAAATAAATCTAAAATCTACTTGTTTTCCATGAAAACATTTTTTAGAAAAATATTTTCTTTCATACCAAACACACCCTGAGTCATCACTCTGATTTTCCATTTGTATGTTGAAAAATGTTTCTTTTCACAATGATATTTTATGTTCTCAAGCTTAGCTTTTGTGTCGTTGTTACTGCTTTATTTACTACTTTTTTCCCCTTTAATGTAGTAGAGCCTACAAGAGCAGCTTGATTACTCATATAGTTTTGATTAAGGCTAGTAAAGATTAAAGAAGCTCTTTCGTACAGGAGCAGACTCGGGGTGCAAGGAGGCTGCTCTGTGTTAGGGAGATTCTATTGCAATGCTTATAGGTTTCCGTTAATCCAGTAGCTTTATATTTTCTTTCATTATACGTATAAGAATTTTTAGGTCATTTAGAATAAATTTGTGAAATAAATTTTTGTGTCATTACTCAATCCGCCGAATTACTCAACATCATCAAAATTCATGAAAACGAACCAAACTTGAGTACATGTACAAGCCAAAAAGATACTAAAAATTGATTGAGTAATGTTGTGTTGTGCTTCACTTATAAATATTGATAATCTTCAACAGAAATGTTGAGATCATGATTTTGCCCATAATTATCAACATGTTGTTGAGCAGGTGTTGGTGTTGTAAGAAACTGAGCATCAATAGCCATGGCAGCATCAGAGGCAACTTTTTGTACAGATGTTGGTGACGTTCCAGGTTGAACATTAGGCAGTAACATAGAAGGGAAGTTAAATGTAACGACCTGTTTAGTCGTTTTGAGCAGCAGATTTTATTTCTGGAAAAACTGGCTGAGACGACGGATACCACGACGGACCGTCATGGGCACGACGGACCGTCGAGGGTGTCCCGTTTCAGAACACTTAGAATTCTTAAAATCGTGTACTAAAATCGACTCTCTGTAAATTATGACGGACCTGCAAGACGGACCGTCACAACTACGATGAACCGTCGTGAGCTCCCGTTGCAAAACACTTCAACTCTTGAGAATTTGGTACGGGGAACGAGTCTCTAAACGTCATGACGGAAGTGCAGGACGGACCGTCGTATGCACGACGGGCCGTCACAGACTCCCTAAGTAAAACGAGTCTACGACGAACCTGCATGATGGACCGTCGCAGGCACGACGGGCCGTCACAGGTTGCGTAATCCCAGTCAGAGTCGGATTTCTTTACACGTTTTAAGGGACGTTTTGGACTATTCTTTCCTTAATTATAAAGTTAGAGGGTTAATATTAATAAGTCTAATTACTTGGGGGTTAAAAGAGGTAACCTTAAGTTAATTAGTGGGATATTATTGCCATCTTTTATTCTTAATTATATGCTAATTAGGGTAAAAGAAAGAGGGTTTTGAATAAGAAAAAGAGAAAGAACAAAGAGAGAGAGAGCAGTCGATCAAAGAGGAGAATATCAAAGCTTGGGAAATCGCTTGTTGATTCCAATTCTTCGGTGGAGGTAGGTTATGGTTTTCATGCTATTCGTAGTAGACTCTTAATAGCGAATGATATGTATTGGTAGTTTTGTAAACCTGTCTATATGCTTAATTGTATGCTTGCATGAATATGATTATGTGATTTTGATAAAACAAGCATGATGAAAACTATTGAATCCCAAATCTTGAAAGAAACTTTAATCTACGTTATTAATGATGATGCCTTGGTATAAAAGAAGGCTTAATGAATTAAAGTAATGGGATTGATGATGCCTTGGTATAGAGAAGGTTTGATGAACGGATAGAATGAAATTAGTGGATCGGAGTGTCACGTTCCGACATATAGTATTAGTGGATCGGAGTGTCACGTTCCGACACATAGTATTAGTGGATCGGAGTGTCACGTTCCGACACAGAGTATTAGTTGGACGGGTGTCACGAACCGACACGTAGAATTAGGGGATCGGAGTGTCACGTACCGACACATATAGGGGATCGTGTCACGTACCGACACATATAGGGGATCGGAGTGTCACGTACCGACACATATAGGGGATCGGAGTGTCACGTTCCGACACATAGTATTAGTGGGATGGGTGTCACAAACCGACACGTAGAATAGGGGATCGGAGTGTCACGTACCGACACAAGAGAAGAAGAAGAGAGAAAGATAATGATCCTGAAAGATGATAATTTACTCAACATAATGAACTTAATTCCCAAATGAGTATGGTATTGAGGCTTGAGTCCTCATGGATGAACTTGGTGGTATTTATGGATGATTTAATACTTGTTGTTGTTGCTACATGTTGAGTATTGTAGTCGATTTACATTATTATTGATATATACTGTTTTCTATTTTGAGTTGGCCGATGATATCTACTCAGTACCCGTGTTTTGTACTGACCCCTACTTTTATGTTTTCTTCTTTGTTATTTGTGGAGTGCAGCAAACGTGCCGTCGTCTTCAACTCAACAGTAGATCTAGCCAGTCTTCACTCCATCGGAAATTCAGGGTGAGCTAATGCGTCTAGCTTGGACTGGATCTTCTTCTTCAAGTTTTGATGCCTTGAACTTCCGGGATGGACTAGCTTTTACTTGTTTTAGCTTCTTAGACATTCTTAGTTTAGTAATTTGAGATAGATGTTCTTGTGATGATGACTCCCAGATTTTTGGGGAATAATAGATGTTTAATTTTAGTAGTTATTGAATTGATTTTTATTAATGAGTTAAGTCTTCCGCATTATTTTCTGTTGATATACATTAAAATTTTAAGGTTTAGATTGGTTGGTTCGCTCACATAGGAGGGTAAATGTGGGTGCCAGTCGCGGCTCCGATTTGGGTCATGAAAAACTTGGTATCGGAGCATTAGGTTCGTTGGTCTCATCACACAAGAACGAGTCTAGTAGGGTCTTAAGAACGGTAGGGGGACGCCTTTACTTTTCTTTGAGAGGCTATAAGACTTTAGGAAAATTCCATTCTTTCATTCTTTCTTTCGTGCTATTACTTGGATCCAATTGGTATCTAGGTGATACAAATTGGTATCGGACCATCTTCATTCTATTTCGCAGATGGTTAGAACTAGAGCAACGACCGCACCAGCAGCAACAACGGCAAGACAAGAAACGACTGAGCCAGCCACTGGGGCTGTGGCTCGAGGAAGAGCAATGGCAAGAGGTCGTGGAAGAGGTCGTGGGAGGATGTCCTCTAGAGGAAGAGGACGAGCCCCTAGCCCATCTGATGCTAGGGCGGTGACTCCTCCACCGACTGAAGAAGTAGTAAGAGAGGGTGAGGAAGGGGAGAATGAACAAGTGAAAAATGAGGAATTGCCACCCCACCCTACCCCAGAGATGATCAATCAGGTTCTTGCTTATCTTAGTGGGTTATCTGATCAGGGTCAGGCACCTCCAGTGGTTTGTGCACCAACACCTCCGGTTCCAGAAATACGACATGCTGCTGCTGAGGCTCCTCGTATGGATGCCTCATTGGAGATAGGCATATTCCCACGTCTGACTACAGGGCCTATAATGACAAATGATCAGCATGAACTTTTCAGTAAGTTCTTGAAATTGAAACCTCCAGTCTTTAAGGGTGCAGAATCAGAGGATGCCTACGATTTTCTAGTTGATTGTCATGAGCTCCTACACAAGATGGGTATAGTAGAGCGGTTTGGTGTCGAGTTCGTGAGCTATCAGTTTCAAGGGAACGCCAAAATGTGGTGGCGGTCATATGTTGAGTGTCAACCAACAGAGGCACCACCTATGACTTGGGAATCATTCTCTAGCTTGTTTATGGAGAAGTATATCCCAAGGACTTTGAGAGAAAGAAAAAGGGATGAGTTCTTGAGTCTAGAGCAAGGAAGGATGACGGTTAATGCATATGAGGCCAAATTCCGTGCATTATCCAGGTATGCCACCCAACTTTGTTTCAGTCCACAAGAACGGATTTGCCGTTTTGTGAAGGGGTTGAGGTCAGAGTTGTGCATTTCAGCCTTACAGGTAGCGGCTACGGCAAATCCTTCCAAGAGTGGTAGACTTTGTGATAGAGGTGGAAGGAGTGAAGCCAGATGACTTCACCACGACATCGACATCAAAAAGGTTTCGAAAGGGAGGTGAGTTCAACGGTTCGCATACTAGAGGACAGAGTTCTGGAGGCTACTCAGTTCGACAATTCAGTCTTCACTACAGACTGTAGTTGGGGGTCCACCTCAGACCGGTCAACACTTCTCCGAGAGACCTATGCCTGACTCCAGAGAGTGTTATGGATGGGGGGAGATTGGACATATTAGGAGGAATTGTACAAACAGAGTTACAGACCCCAATAGCTAGAGGTAGAGGGTGGTCATGGTAGAGGCCGTTTTTAGGAGGACGTGGTGGTCGAGGTAATGGTGGTCACAAAACGGCAGAGGTGATGGGCAAACTGGAGCCACTACTAACAACATGGTAGGGGCAACGGACAGACAAATAATGGGGCCCATTGTTACGCTTTCCTGGGAGATCCGAAGCGGAGACATCAGATGTTGTCATCACAGGTAACCTTTTGATTTGTTATTGCATGGCTTCTGTATTGTTTGATCCCGGATCAACATTTTCTTATGTGTCTTCTTCATTTGCTACTGGTTTTAATTTACCTTGTGAATTGCTTGACATACCTATTCGTGTGTCTACTCTGGTGGGTGAGTCTGTGATAGTCGAAAAAGTATATAGGTCTTGCTTGGTGAATTTTGTGGGGAGCAACACTTATGTAGATTTGGTTATCTTAGAAATGGTTGACTTTGACGTAATTCTGGGTATGACTTGGCTTTCTCCGAATTTTGCGATATTGGATTGCAATGCTAAAACTGTGACGTTAGCCAAGCCTGGGACAGATCCGTTAGTGTGGGAGGGCGACTACACTTCCAGTCCGGTTCGTATCATCTCCTTTCTTCGTGCTAAGAGAATGGTTAGTAAGGGGTGTTTAGCTTTCTTGGCACATCTCAAGGATGACACTACTCAAGTACCTTCAATTGAGTCAGTTTCAGCAGTCCGAGAGTTTTTGGACGTGTTCCCTGCAGATCTTCCTGGTATGCCACTGGATAGGGATATTGACTTCTGTATTGATCTTGAACCGGGTACTCGCCCCATTTCTATACCCCCTTATAGAATGGCTCCCGCGGAGTTAAGAGAGTTAAAGGCCCAACTTCAAGAGTTGTTGAGCAAAGGCTTCATTAGACCAAGTGCATCTCCTTGGGGTGCTCCGGTGTTATTTGTGAAGAAAGAAGGATGGGAGCTTTCGGATGTGCATAGACTACAGACAACTGAACAAGGTAACTATTAGAAACAAGTACCCATTCCTCGCATTGATGACTTGTTCGATCAGTTACAAGGTGCTTGTGTCTTCTCAAAAATTGACTTGAGATCCGGTTATCACCAATTGAAAATACGAGCAACGGATGTGCCAAAGACTGCTTTTCGAACTAGGTATGGGCATTATGAATTTGTGTAATGTCTTGGTCTTACGAATGCCCCTGCTGCTTTCATGAGCTTGATGAACGGAATTTTCAATCCATATTGGACCTCTTTGTGATCGTGTTTATTGATGATATACTGATATACTCCAGAGTAAGAAGGAACATGAGGAGCATTTGAGAATGGTGTTAGAGTTGTTGAGGAGAAAAAGCTTTATGCAAATTCTCCAAGTGTGAGTTTTGGATAGATTCAGTATCCTTCTTGGGGCACGTGGTTTATAAGGATGGAGTGATGGTGGATCCATCTAAGATCGAGACGGTGAAAAATTGGGTAAGACCTACTAATGTGTCAGAAATAAGGAGTTTTGTTGGGTTAGTTAGTTACTACCGCCGATTCGTCAAGGGATTCTCTTCTATTGCGTCCCAATTGACGAACTTGACTAAACAGAGTGTTCCATTTGTATGGTCAGATGAATGTGAGGAAAGCTTTCAGTAGCTTAAGACCTTGTTGACTACCGCACCAATTCTTACTTTGCCAGTAGAGGGTAAAAACTTCATTGTTTATTGTGATGCATCCTATTCTGGTTTGGGTGCAGTGCTAATGCAAGAGAAAATTGTGATTGCTTATGCTTCGAGGCAATTAAAGGTGCATCAACGTAACTATCCGACCCATGATTTAGAGTTGGCCGTGGTAGTATTTGCACTATAGCAATGGAGACACTATTTGTATGGGGTTAAGTGTGAAGTCTATACAGATCATCGTAGCCTACAGTATGTCTTTACTCAGAAAGATTTTTGAGACAGAGGAGATGGATGGAACTCCTTAAGGACTACGATATCACTATCTTATACCATCCGGGAAAGCTAATGTTGTGGCAGTGCTTTGAAGTAGAAAGGCGGGAAGCATGGGAAGTCTAGCTCATTTGCAAGTCTCTAGGCGCCCGTTGGCTAGAAATCCAAATTTTGGCTAATGATTTTATGAGGCTAGAGAAGTAAATGAGAAGGGAGGATTTTTAGCTTGTTTGGAGGCAAAATCTTCTTTTTTGACCAGATTAAGGGAAGCAGTTTGATGATGAGAAACTAAGGCGAATTCGGATATGGTGTTGCGAGGAGAGGCTAAAGAGGCAAAAATTGATGAGGAAGGTGTTTGAGGATTAAAGGAAGGGTATGTGGCCCCGTGTTGATGACTTGATCCACACTATTCTTACAGAGGCTCATAGTTCCGGATATTCTATACATCCTGGTGCAACCAAGATGTATCGTGACCTAAAGCAGCACTTTGTGGTGAGTAGAATGAAGCGAGCGATATTGTTGAGTTGTTGCCAAATGTCCAAATTGTCAACAAGTAAAGTATGAAACACCAGAGGCCCGGAGGAACACTTCAAAGGATGCCCATTCCTGAATGGAAGTGGGAGAGAATTGCAATGGACTTCGTGGTTGGTCTTCCAAGACATTGAGTAAGTTTGATTCCATTTGGGTGATTGTTGATAGGTTAACTAAGTCTGCTCATTTCATTCCGGTCAAAGTGACCTACAATGCATAGAAGCTAGCCAAAATCTACATCTCAGAGATTGTTCGGTTACATGGGGTTCCACTCTCCATCATATCAGATAGAGGTACGCAGTTTACCTCTAAGTTTTGGAGAACATTGCATGCTGAATTAGGTACTAGATTGGATCTTAGTACTGCATTTCATCCTCAGACCGATGGTCAGTCTGAGCGAACGATTCAAGTATTGGAGGATATGCTTCGTGCATGTGTGATAGAATTTGGCGGCCATTGGGATAACTTCTTGCCCTTGGCAGAGTTTTCATACAACAATAGTTATCACTCCAGTATTGACATGGCTCCATTTGAAGCATTGTATGGGAGAAGATGTAGGTCTCCCATTGGTTGGTTTGATGCGTTTGAGGTCAGACCATGGGGTACTGATTTGTTGAGGGATTCCTTGGAGAAGGTGAAAGCTATTCAAGAGAAGCTTTTAGCGGCCCAAAGTAGACAAAAGGAATATGCGGATCGAAAGGTTAGAGACTTGGAGTTCATGGAAGGTGAAAAGTCTTGCTGAAGGTTTCACCCATGAAAGGGGTGATGCGGTTTGGAAAAGGGGTAAGCTAAGTCCAGATATATTGGACCATTTGAAGTACTTAAGCGAGTAGGGGAGGTGGCTTATGAATTAGCCTTGCCTCCAGGGCTGTCCGGAGTGCATCCGGTATTTCATGTGTCCATGTTGAAAAGACCATGGGGATGGAAACTACATCATTCGTTGGGATTCAGTTTTGCTTGATGAGAATTGACTTATGGGAGGAACCGGTTGCTATTTTAGATAGAGAGGTTCGCAAGTTGAGGTCGAGAGAATTGCATCCATCAAAGTTCAATGGAAGAATCGACCGTTGAAGAGGCTACTTGGGAGAGGAGGAGGCAGACATGCAAGAAAAATACCCACATCTGATTACATATTCAGGTACTTCCTTCCGCCCTTGTTTTTCTTCTTTTGATCGTTCGAGGACGAACGATGGGTAAATTGGTATCTATTGTAACGACCTGTTTAGTCGTTTTGAGCAGCAGATTTTATTTCTGGAAAAACTGGCTGAGACGACGGATACCACGATGGACAGTCATGGGCACGACGGACCGTCGAGGGTGTCCTATTTCAGAACACTTAGAATTCTGAAAATCGTGTACTAAAATCGACTCTCTGTAAATTGTGACGGACCTGCAGGACGGACCGTCACAGCTACGACGAACCGTCGTGAGCTCCCGTTGCAAAACACTTCAACTATTGAGAATTTGGTACGGGGAACGAGTCTCTGAACGTCATGACGGAAGTGCAGGATGGACCGTCGTATGCACGACGGGCCGTCACAGACTCCCTAAGTAAAACGAGTCTACGACGAACCTGCATGACGGACCTTCGCAGGCACGACAGGCCGTCACAGGTTGCGTAATCCCAGTCAGAGTCGGATTTCTTTACACGTTTTAAGGGACGTTTTGGACTATTCTTTCCTTAATTATAAAGATTGAGGGTTAATATTAATAAGTCTAACTACTTGGGGGTTAAAAGAGGTAACCTTAAGTTAATTAGTGGGTTATTATTGCCATCTTTTATTCTTAATTATATGCTAATTAGGGTAAAAGAAAGAGGGTTCTGAATAAGAAAAAGAGAAAGAACAAAGAGAGAGAGCAGTCGATCAAAGAGGAGAATATCAAAGCTTGGGAAATCGCTTGTTGATTCCAATTCTTCGGTGGAGGTAGGTTATGTTTTTCATGCTATTCGTAGTAGACTCTTAATAGCGAATGATATGTATTAGTAGTTTTGTAAACCTGTCTATATGCTTAATTGTATGCTTGCATGAATATGATTATGTGATTTTGATAAAACAAGCATGATGAAAACTATTGAATCCCAAATCTTGAAAGAAACTTTAATCTACGTTATTAATGATGATGCCTTGGTATAAAAGAAGGCTTAATGAATTAAAGTAATGGGATTGATGATGCCCTGGTATAGAGAAGGCTTGATGAACGGATAGAATGAAATTAGTGGATCGGAGTGTCACGTTCCGACACATAGTATTAGTGGATCGAAGTGTCACGTTCCGACACATAGTATTAGTGGGACGGGTGTCATGAACCGACACGTCGAATTAGGGGATCGGAGTGTCACGTACCGACACATATAGGGGATCGGAGTGTCACGTACCGACACATATAGGGGATCGGAGTGTCATGTACCGACACATATAGGGGATCGGAGTGTCACATTCCGATATATAGTATTAGTGGGACGGGTGTCAGGAACCGACACGTAGAATTAGGGGATCGGAGTGTCACGTAACGACACAAGAGGAAGAAAGATAATGAATCCTGAAAGATGATAATTTACTCAACATAATGAACTTAATTTCCCAAATGAGTATGGTATTGAGGCTTGAGTCCTCATGGATGAACTTGGTGGTATTTATGGATGATTTAATACTTGTTGTTGCTACATGTTGAGTATTGTAGTCGATTTACATTATTATTGATATATACTGTTTTCTATTTTGAGTTGGCCGATGATATCTACTCATTACCCTTGTTTTGTACTGACCCCTACTTTTATGTTTTCTTCTTTGTTATTTGTGGAGTGCAGCAAACGTGCTGTCGTCTTCAACTCAACAGTAGATCTAGCCAGTCTTCACTCCATCGGAAATTCAGGGTGAGCTAATGCGTCTAGCTTGGACTGGATCTTCTTCTTCAAGTCTTGATGCCTTGAACTTCCGGCATGGACTAGCTTTTACTTGTTTTAGCTTCTTAGACATTCTTAGTTTAGTAATTTGAGATAGATGTTCTTGTGATGATGACTTCAAGATTTTGGGGGAATAATAGATGTTGAATTTTAGTAGTTATTGAATTGGTTTTTATTAATGAGTTAAGTCTTCCGCATTATTTTCTGTTGATATACATTGAAATGTTAAGGTTTAGATTGGTTGGTTCGCTCACATAGGAGAGTAAATGTGGGTGCCAGTCGCGGCTCCGATTTGGGTCGTGACATTTAATTTATGTAATGACGATGATTTTGGACAGAGACAATAATAGGCTATGTCATGTGCTATAGCTGCAGCTTCAGGGCTAGTGTAAGTACCTAGCCAAAGTCGTTCACTACTACCTGGAACTCGAATTTCCGACACCCATTTCCCCCATTTTCTCTTCCGAATACCTCTGTATTTTGCACCGAAACTCATCTTTCTTCCTTATTACTCTTATGCTTGCTGACTGTTGTTGCCTTTTGACAAAAATTGTGTTGGTTATTTATAGGTTGAAGATTGTGCAAGTCAACCCCTTAAGCCTCATGCATGTGGAGTGTGTGGACATAGAATAGCTACTCAGGTCAATGGTCAAATTAAAATAGACTTATGCAAGTTGAAGCAATATGGACTAGTTTTTGATCCACTTAAGGTGCTAAATTGCTAAAAAGAGGCTCAAAAATATCTTCATGATATGTTTAAAGTTTTGATCCCTTAAAAATTTATTTGATAACCAATGTGAATTGTGGTGTGGTGGGAGTGCTTCACCCTTAATCAGAGGTGTCGTTCGAATTTTAAGTATGAAAAAAATCATGTTGAGGTACACATGTGGGAGTGTTTCACCTTTAACTAGAGGTCTCGGGTTCGCGCCTGCATATGAAAAAATCATATTGAGCATCAATCCAAATGAGCCTTGCAGTGGTCAATTCAAATTTAATCAGAGTTTAAATGTGATCTTTGAACATCGAATGAGAAATTAAAAAAATATTTGATGTATAATTTAAAACATGCAATGCTATTCGGTTTATGGATTTTCATTGGATTTTAAATCATTATCGAATTAATATCTATTGATATATATCTTATGTGATTATGATTTAGTATTCCTCCGTTCCCTCCTATTAATTTGTAAAATGTTTTCTAATTTGATTTTTCTTTTTTAGTGGTTATTTTTTTGACTAATCAAGAATAGACAAAAAAAATTATTATACCTTCGATTATTATTATTAATTAATGTCTTTGAAAATGTAGTGAATAAATATGTTTGAGACTCTTTCATTATTAATTTAGTATGAATAAAATGGTAAAATCACTTCAGTAATTATATTTTTTTTTAATAGGTGTGTCAAGTCAAATTTTGATAAGTTAATAATGGCGTAGTGTATTATTTGAAGCATGACTTTCTATTAATTAATAATAAATCGGATATTTCATTTTTCAATTTATGTTGTTTTTTACATTATTTTTGTAGAAATGTTGTTTTGGAGTTTAAGAGTTGACCAATCTTATAATTTGGAAATTCTATTTTTGATGTTCAAAGCTATTCTCCACAATTTTTAAAAAATAAAATAATCTTAAGAACAAAATGTGGAATATTGTTATCTTCTAGAGTTGAAGTCTTATTTGTGAGTAGGAAAAAGGCATCATCCGTGTCACTGGTATAAATTCAAGTAGGAAAAAGGCATCATCCGTGGCGTCATGAATTGATTAGTGGACCACAAATTAGGTGATACAGTTCAATTAACATTTTGTGTCACATTACACTTATTTTTAGAAGTGTTCTTTCTAAATAACTTTTTAGAAAAATGTGTTTTTCTTGAAAAAAAAAATTGTGTTTAATAAATTCTAGAAAAATGTGTTTTTCTTAAAAAACAATTTGTGTTTAATAAATTCGTTAGAAAAATATTTTTGATAAATACTTTGTACTTTTTTCATCTAAAAAAGAAGATATTTTTTTAAAGTTAAATTTCGAAAAAGGGCAAGCATCAATCTGCTTTAAATATTAAAATTATTTTATATAGAAAAATAAAAACTAAAAAATTTATTATAAAAAAATTTATTGAAGGAAAATTAATTAAACTTATGAGATATGTTTGTTAATTAATTAGTGATATATTGATAAATATATCAATATTTCAGGGATATTTAGTCTTAAAAATTAACTTTCTACTTCTGCTTTTCTTTTAAAACAGAATTTTTTAGTTTTTTTTCAGTAACACAAAAATTATTTCTCCTTTCATTTAAAAGCAGTTTTAAAGATTCGACAAACACTTAATTTTTTAAAATTAATATTTTTTTCTAAAAAAAGCACTTCTTGCATCCTTACAACAAATACCAAACAGACTCTAAGAGATAGATTTTTTTATACCACCTGATAATTTAATCTAATTTATATAAATTAATCCGATTTAATTTATTTTTGTTTATAAATTTATACTCTTTCAATCCATTTTTATTTATTTTAGCTTGTGTTTGGCCGGTGAGATATCGATTAAAACGTCATTCTTAACCTGTTGTGTTTAAGTGAATTTGAGTTTTGTTGTGTTTAAGTGAATTTGAGCTTCAAATTCTACCAACTTTCTTTTCAAGTAAGGTTTGCACATAAGGTTGACTTCTAAAATTCTCTCAATTAACATTAAAACATAATAATAATTCATGAGTATGATTGTATGAGTTTGATAACTTATCAAATGCAAGGCATAAATAAAATATATCATCAGCTTAAATAGAAGATAAATGTAAGAATCAATCGAAATGTCACATCAAATGAGTTATTCGTGACTATAGAAAAAATATGGCATGTGGTGCTCATGGTTAAGGCTGGCGGCGGTATCGGAACTGGGTGAATCGGATCGGTAAGTTTCGAAATCGGGATGAAATCGGTACTGTGCGAATCGGAATCGTTCAGGAATTGGGACTGGATTGGACCGATAAACCGGTAAAACTTGTCTTGTTCCGTCCCGATCCGAAAGGGAATCGGTAGTATATCAGACCGGATCGAATCGGTATTAAAAAAATTATTTAAAACATAAAGATTTAATTATTTTTTAATTGAATATAATTTTTATTCTAATAATTTAAAAAATAAAAATTTGAATTTCAAACTTTAAAAGTTAAAAGAATTTAAAAGATTTCAAACTTTAAAGTTATAAAATTTAAATTTCAAACTTTTAAAATTTGAAATTTTTAAATTCAAACTTTTAAAGTTTGAAAATTTTAAATTCAAATTTTAAAGTTATAAAATTTAAATTTCAAACTCTTAAAGTTTGAAATTTTTAAATTCAAACTTTAAAGTTATAAAATTCAAAATTGACAATATTAAAATTTAAATTTAATACAACAATATTAAAAAATAAATTAAGGCGAATAGCCTATATTTTTATTAATATTTATTTGGTATTACAATCACATTTACAAAAATATTAGTAGAGTATTAAAAGATTTAATTTACACAACCACCTTCTAGGAAGAGTTCTGTCTGAATTAAATATCGAATTATCATACTTTTACTAATAGTTGGTGCCACCATATAAATCCCTTCATAAATCATTCAACATTTCTTAAGTAACATGTTAGGATATTGGTTGAATAGAAAGATCTTCCATTGTTTCAATCCCGTCGTCACTATAATCCTGCATTACCTCATCAATGTTATCTTGAAATTTGGTCGGTAGTGGTTCACGATCCAAATTTCTTCTCTCGGCATTAATCCAATCTCAAAATAATATCGATATCTCCAAACTGTCGGATGCTAGTGAATGCCTATGTTCTCCAAGTTGAAATCTTGCTGCACTAAAGACGCCTTCCGAAAATACTAACGACGCTTGCATTGCTAATATATCTCGAGCCATCGATTGTAGTTTTAGAAATCCTTTGCAGCGATTTCTCCACCATGCTAGAATATCTTCAGTAGGTTCTGTATTTTGATTAACATAGGCATCAAAATAATTTCTATTATCGTGAGAAAGTTCAAGATAATCATGTAAATAATCATCAGTATTATTTTTCATCAAATCTACTCCTAGAGCTTTGAGGTTCATTTTCACTTGATAAATTTATATTAGCATTATATAAATCATACAATTTTCTAGCTTCAATTTTTATTTTATCTTAAACTTGTTGACAACTAGGAATTTCTTCTAGTACATCATTAATATCTAAGTTAAAATACATTTTTTCAACCATTTTTGATGCACCTACATCTTTATACTGAAGGTTTAACAAACATGCAGTTAAATAAATTTGAGGAATAGTAATATAATATTTTTTAAATTTTAGAATCATTTTTTCAATGGTTTGTTCAAATCTTGATTTATTTTTAAATTTATATAATTTAGAAGAAATCATACAAATATCAGGCAAAACAGTATAAATTGATGGACTATAAAGTACACATATTCTTTTTGTAGTTAAGTAAAAAACTTTTAGGAAATCTATAAGTTCATTTAATGTCACGTCAATCACTATCATCTAGTCTATATGTCATATCAGAATTATGATCATTACAAACCATTTGTAAGGGTATTCTATATTCACAAGCGACTACAAGCATTTCATATAAAGTATTCCATCTAGTAGCCACTGTTTTTGGAATTTTTTTAGGTGGAAGATTATTTTCAAAACAGCGATTTTGAAAATCTTTACACCTAGACTTAACTTGACATTCAAATATAAAATGACATACATTTTCAACTTTCGTACATCCGTTATCATACATATGTACACAATCTCTAACCATCAAATTATATATATGTGCAGTACACCTAATATGATAATTATCACCATAGAAAGGACAAAGTGTAGGTTTTAAATATTCAACAACAACATTATTAAGCATTATCTAAGGTTATACTACTTATTTTATCTTATATTTCATAACTTTGTAAAATATCTAAAATAGTTTGAGCAATATAACTGCCGGTTTTTTATATTTGACAACATTTATAACCTAAAATTCTTTTTTGCATATATCAATTTTCATCAAATCAATGTGCAGTAACAGTCAAGTAATCGTTACCGTTTACACTACGATACATATTAGAAGTAATAACTATTTTACAAGTATTATAATAAAATAAACAATGAAGATATTGAAAATGTTGAGCACGATAATCAAATACAGCCTTTTATTATATTTCTTGCAAAACCTTTAAAATTTGGATTATATACAATTTGATATAATGTTAATCGGGATTTATTTTCAGCAAAACTAAATGCAAACCCATAACACATATCATTTTAGCTAGTTCTTCAATATCTTTTTCTCTACTATATGAAAGTGGTAAACTAGAGCCAGAAACATTAGACGGATTTAATTGTATTTGTACCATGTTAGAGACACCTACTCCTATATTTTCAGGAAGATGGGTACTGTCACGACCCAAATCGGGGACGCGACTGGCACCCACATTCACCCTCCTATGTAAGCGAACCAACCAATCTAAACCTTAACATTTTAATGCAATATCAACAAAAGTAATGCGGAAGACTTAAACTCATTAATAAAAACAACTCAAAACTATTATTATTATCCCCAAAATCTGGAAGTCATCATCACAAGAACATCTATCTCAAATTACTAAACTAGGAATGTCTAAGAACAAAAATAACTAAAAAGCTAGTCCATGCCGGAAGTTCAAGGCATCAAGACTTGAAGAAGAAGACCCAGTCCAAGCTAGAAGCATTAGCTCACCCTGAAGATCCGGTGTGACGAAGACTGGCTTGATTTACTGCTGAGTTGAGGTTGACGGAACGTTTGCTGCATTTCATAAATAACAAAGAAGAAAACATAAAAGTAGGGGGTCAGTACAACCACAAGTACTGAGTAGATATCATCGGCCAACTCAAAATAGAAGATAATATATATATATATATCAAGTAATATCATAAAATTCAACTATGATACTTAACATGTAGCAACAACAAGTACTATATCATTAACAATTTCCGTCAAGTTCACACTTGAGGACTCAAGCCTCAATACCATACTCATTTGGGAATTGGTTCATTAGATTGAGTATATTCATTATCTTTCAAGATTCATTATATTTCTGCCTCTTGTGTCGGTACGTGACACTCCGATCCCCTACCACTATGTGTCGGTACGTGACACTCCGATCCCCTAATTCTACGTGTCGGTTCGTGACACCCGATCCCCTATATGTGTCGGTACGTGACACTCCGATCCCCTATATGTGTCGGAACGTGACACTCCGATCCCCTATATGTGTCGGTACGTGACACTCCGATCCCTTATATCTACGTGTCGGTTCGTGACACCCGTCCCACTAATACTATGTGTCGGAATGTGACACTCCGATCCACTAATACTATGTGTCGGAACGTGACACTCCGATCCACTAATTTCATTCTATCCGTTTATCAAGCCTTTTCTATACCAAGGCATCATCAATCCTATTACTTTAATTCATCAAGCCTTCTTTTATACCAAGGCATCATCATTAATAACGTAGATTAAAGTTTCTTTCAAGATTTGGGATTCAATGGTTTTCATCATGCTTGTTTTATCAAAATCACATAATCATATTCATGCAAGCATACAATTAAGCATATAGACAGGGTTTACAATATCATCAATACATATCATTCCCTATCAAGAGTTCACTACGAATATCGTAAAAACCATAACCTACCTCCACCGAAGACTAGTGATCAGCAAGATTTCCAAAGCTTTGATATCATTTCCTTGTTCGACTCTCTCTCAATCGATCAATCTCTCTCTCTCTTTTCTTTTGTTTTGTTTTATTCAAACCCTCTTTCTTTTACCCTAATTAACATATAATTAAGAATAAAAGAGGACAATAAAACCCACTAATTAACTTAAGGTTACCTCTTTTAACCCCCAAGTAATTAGACTTATTAATATTAACCCTCAATTTTTATAATTAAGGAAAGAATAGTCCAAAACGTCCCTTAAAACGTGTGAAGAAATCCTATCCTGCCTGGGATTTGCGCAACCTGTGACGGCCCGTCGTGCCTGCGACGGTCTGTCACACAGGTCGTCGCAACCTCCTGGAATCCAAGTGAACTGTGACGGTCCGTCACACCTGTGACGGTCCGTCCTGCACTTCCGTCATGACGGTCAGAAACTCGTTTCCCGTACCAAATTCTCAAAAGTTGAAGTGTTTTTCAACGGGAGATCACGACGGTTCGTCGTGGAGGTGACGGCTCGTCCTGCAGGTCCGTCAAAATTTACAGAGAGTCGATTTTCAGTACCCAATTTCAAAATTCCTAAGTATATTGAAACGAGACCCTGCGACGGTTCGTCGTGCCTGTGACGGTCCGTCGTGGGTTCCGTCGTTTCAGCCAATTTTCCAGAATTAAAATCTGCTGCTCAAAACGACTAAACAGGTCGTTACAGGTACCTTCTTTTTTTTTATCTTGCACTATTGCTTTAGCATGCAAAAATTTATTTTTACAATAATACATTAAATGACTACACAAATGTCCCGTCCCGCCAGATTTACCAACAGTTTTATGATTTAATCTATGTTTACATTTATTACAAATAGCTTGTGTTTTATCTTCGTTTTATGTCATAAATTTTCAAACAATCGATTTTTTAGCATGTTCTACCTTAGGCCTAGGATGTACGGGGGGAACAGGTGCAGGACAACAAAAGGGAGCGGGACTGGGAGTATTAGTAGCCGCATGTGGCTCAGTTTCAACATCACAAAAGTAGACGTATCAGTATAATTATCAATATCATTATCATTATCACTAGGCAAATCCTCATCAAAATTACCAAAACGACGTTGTAAATATTCATGATAAGGATCTAATCCTGAGTTACTATCAATATTAAAAATCGTATAATCAACATGTGTATAATCATCCGTATTTATTCTTAACATAGTAGATTTTTTAGTTTTTGATTTAGAAGAACTATCGGTTTTTGCATTATCGGAGGATGTAAAGTTACACATATTTTTTACACGCTCTAATGCACTTTTTTTACTTTTCCTTTTTGAACAATATTTTTACCGAAATCCATATTAAAATATTAAAGGTGAGATTATAATAATACGAAAAATGTAATGCAAATAATAAATCACAAAATAAATAAATAATTATTTAAATATAAATAAAATGTAAAATAAAAGTTGGAACGAATGTATCGAACGTCTACTTAAAAAAGTAGACGTTTATGACCGCTGAAAGCCGAACGTGGAAAGTTGAAAGTTGAATTTTGAAGCTTCAAATCTAATTTCCAAAGACCAAATAAGGCAATACCGGAATTTAAGATATTATATATTAGAGAATTAGAGATTGGAGAGTAGAGAGTTGAGAGAGTAGAAGATGAATAGATGATTTTGTGATTTAAAAGAATGAAATTGAGGGGCATTTATAAGTAAAAAATGGGTTAAAATATAATTTTTAAAACTTTAGGGTATTAAAAGAGTTTGGGATGGGGTAGGACTCCTATTGGTTGAAATTTGGGTCAAATAGCCGCTGGGGGGGGGCACTAACTGTTACCCAACGGCTATAAACGGATATATTTATAAAAAAAATAGACCGGACCGGACTGGTAACGGACCGGTAATTTTTTCGGAACCGAGAGGGACCGGTAAATCCCGATTTTTGTCCCGTTACCTATCCCAAAACCGGAATGAACCGGTCTATACCGGGATTAACCGGTACCGTACCATATCGGAACGCCGGAAATCACCGATTCCGCTGCCAGACATAGACATACTTATGCTATCATTTATATTCTACGTAAGGCCTACCCAACCGATTATAGGTTGGTGGTATGCATATTCTTATGTTTCTATATACTAGTTCTGGGAATGTGTGTTGCACGTTTTTCCTCTAATTGATAATTTATAAAAGTAATATATCATAGTGGAGCACACATAAAATAGTCATTAAGTTCAAAGCTAAGTTCTTTTATATGTAAGTTTGACATAAGATATATCTCTTCACAAAATATAACATAAAAATCTTGTGTTAGGTTTGATATTTTTAATGTTTCATAAAAAATAAACCTTCTATTATATTACAGGAATCAATATATTTTAATTACTAAAAGTAAGTTTTAATAATAAAAAAAATTGATCTATAATTAATATTTTTTCACATTATAAAATTGAAAGCGTAGATATTATACTCATTATTGACCGATAAAAATCTTTTTATAACCCATAAAGCAAGTCATCTATGATACAAACTTCTATTTTGTATATTTATGATTTGCAAGTTCTCAAGAAACTTGTTGAATTTTCCTATTAAGATGAATATTATCATTCTTTACTCAAAAAGAAGAAAAGAGAATATTATTACTCAATTCATCAAAATATTGTGTTGACAAAAATGTCTAGTCACATTTGTATCTTCTAAATAAATCTTTTGCAATTTAAGGGCAAATAATATCCGTAAAGAATTTTTTTTAAAATCACTTAAAAGGAAGTTCAAAATATTAAAAGACATATGACATTAAAATATACAAGCAGATGAAAGAAGAAGAATGACAAATTTGAATTCATATTTACTATCTCAAAGGATCACGATGATAACTAAATTTAAAGTCTACCATTATACCGAGTTAATGAAAATGAAAAAAAGCAAGTTTGAGGAGTTAGAGGATATATATTGCAAAGCAAGTTTTCACATTCTGATGAATAAATAAAAAATGGTAACTTTCTTATTCTTGGCGTCAAACATAAAGACTGTATTTAATCTACTGTTCTTTTTTTCCGCTACTTCGATTTCTTCTCTTGCTTAGCAGCTTCCAACACTTTTTTGGTTTTCCTCATTTGTAGCTTTCAACTCTCTTTTCTTCTCCATGTTGAATTACGCGATTTCCTTCATCCAATCTCATGTGATTACCATCCATCTTAATAAGTTAGTCTTAAATAGTATTAGATAATGACCTTTAAAATTCAACTTTAATTTCGAAACTGATTCTGTGTAATAGTGGGGATGACCCTTCATATACAATTTTTATTCTATATATTAGTGCCTATTCAAAATGCAAACATTTATTCAGTAATTTTTGGTAATGTTTTAATTGCCAAAGAACTATTATTATTTAACTTATACAATCCAATGAATTCGGTCTACATTAAATTATTTTTTCCCACTTCCTATCTCTCTCAATTCTGGATATAATTAATTGATAATGTAAAGAATTGATGTAATCTTTTAATGAAAAAAGTTTTTAAAACAATGATAACTAAATACTATTTAAGTAGTAATTAGATACTTAATTAAATTGTATTTTATTTTAAGGACAAAATGGTAATCTAACTTTAATGTTAGGAGCTTTCCACTTATAATAATATATGATATGTTGAGTTAAGTATACACGTTGAAAAGTACTACTCCACAAATTAAATACAGTGCACAATATATTTATAAACAAGACTTTAGTAGACATGACTTGTAAATTCCGTTAAATATGACATTGCTGTAATATCAAACTTTATCAAAACTCAACTTAAGGATGCAATGTGCACTCAATGTCATACTTGACCCTGAGCTACTATGCTGCTATCTTTATACCAATCATAAAATTTAATAAAATAAATAAGTACATCTTGACTTAAAAATCAGCTCTAGACCGATAAGATTTCTGCCAACATAACATTTAACTACGAAATTCATTTAATCTCAAATTTAAAGAATGATATAATAAAATTATTCGTTTATTTATTATTTCTTAAGAAATATACAAATTTAATAGTAGACGAATATTATTGAATAAAGTGAGTTATAAGGTTGACGATGTCCAAGGTCAAAGCTGAAGTAGGATTTGCGCAAGTAAGGAGGATTCAAATGCAGTTAGAATTTCTGTAACGACCTGTTTACTCGTTTTGAGCAGTAGAGTATTTCTGGTAAATAACTGGCTGAGTCGACGGATCTCACGACGGACCGTCATGGGCACGACGGACCGTCGAGGGGGTCTCGTTCCAAAACACTTACAATTCTGAAATTTGGGTACTGAGATCGACTCTCTGAACTTCGCGACGAAATGGCAGGACAGACCGTCGCAGACATGACGGGCCGTCACAGACTCTTTAATGAATTGAGTCTCTGAACTTTGTGACGGAAGCAGCAGAACGGACCGTCGCAGGCACGACGGGCCGTCACAGGCTGCGTAACCCTGACTGGGTCGGATTTCTTTTAAATGTTTTAAGGGGCGTTTTGGACTATTCATGCTTATAATTATAAAGTTAATGGGTTAATGTTAATAATTCAATTTCTTGGGGGTTAAAGGGGACAACCTTGAAATAAATAGTGGGTTACTTTTACCATCTTTATACTTAATTATATACTAACTAGGGTAAAAGAAAAAAAAGGGTTTTTGAATAAGAAAAATAGAAAGAACAGAGAGAAAAGAGAGAAACGATTGAGAGAGAAGAGAAGAAACGCAAGGAAAGCCAAGGTTTTGGGAAGATAGCTTGTTTGATCGCGATTCTTCGGTGGAGGTAGGTTATGGTTTATACTATCTTATAGTAAACTCTTAATCGCGATTGATATGTATTGGGTAGTTTTATAAAGTCTTCTATATGCTTAATTGTGTGCTGCATGATGTGATTATATAATTGTGATGAATTAGCATGATGAGGCTGTTGAATCTTAAATCCCAAATTTACTTGTTAATGATGATGCCTTGGTATAAAAGAAGGCTTGATGAACTAAAGTAATGAGATTAGAGGATCGGGTGTCACGTTCCGGCACCAGGATAGTATATGGATCGGAGTGTCACGTTCCGGCACCAGGATAGTATATAGATCGGAGTGTCACGTTCCGACACCAGGATAGTATATGGATCGGAGTGTCACGTTCTGGCACCAGGATAGTATATGGATCGGATTTTCACGTTCCGGCACCAGGATAGTATATGGATCGGAGTGTCACATTTCGACACCAGGATAGTATATGGATTGGAGTGTCATGTTCCGACACCAGGATAGTATATGGATCGGGTGTCACGTTCCAGCACCAGGATAGTATATGGATCGGGTGTCACGTTCCGGCACCAGGATAGTATATGGATCGGAGTGTCACGTTCCTACACTAGGATAGTATATGGATCGGAGTGTCAAGTTCCGACACCAGGATAGTAGTAGTGGAGCGGAGTGTCACGTACCGACACAAGAGGAATAAAGATAATGAATCTTGAATTATGATAATATACTAAATTTTAAAGAACTAATGCCCAAATGAGTATAATGGGGAGGCTTGAGTCCTCATTGATGTGCTTGGTGTTGTGACCAAGGGTTATGGAAATTATTGTGGTCGCCTGTTAAGAATATTAGTTGATTTTATGTTATTATCTGATATATACTGTTTTCTATTTTGAGTTGGCCGATGATACCTACTCAGTACTTGTGCCTTGTACTGACCCCTACTTGTATTTGTTTTTCTTTGTTAATTGTGGAGTGCAGCAAACGTGCCACCGTCTTCAACTCAACCGTAACTCTAGCCAGTCTTCATCAAGCCAGATTTCAGGGTGAGCTATTGCTTCTAACTTGGACTGGATCTTCCTCTTCATGTCTTGATTCCTTGAAATTCCGGCATGGACTAGCTTTTTACTTATTTTTGCTTCTTAGATACTCTTAGATTAGTAATTTGAGGATAGAAGTTCTTGTGGTGATGACTTCCAGAATTTGGGGATAATGAGTTATAAATTTTAGAAGTTATTTAATTGATTTCGTTAATGAGTTTTATGTCTTCCGCATTGTATTTTGTTTAAAATGTTGGGGTTTAGATTCGTTGGTTCGCTCACATAGTAGGATAAGTGTGGTGCCACTCGCGGCTCGTTTTGGGTCGTGACAAACTTGGTATCAGAGCATTAGGTTCGTTGGTCTCATCAAACAAGAACGAGTCTAGTAGTGTCTTAAGGAACGGTAGGGGGACGCCTTTACTTTGAATTTCATAAAAACAGCCCGTATTGAAGTTGCTGAACCACAATGTCAGCATCATCAAACCTAACTTTAACATTTCATAATCATGCTCATCTTGATAAGCTAAAAGTTAATAAAAAGTATTAGGAAGGTTTTATTGGGGTTTTGTTATGAAAATCATTATTTAAAAATCATAACAACTCATTCTAATTATTTAATCATCTTTATGCAAAGATCCATATTTAGAGTCAAGGAATAAAGAATTTGAAATTTCAAACCCTTTTCTTGAAATCTCTTTGAAGTAACTCGTTGAATATAAGATAGTTCAAGAATGACTACCATGCCTAACTATGATAAAACCCACGAGATTTGGTGAAGAAAACGTCCAAAACCTTCAACCCCATCTCAACCTTGAGTTCTAGCTTCTATGGAGTTTCAAAGAGCTTTTGCAAATGAAGAACTTTTGTGAATTTTGAAATTTTGATTTTTTAAAGAGGGTTTGGGTTTTTTGGATCAGGAATGGGTGTATAATGACCTAAAATCAGTGTTAAAAACACCCACAAAATACCCAAAACACCCCTAAATTAAAAGGATTCTTTTAGACAAGTTAAACTTCACTCAAATTTTTGGAATTATTGTGGGGGGAACAAGTCCGCGACGTGAAACTGCTTCCGCATGATTTTTCAAAATAATTTTAAAAAGGGAGTCCTCGATGTGTCCGCTTTGCTGACCAATACTTTTGGTGTAATATGGAATAGGTCCGCCAGCTGAACCTGTTTCACCTAAGTGCAAAAGTCCTCTTTCTTGGGCAGCTTGCTTGGCAAAACGTGGGGTCCTTTCGTAGACCCCTAGGGTGATCCTGTGGATGGTTGTACCTAGACATTTCGACCCTATATACTTAATTTTGCCTATTTAAAGTCTCTTTACATGTTTTGGACTTCATAGAACACATAAAAACATATACAACATACAAGGACACACTAGTCACACTCACTCACAATGCTAGATTCCGAACGTCATGAAAATTCTTGGAAGTTTCACCTCCAAACATCACCAAAACGTAGACACTGCCTAATAACATCTCAATAAATAATTAAATAACTCAAAAAAATTATCACACACATTCTTTATCTCTAGTTCAACTTATTTCGTTTTGAGGGTGTCACATCTCTTATGGCCTATATTAAGTTATGGTGATTAATAAAGGTTTAAAGACATTTAATAGGGACTCTAGCTTAGCACCGATAGAACTAGTAGTTAGGAGTATCCTTTCCCAATGTGCGAAGTTAGGTTCACTATTGTACTCATCAGATGGAGACTACAATAGAAGGTGCATAAAGAGGGTCCCAAGCATATCTCCTAGTTCTTGAACTATATTTCTCCCATAGGAATACTAGCTAGTGGTTCCACCTAGATTGCTATGTTCATGTTTTTGTACTACTTTGGCAAGTAGTTCACCTTGTATTTTTTTAGAGTTTCATGACAGCGGATTTCACATTTAGCAGAAGTGGTGTATGTCGGTCAAGGCAAGTGTTCCCGAGGGTAATATGAAGTAATAAATTAAACACAAACTAGGGTGACTTAATGGGTTTGACTTAGTATAGGTAGGGGTAAGGGATTTTACCTATACATTTAACTTGTTATCCATGAGAGAAGTCCTATAAGGTTGTTCTTCTGTGTTATAAAGTATATGTTATGCATATGTTGACTATAAATGTTGATGATACTATGTGATGTTAGGTTAATTTATGAACATGTTATTGGTCTATATTGTTATATATATGATAATGGCTACTCTTGATACTATATTATGTAAAGATATGCATTGCTTATGATATTTTGTGTGGTTTACTTTGTCGAGTAAGGTTATGGGGCATTACTTGATCATTGCACTTGTAGAATCTACAGTGTGTTATGAGTAAGGGTCTTGTTTATGCTGTAATGTTATGCAATCTTTAACATGATTTGTTGTTATAAAATGATTTTGGAGTTGTGTCACATATGGGGAGCACCACCCTAGAAGTAACCGGTGTAGTTATCCTCGAAGAGGACTAGGATTAACCTCTTAGAACTCGTCATTACATTTCATAGGTTAAAATGTGTGGAAAATTCAAATTGATCCTCTCTATTTCATGAAGTTTACTTAGACCTCTCTCTTACACATAAGATATTTATATCTAGTATCCATATACTCCTCGTATAAGAAGATTTTATAGTCTTCTACTTTTATGCCATATATCGACAACATACATAATATAGTATTCAAAAGGGATATCTCATATTAAACCATCTAAATAGAATAGAAAAATACGGGCATAGAACTTACCCAAATTTAAAAGTGTCATTTAGGGTTTACAACAATGTCTTAAAACAACATGAGTAAAATTAGTGTCTTTTGACTATAACAATATAACATAGGTAGAGTAATATAAAGGCATCTTTCACGACCCGCACGTATACCCTACAAGATAGGGTATTCTTTGCTCGTAACACGGCGTACTTGACCTCTTGGAGGTCTTATAAAAGCTCTTTCATGTCATTCATTGCAAAAATTTAAGAAAAGTAGTGTAAAATTAATAATTTTCACACGAAATATACTAAAAAAAATTTTGATATAAAAATCATAGAAAAATCTAAGTCTCAAAAATGCCAATCTTAGACTCAAGAATACTTGGGACACGACCTATACAATACAAGTTTAACAATATAATATCTATTAAAATACATTGAAATAAGAAGTGTAAAGATGATTATGTCCTCGAGTCAAGTGATGACATACTTCAACATGATTGAACGATATCTAGATTCCAAGATTTCCTTCAAGACGCTTCTCACCTTCCACCTACACCTTTAGATATGACAAAATGAATGGAATTATTCCAAACACTTGTACTATGTATAACTTAATGCATAAAATAATGAAAATGGACATTAATTGGATAAATGATCTTTTTAATTAAAAAATCGTATTATAAGCATAAGAACAACATTTAACACCTTAGAAACAAATAAGATAGCACATAAGCATTTTATAACTTTTTAAGGAATATTACAGTGAACTAAACCCAACATTACATTGAATTACTTCACAGTGAACCCATTTAGCATGCAATCTCTCACTTAAAGTTATCCTAAGACTCACTTAAGTATGACAAAGAGGAACTTCCCATACACCCTGTTTAGGCAGACCTAAATGATCCTTAGTATTACATATATTGATATAAATATACTTACGATACACCAAAATACATATCATGAAATCCCTCTAACAAATGTGACTATAAGGTTCACTTGAGTGAGTTGTGAAGCGACTTCCCATACAATACCTTCACACACACCTAAATGTTCCTTTAGAGTTCCTAGGATAAGATCATTCTCATTTCAAAACATAATATATATATATATATATATATATATATATATATATATATATAATATATTATATATATATATATAATATGATATTCTCCTCCCAAAGGTTATCAAAAGACTTACTTAAGTAAATCAAGAAGAGAATGCACATCCACCCTCTCAAAAATACCTAAATAATCCTTAAGACTACCTAAGTTTAGATCATGTCTAATGTATCAACTAACTTCCCTTTCTAGGTCTTTCTTAAGACTTACCTAGAGACATTCATCACATAAGGACGGTCAAGTAATGGTCTTGAGGAAGACCTAGGGACTCACTCAGTAACATATTCAAAGCCTAATCGTTCAATGTCAAGATAGAATCCCATACCATCACCTAAACTTCATAGAACTTCTCCGATTCTAGTATGTATTCCATTTAATGAGAATAGGCAATAAACAACATAGACCATGGTAGCTAGGCATGGAATCTGAAGTTGTAACCTACTCTGATTGAGGCTGTTCTACTCGCCAATGGAAGAACTAGGACACATATTATGAAGGACATCTTTGTACTTTAGTCTCATTGTTAACTAAAACTACTTCCTAAACCATACTCACCCGGTTCTAGTCTTTGTTCTCATAGAGTATTTCAATAAAGGAGTACATGAAAAGGTTCCATATCTAGTTCATAAACCAATGACATTCACCTTACCGAAGTGGTCCCGTAACTTGCCTTACAATGGTCAATAGGATAGCTAAATGATTTAGGTAAGTATGATTTCATTTCGTTCCATCCAATTAATCCCTATGTACACCGTTCACCCAAAAAGGATACCATTACGCCTTTCAACTTCAAGTATATACTAACCTTCATTCTAAAAGGTTCCACGTAATGACCTTGTTTAGTTAGTTCAAGGTCTCACAAAACAAGGGTGCACTAACCTTACTTAGTCTAGAGATCACATATACATATATCATTCATGCATCAAGAAGAGGTACTTAAGTCTACCTAACAAAGACACATCAATAACTCACTTTATGACATATAGCATATCTTTAAAGTAGCACATAACAACAACCAAGTAAAATTTAGGTCACCCTATAGACTACTATAGTATCATCAATTTAACTATCATAAGACTCACGTAGTCAATTAGGAAGAATCATGCATCAATTCGAAGACTACACACATAATGACATAGTCATCGTCTAACATGATCACCTAGCATTAGTAGAAGAAAACATACTTTCAACTTAATCAAATGAAGATAGATATGATCATAATTCACATAAATCACTACACAAATTATCATACTATACCTAGTAATTTCAACAAGGCCATGATCATCATAATACATTAAGTAATGCTGATGAGGCCAAATAATTCACAAGTAAAGCACATAGCACCGCAAACATAAGTGGACCATATCAAGCATAATCATAATCCAAGAACTAGACTACATATTATAGAGAATTTTAGGTCAACATACCATTGATTCCAATCTCACAACATTAATCCATAGTCAACTCAACCAACACAATGTACCAAGGCTCTTACCTATGGTGATAATCCTTTATTTAATCAAAAAATTCCAATAAATAATGAATCAAAGATAATTAAAATTGAACATAAGAATTTAGGGTAGCATATTAACAATTTTAGTACCATTCATTCATAATTTAATGACCCTAATCAATCTAGACAATAATTCAATAGCATTAAGACATAATAAATTCACCCATAAAGTAGAGAAATCTAGGGTTACAGGAATTACATGGGTTCATTGAGTTTTTAAATTAAAATAATCTAATTAACAACAATTTAATCAATATTCAATGATTCAAAACATTTAATGCAATAACCCATGGATACATTTCAAGTTAGAAAACTCATCTTTTGAAAACACTTTGAAAAACACTTTGAAGATTTGGATCCTTGAATAAAAGAGTTACAAGGATGAAAATTATACCTAAATCAATCTAAAACATGAAATTGACGAATAGTCCCCAATCAAATCTTCAATCCAAGCCCTTTCTTATGTTTTGGCTTCACTGATGTTTTAGAGAGCTCTTTAGAGGTTTTGGGTTTTGATTTTGGAATAATGAATTCATCTAGATAATTAGGACTTATAAAAGCTCTTAAAATACCTATAATACCCTCGGGAACTTCCCAAACTCTTATTTGACGTGGAATGAATTTACCAATTCACCCTTTCACTTAATAGTAAGTTGTGAAAAAAGGCTCAACCCACGAGTGCCCATCGACAGGGTGTAGGTACACAAATGTCCAATCCTAGTTATCCGTCTATGGTATCTGAGACAGGACATTGGGAGCTTAATCTCCGTAAAATAAGACTTGACCTACGCCCACCATTGACAGGGCGTCGACCATCTTACTGGCCCTCGATTGCCTCAGTCTTTTGGGCTGATCTAGAAAGCCCTAGGCTCTTGTGAAAGTCCTTTCATAAGGACCCTTGGTTGGTACTTGGGGATGATTTCCCAAACGTTTCTAACGCTCGTATACTATTTTAGGACCTGTCATACAAATTTTAATAAAAACGAACATATAAAACTCGATGAAAAATACTAAGAGACTGAAGGTAATTTCAAGGGAAAGTTTTCAAACATTATGGACGTCTGACCTCCTAACCTCATGATACTGAATAAAATGACTATTTACACTATTATAACTCTTAAAAGGACATCATAATCTCATCACGCACATATAATCACATAGGGGGCATATAGGTGACTTAGTTGTCGGACGTCTTGGTCGTCCCCATTCATCTAAATCTTTAGATACTGCCTCATTTTAACATTATAAACCATTATATAACCTTATACTCTCATGAAAAACATTTTAGGTTGTAGTTTCACCTAAGTTGTTTTAAATATATTATAACATCATCATCGGAACATGAGGACATACCCACACTTGGATAAATTATCCAAGCTTCCTTCAAAGTGGTCACGAACCCTTCAATGACCGCAAATCTATAATATTGGGGAAAAGGGAGAAACGGGGTTAGCAAATCACTTGTACTAAGTAAGGAATTATATGCACATATAACATAGAAATCATGTTTAAAGGGACATTTGTTCAAAACCATGACATGTTACTTTGAAAAGCTTTATCCACATCAAGAACACATATAAGACAATAATGACCTAGTCAGTAAGACAATAGCATATCCAACACAATACCATCCTACTCAAGTTAAGCCAAATCAACATTTTCATATCATAATAGCATTCATAATCGAGGTAGCTCTAAAATCATATTATAACAACAAAGCATACATAAAAGTTCATTTCACCACAATCTAAGGAATAACATTACTCATAAACCCCCATTAAGCCTACAAATGAAATGGCCAACTAAAGTCCCATAACTGTACTCAATCAAGCAAACAAAATAATGAATCACAATATATTCCTAACATCACAAAACATGTCATTAAGAATAGTCATGATCACACTTTGTCAATATAGAACAACAACATGTTCATACATGAAACAAACATCATATAGTATCATCAGCATATAATGTAAGCATATATAACTCATTCACTTTGTAGGAGCATACATCATCCTAAGAGTATTCTCAAGTCCAACTAATGCAATGTATAGGTAGAGTCCCATACCCTTACCTAGACTAAATCAAACCCCTCAAGTAATCCTAATTAAAGTTCATTTTATTATTTCATTTTACTTTCAAAAACATCTTGCCTTAACCGACATAGACATAATGAGCCAATGCGTAGTCCGGTGTCATGGAACACTACACCAAAAGAAGGTGGACTACATGTGAAGGTAGTACAAAAACATGAACATAGCATCTTTATGGATCCACTAGCTAGTATTCCTATTTTAGAAACATAGTTCAAGAACTAGGAGATGTAGTTAGCACCATCTTTATGCTACATGCATTATAGCCTCCAATCTCATGAGTAAAATAGTTAACCTACCTTCCGTAAGTGTGAAGGAACAGTTCTCACGACTATTTCACTCGATACTAAGCTAGAGTCCCTTTTCAAGTGTATTTCATTAATAGTCATAGCTTAGTTTAGCTCATACGGTCTATCCCTTATATAGTCATAGTCATAGCTCAATAGGAATTGCATGAGAACATATTACATTAAAACCCTCATTTGTGAGATTATCATATTATAATCATTATATTATAGTAGGGAACATAGTTACTTCATATCCAACCTAATATCATTGCACCTTAAGCATAATCTCACAATCACATTATCAAGCCATTTAAATTCAATATCATACCAACTCTAATCAATCTCATCATAAGGTATACTTCAATATAACTTTCAAGAAATTTCAATTCAACATCATACCAACCCTAATAAATCTCATCATAAGGTATACTTCAATAGAATTTACCACTAAAAACATGTAATCATAATTGAAGTAAAGGTTTGTGGTCACAAGACTTACCACAATCTCCTTCACAATTCATCATCCAAAGTTTTACCATCAACCATACAATTCAACCCAAAAATGGATGGATTATAATCACACTATAATAATTCATACAATAATGAATCCAATTGAATCACTACACATCAATTCATCACTAGTTCATAACCTAGGATCAGAGACTTCAGTCAATTTCATGATTTATTCAACAAATTAGGTTAACTCATAAAGAACTAGCATAATTGAATTATAATACATCATAATGTAAACATAATAATCAAAAGAAACAATATAAAATGTAATTTAGGAGATCAATTTAAAAATAGAAAGAAACCCACATGAAACTCATCTTTATGAAATTAATTTTGAAAGAACCCACGAATCCCAAAGGATAAACGATCTCATACCTTGTCAATTATTGAAGAATGATGGCAGAAAGAAATCTTCTTTATCCAACGGAACTCTCTTTGACTTTAGTTTTCACAACCCGAAATCACCCCCGTAGAAATTAGAGAGAACACTCGTTTCGTGACCGGGCGTACTTTATCCTTTGGGGTCTTGTATAATCCCTTTACTATCGTTCATCACATAAGACATGAAAATTTGTGCATAAATTTAAAACTTTTCACAAATAATTAATAAAAGACAATCTTTCATAAATACTTTGAGAATCTCGTCGTAAGAAGCCAATATAAAGACACGACCTAATAGACATAATATCTTAGGGACATGGACATTTACGATAAAGTAAAATACATAAAAAGTCTTTGAGTAAAGCTAAGAAAAGGATTATGCCCTCAAATATATGAGGACATACTTTGCCTTGACAGAAACTTTCCCAAGCCCTTCCTTCTAGCCTTCAAACCTTCAAAAGCTTCGAACCTATGCTTATATAGTATAGAAAAGTATGAGATTAGTACAAAACAATGTACTAAGCATGGCATATGCAAAAACATGTTAAAAGGGACATTTTAGTAAAAATAGATTTTCAAGCAGTTTAAGTAAAACATTCAGGAATACAAAGGAAAAATATCATACTTACGGTCATTTACAACATAGATAAGAATACCCATAACTTTAAGCCAACAAGTACCATTACAGTAAACCAACATGACCTTTATAGTGAACTCCTTAATAATTTATAGTAAATATATTTGAACATTGATAATTAATCATTTAAAGCATTCACGATAAATTCAACTTAGGCAATTACAATGAACTATCCTACACTAAATGAGTCAACTTCCAAGGCCAAGCGAAAGAGAAAGTGAACTAATTTTCCTTAAGAGTTTCCCTACCTCAGAATTATCCTAAGACTCACAAAGGTAAGATATGAAGGAAGTATGCATATGCCTCCTCAAATACACAGCAAAGCAACACTCAGGACTACCCCTTTTGGCTTACTCAACTCGAGGGAAACAAGCCCCTCAATCAATAGCAAGACATTAAAAGAGACCCAACAAACCACCTAAGTCTTCCCTTTAGGAATGCCTATTTAGTGTAATGTGTAAATAGCGTGCCATACCACCACCTACCCTGAGTAGTAAATTATTTTAGAAGGTTTTGTACCAAGTCTTCCTTTTCGGAAGGTCCTAACAAGTGCAATGAGTATATAACATCCCATACAACCACCTACCCTAAGTAGTATGTTATTTTGGAAGACTTATTTCAATCAATTCTTTGTGGGGGATTTTATTTATCGACAAAACCATAAAATCTAGATATGGAACCCGAATATTAACTCCTACTGGAGGAGGGATCCTGACATTCTTAGAGTAAGGTCATGCTTCTTAGATTTTACATGGCCTTCTCTATATCTACACATATGTCGACATGTAGTTAACGAATAAGTAGATTGATACTAAGTAACTCATTCTCTTCTAACGAAGAGTACTAATCTTAAGAGGTACTTGGGACTACAAAATCTCAACTCACGAAGTGTAATCCACCTCATGTTCCTATCCTCTCGGTGCTAGACAGAACTCCCCACAGATTTCTTAACATAGTAGTCTATCATAGAAAGCTCACTATGAATGGAAAGGTTGCTACTAGACACTACATCTTAACTCACGAAGTTTGTCCACCTCAAGATTCCCCTTTTTAATCAGCTTGGTATAATGCATTCTTTAAGATGTTTGTGTGTACATGTGCACACCGTGCATATAAGAATCATTTAATTTTCATAAATTACCACACATACTTTAACTTTGGTTCATCAAGTTACACACTCTACATGCTTCTCATAATCATATACTTCATTTAAACTTTAACTAGGTCAAACATGCAATTCAAGCTACACCAAAACACAATATGATACCCCTTTCCAATATCACTTTAGTTCACATGTTAGAACATCACGATTACATATTAAAAACATACTAAATGACATCAAGTTCCTCAATTAGCACCACCATCCATAAGATGGACCATACAACTCAATAACAATTCATAATAAGAACTATATAATGAAAGCAACTCAACAACAATTAAAACCATCATGACTCATAAGAAATTTATCAATATTTTACCATATTAAGGCCCTTAGGGCAGTAGCTACACCCACATGACAAATACAAGAAGACCCAAGTTCATACCCTACTCGAATCATGCTCACATAACCCATTTTCTAGCAAAAAATTGAAGTATACATAAACAAGATTTTTATTAGAGTTTTAACATGAAAATAATCAATTCAACCCAAACTAAATACATTTAATCCGTTAAAACATAAATACAAGAAGACCCCTACTAGAAATCTAAGTTAGAAGGAGTTTGAGTTTAGAAACCATTTTTGGAAGTTGGCGTCTTGAATGAAAAGATATTCAAGAATGGATTCCATACCTAACTTGAGGAAGCAAAATACAAGAGTTTTTTTTATCAAGAGACACGTCCAACCAGCCTTCCTCTCCTTCCTTGAAAAGAGGGGTCTTGTCAAAGTCTAGGGTTTAAAACTATTTTAATATAACCTAAAAACACTAAAATTATCTAGGTAGGGTCTTAAAATACTTGGGGTGTATTCACATAAAATACTCCAAGTTGGCAGCAACTTCACAGATTTGCATGCCTCACAGACGAGCCTTCACTACCGGACCGTCGTTGATCCAACAGACCGTTGGAAGGGTCTCGTTGGTGGATACTTATCTACAAATGGATCATGTACAACTGAACTCACTTGTTTAATCGATGTCCTTTGTCGATGGACCGTTTAGGGACCAATTGACCGTCGTTAGGGTCGTCAATGGCCACTGCTTTTTAGAAGATTTTGCCCAAGTCTTGGGCCCTTAATCTATGGACCCTTGTGGGTCCTAGGTTGGCTCGTTCAACAAAGTAAAACCACTAAACTAATTCGTCTAGTCCTAAGGAGCATCCAACGCAAGTTTCAAGTAAAACGAACATGTAAAACTCGTCTAAACATAACAAGACACACTTGTACATTCTAAGGCATACTTTCTGAACGTCATGGATGTTCTTGGTCGATTGAACTCCAAACTTAACCAAACTTCATACACTGACTTAGGAAACTATGTAAACTTAGTTTAGTCTAAAATAAACTGAAGAAACAACTACGAGTCTCTAGTTCACCTTAGTTCATTTTGGGGCGTTACATTCTCCCCCACTTGAAATAACATTATTCCTCGAATGACACTAAAACATTAAGAATAATAAGGACTCACTTAGCATCACATAACACACTTCAATCATGATAAAAACACTCAAAATTAAATGTATCAACTAACAAAGAGCATACTTTCACACTTTAAAATACTTAGTAACACAAACTCTTTTACCAAAACTTCAAGAAGTCAAAATTCACTCTTAGTCTACTTTTATGGAGGAACTACCTTCCACAACTCATACAAAATTATTTTACACACATGGAAGCTTGAATTAAAAAAAACACACAATTTTTGTCAAAAATTAAAATTCTCAAAGTGAAGTTCACTGTTTTTACAACCAAGTTACCAATTGTTTTTTGAAAATTCATTATTTAAGTAATTCATCAAGATGACATGATCATATGAACTGTAAAAACATATAATTTCACTTCATAACACAAAAGCAACAGTAAAAAAGAGTTATGACTTACCAAAACCATCAATACAGATTAATTATCCTTCCTATCCCCCATCCCATAGGAACGGTTCTTCTTGGGAGCATCAGGATGTAGGGAAGCTTGATTGACATCTTTCCCTCTTAATATGTGGTTTGGGCAGTCCCTCATCTTATGGATCTTATGACAACATGAAAAACAACCATCCGTTCCATCAAGACACTTACCCCCATGTTTTTTTCCACACGTAGGGCCCCTAGCCCTTTCATAGTAATGATCACCACCTTGAGAATGTTGATTTGGAGCCCAATCTTTGTTTCCCGTGGAAGAATCTTGGGGAAAAAACTTATTCTTAGGCCTTTGGTGACTAGAATAATCCGACCTGCCCTTTTACCCTATTGCCTTATCTCTCAAATTTTGAACTCCTGAATCTGTTGCACATAAACCATGAGGCTAGAGATATCCATATCATTTAGAAGCATTGTCGTACGACACTCTTTTTCCAAAAAGCTAGACACTCCCATCCCAAACTTATTCATCTAATTTCTAGGGTTGTCTACCATTTTTGGTTCATACTTCGAGAGTTGGGTAAAGTTGAGATAGTAATCTTGCACACTCATTCAACCTTGACGAAGGTTCATGAATTTAACAATCTTCTTGTACCTCCATTCTAGGGGAAAGAACCTATTTAGAAAAGCCTTTTTGAATTCATCCCAATCAACCATCCCTATTTATAGGGGTCTCTGACTCCTCCATTTCTCAAACCATACTTAAGCCAACTACTTAAGTTGGTAAGAGGCTAACTCCGCTTTCTCCCTAGGGGTCACACTGATAGCATATACAACTTTGAAAACCTCATCTATGAAACGTTATGCATCTTCATCCACCTTAGTTCCACGAACACTAGGAGCGTTCATCCTCATGAAATCCCGAATCCTAAAGGCGGGCTTATTACATATGGTTGGGTCCGATCTCCTTGGTTAGCTTGGCCCACAAAGTGATTGTTGACCACATGAGCTTGAGCCATCATGAGTTTGGTCAAGTTCATTAGGGCAGCCCGCAACTCTGCATTAGTTATATCACCCTCAAGAAAAGGAGCTTGAGGCGTAGGAGGCACTTGAGGTCTTTGGGGTTCTGGAGGAACTTGAGGTTCTTGATAGGTAACCTCCACAGTCTTCTCCTTTTCAAAACCAACAATAGGAACTTTGTCATGAAGAGTTATCCTCTCATTATTCACACCACCCTCCTCCCTTCTCGCGATCGATATCCTCGTATTCATGTCCTATAAACAGAAAGAGAAGAGGTTAAGAGAAGACACTTTATATGACTTAACTCTAAGGCATGACATTGGAATATAGAAGAAAATGAAACTTCTATCATCCTGTAGACTCTTGCCCTTGGATGTGTAGCGACTCACACCAATGACCAAGATAATACTAGATGTGGCTTGTGAGACTTTTAGAACCTAACCTATTTCCCATAACCTTATACTATGATACCAAGTCTGTCACGACCCGAAAGCACCCCCTAGAAGTTAGGAGAACCCTCATTTCCTGATTGGGCGTACTTGACCCTTTGGGGTCTTTTTTAAGCCCTTTACTAGCGTTCATCACATAAGAAATGAAAAGTAAAACGGAAATTTAAAATATTTCACGAATAATGAGTAAAATAAAATCTTCCATAAATACTTAGAGAATCTCGTTGCACAAGCAAACATAAAGATACAACATAATAGACATTATGTCTTTGGGATATGTCCCTCTACCATAAAGTAAAATACATAACAAGTCTTTAAGTAAAGCTAAGAAACGGATTATGCCCTGGAATATATGATGACATAATTTGCCTTAAGAGAAACTTTCCCAAGCTCTTCCTTGTAGCCTACAAACCTTCAAAAGCTTCCAACCTATACTTATATATAATAGAAAAATATTGGGCTAGTACAAAACAATGTACTAAGTATGGCATATGCAAAAACATATAAAAAAGGACATTTTGGTAAATAATAGATTTTCTTGGAATGTAAGTAAAACAGTCATGAATACAAATTAAAACATCATACTAACCATCATTTACTACTTAGATAAGAATTCCCATAATATTAAGCCAATGAGAAATATTATAGTAAACCAACTTGACCTTCATAGTGAACTCCTTAAGCTTTTACAGTAAATACATTTGAACATTGACAATGAATCATTTGAAGCATTCACATTAAATTCCACTTGAGAAATTACAATGAACTATCATACACTAAATAAGTGAACTTCCAAGTCCAAGAGAAAGAGAAAGTGAACTCATTTTCCTTAAGAGTTTCCCTACCTCGAATTATCCTAAGACTCTCAAAGGTAAGATACGAAGGCAGTATGCATATTCCTCCTCCAATACACACCAAAGCAACACTCAAGACTACCACATTCGACTTACTCAACTCGGGAGAAACAAGCCCCTCAATCAATGGCAATACATTGAAAGACACCCAACGAACCACAAAAGTCATCCCTTTCAGAATGCCTACTTAAAGCAATGAGTGGATAGCGTCATACCACCACCTACCCTAAGTAGTACTTTCTTTTAGAAGGTTTAGCACCAAGTCTTCCCTTTCATAAGGTCTTACCTAGTGCAATGAGTAGATAGCGTCTCATACCACCACCTACCCTAAGTAGTATGTTCTTTTTGAATACTTAGTTCAATCAATTATTTGTAAAGGATTTTCTAATTCGACGTAGACCATGAGAGCTAAACATGAAATCCCAATATTAACCCCTATCGGATGAGGGATCCTCACTTGCCTAGAGTAAGGTCATCCCAATGATTTCCCAATATCTACACCTATGTGGACACGTAGTTAAGGGATAAGGAGATTGATACTATGTAACTCATTATCTACTACCAAGGAGTACTCATCTCAAGAGGTACTTTTGACTACAACATCTCAACTAATATAGTGTAATCCACCTCCCCTTCATATCCTTTCGGTGTTAGACATAACTACCAAAAGATTTCGTAACATAGTAGTCTATCATAGAATACTCACTTGGAATGGAGAGAGTGCTACTAGACACCACATCTCAACTCACGAAGTGTGTCCACCTCAAGATTCCCCTTTTTACTCAACTTGGCAAAATACATTCCGTAAAGTGTGTATGTATACATGTGCACACCTAGAATATAACAATCATTTCATTTTCATCAAGTTCCACACATACTTTAACCTTTGTTCATGAAGTTCCACACTCTACATGCTTCGCATAATCATATACTTAATTTAGACTTAAACTAGGTCAAACATGCAATTAAAGCTACACAAAACATAATACAAGACCATTTCCAATATCTCTTCATTTAACATGTTAGACATTACATATTCAAAACATACTAAAAAACATCAAGATCCTCAATTAGCAGCGCCATCCATAAGATGGACCATGCAACTCCATATCAATTCATAATAAGAACTATATAATGAAAGCAACTCAACATCAATTCAAACCATTATTACACATAATAAATTTATCAATATTTCACAATATTAAGTCCCTTAAGGAAGTAGGTACACCAACATGACAAGTACAAGAAGATCCAAGTTCACACCCTACTCAAATCATCCTCACATAACCCATTTTTCAAGCTAAAAATTAAAGTATACATAAACAAGAGTTTCATAAGAGTTTTAACATAAAAATCATCGCTTAAACCCAAATTAAATACATTTAAATCATTAGAATTAAATACAAGAAGATCCCTACTAGAAATCAATGTTAGAAGGAGTTTGAGTTTAGAAAACCTTTTTGGATATTGGCTTCTTGAATGAAAAACTATTCAAGAATGGATACCATACCTCACATAAGGAAGAAAAATCCAATAGTTTTTGATGAATAGACACGTCGACCCAGACTTCCTATCTTTCCTTGACCTCTAGCTTTCTATGGAGTCCTGAGAGAGTGTCTTTAGAGAGAGAGAGAGAGAGAGTTTGATTATTCTAAAGAGAGGGGTCTAGTCTAGGTCTATGGTTTAAAACTATTTAACTTAACCTTAAAACACAAAAATTATCCACCTAAAGTTTTAAAAGACTTGGGTGTATTTAAATAAAACACCCCAAGTTGGCAACAACTTCATAGATCTGCAGGCCTCAAAGATGAGCCTTCACTAACTGACTGTCGTTCAACCAACGGACCGTTGGTAGGGTCTCATTGGTGGAAACTTTGCTCCGAATGGAGCATCGACAAATTAAATCACTTGTCCAATCGACATCCTAGGTCGATTGAGCGTTGAGGGACTAAAAGACTATAGTTAGGGTCGTCGATGGCCACTGCATTTTGGTAGATTTTGCCCAAGTCTTGGGCCCTCAATCTAGGACCCGTTATGGGTCCTAGGTGGGGGGGTCGTGCCCGGACATTAAATCCCTAAAGTAAGTCGTCTAGGTCTAACATACATGCAATGCTTGTTTCAAATAAACCTTGTATCCTGCCCCTCATAAATGGACCATCAATGCCCTGTTGATAGGACCATGACTCATAGTCTGCCCTTCATCGATTGCTACTGTCTTCAAGGACCTTTTTATTTGTCCTTGGGAAGTCGTGCCCTGAATTTTTTCCTATGAACAAACTCTAATAGTTATTATACACCATAAATCTAAATTTAATTGAATTCCGACATCTAAAACCTCATCAAATAGGCTAAGGCACACTAGCACATCTTTAACTAGTTTTAGGACGTCATGGGCGTTCCTTGACTTTTTGATTTTATAACCTCTTAATTGATATATATAAATAATTTTCGTCCTTAAAACAGTGTTAAAATCCTTAGATCTCAAGTTAGTGTCTATATTACATTTGAGACTTTCTGAGTGTTACAAGTTGCTTTGGTTATGTACTCAGATATGCTATGATACGTGTTGACTTGGTTATCCTTGATTATGTTTGTCTTGTGTTGTATATGGTCTTCTTTTAATGAAAATTTTACTATTGGATTATATGTGTTATTTGTTTGGCATAAGGCTTTTCAAAGTAACTTGACATAGTTTTAAAGAAATGTCCCCTTTAGCATGATTTCAAATGTTTTATTTGCATGTTTCCATATATAGTACAATTGGTTTACCAACCAATATGTCTATGTTTCTACAATTATGTAGGTTCCGACTGTTGAGATTCTAGAAGGGCCATTTGAAGATAATTTGGACTCTCATTCTCCATGTTTTGTAGGTCCTCACCTTCTTAGGAGGATGCAACTATCTAGGTAGTTTATGTTGTTATAGTCTAAGAAACTTGTTCTTTCTCTTTCATTTGAATACTATTATTGTATAATCCTATATGTGGATTTTGTTTTAATTAAGTATGGGCTATGTCCGAATATTATGCTCGTTCTAGATGGTTTTAATGTGAGACATCCCTATTAGACTAACTATGTGTATTGTTTATTTAAACTAAATGTAGAAGCCTATTAAATATTTTCTATGCAAAGAGTCTATGTAAACTCCCTATGTATATATAATTTATAAGTGAGAGTTCAGTGTAAACCTCGTTATATAGTTGTATATGAAATGTTTTATTTTTTCCGCATTTTAACCTATGAAATGTAATGACAAATGATAAGAGGTTAGTCTTAGTCCTCTCCGAGGACAATGACACTGGTTACGTCTATGGGGTTCTCCCCGGATGTGACAAACTTGGTATCAGAAAATGAGGTTAAATATCATTAGGATCGATGTATCACTAAACCACGTCTATATAGAATCTTATTCATATTTAAGAAGCGCGCTAGACTTATAAATGAGAAATTAAGTGATGCATAGGAAATCTTTATCATTATGTATTCCTTAGTTGTGCCTTTAGAGTTTTAATTTATGTGTTCTTTTCACCTAAGACTATTGTTATTATAGCTATGAATACTCGAAGGGCAGCCGCAAGAAGGGTATAGGATTGCATTTCTAATGTGGTATCTCATGACAACCAAGCTCCTCCGTAATACAATCAAGTTCCTCGACTTAAGCAAGTTGCTATGGGTGATAAAGTTCAGGTTATTCCTCCACCTATGACGGATGGAAAGATAAGGGAAAATTTTCTCAATTTGGCCCAAGCCATGACTTCTCAAGCTAATTTCATCACTTCTCAAGCTCTAGCTATGACGACCCAAGTGAATATGGAAGTTGGACACCAAATGCCTCCACATTCTAGCACAATGGCTTCTCGTTTGAGAGACTTTACTTTGGTGAACTCTCTTATGTTCTACGGGTCAAGGGCGGATGAAGACACCCAGTATTTACTAGATGAGATCTATAAGATCCTAGTTTTCTATGGGTGTGACTATGAGTGAAAAGGACGAGTTGGACACCTATCAACTCAAATATGTGCAGCGACATTGGTACACTCAACGGAGGGATTATAGGGTTCTAAGAGGTTATCCACTTACATAGGAGATCTTCAAGAGGGCCTTCCTTGATAGGTTCTTTTGTAGGGTGTTAAGGGGAGCTAAAATTTAAGAATTAATCAACCTTCGTCAAGGAGGTATGATTTTTCTTGATTACTCGTTGAAGTTTTGGAAATTGTGAAAGTATGCTCCATCCTTGGTGTCTAACCTAGGGATGAGATGAGTCCTTTTCGCATGGGAGAGCCGATGACATGGTAGAAGAATGTTTTTCAGCTATGCTCCATGATAATATGAATGTCTCTCTTCTAATAGTTCATTCTCAACAACTGGAAGAATGTAGACTGAGGAGGAATAATAGAGAGGCCAAGAGGGCCAAGTCTTTTTAAGGTGGTTCTTCAAAGGTAAAGTAATAAATTCAAGATAAGCCTAGATTCAAGTAGAGGTTCCCCAATCAATTCCGTCTGAATTTACCAAGGCGCGTGTTGATAAGGTGTCTAACCTTAAGTATTAAAAGGGGAGAAGTACTAGTTTAACAAGCAAAAAAGCTACTTGTTCCAAGTGTGGCAAGAACCATTGGGGTGAGTGTCTAGTTGGGACGATAAATTTCTTTGGGTGTGGTAAATGTGGTCAAAAGATTAGAGATTTCCCTAATACAAAGGGGCAAGACAAGGGTAGTGGTATATCTCAAGAAAGTAATTCAAATGTTGATGCTCCAAGAAAGAATCGTTTTTTGCTCTCCACTCTAGTGGTGAACAAGAGTGTTCTCTCGATGTGGTGAACCGTTTGTTACAAGTCTTCTCTATAAATTTTTCTGATTTACTTGATCCGGGTGCTACCTTGTCATTTGTTACTCTTTGGGTAGCAAGAAAGATTGATATTTTGCAAGATATCATTAATAAACCTTTTATGGTGACTACCCTGGTAGGTGATTTTGTTGTTCAAAAAATGGTATATATAAATTGTCCAATAAAGTTACCCATGTTGAATTAGTGGAACCTGATATGGTTGATTTTTATGTCATTTTGGGAATGAATTGGTTTCATGCTTTTTTTCTTCCATTGATTGTAGGGCAAGAGTTTTCAAGTTCAATTTTCCTAATGAACCCGTATTTGAGTGGAAGAGGGGAAATTCTATTTCTAGAGGTCCTATTATTTCTTGTCTAATGTATTGTAAAATGATCTCTAAGGGGTGTTTATACCATATTGTAAGAGTCAAAGATTTAGACTCTGAGACTTGTCCCAGTAAGCTATTCCCTAAGTGACAGAATTTTTGGAGGTCTTTCCTAATGATATTCTCAGAATTCCTCCTTAACGGGTAACTTATTGTGGAATTTACTTATTACCGGATACGAACCCCATTTCTTTTCCTCAATATTGGTTATATACGGTAGAATTGAATGATTTGAAATCAATGACTTACTAGACAAGGATTTCATTCGACCTAGTATTTCTCCATGGGGTGCTCGGGTTTTATTCGTGAAAAAGTATTATGGTTCCTTAAAAATTTGTATTGATTGCCGCCAACTAAATAATATCACAATCAAGAACAAGTATCCTCTCCCTCGGATAGACGACTTGTTTGATCAACTCCAAGGAGCAAGCTACTTTTCTAAGAATGACTTGAAGTCGGGGTATCACCATCATAGAATGAGAGGTGAGGATATACCAAAGATTGCATTTCTGACTAGATATGGTCATTATGAGTTCCTAGTAATGTACTTTGGTCTAATAAGTGCTCCGGTGACGTTTATGGACCTAATGAAAAGGGTCTTTCGAAGTTACCAAAATTCATTTGTTATTTTCTTCATTGAGGACAGATTTGTATATTTGAAAAATGAGGGTTATCACATGAAGCATTTGAGAGTGGTGTTGCAAGTACTTAAAGAACATCAATTGTTTGCTAAGTATAGCAAATGTGAGTTTTGGTTGAGGTTGGTGACATTTCTTGGTCGTATCATCTCTAGTGAGGGAGTTGAGGTTGATCTAAGCAAAACAGAGGCAGAGAAATATTTTCCTAGACCATTGACTCCAACGACATTAGGAGTTTATTGGGTTTAGTGGGTTTTTATCGGAGGTTCGTGGATAGTTTTGCATCCATTGCATTTTCATTTATGATTGTCTTCCTAGATGATATCTTGGTGTATTAACTATAGGTATAATATGGGTCATTTAAGAGTAGTGTTAGAGTCTCAAAAGAAAATCAAGTATTTTCCAAGTATAGCGAGTTTGAATTTTCGTTAAGTTCAATGGCGTTTATTGGTCTTATCATCTCTACTGAGGGTGTAGAGGTTGATCCAACGAAAACTGAGGCGGTTAGAAACTTTCCTAGACCATTGGATCCAACAATTATAAGAAGTTTCTTGGGTCTATCCGGGTACTATAGGAGGTATGTGTATTGCTTTGTGTCCATAGATTCTCCCTTGACTACTTTAAATCAAAAGAATATGAAATTTGAGAGGTCGGACGCTTGTGAAAGAAGCCTCTAAATCTTGAAAGATAGGCTTACCACCGTTTCGATGATGATTTTACTTGAGGGTACCAAGGGTTTTGGTATATTGTGATACATCCCGAGTGGGATTGGGTTGTTTTATTATGCAACACACGAAGGCAATAGTGTATTTCTCTTGGCAAATCAAGGTTCATGAGAAGAACTACCCAACTCAGGATATTAAGTTAGCGACATTTATGTTTTCCTTGAAAATATGGAGGCATTACCTATATTTTATTCATATTGATGTGTATACCGATCCCAAAAGTCTCCAATACGTGTTTATCTTGAAGAAGTTAAATATCCCACAACTAAAGTGGTTGGAATTGTTGAAATATTATAACATGAGTTTCCCCTACCACCCCGACAAAGAGAATTTCTCGAATTCATATTACCATGGATATTTTATCTAATGTTGAAGAAGACAAGAAACAATTTGTTAAGGTTGTCCAAAGGTTGGCTCATTTGGGTGTTAGATTGGAATATTCCCCTATTAGTGGTTTTATAGTCCATCATAACTCCAAATAGTATTTGGTGGTTGAGGTTAAGTCTAAGAAACGCCTTGATCCATCATTGATGAAGTTAACTGAATCGGTTATTGGCAAGTTTAATTATTCATTCTCCTTAGGAAGGGATGTTCTTTTCAGGTACCAAGAGAGGTTGTGTGTTCCCAATGTGGATGATTTGAGAAACTGGATCCTAGAGGAAGCTCATTACTCCCGTTATTCGACTCATCTGGGTTCTACTACGACGTATTATGACCGTAGACAAGTGTTTTAGTGGGATGGCTTGAAAAGGGACATAGCGGAGTTTTGTGCAAAGTTTTCAAAATGCAAACAAGTAAAAGTTGTGAACCAAAAGTCGGGTGACTTACTTAGAGAAATGCAAGTTCCTGCTGGGAAGTGGGAAAATATTAATATGGACTTTGTAGTACTGTTGCCTGGAACACGAAGGAAAAATGACTCAATCTTTGTGGGTGTGGATAGGTTGACGAAATATACTAACTTTATCTCCATTAACTCTACTTATTCGGTGAATGAGTTTGCAAGGATCTATAATAATAAGATTGGGAGTCTTAATGGGATTCATTTATCCATTATACCGGACAGAGGTGCTCAATTTATATATAGATTTTTGATGTGATTCCAAAAAGGGTTGGGTACTCAAGTAAAGTTAAGCACTGCTTTTCATCCCCAGATGGATCAACAAGCGGAGCATACTATTCATACCCTTAAGGATATACTTAGATCTTGTGTATTTTATTTCAAAGGAAGTTGGTATGAACATTTGCATTTGGTTGAGTTCCCTTATAACAATAGTTATCATTAGACTATATCCATGGATCCTTTTGAATCTTTGTATGGTAGGAGATGTAGGTCTCTAGTTGGTTAGTTCGAGGTTGGCGATTCTTCACTCATTGGTATCAAATTTATCTATAATACTGTGGATAAAGTTCATAAGATAAGGAACCGATTGAAAACAACCTATTTCTGGCAAAAGTCATATGGCGACAATAGTATTAGGGAGATAGAATTTGAAGAAGGTGATAAGATGTATTTGAAAATTTCACACATTAAGGGGTTATTAGTTTCAGAAATAAAGGGAAACCTAGTACACATAATGTGGGTCCCTATGAAATTCTTCAAAGGGTTGACAAGATTGCATACGAAATGAGATTACCTTGTGAGGTAGCTTCATTCATTTTTATTTAGTTTTTCCATGCATAAGAAGTGCATTCTTGACCTGAGTCCATTCTTCCTATTGAATGTGTAGGTGTGTATGAGAATATCTCCTATCATGAGATTCCGGTTGAAATCCATAATTGACAAGTGAAAAAGTTGAGTAACGAGGAGCAAGCTTTCGTAACGATGTTATGGAATAACCACCTATTTGATAAAGAAACATGCGAGGTCGCGGTCAACATGAAGTCCCGTTATCCTTATATCTTTTCTAGTTAGGGTTAGTTGTTCCTAATAGTCACTAAAATAATAGGAAAATTTAAATTTGACTTTTTTTGTAAAGATGTGAATAAATACGGTAAATGGTTTTTGCTAAGATAAGTTTTTATGAAAAGAATATCTTTTGCTTGATTTGAACTTAATTGTGTATTTGGTATTATATTTCCTTAATAAAAATTTATTGAGCATGTTGATGTGTTTTGAAAAGAGATTTTGCATAAGTGACTCTTCTTGTTGTGATATTGATCTCTTATATGTAGTAATTGATGTTTGGAGTTTCTATGTGTAAATGACATATTGTTATGTTTATTTGTGTTTAACTTATGTTTTTTATATATGTTAAGGGTTGGGCTGCTACTATTCAGTCGATCCTTTCCCTTCAAAAGATTTTATTGTCACCCGGGGACGAATGTTCCAAAGGGGTGATAATGTAACACTTCGAAAGTCCAAGTCCTAATCTAAAGACTCAAATGTTTATATGATGTTGGTAACACTATTTTAAGACATAAAATAATGTGTATAAGTCATTTATATTATAGTCAAGGTGTCAAGGAACGTCCATGACGTCCGGAGAAATTTGAAAAAGGTGATATCATTCCTTAACCTATTTCACATGGTTTTAGGAGTCCGAATTTGATGAAATTTTGTGGAAATGTTTTAAAATAATATTATAGCAGTTTAGGGTCGAAACTTCCAAGTAATACTCTGCATGGACCACCATAAGGGTCCCTAAAGAGGACCCTTCCTAGTTGGCCAAAAAGTTGTTAAAAATAATGGCTAACTAAGCTTTCCATCGACGGGGAGTCAATGCCTCCATCTATTGACACTTAGCCATTTTTTTTGGGCAAAATATATAAAACTTTATGTCTTTGAACTTCTCTACGGATGTACTGGAAAGTTGGGGGATCGACGTCGATAGACCTACGGATCGTAGGTCAAGGTTGTAACACCCTAAAATGAACTTAGGTTAACTAGATCTTGGTGATGTTAAATTGAGATAATTTTTTTTTAATGTGAGTTACATTGATGTCCTTAGTCAGTATGTGATGTTTGGAGGTCAAACGTGCAAGCACGTTGATGACGTTCACAAAGTGTGCCTTAGGTAGTGATTGTGTGTCTTGATATGTTTGATGAGTTTTACGTGTTTGTTTTAATCGAAATTGATGTTGAATGATCCTAAGAAATAGAAGACTATGTTTAGGGGTTTAATGTTTTGGAAAGACCCCACCTAGGACCCACAAGGGGCCTTAGAGAAGCGCCCAAACTTAAGTCCAAAACTGCCAGGCATTGTACAATCTACGGGACCAGTCAATTGCCAGTTAACAAATCGTTGGACAATCAACTTGGTCTGTTGATTAGAACTGCAGGTCTGCAGTTTTGGAGGGTTGCATACCAAACCAACGGAGCCCCATCAATGGGGCGTTGGTCAGCACACGGTCCGTTTGTTCTAAATCGTCGTTTAAGCCTGCCAAAAGTTGTCCTTTTCTTTAATGACTTGGAATGTTTGGTAAATTCACACCATGTCTTTTATTAACCTAGGAAGTTACTTTTATTATTCATGTAGAAAGGCCAACCTGAGAGTGATGCAAGCCGGGAAGGGGCTGGGACTTAGTATTCAAAGACCAAGTTAGAGACTACTAGACGTCTCGCATAGCGACTCTTAATGAGGACGTTGAGACTGTTTAAAAAAAAACATATTTTTGCTTAATCCGCCTTAGGGTTAATTAGGTATATTGAAGAGTTCCAAACCCTAAGAATTAATTTTAGACTTCATTTCCTAAAACCGAAAACCTTCTCTCTAGAAAGACTCTCTAAAATAAAATAGATGCTCCCACTGAAGTAAGGCTTAGGGCTGGTGGTGGACGTGTTTCTTCATATGTATTAGTGGGTTTCATTCTAATTGAGGTATGGTATTCATCCTTGAACTTTTTTCCATTCAAGGAATCTCTTATAAATTTTTTTCTAAAATGGTTTTCAACCCTAACTCCTTCTATCTTAAACTCTAAATATTGTCTTGCATAAAAACGTTTTAAACATTAAGTATTTTCTATCAATGTAAAGGTTCGTGTCACTAAGATATTATTTTGTGTCTTTAAGTTGGCTTGTGAGTATGATATTATCTAAGTACTTATGTAAGACTTCCTTCTTATATTAAATGTCGTGAAATTTTTTAAATTCAGCACTACTTTTTATGTCTTATGTAATGAATGATAGTAAAGGGCTTGTACAAGACCCCAAAAGGGTCAAGTACTCAAACTTCTAGGGGGTACTTTTGGGTCGTGATAGACTTGGTATCTGAGCATAAGGTTATGGGAAATAGTTTAATATCTAAAAGTCACACAAGCCACATTTTGTATTATATTGGTCATTGGTGTGAGTCGCGACACTTTCTTCTCTATTCTAATGTCGTGCCCTATAGTTGAGTTTTATAAAATGTCTTCTCTCAACCTTTTATTTGTGTGTTTAAAGGACATGAATACGACAAGATTGACTTCTAGTGCAACTTGAACATCAAGATCCTCAAGTGCCACATATGCCCCCTATTCCTCAATCCCCTTTTTTTTAAGGGGATATGACTTATGTGGAGTTGAGGGATTCCCTAATTAATTTTACCTATCTTATGACGGCTCAAGCTCATGTCGTCAATAATTATTTTGTTGACCAAGCTTTTCAAGGAGTTGGACCTCAACCTAATTCTAGTACTCCTTCTAATATAATCCTAGGTTTCATGAGGACGAACCCTTCTACTTTTCATGGAAATAAGGTAGATGAAGATCCACAAGGTTTCATATATGAGCTATTCAAAGTTGTAGATGTTATGGGTGTGACCCCAAAGGAGAAAGCGGAGTTAGCCGCTTACCAACTCAAGGATGTGCTCAAGTGTGGTTTAAGCAATGGAGAGGTGAGATACCCTTAGAAAGAGGTCTGTTTGATTGTTATAAACTCAAAGAGGATTTCCTAGATAGGTTCTTTCCATGAGAGTGGATGGAACAGAAGATGGTTGATTTCATGAACCTTCGTCAAGTGTGAATGAGTGTGCAAGAGTACTCTCTCAAATTTACCTAACTCTCTGAGTATGCCCCAACCAAGGTTGCAACCCGTAGGGCTATGATGAACAAATTTGTGATGGGAGTGTATATCTTTCTGGAGAAAGAGTGTTATACGAAAATGCTTCTTAATGACATGAATATTTCTAGGCTCATGTGTATGCAAAAAAAAAAAAATAAGGAGTCCAAATTTAGGGAGATAAGGAAAGAGGTTAAGAGTCCTAGGTCAGATTATTCTACTCACCAAAAACCTAATTATTGGTTATTTCAGCAAGATAATTCCATGGGAGACAAGTATAGGGATGCAAACTAAAATTCCCAAGGTGGTGGCCACACTTTTGAGAGGACTAGGTGTACTTCTTTGGAAAGCAACATATGGGTAGGTGTTTTGCCAGTATGGTTGGTTGTTTTTCATGTGGTAATAAGGGACCCAAAATGAGGGACTTTCCTTACATCAAAGAAAGAGGGAATGGGGACAAAGAAGATCCTCAAGGTGGTCTAGGTCCCAATGCTCCAAAGAAGAGTCACCTCCTGGGGGTGGAAGCTAGGAAGGAGTACTAATCCGGAGTTGATAGTGCCAGTAAGTCTTAACTCTCTATGATTGTTTTCTTACGTTTTATATCAGTTTATATGGTTTTATTATTCATATGATCATGTCGTCTTGATGAATTTCTCAAAGAATGAATTTGTGAATTTATGACATGCTTAATTATGATGCAGTGAATGCTCACAGTAAAGTTTCTCGTTTCTGAAGAAAACTGTTGTCTAATGTGTTAAAAAGTATTGTATTTTAGCATGTTTAATGCTGGAGAAGTTAATTCCTCCATAAAATAAGGATAAGGATGTATTTTGAGTATGCGAAGCTTTGCAAAAAGTTAGCTAGGTTGCGAAAAGATGCTCATCAGTGTGAAATAATGCTCTTTTTTAGATGTTAAATTTTATACAAATATTTTGACCTTAATGTTATGTGTAATTTGCTTCTTATTGAGTCCTCGATGATCTTAAAGTCTTAGTGTCATTCGAGGTCGAATTTTATTCCAAGTGGGGGAGAATGTGACATCGTAAAATGGAATAAGGTGAACTAGATATTTGTAATGGTTTCGAGAGCTAATTTTGTGTTAATGTAAGTTGTATTTATGTCCGTACTCATTGTGTGAAGTTTGTTGAATTACGGAGGTCAAACGTCCAAGAACGTCCATGACATTCACAAAGTGTGCCGCAGGTACTGCTTTCGTGTCTTGATATGTTTGAGTGAGCTTTACGTGTTTGTTCTAACCGAAATTGATGTGGATGTTCCTAATACTAAGATGACTATGTTTAGGGATTTAACCTCTGGATACGACCCCACCTAGGATACACAAGGTGCCCTAAAGAAGGGCCCAAGACTTAAGTCCAAAATTGGCTGGCACAGTCCACCAATGGGGATAGTGGACGGCTAGTTAACTAATCGACGGCCCATCGAATTGGTCCTTCGATTTGACCTAAAGGTCTGCAGGTTTTGAGGGTTGCATACCCAACCATAGGACCCCCATCAACGGGCCGTTGGTCAGCACACGTTGCATTGGTTGCAACCCGTCGTTCAAGCCTTCTGAAAGATGTCCTTTCCTGTAATGACTTGGGTTGTTTAGTAAATTCACAACAAGTCATTTAGGAACATAGGAAGGTATATTTAGGTTTATTTAGGTATATTAAAGAGTTTCAAACCCTAAGACCTAAATTGATACTTCATTTCCTAAAACCCAAAATCTTCTCTCTAGAAAGACGCCCTCAAAAACCAAATAGAAGCATGGACTCAAGACGGGCTTTGAGGGCTGGTGGTGGACGTGTTTCTTCATAAAAATTAGTGTTTTTCCATCTCATTGAGGTATGGCATCTTCCCTTTAACTCTCTTGCATTCAAGGAGTGCTTTCTAATGGATTTTTTAAAAGGGTTTTCTACCCTAACTTCTTCTATCTTTAACTCTAAATATGACTCTTACATGAAAATGTTTTAAATGATTCAAATACGATGTTTCTAATGTTAGTTGGTGATTTTAATTATAACACATCAATAAAAACATGTTAAAGCTTTTGATCCAATTTTGGCTTAAGGAATGGGTTAAATGAGTATGAATTTGTAGTCTTTAAGATTCGGTTTCTTTTGGTTGATAATGTTGTTTAGCTACTGCCACAAGGGATATATTATGATAAAATGTTGAGAAAATTTTTATAGGTGATGGAATTTTGGATTAGAGGGTAAGTTGGTTATGTTAATTACCTTTAATTTGGAAATGCTCTTGAGTATTGTGGTCCACCTTTTTGGTGGCGGTGTTTACCTGAATTGTATGAATGTGAAGTTACTTGTTGATTGTTAATGAGGACATGAAGGCATATTATTTGATGAAATATGTAAATGAAGTTATTCTTGTAAGTTTTATTTTATGAATCTTGTTATAAAAATTATGCTAAAGATTATATCTAAATTACTTATATGATTATGTGAAGTATGTAAAGTGTGTGATGTTATGAATAAAGGTCTAAGAATGTACAAAAGTTAAATGTAAATGAAATGATTCTTATGTGCAAAGTGTGCTCACATTTACACACGCACTCAAACTTGAATGAATGATGAAGCTAAGTTAAACCAAAGAGGGGAATTTTTGGGTGAACACTCTTCGTAAGTTGAAATAAAGTGTTAATTAGAAAATTCACTACATCCTATGAACATCATAAAATAGGTTAGAGGATAATGCCCTTTGTGAGTTGAGATGTGGTGTTCATTAGTTATCCATAACCTTTAGTTTAAAATGTTGTGAATCGTGGGGAGTGATGCCTAGCACAGAGATGATATGAAGAAGAGGTGTTACACATCATTAGTTGATATGTTATATTCCAATGTACCTCTTGAGATGAGTATTCTTCGTTAGTAGAGATTGAGTTACTTAGTAGCAATCTCCTTATTCCTTAACTATGCACCCACATAGGTATAGCTATTGGTCCAGCCATGTAAAAGCCAAGAGAATGACCTTATTCTAGGCAAGTGAGGATCCCTCATCCGATAGGGGTTAATGTTGGGATTCCATCTTTAGCTCCCATGGTCTATGTCGGTAAAGCTAACCCCAAAAAAGTAATAAAAATGCAATGTCTTCTAAAAGAATATACTACTTAGAGTAGGTAGTGGAATGGGACGCTATTTATCATTGCACTAGATAGGAATTCTTTTAGGGGAGTAGTATATATGAATTGATTGAACCAAGTCTCCTAAAAGAACGTACTACTTAGAGTATCTAGTGGAATGGGACGCCATCTACTCATTGCACTATGTAGGCATTCTTGAAAGGGAAGTCTTGGTGTGTTGCTTGAGTGTTCTTCTAAATTCTTGGTATTGAGTGGTGGCTTGTTCTGCTGAGCTAGTAAGCCGAAAGGGGGTGATCTTGAGGATCTCTTTGGTGCGTATTGAAGGAGGCATATGTGCACTTCAATCATGTCTTACCTCAGTGAGTCTTAAGATAATCCTTAGTTAGGGAAACTCCTACGAAATGAGTTCACTTCCTCTTTGTTTGGCCTTGGAAATTCACTCCTTTAGAATAATAGAAGTTCACTGTAAAAGTCCAGATGAACTCATTGTAATATTTTTGAAGTTTATTGGAAAAGATTCTTTTTTGTCAAAAATTATGGAAATTCTTCTCTAAGTATTAAATAATTTATGTTTTTTACTTATATATTCACGAATGTTTTACTTAAATTACATGATAATGTATTTTTACGAAAATGTCCATTTTTGCTTATTTTTGCATATGACATACTTATTATATTCTTTATTATTAGCCCCCTACTTTTTTATACTCTATAAATATAGGTTTGGAAGCAAGAAGAAGTCTAGAAGGAGAATCTTGGGAAATCTAATCTCTCAAGATTTTGTATGTCCTAAATATTCGAGGACATAGTATATGTTTCTTAGTTTTTTAATAAGACTTATTATTTATTTTCTTTCAATGTAAATGTGCGTGTCCCTAAGATATTATTTTGTGTCTTTATGTTGGTTTGTGACGATTAGATTCTCTGAGTATATATGAAAGACATAATTTTTATATTAAATGTCATGATAGTTTTAAATAAATTCCGCACTACTTTTAGTGTCTTATGTAATGAACGATAGTTAAGGGCTTGTAGAAGACCCCAAATGGGTCAAGTACGCCCGGCCATGACTCAACTGTTCTCCCTTACTTCTAGGGATACTTTTGGGTCATGTCAGAGGTCTCGGATGTCAAGTCTATGATTGCGTTGGTGAGTTTAAGTGGGGTTTTTTAACTATTTAGTTTATTTTTTTTTGTTAATCAAGGGTTATGGGAGTCATAATAAAGTTATTCAGGGACCTATATAAACTACATTAAGTCTAAACCCAGTTTAACACCCCACAATTTCCCAAACTAAAATAACTCTACCTTATCTCAACTTTCTCTCTCCTAAAGAAGACTACTTTTAAGGGAAAGTTCTAAGTATTCTAGGGCTTCAAAAAGATATATTTTACCCATAAATATCAAAGGATTAACAAGGTATGATAACCTTTCACCGTTGGCATTCCTCTCCTCAAAGGGTTCTTTAAAAATTGGTTTGAAAAATGATTAATTGCTTATGGACTTCTTCCCAATTTGAAATTGATCTTTGAAATTGTATTGTTCTTGATTTTTAATGATTATTATGATTGTATTATTATGTATTATTATTATTCAATTATGAAATTTCTTTATGTTAAACCTAGTATGTGGGATAGATCATGAATTGACCCAATTTCCCTAACTGTAGGTGATGACCTCCCGTTATATTGATTAGTATTGATGAAATTGACTTAGTTCTTCTGTTAATTAATATTGTATGAATTTTTTACACCTATTTATTGATTATTTTTTATTATTTTAGGTTAATACCAATGATGATGGTTTTTGAAGGAGAATTTGTAAGATTTTGTTATCTCAAACCTTTAATTAAATTATGATGGCCTGTACTTAATGATAAAGTTCAATTGTATCATATCTTATTATTTTATAATAAGGTGTTGGTATGATTATTCAATTGAAATGTAATTATTTTTTGAAGGTATAAGAATGTGTAAATATGTAATAATATATGAATTTTCAATGTGCCTTTTTATGAAATGATAATGATAATGTATTGATCTCACATATGATGGTTGTATTGAGAGTATATTCTCATGAATTAATAAAAACTTAATTTTATGAATATACTAAGGGTTTGTCTCGTATGACCTATACTATTTTACTATGATTAATAATGGCTTAAAGACATTTTAAAAAAAGACACTAGCTTAGCGCAGAATGAAGTAGTAGTGAGGAGTGTCCCTTCATAATGTGGGAAGGTAGTTTAACTATTGTACTCATGAGATGGAGACTATAATTCAATGTCCATAAAGATGGTTCCAAGCTTATCTCCTAGTGCTTGAACTATGTTGCCCCCGTAGGAGTACAAGCTAGTGGATCCCCCTCGAATGCTATTTTCATGTTTTGATACTACCTTGGCAAGTAGTCCACCTTCTTTCAGTGTAGGGTTTCATGATAACGGATTCAACATTTAGCTCATGTGCTCTATGTAGGTTAAGGCAAGTGTTCCGAAAAGTAAAATGAAGTAATAAAGTGAACACTAACTAGGGTGACTTAAGGGGTTTGACTTAGTCTAGGTAGGGGTATGGTAGTCTACCTATACATTTAACTAGTTTGCCTTGAGGTAAGTCCTAGAAGGTTTTTCTTATGTCTGATAAAGTAAATTTTAAGCATATTTGAACTTTTCATTTTGATGATCCTATATGATGTTATTTTACTTTATGAACATGCTATTGTTCTATATTGCTATATATATGATGATGGCTACACTTGATAGTATATTATGTGAAGATAGTCGTTGATTATGATCTTTTGTTTAGTTTACTTCGTTGAGTAAGGTTATGGGGCTTTAATTTGTCATTGAAGTTGAAGACGTGATGGTAGGTTATCAATAAGGGTCTTGCTTATGTTATAAGGCTATGAACTCTTGTAAATGCTTTCTTATTATAACATGATGTTGGAGTGGTTTTGGTTATGTACTCAAATATGCTATGATTCATGTTGACTTGGTTATACTTGATCATGTTGGTCTTGTGTTGTATTTGGTCTTATTTTAAGGTATATGTAATTATTGGATTATATGTGTTATTAGTTGTGGATAAGGCTTTTCAAACAAACTTGGCATGGTTTTGAACAAATGTCCCCATTAGAATGATTTTTCAAATATTTTATGTGCATGTTTCCATACATAGTACAAGTGGTGTAATAACCCATATTTTTATGTTTCTACAATTATGTAGGTTCCGGTCGTTGAGCTTCTAGAAGGGTCATTTGAAGATAACTTGACCTCTCATTCTCAATGTTTGGTTGGTCCTCACATTCAGAGGACGATGACACTATCAAGCTAGTTGATGTTGTTATAGTCTAAGACAATTTGTTCTTTTTCTTTCAGTTAAAGACTATTATTGTATAAGCCTATATGTGGATTTTGTTGTAATAAAGTATTGGCTATTCCCTAATGTTATACTCGTTCTAGATGGTTCAAATGTGAGACATCCCTATTAGATTATCTATCTATATTGTGTATGCGAACTAAATGTGGGAGCCTATGTAATGCTTCCTATGCGAGGAGTCTTTGTAAACCTCATATGTGTATATATTATGTAAGAGAGAAGTCTATTTAAACCTCACTATATAGATGCATACGAATAGTTTTAATTTTCCACATTTTAACCTATAAATATAATGAAGAATATTAAGAGGTTAGTCTTAGTCCTCTTCAAGATAACGATGACACCAGTTACGTCTAGGGGGTGTTCCCCATATCTAACAGATAGAAAGCTAGCTCGGCCTTCTCATTTCAATTCAAACACATAGTAAAAAGAATCTTCGGGATCTTCATTAAATTTTGACCCAAATAACACAGGAGGGTTAATCCTTATGATGTGCCTCAACCAGGAAGTCGTGATACTAGCATTTTATTGAACACGGGGTCCAACCTTCTTATTTGCTTGAGAGACCATGGCTTGAGATTGAATGGGTACCTCTTGTGCTTGGGAAGTCATAGTTTAAGCCAAATTCAAAAACGTTGACCTTATCTCTCCATCCATTATAGGTGGAGGAATGGATAGATCTTGTTCTTGTGGAGGCTGTTGGTTGTCTTGTGGAGGTGCTTGGTTGTCTTGGGGAGGAACTCCTGCATTGGCCAAATCTTCATTCACTCTTCTTTAGAATTCATATCTAGTATTCATATCATATATCCACAAGAAAAGGATTAGGAGAAAGAGGATACATAGTGTTTTGAACTCACAAGGCATGACTTTAAACATTACCAATAAGTGAGAGTTCCTAAATGTCACATTGTCTCTTATACATATGTGTGGCGCGCTTCACACTCATGAATGTCACGACCCAAATTGGGGACGCGACTGGCACCCACATTTACCCTCCTATGTGAGCGAACCAAACAAGCTAACCCTTACCATTTTAATACAATATCAATAGAAAATAAATGCGGAAGACTTAAACTCATTAATAAAAACAACTCAAAACTATTATTAATATTCCCAAAATCTGGAAGTCATCATCACAAGAACATCTATCTCAACTTGCTAAACTAAAACTGTCTAAGAAGCTAAAACAATAAAAGCTAGTCCATGCCGGAAGTTCAAGGCATCAAGACTTGAAGAAGAAGACCCAGTCCAAGCTAGAAGCGTTAGCTCACCCTGAGATCCGGTATGACGAAAACTGGCTCGAGTTACTGTTGTGTTGAAGTTGACGGAACGTTTGCTGCATAACACAAATAACAAAAAGGAAAACATAAAGGTAGGGGGGTCAGTACAACCACACGTACTGAGTAGATATCATCGGCCAACTCAAAATAGAAGATAATATATATCAAGTAATATTTTAAATCAACTATAAACTCAACATGTAGCAACAACAAGTATTATAATCGTCAATAAATACCATCATCAAGTTCATCCTATGAGGGCTCAAGCCTCAATACCATACTCATTTGGGAATTAAGTTCATTATGTTGAGTATATTAACATCTTTCAAGATTCATTATCTTTATTCCTCTTGTGCCGGTACGTGACACTCCGATCCCCTACCACTATGTGTCGTACGTGACACTCCGATCCCCTATATGTGTCGGAACGTGACACTCCGATCCCCTATATGTGTCGGACGTGACACTCCGATCCCCTATATGTGTCGGTACGTGACACTACGATCCCCTATATGTGTCGGTACGTGACACTCCGATCCCCTATATCTACGTGTCGGTTCGTGACACCCGTCCCACTAATACTATGTGTCGGAACGTGACACTCCGATCCACTAATACTACGTGTCGGACGTGACACTCTCCGATCCACTAATACTATGTGTCGGAACGTGACACTCCGATCCACTAAATTCATTCTATATCCGTTCATCAAGCCTTCTCTATACTAGGCATCATCAATCCCATTAACTTAATTCATCAAGCCTTCTTTCATACTAAGGCATCATCATTAATATCGTAGATTAAAGTTTCTTTCAAGATTTGGGATTCAAGGGTTTTCATCATGCTTGTTTAATCAAATCACATTATCATATTCATGCAAGCATACAATTAATCATATAGACAGGTTTACAATATCATCAATACATATCATACACTATTAAGAGTTCACTACGATTATCGTAACATAAACCATAACCTACCTCCACCGAAGAATTGGAATCCACAAGAAATTTCCCAAGCTTGATGTTCTCCTCAACCAATTCGATCGATCAATCTCCCTCTTTCTGTTCTTTCTCTTTTGTTTTATTCAAACCCTCTTTCTTTTACCCTAATAAACTTATAATTAATAATAAAAGAGGACAATAAAACCCACTAATTAACTTAAGGTTACCTCTTTTAACCCCCAAGTAATTAGACTTATTAATATTAACCCTCAATCTTTATAATTAAGGAAAGAATAGTCCAAAACGACCCTTAAAACGTGTGGAGAAATCCTAAACTGCCTGGGATTGCACAACCTATGACGGCCCGTCGTGCCTGCGACGGTCCGTCACGCAGGTCGTCGTAGCCTCCCAAAATTCCCTTTTTCACCAAGTGTACTGTGACGGTCCGTCACGCCTGTGACGGTCCGTCCTGCACTCCGTCATGACGGTCAGAAACTCGTTTCTTGTACCAAATTCTCAAAAGTTGAAGTGTTTTGAAACGGTGCCTCACGACGGTCCGTCGTGGCTGTGACGGCACGTCCTGCAGGTCCGTCACAATTTACAGAGAGTCGATTTTCAGTACCCAATTTCAGAATTTCTAAGTATGTTGCAACGATACACCCTCGACGGGCCGTCGTGCCTGTGACGGTCCGTCGTGGTGTCCGTCGTATGGGCCCAGTTTTTCCAGAAAAAATCTGCTGCTCAAAACGACTAAACAGGTCGTTACAATAGATACCAATTTACCCATCGTTCGTCCCCGAACGATCAAAAGAGGAAAAAACAATGGCGAAAAGGAGTACCTGAATCCGTAAACAGATTGGGTATTTTTCTTGCATATCTGCCTCCTTCTCCCAAGTAGCTTCTTCAACCGGTCGATTCTTCCATTGAACCTTGATGGATGCAATCTCTCTCGACCTCAGCTTGCGAACTTCTCTATCTAATATAGCAATCGGTTCCTCCTCATAAGTCAAGTTCTCATCAAGCAAAACTGAATCCCACGGATAATGTAGTTTTTCATCTCCGTGGTATCTTTTCAACATGGACACATGGAATAACGGATGCACTCCGGACAGCCCTGGGGCAAGGCTAATTCATAAGCCACCTCCCCTATTCGCTTAGTACCTCAATGGTCCAATATATATACCTTGGACTTAGCTTATCCCTTTTTCCCAAACCCGCATCACCCATCACCCCTTTCATGGGTGAAACCTTCAACAAGACTTGTTCACCTTCCATGAACTCCAAGTCTCTAAGCTTTCGGTCTGCATACTCCTTTTGTCTACTTTGAGCCGCCAAAAGTTTTCTTGAAT
>JAKWIY010003052.1:21991988-22103479 GCA_027704805.1 Solanum corneliomulleri
GATGTGAATTTTTATCGTAATAGTCATCTTGTGAAGGATCAGGTGTCGAGGATGATAACAATTGCGATAGTTGGACGATTTATTCCTATACACTTTTACATTGCTCATGTTGTATCTCTTGCTTGTACTTCTACTGCTAGTAAGATTGAGGTTTGGCATAAGCGTCTGGGACATCCATATTCTATAGTGTTGTCTCATTGATCAAATTCTGGTTTATTGGGAAATAAAAATCTATTTTATTTTGATTCCATTAATTGTTCTACTTTTAAATTAGCCAAATGTAAATCTCTTTCTTTTCCTAATTTTGATAGTCATGCTACAAAGTATTTTGATTTTATTCATATTGATGTTTGGTAATTTCACCAATTATTTCTCGTGCTCATTTTAAATATTTTTTGACATTCATAGATGATTATAGTCAATTTGCATGGGTGTATTTTCTTCGATCCAAATCAGAGGTATTTTCCATGTTCAAGACATTTTTGGCTTACATTGAGATTTAACTTTCTACATGCATCAAATTATGAAGATCTGAATCTAGTGGAGAATATATGTCTTATGAATTCAAAAAATTCTTGCTTGACAAAGTAATTGTCTCGAAACACTCTTGCCCATATACACCACGACAAAATAGAGTTGGTGATCAAATAAATCATCATCTTTTAGATGTCACTCATACTTTATTGATTAAGTCATATGTACCATCTAAATATTAGGTGGAATCATTATCTACTGTTGTCTATTTAATTAATAGATTTTTTATCGAAATTGCTAAATGTTGAGTCTCCATATTTTTTTCTTTATCAGTAAAATCCTAACCATAGTGATTTTCATACATTTGGTTGTGTTTGTTTTAGGCATTTGCCTCCTTCGCGGCTCAACAAACTTTTTGTACAGTCTACTAAATGTGCTTTTATGGGTTATAGTACTTCACAAAATATTTTTATTTGCTATGATCCCTGTTTTTATAAATTTCGTATTTCTAGAATTGTTGTTCTCTTTGAGAATCAGTATGTCTTTCATACGATTGTAGAATATTCATCTTCTGCTTCTCTTCTTATTCCTACTTTTGAGGATTTATCATCTTCTTCTAAGAGGTTCAAAACTAGATTTGTGTATGAACAACTTCGGCTAACTTTATCATATCTTGACATTGAATTGCCACCTGAAATTGTACCACAACAAGAATTTAAGAATTCTTCAAGATCTGGTCCTCTTGAGCCTACTCGGAGATCTACCAGATTATCTCCTACTCCAAATTAGTATGGTTTTTTATCTTCTTTATCCGACATATTTGTTCCATCTTGTTACTGACAAGCTTCCTAACATGAATGTTTGTAGAAAGCAAAGGAGGAAGAACTTTTGTCTCTTTAAGAAAATGGCACATGGGACATTGTTTAATGTCCTTTAAATATCTTACCTATTAGATGCAAATGGGTTTATTCAATCAAACTTCATTCTGATGGAACTCATGATTGGTATAAAGCTCTATTGGTTGTTCTTGGTAACAGACAAGATTATGGGGTGGACTATGAGGAGATTTTTGCACCCCTAGCCAAAATGACAACAATGCTAACTATTATTGCCATTGTTGCTTCACAAAACTGATCTCTTTATCAAATGGATGTCAAAAAAAATTTCTCTATGGTGATCTTAAATAAGATATTTATATGAAACCTCCAGCTGGTTTGTTCTCATCGCCTACATCGGATGTATGCAATTTGAAGCAGTCTTTGTATGGATCAAAACAAGCTCCAAGAGCTTGAGTTTGATAAGTTTCAGTTTTCTTTGCTACAATTTTCTTTTGAGCAGAGCAAATATGAATTGTTTTCTTCAGAAAACCTCTACGGGTTGTGTTTTCTTTTGGTGTATGTATATGACATTATTATTATCACAGGAACTAATTCTTCACTAATCACTATCCTCCAACAGCAGCTTAAAGATTTTTTTCATATGAAAGATCTTGGTACTCTTACTTATTTTTTGGGTTTGGAAGTTCATAATGTTGCTTCAGGTATGTTTCTAAACCAACACAAATATACTCAGGATTTCTTTGGCTGGTCTTCAAGGTTCCCCCTCCTTAGATACTCCATTGGAATTGAATGTGAAGTATCGTCGTGAGGACGACAATCTTCTTCCTGATCCAACTATATTTCGACAATTAGTTGAGAGTTTGAATTACCTTACTATTACTCATCCTGAAATCTCTTTTGCAGTTTAACAAGTTAGTCAATTTGTGCAAGCTCTCTGTCATATCCACTTGGTAGTTGTTCGTCGCATTATTCGGTATCTTCTAGGAACATCTACTCGTGGATTGTTCTTTCGAAGTGGTTCTCCTATTTGTCTGAATGTTTTTAGTGATTCTTATTGGGAGGGATGTCTCGATACTCATCATTCAGTCTCTGGTTGGTACATGTTTCTTGGAAAGTCATTAATATCTTGGAAGAGTAAAAAGAAATATCGTGTATCAAAATCTTCAACACAGGCTGAATATCGATCTATGTCTACTGCTTGCTCCGAGGTTGTATGGCTTCATGGATTACTTGTTGAGATTGGATTTCCTCAATCTCATCCTACTCCTCTCCCCGTTGACAATACAACTGTTATTCAGATTGAATTGTCATTATATACGAGAAGTTATAGATAAAGGAGTCATTACTCTTCCACCAGTGTCCCGTGATCTTCAAATAGCTTATGCGTTTACAAAATTTCATGGCACGGCAACGCCATCAGTTTCTAGTATGCAAATTGATGCTTCTTGATCCACCAGCATCAATTTTAGGGGGGATGCTAGCATGATGGACAACTAAATGATTTTATATATTAATGTAATTAAATAGTGATATAAATTAGCATGATCATATACATTTGTTGTAGAATCAAAAGAATAAATATTGTGATAGAATAGTTGATTTAGAGGGGTAGCAAGGTAGATTTAGAGGGATTGAATAGCAAATTTGTAGAGATATAATAGTTGATCTTTAGGGATAGGAATGACGGATCTTTAGGGATGTGTAATCTTTATTTTCTCTATATAATGGAAAGACTCTCTCACTTTGAGAGGCATTAAGCAGAAAAATGACAGTTCTATAAAAATACTTGTCATATATATCGGAGATCACAAACCAAATGGGGCATATATGATGACAACCTAATGCCTAAAATTATATGTAAATTCCAACTTATTTTGACTGACCCTAAAGCATAAAAATAATAATCATGTTTTACAATGTGTTAACCATTTCTTCCTTTATTATCATATGAACCCTTCCAATTGTGCATTATGAGGAGGTTGTAACTCTACAGGTTCTTAGTCAACTAAAACTGTATTTTGAAAAATGTATTATTAATTTCTGCGGTAACATGTATCCTACCTATGTCGCTCTACCTTACCTGTGGCAAACCAGAGGCCGAGTCATCGTGAATGCATCAGTGGAAACCTGGTTACCCTTGCTACGAACGAGCTTATACTTTTATAAGTATTGAACACCATATAGACCTTTAATGCATTTGTTCTGCTTTCTGATTTAACATTCTTGAGATTCTTCTTTTGTTAGTGTTCATAGTACACCTTAAGTATAAAATATCTTTTCCATAAGCTTATTTTCAGTTGTACCAAAAGCCGCAGTAATAAACTTTTATGAGACCCTGAGGTCACAGATGAAGGATGACGTTGGGATCAGGGGCGGAGCCACGTAGGCTTCAGGGTGTCCAACTGGACACCCTTTGTCAAAAAAAAATGTTATATATACACATGAAATTTTGATTAAATATTGATATATATAAAAGTTGGACCTCTAAAATAACTAAACAAGATGCAGTCGAGTTGGCAATGGCTGGTGAAATCCCTACAGAATGTCCGGGTTTAATTCCCCGCTGCTCATTTTAATTTTTATAGTTATTTTTTACTTCTCGAATATAATTAATTAAAAAGACATACATAGTTTTAGCATAAACATTTAGTGGACTGTTAGTTAATTGTATCATGAATCCCTCCTTGACCCAAGATCGAATCCCCTCTAACACAAATTATTTTTTATCCAATCCCTTTTCGGTCTACGTGGCACTAGCTTGAAAAAAAAAGTCAATCAGCGTTGGGCCCACAAGATAGTGCCACGTAGGCCAAAAAGGGATAGAAAATTATTAATAAAATAAGTTCAGGGGGTAATAGGACCTTTGTATAGTATAGTGTGTCTCTGAGATTTCGGGCATAGGTTGAGGGGGTACTTGTGCATTATACCTAAATTTTAATATCTTTTCACTATGAAATAAGATTTCCTATTTCAATTAAAATTGAACTATTTCCTTAAATTTTAATACATTTTCCTTATAGAATAAGATTTCGTTAAATTTTAATACCTTTTCCTTGTAAAATAAGATTTCCTTAAAACAATTCTTCTCTATAAAAACAAGAAGCAATTACCCAAATTATATCACCATATTATTAAGAATAGAATCTCAATAATTCTCTTTTTTTTCTTCTCGATCTTTTATTTTATAATAAAATAACCAATTTGCTTTGCTTTTGTGAGTTGCTACTGCAACCGACGAAAGAGCTTTCTCGGCAATGAAGTATATTAAAAATGACTTGCGAAATCAAATGGATGATGAGTTTTTAGACGGTTGTATAGTGTCTTATGTAAAAAAGGAAGTATTTCGTACTATTTCAAATGAGTCTATTATAAAAATATTTCAGGATATGAAATCTCGTCGAGTACAATTGTAAAAATATTTTTGAAACATGTTTTCAATAGTAATTTATTTTTTTATGTTAGTTTTGAATTATACACTTATAATTCTGTTAAAAATATTCTTATATTCAATTAAATATTGCTTAACTTGATTATAGTTTTGGTAGTTTAAATTATCGTTTTATTTTTAATAAATACTATTAAAAGTTTGGACACCCTTGATGAAGTTCCTGAATACGCCACTGGTTGGGATCAGGTTACCAACACACAGATGAATAAGGCCTGAAAGAACAAGGGGAAAATCCATGATGGATTGGAGGAAGGTGTATATATGCAATGGAAAGAAGAAACAGAAGTAAGACTCTCTTCTAGTTGTGGAATTGATATTACCTGACTCTTCCAACGTACTGCTACTTCATCGATGAAGGAACACGTTCAGGCAGAAAACAGTCATTCTTTCATTTAATAGTTTACCCAAGAGTTGCTCAATGAGTCGGTTGATTAGAATTGTGAGGAAAATTTCCTTTCTGAGCAGCACGAAATACACGTGGTAGCCTGGTAGGTATTTCAATGTTAAAGCTTACAGGATGGAACACACGGTATAGATACTGCCTATGGTTTCCATTTCAAAAGCACCTGTTATGTTTTACCAGTTTTAATATCCATATCTAGCAACTGATGTTGAATCCATCCCGTTGTTTTAGTCAACTTTAGCTATTCAATTGGTACAAGCAATTGTTAAAAAGGAATAGTAATTGGAGTTGAAAAGAAAAGATTTGGTAGTTGGCAAATTGGTAAGATTTGCAACCACTTTTGACTTTGCTATGTTTACATATGTCATTAGTGACATAGGTATGGTTTTATCCTTCTATAAATAGAGCATTCTTGCTCATTTGTAGAATACACCAAGTTAGAGAGAAAAACCATTTTGAGAGCAAAGTGAGGTATTCCATAGACTATATAAGAAAATAGTCTGTGAAGAAAAATAGAGTGTGAGTGATATTTTAGTAGACGGAAACCAAAGAGTGTTGTTCCTTTTGAGTGTGTAGTAGTCCACTTTGAATGTTGTATTCGTGACTACACAGTGTAAAATTCCTTACTATAGTAATATCAATTGCTCCTCTTGGCCCGTGGTTTTTTCCCTTATCAGAAGGGTTTCCACGTAAAATTCTTGGTGTCGTTATTCTTCTCCTTTTTTTTTTTCCATTACTTTTACCATATATATTTTTGTTCTTGTCCCCGTTTTCCCAACAAACTGGTATCAGAGCCAAGGTTTTATCTGAGTATGCTCTGTGGTTGCAGCACAGTCTGAACTTCCACATCAGAAAAGATTTACTTTGATTTGCGATAACTATATTTTTTGGGGAAAACAATGGAAGCCAACACAAGTAGAATGGTTACTTTGAATGGTGTTAATTATGCCATTTGAAAGGGAAAAATGGAAGATCTGCTTTATGTCAAGAATTTTTATAAACCATTATTTACCACTGTAAAGCCTGATAATATAACAGATGAAGAGTGGAATCTGTTGCATAGACAGGTTTGTGGATTCATTAGGCAATGGGTCGACGATAATGTGTTGAACCATATTTCTGGGAAACCTGCTCGAACCCTATGGGAGCATCTTGAAAGTTTTGTATGCTCGAAAGACTGGCAACAACAAAATGTTCTTAATAAAGCAGATGTTGAGTTTGAAGTATCATGATGGTTCTCCAATGACAGACCATCTGAATAATTTTCAGGGATTATGAACCAATTATCTGCTATGGGCATCAAATTTGATGAAGAAATCAAGGAATCTGCTTGCATCTACTTGGTTCCCTACCAGATTCATGGGAAACATTTAGAACGTCATTGTAAATTCTGCTCTGGATGGTGTGATCTCTATGGATTCCGCCAAGAGTAGTGTCACGACCCAAAAATTAGGTGTGATGGCACTTGTCTTATCCCACCAAGACAACTCAGCCTAAAACCAATATCTAACAAAGTGCGGAAGTAAATGACAATCCAACAACAATTTCTAGTAAGAAACCAAGTCATATTAACTCAATCCCAAAACCAGGTTGTCACGTGCACAAGCCTCTAATGTAAACATTAGAATTGAAACAAAATAGAATTCTAAAATGAAGTTGTCTTTCAAGTAAAACAAAAATCATAAACTGGAGTAGGAAAGTTCGCTGAGATGACAAGCAGCTACCTCACTCCACATCCTCCACAAGATGCCTCGGAAACGAAGAGGTATCACAAAGATCCAGGCTCGTAACCTACAAAATTTGTAGAAGCAAGGGGTGAGTACCAAACCAAGCGGTACCCAACAAGCAAACCTCTAAACACAAGTTAAGTGAACAAAATACGGGTATTCCTTACGCCCTATCTAAACCTCCACGCTACAGCCTAACAGTTTACCAAACACACAACTCAATAACCACACTCTATCAGTTTACACATTCTCAATACAATTCAATATTCAACAGTCCACAAGCTTCACAGAGAAACAATCACAAATCAGCAAAACACATGTCCAAGTTTCATCAATAATAAAATGTGCAATGCCATGAGATGCAATGTCAATATCGTGATAGCATGTCTTTCTTAATGATACACACCCGCTGTCTCTCTCTCAGTCCGGGACCCATGGGGGGACATATCTGTCCATGCATTTGTCGCGGCGCACGACACGACCCTCGATAAATAGTAACCTTCGCGGCGCGCGATACGTCCCTCGAAATTAATATCCATCCATCGTGGCGCGCGATACGACCCTCGAAAATAGTACGTCAACCTCTTACCACACACCATGTCTCAGATACAATGCAAATGACATGCTCAAATGAAAAGGATGAGATAACCATTTGATAACAAAGCACAATTTACAACAAGAAATACAACACCAACAAATAAACAAGTCTCCAAATCATTCTCAACATCACACAAGGAATAACACGAATTTCGTACGCTTACAAGAGTTTAGAAATCCACTTGCCTTAGTCAATCGAATAATTATCTTGGACTTGAGCTTTCCCTTTCTGTTGAGCTTCCGAACCAATGCAATCTATTCAAGTATATATTTACAATAAGGTTTCAGAATTAACAACACTCACACTTTTATGTGTTTAACCTTTACCTAAGAATTCACCCTAATTTATAATCAAGTTGTTAAATTTTGATGTCAAATAACATTTCAATTATGATATTTCCCAAGTTTTCAAGCCTAGGGTTAAATCTCAATATTTCCAAGTATCATATAAACTAATAATATCATACAATCAATATACCTAATATTTAATTAGGTATCTCAATATGCCAAAATTTTATTCATACTATACAATAATTTTTTTGACTAAAAAAACACAAAAAACTAAGGTTACATTAAGAATTTCCAACATGTTAAACTTCATCAAACTTTTCAATAACATTTTAAGAAAACATGCAGTACATCTAATTTACTAACTGTGATTTCTCATACAAACTTAAACCTTACCTGCTGACAACCTCACATGAATATCCCACTAAAATTTGTACCCCAGATTTCCAACCCACGTGCATCACCATTAATCGAAAATCAATTAATTATAAATATTAATTTAATACTCCTTCCCCTATAACTTACAATACATTCATTAAATTCATGAATATACAAGTCATAATGGGACTAAGAGTTTAATGAATTCAATTTGAGGTTCTTACTTGAAGTTCGTAACTTGTCGCCGCCCCCGTCAGTTCCTCCCGTTTCTCTATCTTTTTTTTTTTCTGAATTATTTAGTACTAAAAGTGATAGGTTTTACCCACATATTTTATTAAATATATGCTAAAGGGTATAGGGTCTTAAATAAATTATCACTTTAGCCCATAAACTATCGATTAATTAACTTAAGTTAAACAAATATTCAAAAATTCTAAAGAGGAGCTTTTGGGTCATTACATTATTCACCACTAAAAATCATGTTCGTCCTCGAACATAGAGTAAAAGTAATTACCTGAAGCTTCAAAAAGTTGAGGATATCTGGCACGCATGTCAGACTCAGTCTCCCAAGTTGCCTCTCTCACCGATCGGTGCTTCCACTGCACCTTCACTGAAGCAATCTCCTTGGTTCTAAGCTTTCGTACCTGCCTATCCAAAATAGCTATAGTCTCCTCTTCAAATGTCAAGTCTGGACCCAACTCCACAGAATCAAGTGAAATCACATGAGATTCATCCGGAATATACTTCTGAAGCATAGAGACATGGAAAACAGGATGAACTGCCGACAAATAAGGTGGCAAGGCCAACTTATAGGCCACCTCTCCCACTCGGCTCAAAATCTCAAAAGGTCCAATGAACCTAGGGCTAAGCTTTCCCTTCTTTCCAAACCTTATCACACCCTTCATGGGTGATACTCGGAGCCAAACATGATCACCCTCCATAAACACCAAGGCTCTAACTCTCCGATCTGCATAACTCTTCTGTCGACTCTGAGCTGTCAATAATCTATACTGAATCATACGGACTTGCTCCATATTATCTCTAAGCAAGTCTGTATCCAAAGAGTCCATCTCTGCCGAATCAAACCAACCAATCGGAGTCCTACACCGTCTTCCATACAACGCCTCAAATGGGGCTATCTGGATACTAGAGTGATAACTATTATTATAGGCAATCTCCGCTAATGGTAAATGTTGATCCCATCTAGCTAAGACTGGCAAACGGATAGGACCGGGTCAACAGGACCGGTTTTTAATCGGTAATCGTTAACCGGACCGGTACCGGTTTTTTCTTACCGGATTTTCTTACCGTACCGGATTTTACCGGACCGGTTTTACCGGAAAAGTCTCCCTGTTCAGCCCGGTCCGTTAGTAACCGGTTTGGAACCGGGTTTGACCGGTTTGGAACCGGGTCTTACCGTTTTTTTTCCATTTTTTTATTATTTTAATTTATTTATTATAATATTATATATTTATATTAAAAATTCAATTGAAAACTTTAAAGTTTATATAAGTTGAAATTAATTTATACTTTAAAGTTTATATTGAATTTAAAGTTTCAAATTGAATTTAAAGTTTTATATGAATTTAATGTTTTTAAACTTTATATTGAATTTAAAGTTTGAAATACATTGAAACTTTAAAGTTTATATTGAATTTAAAGTTTTAATATAAACTTTATTAAATCATTAAAATTAAATTTATAAAAAGACATAATTAATAGAAGAGACTATTATAAAAGAAAACAATCAAGGCGAATAGCCGTATATTTATTCAAATAAATAAATTATACAATACAAAATATTAGAAAGAGAATAAGAGTACATAATTTAGGAGGAATTGAATAGTAAATTAGTATTATTATACTAACAATTCCAAATTTTTTAAATTCTTTTTGTAAATTTTGTATCATTTGAAAGAAAGATTTTTTGGAATTGGCATTTGTCGTTCTTCGTCCATTGCTTCCATGACGAAAGCCGGATTTGATAGATGCCAATTGTAGCTTCCGAAATTCAAACTTCAACTCAATATCACAATATAATAATTAATAATTTATGAGACATTTATAATTGAGAGTTTGAGACTTTGAGAGATTGTATAAGATTGTATAAGTATTGAATTTGTGATTTAAAATGGAAAAAAATGGTATATTTATAGTGTAAATGGGTTAGAAGGGGGTGGGGGGTCATATTTGACCGTTGTGGGCCCCAGCCCAACGGCTAGAAGGGCCCAACGGTCATATAAAATGGTAACATTAAAAATATATAAAAAAAAATAAAAAACCAGCTAAACCGGTCCTTACCGGATTGAACCGGAACCGGTTCTTACCGAACCGGTTTAACCGGATAAAAAACCAGGAACCGGTCCGGTACCCGGTCCTGTTTACTAAAAGACCGGTTCCTTACCGGTTCAACCGGTACCGGGGAACCGGATTGGAACCGGACCGGACCGGCCAAAAACTGGTCCGTTTGCCAGCCTTACATCTAGCACCAAAATCGATCACACACGCTCGAAGCATATCTTCCAATACCTGAATGGTCCGCTCAGATTGACCATCTGTTTGAGGGTGAAATGCCGTACTCATATCTAACTGAGTACCCAGACCATGTTGTAATGCCTTCCAGAAATGAGAAGTAAATAATGAACCCCGATCTGATATGATAGAAATCGGAACTCCATGTAGTCGCACAATCTGACTGATATATAGCTCGGCTAACTTTTCTGCTGTATACTTTACCCGAACCGGGATGAAGTGGGCAGACTTGGTCAGCCTATCAACAACAACCCAAATAGAGTCATAACCGCCCACTGTGGTAGGCAAACCCACAACAAAGTCCATAGTAATCCGCTCCCACTTCCAAGTAGGAATAGGCATCTCTGAGATACACCCCCGGGCCGCTGGTGCTCACACTTGACCTGCTGGCAAGTCAAACACCTCGAAACAAAGTCTGAAATATCTCTCTTCATCCCACACCACCAGTAATGCTGACTCAGATCATGATACATCTTCACCGCTCCCAGATGGATGGAATACCGAGTACAATGGGCCTCCTCAAGAATCCATCTAATCAAATCGCCTGTCCTGGGCACACAAATTCTGCCTCCGATCCGCAAGACACCATCAAGGACAGCCTCCTTAGCTTCCCCTCTCAATACTTTGTCTTGAATGAGACATAAGTTTTCATCATCAAATTGGTGTGCACGGATTTGCTCGACTAAAGAAGACCGAGCCTCAATAAAAGCAATCATCCCATCACTCCCTTCTGAAATCTGCAAGCGGACAAGACTGTTAGCTAATATCTGCACATCTCTAGCCAATGGTCTCTCCTCAATACTAAGCGCTGCAAGACTCCCCATGCTAGGAGTCTTTCTACTCAGAGCATCGGCCACAACATTGGCCTTTCCTGGATGATACAGAATGGTCACATCATAGTCCTTCAGCAACTCAAGCCATCTCCGTTGCCTGAAGTTCAAATCCCTCTGGCTAAAGATATACTGAAGACTCCGATGATCAGTGAAGATCTCACAATGCACTCCATACAAATAATGACGCCATAACTTAAGTACAAATACCACAGCCGCTAACTCCAGATCATGAGTAGGGTAGTTCTTCTCATGGGACTTCAATTGCCTAGAAGCATAAGCAATAACTTTTCCCTTCTGCATCAACACACCACCCAAACCAACTCCTGAAGCATCACAATACACAGTAAAGTCTACACCTTCCACAGGTAGAGTCAACACAAGAGCAGAAGTCAACAAAGTCTTGAGCTTTTGAAAGCTCTCCTCACACTCATCAGACCACTGAAAACCCACATCTTGTCGAGTCAATCTATTCAATGGAGCTGCAATAGTAGAGAAACTTTGAACAAATCATCGATAATAGCCTGCCAATCCCACAAAACTCCTAATCTCAGTAGGTGAAGTAGGTCGCGTCCAGCCTCTAACTGCCTCAATTTTGGCCGGATCTACTCTAATACCCTCTTTGGACAGCACGTTTCCCAAGAATGTCACAGAAGTAAGCCAGAACTCACACTTTGAGAACTTGGCATACAACTTCTCTTCTCTCAACCTCTGAAGTACAATCCTCAGGTGTCGGACATGGTCCTCCTCAGTCTTAGAGTAAACCAAGATGTCATCGATGAAAACAATCACAAAAGAATCAAGGTATGGTCGAAACACCTCATTTATCAACTCCATGAATGTTGCAGGGGCATTAGTCAATCCGAAGGACATCACTAGAAACTCATAATGCCCATACCGAGTCCGAAAAGCTGTCTTAGGGATATCTGATGCCCTAATCTTCAACTGATGATACCCAGACCTCAAATCAATCTTAGAGAACAATGATGCTCCCTGTATTGATCAAATAAGTCATCAATACGCGGAAGAGGATACTTATTCTTACTGTTACCTTGTTCAACTGTCTGTAATCAATACACATTCTCATAGTCCCATCCTTCTTCTTCACAAACAATACAGGGGCACCCCAAGGTGATACACTAGGGCGAATAAAACCCTTACTCAATAAATCTTGCAACTGATCCTTCAATTCTTTCAACTCTGCTGGGGCCATACGATATGGAGGTATAGAAATAGGCTTAGTGCCCGGCTCCAAATCAATAGCAAAATCGATATCCCTATCGGGAGGAACACCTGGAAGATCAGAAGGAAATACATCGGGAAACTCCTGAACCACGAGAACAGAGTCCATGGGAGGTGGTTCAACACTAGTATCTCGAATAAAAGCTAAGTAAGACAAACACCCCCTCTCCACCATTCTCTGAGCACGGATAAAAGAGATGGACCTTGCTAGGATAAGAACCACTAACACTCTTCACTCAACCTCGGAACACCAGGCATTGCTAAAGTCACAGTCTTAGCATTACAATCAAGGACATCATGATAAGGAGAAAGCCAATCCATACCCAAGATAACATCAAAGTCCCCCCCAGAATGATTAAGTCTACCCAAGTGTCATACCCAGCCAAAGAAACAAGACAGGATCGATACACTCGATCCACCACTAAGGGCTTACCCACGGTGTAGAAACACGAATAGGTACAGTCATGCTATCACATATCATATCAAATTTAGCAGCAAAATACGTAGACACATAAGAGAATGTAGAACCTGGATCAAACAACACAGACGCAGGTCGATGGCATACTGGGATGATACCTGTAATAACAGCATAAGAGGTCTCCGCCTCAGGTCTCCTCCCGGGGAAAGCATAGCAGTGGCCTCCTCGTCCACCTCCATCCTGGGTGGTACCTCTACCCCCACTCTGCTGAGCTGCAACACCACTACTAGAAACTCTATCACCTCTACCTGACTGAACTCTGCCACGACCTCTACCCTGTGGTGCTGGTGGTCTAGTCTGGAATGAAGAATTAGGTCGAGGCCCACCACGACCCCTTTGAGAAGTACACTGCCGCATTAGATGATCGGGATCTCCACAAGTAAAACAAAATTTCTGACCTGGGAACTGCTGTGTGGACCCTGAAAACCCACTATAATTACCTCGCTCTGTAGGTCGCTGTGAACCGTACGAGCCCTGACCTGGGCTATAAGAACCCCTAGATGTCTGGCCACCCTCAAATGTCGGCATAGATGCATGAATAGGTCCCCGCTGCTGAAAAGAACCACTCACTCTCTGTGATCCCCTACCTCCAGATGAGGCACCATGAAACTGGCCTGATATACGGGCCCTTTTAGGGTCCCCAAACTCCTCTCTCCATCAATTCTGCCTCTTTGGCGGCGCTCACAATGGACTGGAAAGAAGTCCCCTCTCTAGATGTCCGAAACACAGCTGACCTGATAGAGAAAGTCAATCCCCTCACAAATCTGCGGATCCTCTCTGTCTCATTTGGAATAATGGCCAACGCATGCCTAGACAACTGGCAAAAATGCGCCTCATACTCTGTAACCGATAAACCATCCTGTCTCAAACTCTCAAACCTCAAGCGACTCTCCTCTCTCACGCTCCATGGGACAAAACGATCTTGGAATGCACTAGCAAACTGCTCCCAAGTCACTGGAGGAGATCCAACTGGCAAACATCCCGAATAAGTCCTCCACCAGTCTCTCGCTGGTCCACGAAGCTGGAGTGTAGCATATCGGACCCCATGTGACTCAGCTAATCCAACCACCTCTAGTAACTCTCGGCAGGTAGTTAGAAACTCATGTGCGTCCTCGCTCTTCCCACCCTGAAACTGAGGTGGGTCCATCTTTCGAAATCTCTCATACCTACGCTGCTCATCCTCTGTCAGAACAACCATCGATGCAACTTGACCCCCAACTGCTGGTGTAACATCATTCTGAACTGCGAGATCTACTGGTAGTTGCCCCACCGCATCCTGAACAACTGGAGCTTGTTGCTGCTCTTGGGTCTGAGCCCCCTCTCTAGTACGAGAGTCGTGTGGTGTGGTAGTTGCACCACCACCCTGAGAAAAGCCCTCTAGCACACTTAACACCCTCAATAGCGTATCCTGAAGCAAAGGTGTGACTACGGGATCTGGAGGAACATGGTCCTCTCTGTCATCAATCTGAGGTTCGGTAGAGACCTCTCTAGCACGACCTCTCACTGGTGCTGCTCCACGTCCACGACCTCTGGCTACTGTCGCACTACTAGCACGACCTCTAGCTCGAGATCTACCCCTACCTCAAGCTGGGGCCTCAACAACTGCATCGGGAAGTGCCTCCCCTCTACCACCAGTAACATTAGTTCTGGTCCTCGTCATCTGTCAAAAGAGTATACAACAACTCAGTACTAACGAAGGCAACTACGCATGATGAGAAAGAATGAACAAAAGGAAGTTTCCTAGTAATCTTTATAGCCTCTCAAAGATGAGTACAGACGTCTTCGTACTGACCCTTGAGACTCTGCTTAGACTCGGCTTGCAGACAGTGAGACCTATGAACCTGGGGCTCTGATACCATTTTGTCACGACCCAAAAATTAGGTGTGATGGCACTTGTCTTATCCCACCAAGACAAGTCAGCCTAAAACCAATATCTAACAAAGTGCAGAAGTAAATGACAATCCAACAATAATTTCTAGTAAGAAACCAAGTCATATTAACTCAATCCCCAAAACCAGGTTGTCACGTGCACAAGCCTCTAATGTAAACATTAGAATTGAAACAAAATAGAATTCTAAAATGAAGTTGTCTTTCAAGTAAAAACAAAATCATAAACTGGAGTAGGAAAGTTCGCTGAGATGACAAGCAGCTACCTCACAATCCTCCACAAGATGCCTCGGAAACGAAGAGATTAGAAGGTATCAAAAAGATCCAGGCTCGTAACCTACAAAAATTTGTAGAAGCAAGGGGTGAGTACCAAACCACGCGGTACCCAACAAGCAAACCTCTAAACACAAGTTAAGTGAAAAAAATACGGGTATTCCTTACGCCCTATCTAAACCTCCACGCTACAGCCTAACAGTTTACCAAACACACCACTCAATAACCACACTCTATCAGTTTACACATTCTCAATACAATTCAATATTCAACAGTCACAAGCTTCACAGAGAAACAATCACAAGATCAGCAAAACACATGTCCAAGTTCATCAATAATAAAATGTGCAATGCCATGAGATGCAATGTCAAATATCGTGATGCATGTCTTTCTTAAGGATACACACCCGCTGTCTCTCAGTCCAGGACCCATGGGGGACATATCTGTCCATGCATCTGTCGCGGCGCACGACACAACCCTCGATAAATAGTAACCTTCGCGGCGCGCGATACGTCCCTCGAAATATAATATCCATCGCGGCGCGCAATACGACCCTCGAAAATAGTACGTCAACCTCTTACCACAACCATGTCTCAGATACAATGCAAATGACATGCTCAAATGAAAAGGATAAGATAACCATTTGATAACAAAGCATAATTTACAACAAGAAATACAACACCAACAAATAAACAACAAGTCTCCAAATCATTCTCAACATCACACAAGGAAATACACGAATTTCGTACGCTTAACAAGAGTTTAGAAATCCACTTGCCTTAGTCAATCGAATAATTATTCTTGGACTTGAGCCTTCCCTTTCCGTTGAGCTTCTGAACCAATGCAATCTATTCAAGTATATATTTACAATAAGGTTTCGGAATTAACAACACTCACACTTTTATGTGTTTAACCTTGACCTAAGAATTCACCCTAATTTATAATCAAGTTCTTAAATTATGATGTCAAATAACATTTCAATTATGATATTTCCCAAGTTTCAAGCCTAGGGTTAAATCTCAATATTTCCAAGTATCATATAAAACTAATAATATCATACAATCAAATATACCTAATATTTAATTAGGTATCTCAATATGCCAAAATTTTATTCATACTATACAATAATTTTTTTGACTAAAAAAAACACAAAAAAACTAAGGTTACATTAAGAATTTTCCAACATGTTAAACTTCATCAAACTTTTCAATAACATTTTAAGAAAACATGCAGTTCATCTAATTTACTAACTGTGATTTCTCATACAAACTTAAACCTTACCTGCTGACAACCTCACATGAATATCCCACTAAAATTTGTACCCCAGATTTCCAAACCCACGTGCATCACCATTAATCGAAAATCAATTAATTATAAATATTAATTTAATACTCCTTCCCCTCTAACTTACAATACATTCATTAAATTCATGAATATACAAGTCATAATGGGACTAAAGAGTTTATTGAATTCAATTTTGAGGTTCTTACCTGAAGTTCGTAACTTGTCGCCGCCACCGTCAGTTCCTCCATTTCTCTATCTTTTTTTTTCTGAATTATTTAAGTACTAAAAGTGATAGGTTTTACCCACATATTTTATTAAATATAGGCTAAAGGGTATAGGGTCTTAAATAAATTATCACTTTAGCCCATAAACTATCGATTAATTAACTTAAGTTAAACAAATATTCAAAAATTCTAAAGAGGAGCTTTTGGGTCATTACAAGTAGTGTCTTGAACGAAGAGATGAGAAGAAAAACTCAAAGTTCCTCTTCGTCAGATGTCCTGATAACTGGCCCCAGGGGGAGAAATAAAACTCGTGGTTCTCAGCATAGAGAACAAAATAGGAGCAAATCCAAAGGCAGACTTAAGGATATTGAGTGCTATCATTGTGGCATGAAAGGGCACACAAAGAAGTTCTGCAGGAAGTTTAAGAGGGAGAACAATAACAAAGAGGAAACTAAACAAGATGGCAATGAAAATTGCCTAGCCACCGTCACCACCGAAGATCTTGTCACCGTTCTTGATGCAAACATGATAAATATTGCTTGTGATGAGTCAAGCTGGGTTGTGGACACTGGTGTCGCATCTCATGTTGACATCAAGGAAGGATTTTTCTCTTCCTACACTCCTGGTGATTTTGGAACCTTGAGTATGGGTAATGAGACTGTTTCTAGGGTGGTTGGTATTGGTACAATTTGTTTGGAAACTTGTATTGGAACTAAACTAGTTTTGAACAATGTGAAACATGCTCCTGATGTTCGTCTGCACCTAATTTCTGTTGGTGTTTTAGATGATGAAGGATATGTTAGTACCAACGGTGATGGAAAATGGAAGCTCATTAAGGGTTCCTTGGTTCTAGCTCGTGGTAACAAACGACGTGGTCTATACTGGACTACGGCCTCTGCTTATGTTGATATGGTGAATGCAGTTGAGAGCGATAGCTCTTCAACATTATGGCACAAGAGGCTTAGCCACATTAGCGAGAAAGGACTTAATGTTCTGGCCAAGAAGAAATTATTGTCAAATTTCCAAAGTGCTATATTAGAAAAACGTGAGCACAGCTTGGCTGGTAAACAAAATAGAGTTTCCTTTAAGTCCTACCCTCCTTCGAGAAAGATAGAGTTGCTTGAGTTAGTGCACTCTGATTTATGTGGTCCAATGAAGACAAAGACATTGGGTGGTGTACTTTACTTTGTCACTTTCATTGATGATTGCTCGAGAAAACTTTGGGTCTATGTCTTGAAGACTAAAGACCAAGTGTTACGTGTCTTTAAGCAGTTTCAGGCTTTAGTTGAAAGAGAAACTGGAAAGAAATTAAAATGTATTCGTACTAATAATGGTGGTGAATATTGTGGACCATTTGACGAATACTGCAAGCATCAAGGTATTAGACACCAGAAGACTCCTCCCAAGACTCCTCAGCTTAATGGTTTGGCTGAGAGGATGAACAGGACCTTGATGGAAAGAGTTAGATGTTTGCTTTCTGAAGCAAAGTTGTCGAACTCATTTTGGGGTGAGGCTTTATTGACCGTTGCACATGTTATTAATCTATCTCCTGCTGTTGCTTTGGAAAGATGTGCCAAATAGTGTTTGGTATGGAAAAGATGTTTCCTATGACCATTTGAGAGTATTTGGTTGCAAAGCTTTTGTACATGTGCCGAAAGATGAGAGGTCAAAGTTAGATGCCAAGACAAGGCAGTGCATCTTAATTGGATATGGCCTAGATGAATTTGGTTAACAGGCTATATGATCCAATGAAAAGAAACTTGTGAGAAGCCGTGATATTATTTTCATGGAGAATCAAACAATTGAAGATATTGACAAGCGGAGAAGGTAGAATCTTTAAATTTTGATGGTATAGTTCATCATGATGAAGTTCCTCACACAAGTGTGCATGATGTTGTTGGGTTGATAATCATGGTGACGCCCAGAATCATGTATCGAATCAACATGTTGATGTTGATAATAACAATGATATTGTTATTGATGATCCTGTTGCTCATGAAGTTGTGGACGAATCAAATATTCCGCTTCGGAGGTCCACAGACAGCGGTTTCCTTCCTCCCGTTATTCACCCAATGAGTATGTGTTACTCACTGACGGGGGAGAACCTAATGTTATAAGGAGGCCATGGAAGATGAGCACAAGAATCAATGGATTGAAGCCATGCAAGACGAGATGAAGTCTTTGCATGAGAACCACACTTATGAGTTGGTAAAATTGCTCAAGGGCATGAGAGCTTGAAGAACAAGTGGGTGTTCAAAGTTAAAGTTGAAGAACACAACTTGAAGCCCAGGTACAAAGCTAGATTGGTTGCTAAGGGATTCGGTCAAAGGAAAGGTATTGACTTTCACGAATATTTTTCTCCTGTTGTGAAAATGTCCTCGATTCGCACAGTTCTAGGTTTGGCTGCTAGTCTTAATTTAGAGATTGAGCAGATGGATGTGAAGACGGCTTTCCTTCACAGTGACCTAGAAGAAGAGATTTACATGGAACAACCTGAGGGCTTCAAAGTAGATGGTAAAGAAAATTTTGTATGCAAACTAAAAAAGAGTCTCTATGGCCTCAAACAAGCTCCCAGACAGTGGTACAAAAAGTTTGAATCTGTCATGGGGGAGCAAGGCTATAAGAAGACTTCTTCAGATCATTGCGTATTTGTACAAAAATTTTCTGACAATGATTTCATCATCCTTTTGTTGTATGTGGATGATATGTTGATTGTGGGCAAGAATACTTCCAAGATTGATGAGCTGAAAGAAAGAGTTGTGTAAGTCTTTTTCTATGAAAGACTTGGGTCATGCCAAACAAATTTTGGGCATGAGAATTACTCGTCTTAGAGATGAAAGGAAGATTTATTTGTCCCAGAAGAAGTACATTGAACGCGTACTGGAGCGCTTCAATATGAAGAATGCTAACTTGTTAGTATACCTCTTGATGGTCATATGAAGTTGAGCAAGAAGATGTGTCCTATAGCTAGGGAGGAAAAAGAGAATATGGCCAAAGTTCCATATTCCTCCGTCGTCGGAAGTCTAATGTATGAAATGGTGTGCACTAGACCTGATATTGCTCACGCAGTTGGTGTTGTCAGTAGATTTCTCGAAAATCCGGGAAAAGAGCTTTGGGAAGCTGTGAAATGGATACTCAGGTATCTTAGAGGAAGCTCAGATGAATGCTTGTGTTTTGGAGCATCAAATCCAATCTTGAAAGGCTATACAGATTCTGATATGGCAGGTGACCTTGATAACAAAAAATCCACTACTGGATATTTGTTTACTTTTTCAGGGGGAGCTATATCATGGCAGTCAAAGTTGCAGAAGTGTGTTGCACTATCTACAACTGAAGTTGATTATATTGCGGCTACTGAAGCCGGCAAGGAGATGATATGGCTAAAGTGATTTCTTCAAGAGCTTGGTTTGAATCAGATGGAGTATAATGTCTATTGTGACAGTCAGAGTGCAATAGACTTGAGCAAGAACTCCATGTACCATGCAAGAACAAACACATTGACGTCAGATATCATTGGATTCGTGAGAAAGTGGAGAATGAATCATTTCACGTCAAAAAGATTCACACAAGTAAAAATCCTGCAGATATGCTGACCAAGATGATACCAAAAGACAAGTTCGAGTTATGCAAAGAACTTGTGGGTATGAGCTCTCTCTAAAGAAGTTGAAGATACCTTCTTCCAGTAAATGGGACTGGAGCGGGAGATTTGTTGAACCCATCCCATTGTTTTAGTCAACTTTAGCAATTCAATTGGTACAAACAATTGTTAAAAAGGAATAGTAATTGGAGTTGAAAAGAAAAGATTTGGTAGTTGACAAATTGGTAAGATTTGCAACCACTTTTGACTTTGCTATGTTTACATATGTCATTAGTGACATAGGTATGGTTTTATCCTTCTATAAATAGAGCATTCTTGCTCATTTGTAGAATACACCAAGTTAGAGAGAAAAACCATTTTGAGAGCAAAGTGAGGTATTCCATAGACTATATAAGAAAATAGTCTGTGAAGAAAAATAGAGTATGAGCGATATTTTAGTAAGACGGAAACCAAAAGAGTGTTGTTCCTTTTGAGTGTGTAATAGTCACTTTGAGTGTTCTATTCGTGACTACACAGTGTAAAATTCCTTACTATAGTAATATCAATTGCTCCTCTTGGCCCATGGTTTTTTCCCTTATTTAGAAGGGTTTCCACGTAAAATTCTTGGTGTCGTTATTTTCTCCTTTTATTTCCATTACTTTTACCATATATATTTTTGTGCTTGTCCGCGTTTTCCCAACAAGATACTGCATATGGTTTCCATTTCAAAATTACCTGTTATGTTTTACCAGTTTTAATATCCATATCTAGCAACTGATACAATTACAAGGTTATTGGAATAAGCTACACAGCGTTTGCTGTAAATTTTATAAATAGGGGTTAATTTTTTGCAGAGTTTAAGATTGTCTGAAGATGTGAAATTACCACTACTATGTATTTTCCTTGTCATTTATTAGGATCTCAGCTTCACTTCATTTAAGTATGTATTACTAATTTGTGGTAATACATTATGTCCATCACATTACAATGTTTTTTTATGACTTCTGAGCGTTGTGCATCTTGTATTTCAAACATACTTAGAACAAAACTTTGAACATATTTGTAAGATAATAAAGTTAAGAACATTTTCACGACTAGAAAATTAAAACTAGTAGCGAAACTAGAATCAGAAATGGATTTTAAAAAAATTATACGAAATATTTTTCTTAATGAAGAATTGTTGTTAATATGTGTCTAAAGAATCTTACTGATTACAACAACTTTGCAGAAACACGAAGTTACCAAGTTTAACGAACCAGTGAAGAACAAAAGAATAGAAGAACTGAAATTAATTCACAAATCTAAAATTTGTAAAACACGTACCAAAATCTGAAAAAAATTTAATAGGAAAAAGATCAAGTCCACTGAACTCACAGTGTCCCCTTAAGGAAATTATTCCCCTCTAGCATCCGAGGTTTGATTTGGAATATGACCTCCCATGGTAAAATGATCTCAATCACCAGAGTACAGATACCAAAATCTCCGGTGTCAGTGAACCACTCAATGGCAGTAAAGTACACTTAGAATAATAGATTTAGTAGTTGAAGAAGAAGTCCATGAATTCTATATTCAAATGAGATGAAATCCCTCAATTTATAGAAAACAAATGGTAGTGTGAAAAGGTTCTTATTGTGCCTTACCGGAAAGCTCACAATCCTTTGGAAAAGTCACAATCTTTAGAAAGGCTGTCACTTTTCATAAAAGTCACAATTTTCCATAAAAGTCGCAACTTTTCATAAAGGTCGCAACATTTCATAAAAGTCACAATTCTTCATAAAATCCAACACTGAGTTAATTGTGCAGGGGGCTTGTCCGTATATGAAATATCCGAGCTGGTACGACATTTTCCTTCTTTATAGAGTTTTCGCGCCAAACATCCTATCATGATGACAGAGCTGCAGAAAATGGAATGAAGACAACGTTAAGACTGAGTCATCACTCTGATATTCCATTTGTATGTTGAAAAATGTTTCTTTACACAATGATATTTTACGTTCTCAAGCTTAGCTTTTGTGTCGTTGTTACTGCTTTAACTACTACTTTTTTCCCCTTTGATGAAGTAGAGCCTGCAAGAGCAGCTTGATTACTCATATAGTTTTGATTAAGGCTAGTAAAGATTAAAGAAGCTCTTTCGGACAGGAGCAGACTCGGGGTGCAAGGAGGCTGCTCTGTGTTAGGGAGATTCTATTGCAATGCTTATAGGTTTCCGTTAATCCAGTAGCTTTATATTTGTGTTCATTATACATATAAGAATTTTTAGGTCATTTAAAATAAATTTGTGAAATAAAGTTTTGTGTCATTACTCAATCCGTCCAATTACTCAACATCATCAAAATTCATGAAATGGAACCAAACTTGAGTACATGTAAAAGCCAAAAAGAAATTAAAAATTGCTTGAGTAATGTTGTGTTGTGCTTCACTTATCAATATTGATAATCTTCAACAGAAATGTTGAGATCTTGATATTGCCCGTAATTATCAACATGTTTTTGAGCAGGTGTTGGTGTTGTAAGAAACTGAGCATCAATAGCCATGGCAGCATCAGAGGCAACTTTTTGTACAGATGGTTGTGACATTCCAGGTTGAACATTACGCGGTAACATGGAAGGGAAGTTTAATTTATGTAATGACGATGATGATTCTGGACGGAGACAATAATAGGCTATGTCATGTGCTATAGCTGCAGCTTCAGGGCTAGTGTAAGTACCTAGCCAAAGTCGTTCACTACTACCTGGAACTCGAATTTCCGACACCCATTTCCCCCATTTTCTCTTCCGAATACCTCTGTATTTTGCACCTAAACTCATCTTTCTTCCTTATTACTCTTATGCTTGCTGACTGTTGTTGCCTTTTGACAAAAATAGTGTTGGTTATTTATAGGTTGAAGATTGTGCAAGTCAACCCCTTAAGCCTCATGCATGTGGAGTGTGTGGACATAGAATAGCTACTCAGGTCAATGGTCAAATTAAAATAGGCTTATGCAAGTTGAAGCAATATGGACTAGTTTTTGATCCACTTAAGGTGCTAAATTGCTACAAAGAGGCTCAAAAATATCTTCATTATATGATTGAAGTTTGATGCCTTAACAATTTATTTGATGACCAACGTGAATTGTGGTGTGGTGGGAGTGTTTCACCCTTAATCAGATGTGTCGGATTCGAATTCTGAGTATGAAAAAAATTACGTTGAGTTACATTTGTGGGAGTGTTTCACATTTAACTAGAGGTCTCAGGTTCGAGCCTGCGTATGGAAAAATTATTTTGAGCGTCAATCCGAATGAGCCTTGCAGTGGTCAATTCGAATTTAGTCAGAGTTTCAATGTGAACTTTGAACACCGAATGAGAAATTAAAAAAATATTTGATGTATAGTTTAAACATGCAATGCTATTCGATTTATGGATTCTCATTAGATTTTAAATCATTATCGAATTAATATCAAGTGATTTGATGTATTACTCCCTCCGTTCCTATTAATTTGTAAAATGTTTTCTAATTTGATTTTTCTTTTTTAGTGGTTATTTTTGACTAATCAAGAATAAACAAAAAAAATTATTATACCTTCGATTTATTAATATTAAGCTAATGTCTTTGAAAATGTAGTGAATAAATATGTTTGAGACTCTTTCATTAGTAATTTAGTATGAATAAAATGGTAAACTCACTTCAGTAATTATTTTTTCTTTAATAGGTGTGTCAAGTCAAATTTTGATAAGTTAATAATGGCGTAGTGTATTATTTGAAGCATGTCTTTCTATTAATTAAATCGGATATTTCATTTTTCAATGTATGTTGTTTTTTACATTATTTTTTTAGAAATGTTATTTTGGAGTTTAAGAGTTGACCAATCTTATAATTTGGAAATTCTATTTTTGATGTTCAAAGCTATTCTCCACAATTTCAAAGCATCGCGTCATGAATTGATTAGTGGACCACAAATTAGGTGATACAGTTCAATTAACATTTTGTTTCACATTACACTTATTTTTAGAAGTGTCCTTTCTAAATAACTTTTTAGAAAAATGTGTTTTTCTTGAAAAAAACATTCTGTGTTTAACAAATTTTAGAAAAATGTGTTTTTCTTAAAAAATAATTTGTGTTTAATATAATTTGTATTTTCTTATTTAAAAAAGAATTAAATTACAAAAAAGGGCAAGCATCAATGTGCTTTAAATATTAAAAACAAAAAAGTTTATTATAAAAATAATTATTGAAGGAAAATTAATCAAACTTATGAGACATGTTTGTTAATTAATTAGTGATATATTGATAAATAATCAATATTTAAGGGATATTTAGTCTTAAAAATTAACTTTCTACTTCTGTTTTTTTTTTTAAACAGAAATTTTAGTTTCTTTTCAATAACAGAAAAATTATTTCTCCTTTCATTTAAAAGAAATTTTAAAGATTCGACAAACATTTAATTTTTTAAAATTAATATTTTTTTCTCAAAAAAACACTTCTTGCATCCTTACAGCAAATACCAAACAGACTCTAAGAGATAGATTTTTTACATCACATGGTAATTTAATATAATTTATATAAATTAGTCCGATTCAATTTATTTTTTTTATATAAATTTTTACTCTTTCAATTCATTTTTATTTATTTTAGCTTGCATTTGGCCGGTGAGATGTCAATTGAAACGTCGTTCTTAGCTTATTGTGTTTAAGTGAATTTGAGCTTCAAATTCTTCCAACTTTCTTTTCAAGTAAAGTTTGCACATAAGGTTAACTTCTAAAATTCTCTCAATTAACATTAAAACATAACAATAATTCATGAGTATGATTGTATGAGTTTGATTATCAAATGCAAGGCATAAATAAAATATATAATCAGCTTAAATAGAAGATAAATGTAAGAATCAATTAAATATCACATCAAATGAGTTATTCGTGACTATAGAAAAAATATGGCATGTGGTGCTCATGCTATCATTTATATGCTACATAAGGCCTACCAAACCGATTATAGGTTGGTGGTATGCATATTCTTATGTTTCTATATACTAGTTCCGGGAACGCGCATTGCACGTTTTTCCTCTAATTGATATTAAAATTAATTTATATAAGTAAATATTTCATAGTGGAGCACACATAAAATAATTGTTAAGTTCAAAGCTAAGTTATTTTATATGTAAGTTTGACATAAAATATACCTATTCACAAAATATAACATAAAAATCTTGTGTCAGATTTGATATTTTTAATGTTTCATGAAAAATAAACCTTCTATTATATGAGAGGAATCAATATATTTTAATTACTAAAAGTAAGTTTTAATAATAATAAAAAATTGATCTATAATTAATTCTTTTTCACATTATAAAATTGAAAGCGTATTATACTCATTATTGACCGATAAAAATCTTTTTGTAACCCATAAAGCAAGTTATCTATGATACAAACTTCTATTTTGTATATTTATGATTTGCAAGTTCTCAAGAAGATTGTTAAATTTTCCTTTTAAGATGAATATTATCATTCTTTACTCAAAAAGAAGAAAAGAGAATATTATTACTCAGTTCATCAAAATATTGTGTTGACAAAAATGTCCAGTCACATTTGTATCTTCTAAAAAAAAAAAAATTTGCAGTTTAAGGGCAAATAATATCCGAAAATAATTTTTTAAAAATCACTTAAAAAGAAGTTTAAAATATTAAAAGACACATGACATTAAAATACAAAAGCAAAAGAAAGAAGAAGAATGACAAATTTGAATTCATATTTACTATCCCAAAGGCTCACGATGATAACTAAATTTAAAGTCTACAGTTATACCGAGTTGATGAAAATGAAAAAAAAGAAAGCAAGTTTGAGGAGTTAGAGGATATATATTGCAAATCAAGTTTTCACATTCTGATGAATAAATAACAAATAGTAACTTTCTTATTCTTGGCGTTAAACATAAAGACTGTATTTAATCTATTTTTCTTTTTTTCCGCTACTTCTGTTTCTTCTCTTGATTAGCAGCTTCCAACATTTTTTTTGTTTCCCTCATTTGCAGCTTTCAACTCTCTTTTCTTCTCCATGTTGAATTACGCGATTTCCTTTATCCAATCTCATGTGATTACCATCCATCTTAATAAGTTAGTCTAAAATAGTATTAGATAATGATCTTTAAAATTTAACTTTAATTTCAAAACTGATTTCTATGTAATAGTGGGGATTGACCCTTCCTATTCAATTTTTATTCTATATAGTAGTGCCTATTCAAAACGCAAACATTTATTCAGTAATTCTTGATAACGTTTTAATTGCCAAAGAATTATTATTATTTAATTTATACAATCCAATGAATTCGGTTCTATATTAAATTATTTTTTCCAACTTCCTATTTTCTCTCAATTCTGGACATAATTAATTGATAACGTAAAGAATTGATGTAAACTTTTAATGGAAAAAGTTTTTAAAACAATGATAACTATATACTATTTAAGTAGTAATTAGATATTTGATTAAATTGTATTTTATTTTAAGAATAAAATGATAATTTAACTTTAATGTTAGGAACTTTCCACTTATAATAATATATGATATGTTGAGTTAAGTGTATACACGTTGAAAAGTTCAACTCCACAAATTAAATACAGTGCACAATATATTTCTAAACAAGACTTTAGTAGACATGACTCGTAAATTTCGTTAAATATGACATTGCTGTAATATCAAACTTATCAAAACTCAACTTAAGGATGCAATGTGCACTCAATGTCATACTTGACCCAGAGCTACTATGCTGCTATCTTTATACCAATCATAAAATTTAATAAAATAAACAAGTATATCTTGACTTAAAAATCAGCTCTCGACCGACAAGATCTCTGCCAACATAACCTTTAGCTACGAAATTTATTCGATCTCAAATTTAAATGGTGATATAATAATATTATCCTTTTACTTATAATTTCTTAAAAAATATACAAACTCAATAGTAAACGAATATTATTGAATAAAGTGAGTTATAAGGTTGACGATGTCCAAGGTCAAAGCTGAAGTAGGATTTGCGTTAGTAAGGAGGATTCAAATGCAGTTAGAATTTCCTAATTAATTAGGGAGAAAAGGGAACATTAGTTTCAAACAACTTGTAGAGGTGACGAAATTTGTGGCACCTAAATTTATTGCAAAAAAGGCAATCTCTGTCTCTTTCATATAAATGCGTTGAATTCCACGCATGGGGGTTGGGGCACCTACACCGACATAAAAATGTACTCCCTTCTCTCAAAATGAACATTATGTTATAAACATATTTGTGTTATAGTGAATGTCTAATTATGTGGAGTCCTTGTAGGATATGGTTAGAAATCCAAGTCCCTATAAATAAAGGGTTTTCCTTTATTGTAAATAAGATTTGTGAAAGATCGATGAATCATGAATATACTTCAAGAGAAAAAAAAAAGTTTTTTCTCTTCTCCCTAATTTCTTCTTCTTCTAAATTTATATAGTTTCATAACACATTAGTTATTGTCTACTTCCTTGTATACTTCCTATGTCTTTTTTATGTCTTTATCTCTTTCTATAAATTTTTGTCAGTCTGTTAAATCAATTCATAAATTATTATATATTGTTTTTTTTACTCTTAATAGTTATTAGCCTTAAAAATATATATTTGAGGAACTTAGAAAAATTAGGTAAATATTTCATGTAGATTGGTTAAATTAATTAATCAAAACAAATTAATTTATATTTATTGATAGAAATCTGAATTTCCAAAAAATTAAAAATAAGTGTAGAAGGATAACATCATTTTTTAATGCAAGTGCAAAGCATAAAGCTGACATATAAAAAAGAACAGAGGGAGTACTTCTTTATCTCCTATTTACTTGTCCATTATATTAAGAATAAAATAATTGACATAATAAGTTTACCAACTACTCCTATTAATTGATAGAATTTTAAAATCAATTAACTTATTATAGAGATTATATTTTTTTTTCAAAAACATCAACTCTCTAAATAAATTGAGGGGTATAGTAGGTAACAAATATTATTTTTTCTTAATTTATTAAGAATGACAAGTAAAAAGTCAAAATTGAACAAGGGATACAGGGAAAGTGGGAGTACTCCATCTGTCCAAATTAATTGATTATTATATTTAATATAGATAGTTGTCCAATATTAGTTTATCACTGATGTGTCATGAAATCATGTAACATTTGACTCTCGAAACTAAGGATTAGTGAGAGAACTTCAATGTATCTATGTGTATATGATGTGTGCTTTGATGATTGAATTGTTAAAACACTTGGACGCGGAAGATAGAAAATGATCTGAAACAAAACCATGGACCCCAAATGGGGCGTGATCATGATGACGACCGTTAGAGGCTCGTGGAGGTGAGGTAGTGAAGGTAGTGAAATGAAAAAATGCCAAGTAAAGACCATGAAGCCCCGGACAGGTCGTGGTCATGATGACGAGCCGTCTGAGGGCTCGTGAATCTCAAGAAGTGAAGGAAGTGAAAATGAAGAAGTGTCAAGTAAATACCACGGAGCCCCAGACGGGTCGTGGTCCACTCGACGAGCCAACTGAGGGCTCGTGAGGAAGAAACAGTGCGAGGCCCTTACGAGCTAAGTGTTAATTGAAGGCCACGGGACCATTGACGGGTCGTCGTTGCATAAAAGAATTGTATTATTTCTCATCGGCAGAGGCAAGAACTCCAGTGAAGACTCAAGTTCAAACACAAGTTCATGGAGCTCTAGACAAGTTGTCTAACCTTAGACGAGTCCTCTAGTAGCTCATGAAGGTCATCAGTGAAAGAAGACCCACATTGTCTAAGTGTGGGACGATGAGAGGGTTCACATGTCGTTTGGTATGTGATGAGTCATCAAGTGGGTCGTGAAGTGTCTCGAAAAGTCAATCCTATTTCGAGTAGGACATTTTTCACAAACTAGTTTGATTATTTAGGGTTTATATTTTAAATACCACTTCTTATCGTCCGACTTAGGCAATATTTTCCATATTCTAAACTTGGTTTTTGTCGTTTATTTTCGGATTAAAACTTCATGATCATGACTAAGTGTTGATAATCAAGATTTTGTGTTGGTTTGCAATTGTTGCAAGTTAATTACTTTATGCTTTCAATGATGATTACAACTAGTTTTCTTTGAATATATGAGCGGCTAAACACCACAACCAAGGTTGTGGAAACCGTGAACAAAATTAAGTAATGTATGATTGTTAGTTGTACATGTGACTCTTACTTTTATCATCAATTCTTTCTAATGAGTACACGCATTAGAAATTGTTCGTATTTACCACTTCTTCGAGAGAAAAGTTTTAATTAAGAAAAAGTAAAATCATATTCTATCAACTTGTTGTGAAAATCGAGTTTGAGAGAAGAGAATTTCATCAACAGACATGCAAGGGTAAAAATGAAAACCTCTAAGACAGAAAGGAAAAGAGTGAAAGTCATCTAATAGGGTTGAGAAATGTTTAGATGCATATAACTTGATAGGACTGTGTAATGCTAACAACTAATAATTTCTTGTATAGGATTCATTACTAAACTAAAATGCAAGGGGAAAACAAATCCCAATCTCATTAATCAACTACTAAAATCTTGAAATTGGAGCAACTGTCACTTCTATTAACATACCCTTGATGTGACAAGTTTAGGCGACATGGTAGTGTATTTGTTAGGTGATCGATACCTCTTGACTTGCAAAAACTTTCTAAAATTATGCAATATTAAGTATTACCATAATTCTTCTCTTTCACGCAACTCGGACGGACTCCACAATGCAGCTGAAATATCCAATAAGAACAGGATCCGGAGGGGATCAATTCGATATACAAATTTATATAAGGTGATGAGGCTCGTTTTTGGTGATGAGATTCATTATGATTTGAAGCATTCAAAGAGGAGAACGATAGCAATGGCTAGCACTGCTGCAGGTGAGAAGAATCTAAATTCTTCTTAGTTCATATCACGTTAAGTAATGATCTTGACTCCCTTGAGGGGAGGATACTATTTTTGGAGAGACTACATAAGGATTTGATACATTGAATAGGATAAATGAAGCTTACGTGGATGACAAGAGGGCAAGAATTATCAAAATAACTAAATCGAAAACATTTACATATTGTATGATCCTTCCTAGTTAGCCGACTTGATTCCAGATGTTTCAACCGAAAGAAAGCCAAAAGATGAGATTGATGATGATGTGTGATAAGACGATGATTGGATGCCAAAGGATGAGGAATTAGGTGTTAAAAAAGCACACTCCCGAGTAGTAATACTTGAACGTGTAGGAGACATTCTTGATGATGGGATGAAACCCCTGACAATGTGCTCTAAGTTTGTAAAATTAAAATTGTCAACTGAAGAGGAAGCACGACATATAATCTTCTCACGCTTTGGAACCGTGACATCTACTGAAATTATGAGAGATCACAAGACTGGATAGTCATTGTTATGCTTTCATCGAGTTCGAGGACAGGGAATCTTGTGAACAACAACCTTAGACCTAATTTTAAAGGCTAAAACGCCTAATGGTCCAAACTCGTATTGAAGGCCTCAATACTTTTGTCAACCCTACTACTAACCTAATCTGGTCACTTCGAACCTGATGGAACCGCCAGAATTCCATTTTGAGGTCGTTTAGATGAACTTTTGACTAAAGTCAATCATTCAAGCTTTAAGGTATCTAAAATACGAAAAGTTGCACAAAATTCAAAGGAACGACCAGGCGAATGAACAATCAGTGTTAATAAGTCATAAATGACTTGGGATCACTATAGAAACGCTTGAAACAATAAAAAGGAGGCATTAAAGCAGAAATGACCTGGAGGGTCATTACGACTACTCATATTGATGATCGAATAATACCCAAATTGAGTTCGAGGACAAAGTATATTGTTAGAAAGCATATTTTAAGGTGGATAATACACAAATTGGTGATCGAATAATACTCAAATTGAGTTTTAGGAAAAAGGGGCGCGTGAGCAAGCATATTTTAAGATGGATAATACTGAAATAGTTGATCGAATAATACTCAAATTGATAATCAAAGGATACGAGATGATTTCAGTAAGAGTGTAGCAAAGTTATGGTCCCAAATCGATCTAGAAGCCAAAGAGGCAGTGGTGTTGATGCCATCAAAGAGCAGAATGAAGACAACATGGATGGCGGAGATGGCAACTCAAAGCACTCAAAATAAAGAGACGAGAAAGCACAAAAAGAGAAAACACCGGCAAATAACAAAGCCATGTTAGATTTTTGCACAGTTTCTAACTTGTAATGATAAAGCACTAAGGGAGGTATTTATATCATTTTCAACTTGTAACTTAGTTTCTAGAATCAAATCAATGTAAGAGTTAGTGTTTCAATTAATTTTGAAACAAATTCATCTGTTTTGAATTAACAAATACATGAATGTGAGTTGTAACATTCATTGACTTTAATTCTATGTTATAAACATTTGCAAGAAGTTTTTCTTTAATTTTACGTTATGGGTTTTTGAAAGATAAGTTTTTTGTTTCCAATTCATGAACCTAATAAATTCTATCAATTAAAAATCTTTTTTCTTGCAAAACTTTTTATCCTATAAATTGACTTTCTTTTGGTTGAGAAAGATAAGCATAAAAACAAAAGTACTTCCCCTTGAAAACACTTGTGAGACATTGATCAAAAGGTGAAATCACCAATTCAAGAATAGAAAGCAACATTCTTGAATGCTACTTTTAGTTGAATCCCGAAGATAGAGTTGTTATTTATTCTTCCGATTGCTCGTGGGAGAGACTCCAACTATCTTCAAGAAACGTATTAACATGCCTCTAAGCCAAACAAGTTTTATTTTGTATTCCTTGTAATTTTATCATTCTTGTTCATTTGTTCTAACAATTTGAAGATAGTTGTCTCTATGGCATCCACATCAATAACGAACAGTGTTCCATCTTTGCCTAATCCTAATTTTGAAATATTTGATGGCAAAGACTTTTCTAGATGGCGTGGAAAGATGGAACTCTTTTTAAGATGATTAAAGTTAGCGTATGTTCTTGAGAAACCTTGTCATGAGGCTCCTAGTTCTGAGGTAGCAACGGACGAGGCTACTTTAATTAAAGAACAAATTGCCAAATGGCAAGATGATGATTACTTATGCAAGAATTATATTCTTGGAGGAATGTCCAATAAATATTATGATCAATATTATATTAAATGTAAATTTACTAAGGAGATTTGGGATACTCTTAAAGTTATTCATATAGCAGAAGAGGCGAGTTCAAAGAAATTTCTTGTTTCAAATTATATGGAGTTCAAAATGGTTGATGACAAGTCAATCACTAAACAAGTACAAGAATTTCAACTTATAGCTAATAAAATTGTTATAACTGGAATTGCTCTTGATGAAAACTTTCATGTTGGTGTGATTGCCTCAAAACATCCTCCATCTTGGAAAGAGTACAGAATCAAACTCTTACACAAGAAGGAAGATTTGACTCTTGAACAATTATTGCAACACTTGAAAATTGAACAAGAGACACGACACCGCGACAATAACATCTTGACGGAGCCCATCATGAAAGCTCATGTTGTTGAAGAAAAGATCAAGAAGGAACCTGCCAATAATAAATTTTTGAAGGCAAAGAAGAGTAAAAATTTCAAGCGTCTTAATTCTAATTCTAAGTCGATTGAATGTTATCATTGTCATAAAATTCGTCATATGCACGTGATTGTAAAATTCTTAAAGCTGAAAAGAAGAAAGAAAAGGCAAATAAAAATACCAAAAATGAACTGGTGGCAATGGTGACAGAAGCATTTGTTGCGGGATATCAAGTGGAATGGTGGATAGACACTGGTGCAACTCGTCATATATCAGGTAATCGAAATTCTTTCATGACATATGAATTAGTGGGGGGCGATAAAGTTTTGCATATGGGAAACTCATCCTCTGCTAAGGTTTTGGAAAGGGAACAGTTGAACTAAAATTCACTTCCGGAAAGATGGTCACATTGATAGACGTATTGCATGTTCCTGATATTCGAAAGAGCTTGGTGTCAGGTACGCTTCTTTCGAAGCATGGTTTTAATGATTTTTGAGGCAGATAAATTTATTTTGTCTAAACAAGGCATGTTTGTTGGAAACATTTATGCTACAAATGGCATGTTCAAACTTAATATTGAAAATGAAAATATTTATGCTTATATTGTGGAATCTTTAGATTTATAGCATGAACGTCTTGGTCATGTGAATTTTAGATCCATTCAACTTATGATGAAAAATGGATTAATTAAAGATTGTGGAAAGGATCATGTTGCTAAGTGTATTACTTGTAGTAAATGTAAAATAAAAAGGAAACCTTTTAAATCTGTTGAAAGGATATTCACACTTTTGGAATTAATCCACACTGATATTTGTGAGATGGATTGTTTATCACGTCATGGAAAGAGATATTTTATCCCTTTAATTGACGATTACTCAAGGTATACATATGTCTTTCCATTAAAAACAAAAGATGAGGCATTTGAGACTTTTAAAACATATAAAGCAGAAGTTGAAAATAAATTGAGTTTGAAGATTAAATCAATTAGATCTGATAGAGGTGGAGAATATTTAAAATCAAATTTTATTGATTTTTGTGGGGAAAAAAAGCATTGAGAAACAATTGACTATGTCTTATACACCACAACAAAATGGTGTAGCAGAAAGAAAAAATAGAACTCTCATTGAAATGGTTAACTCTATGCTTTATGGATCTGGTATCACTGAAAATTTGTGGACTGAAGCCTTATTTTCTGCATGTCATATTTTGAATCGAATTCATTCCAAGAAACATGATTCATCTCCATATGAACTTTGGAAGAATCGAAAGCCAAATATAAATTATTTTAAAGTATGGGGTTGTTTGGCTCATGTTAGATTACCAAATCAACAATTGACTAAGATTGGATATAGAGGAGTAGATTGTGTATTTATTGGTTATTCACAAACCAGTAAGACTTATAGATTTTTGAATCTTGAGACTCCAAGCCCTCACGCAATATTTGAATCGTTGCATGCTAACTTTTTTGAGCATATATTTCCTAAGAAAAAAGAGTCTTTGAAACAAAATACAAGTTCTTCTATATCTACTCTTAAAAGAAAAATAGTTGAACCTTTGGAAGAAAGTCGACCAAGACGTAGTGCAAGATCAGCCAAACCAAGAGACATTGGACCAATTTTTCAAGTTTATTTAGTTGAAAGGGATCCTAAAAATTATGTTGAAGCAATGGCTTCACATGATGCTCCTATCTGGTGTGAAGCTATTGATGTTGAAATGCACTCCATTATGTCAAACAATACATGGATTTTATCAGACCTTCCTCTTGGATGTAAGTGTATTGGTTGTATATGGATCTTTAGAAAAAAATTAAAATCTGATGGAACCTTAGATAAGTACAAAGCTCGTTTGGTGGCAAAAGGTTTTACGCAATTGAAAGATATTGATTATTTTGATACATTTGCACCTGTAGCTCGAATGACTTCTATTCGACTCTTGATTGCTTTAGCCGCAATTCATAATCTGGTAATACATCAAATGGATGTGAAGACTGCATTTCTGAATGGAGATCTAGATGAAGAGGTTTACATGAAACAACTAGAAGGATTTGTCGTTCCTGGTCAAGAAGACAAAGTTTGTAAGAATCTTAAATCTCTTTATGGATTAAAACAAGATCCAAAACAATGGAATGAGATATTTAGAAGAGTAATGATTTCTAATGGCTACTCAATCAATGGTGGTGATATTTGTATATTTAGCGAATTTCAAGAAAAATCTGGTGTTATAATATGTCTTTATGTAGATGATATGTTGATCTTTGGAACTGATATTGAAAGAGTCAAAGAAACAACAGTTTTTCTAGCTTCTCAATTTGAAATGAAAGATCTTGGAGAAGCTGATGTAATTCTGGGTATTAAAATTATAAGATCATCGAATGGCTTGACTCTTACTCAATCAAGTTATATTGAGAAAGTTCTAAATAGGTTTGGTCACTTTGATGACAAACCTGCTCCTACACCATTTGATCCTAGCATCAAACTAATGCAGAACTCTAGTGATGTTCTCGACCAGCTGACATATTCTCAGATTGTTGGGAGTCTTATGTATGCCTTGCATTGTACCAGGCCGGATATTGGTTAGGAACTTTGAGCAAGTTTACTAGTAATCCCGGAGTTGAACATTGGAATGCCTTAATTCGTGTTTTAAGATACCTGAAGGGTACAATTAATGTTGGCCTGCATTATTCTACATTTCCCATTGTTCTTGAAGGCTATAGTGATGCTACTTGGAATTCTGATCCGAATGACTCTAAATCTATTACTGTTTGGATTTTCACTTTGGCTAGAGCAGTGATCTCTTGGAAATCAAAGAAGCAGACATGTATTACTCATTCAACCATGGAGTCAAAATTTATAGCTATGTCTTCTGCTGGAGAAGAAGCTGATTGGTTGCGATCTATGCTGATAGATATTCTTTATGGAGTAAGTCAATACCACCTTTAAGTATCTATTGTGATAATCAAGCTGCTATATTTCGGGCTTCAAGTGACTGCTATAATGGAAAGTCGAGACAAGTTTGTCTCAAACATAATCATGTCAGGAGATTATTGGAGGAAGGCGTGATATCGCTTCAGTATGTGAAGTCCAGATTTAATTTAGCGGATCCTTTGTCTAAAGGGTTAGGCAAAGAGTTACTGGTGGAAACTTGTAATGGGATGGGAATAAATCCCGTTGTAAATTAATTGTACTTTATGGTAACCCTACCTAATGATGTAATCTTGAGTTCAAAGGGAAAAACAAGTAAAGTTACAATTGAAGCACATCAATAAAATTCTCATTTTCAAAATAAAATGAAATAAGTAGATGTGCACGATTGAGATTCTTTTCTCTTCATAAATTTATAAGGCCGATCTCGGTTGGAGTTAGTAAGAAAACTCTTGATAAATTTTTTTCGATATTCCTGCTGAAGAGAAGGATGAGATTATAATCTCTTAATAAGTCTATAAATCGATGTTGATTGGAGCATGTAGGAATACTCTTGATAGATTTACCGATACTTTGTGTAAAGGAGGATGAGATTAATTTCTCTTAATGAAGTTCATAGACTATTTGGTCGGAGTATGCAAATTTACTCTTGATGAATTCACCGCACTAAGTGCGAAGTAGAGGCCGATTCAATAAGATTAAAACAGGAAAATCTTAAAGCACTTCGCTAAAAAGAATTCAGGACACATGGCCGTAAGGTGTCAAAGTGTAATGACCCGGAAGGTCATTTTTATAAACTTTTGTAAAATTGGTATTTTTACCCTTCTCGGTAGTTGTCTCGAGTTACTTTTGATCAATTGGTAAAGGTTGTTTGAAAATTTTTTAACTATTTATTTGACTACGGTTAGTTAATTGACGGATATTTATAAAATAATAAATTTAATAGATAATAATGGGCCAAATCTGAATTTTATTTAAAATTATATGCCATTTGGTCTATATATATTAAAATAAGTTAATATGATTTATCACTTTTAGAACATAATTAATTTAGAAAATAAAATAAAAAAGAGGAAGAACTGCGTGCGGCTGCGGCGTGAAAACGAACCAAGGATGGATGAACTGCTTCACGTAAGGAAATTCAACTAAAATTCTAATCTCTCTGCCTATGCTTTCATTATTTGCCGTTTGTTGCATATATATATATATATATATATATATATATATATATATATATATATATATATATATATATATATATATATATATATATAATATATATATATATATATAATATATTATTATATATATATAATTATTGGAGTTGAAAAAAAAATAAAACAAAGAGAAAAGTAATAAAATCTCAATGTTAGAGTGGGAATTTCTTACTGTTACAACGTGTTTGGACTTGGTGGACAAGTATAATGTTGAAAATTGAATTGATTGTTAAATTTTAGGTATATATTAATTATTAGGCAATTATTAAAAAATTATTGAGGAGTGATGGAATGGAAATAAAGCATGGTTGAGGGTTGAAGTTTCTGTTCGTTGTTAAGTTCAGTGGATATATGGAGTTGTAGTTTTTTTTTTATTATCTTTTATCACATTATAGTTTAAGTTTTGATATATTGATATAGGTAATAAAACATTTATGTATTAGATTATATGAAAACTATTAGGGTTGAATTATTTTGAAATATTATGACTTAATCCTATACTTGAAATTTAGAAAATATGGGATTGGAGTTATTGGTTGGAATCAAGATTTAGGAATTTTATTATACATTTGAGTAAGTTTTGGGTCTAAGATAGACATATAGGTGTTGTTAGTTTCAAAATCTTATTGTGATTACTCATTCGAATAGATTGCTTTGAGTTGAAAGTTCAACGAAAGGGGAAGGCTCAAGCCCCGAAGTGATTGTTCTACTATTTGAGGCAAGTGGATTTCTAAACTCTTGTTAAGTGTATGAAATGTGTGTATTTCCTTGTGGTATATGTTTGGGAGTAACGGGATTGGTGATGGGTTGATTTGTCCACATTGATTAATCCTATGATGAAAAAAAAGGATAACAAAAGGCAATGTGATCAATTGTTTATGTGTGATGTGTTAAGAAAGGGTTAAAGGCTTGTTGAATCATTGTTGATGTGACTTCATGTTTGTGTGGTTGTGGTGTGCGATGTTATGAAAATGATCCTCTCCTCATTATTTGTGTGAACTTGTAATCTGCATTATTCTGAGGCATTGGTTGTGACAAGTGTTATGTGCATTGAGAAAGAATGAGAACTTAAAGAGGATGTACCATTTCAAGGGACGTATCGTGCGCCGCGATGGATACTATATTTCGAGGGATGTATCGCGCGCCGCGATGGTTACTATTATCGAGGGTCGTGTCGTGTGCCACGACAGATGCATAGATAGATATGTCCCCCATGGGTCCCAAACTGAGAGACGGCGGGTGTGTATCATTAGGTCAGACATGCATAATTATACTTGACATTGCATTCCATTGCATTGCACATACTTATTATTTGTGAACTTGATATCGTGTTTTGCTGATCTTCTGATTGCCTCCTGTGAAATTCGTGATAGATTAATATTGAGCTTGTTATTGCAGATATGTAATTTGTTGAAGTATTGTTGTTGAGGATATGTAATTTGTTTAAGTATTGTTGTGGAGGATATGTAATTTGTCTGAGTGTTGTTGTTGAGCTACGTGCTATGTAAACTCTGAGTTGTTATGTTGGGAAGATTTTACTGCAGGTTGTAGTTGTGGAGGTTCGGTTGGGGGTGGTAGGAGTACTTGTTTTTCATCCCCTTAGCTTGTGTTTAGAGGTTTACTTGCTGAGTACCGTGTGGTTTGGTACTCACCCCTTGCTTCTACAAATTTTTTGTAGGTTATGAGCCTTGATTTTTGTTGTACTTGCTATTCTCTTCTTTTTCGATGCTTCTTGGAGATTTGTGAGGTAGTTGTTTCCATCTCACCAGACTTTCTTCTCCTTAATTATGATCTTGTTCTATTCTAGAAACAAGTTCATTTGAGACTTGAGTTTTCTTTTGAATCAATTGTAATATTTTAGAGGCTTGTACACGTGACTACCAGATTTTGGGGGGTTTTATTAAGTTACTTATATTTTATTTCCGCACTTTATTGTAATGGTTGAGTTTTAGGCTGACTTGTCTTGGTGGGATAAGACGAGCGCCATTCACGTCCATATTTTGGGTCGTGACACAAAGGATTTTGATTTTCACCGAAACATAGTGATATGCGTGGAATATTTTTCTAACTTCATTCAATGATGCACTTAGTTCAAGATATGTTCACTAAGTAGTCAATAATTTAGAAAACACCTTCACTAGCTAATGGTTTCAAGTCCAAAAGACACCATTATTGATGCATGTTGCTAGATTAATGTCTCAAAATATTTTTTGAATTTTTCAAAGATAAATTTTTTTGAAACAAGTGGGGGATTGTAAGAGTTAGTGTTTCAATTAATTTTGAAACAAATTCATCTGTTTTGAATTAACAAATACATGAATGTGAGTTGTAACATTCATTTACTTTAATTCTATGTTATAAACATTTGCAAGAAGTTTTTTTTTTATTCTACGTTATGGGTTTTTGAAAGATAAGTTTTTTCTTTCCAAGAGTTAGTGTTTCAATTAATTTTGAAACAAATTCATCTGTTTTGAATTAACAAATACATGAATGTGAGTTGTAACATTCATTTACTTTAGTTCTATGTTATAAACATTTGCAAGAAGTTTTTTTTTTAATTCTACGTTATGGGTTTTTGAAAGATAAGTTTTTTGTTTCCAATTCATGAACCTAATAAATTCTATTAATTAAAAATCTTTTTCTTGCAAAACTTTTTATCCTATAAATTGAGTTTCTTTTGGTTGAGAAAGATAAGCATTAAAACAAAAGTACTTTCCCTTGAAAACACTTGTGAGACATTGGTCAAAAGGTGAAATCACCAATTCAAGAACAGAAGAGCAACATTCTTGAATGCTACTTGTTTTATGGCTTAGTTGAATCCCGAAGATAGAGTTGTTATTTATTCTTCCGATTGCTCGTGGGAGAAACTCCAACTATCTTCAAGAAACGTATTAACGTTCCTCTAAGCCAAGCAAGTTTTATTTTGTATTCCTTGTAATTTTATCATTCTTGTTCATTTGTTCTAACAATCAAATGTCTTGATAAAAATTTTGTATAATTTTTTTGAATAGTCCCTTACATATAAAATTTTCAAGTATTTATTATATATTTTCTAATTAGGAAGCTATAGGCTCAAGCAGAGAACCCAACTTTTTTCATTCCTGCAAGGTAAGGCTTCACCAATGTGGCCCCGAACCCCACGCTCTATCAAGTATTGCAAATGTTTTGCTATCTCGTCCTACATTATGAAGTTGAGCTATGATAGAGGTTTTGTACCAGCCCGTCTTGCAAGAATGGAAGTTCCCAATTTCTCCAAAAAAAATTTGTTAAAACATAAAATTTGCAGTATTAAAGCGTCTTGCAAGAATGTAAGTCCCCAATTTCTCCAAAAAAAATCTTGTTAAAACATAAAAATTTGCAGTATTGAAAAAATAAAAGTATAAAGAGATTATTCAAATATCAATATATCATTGGACATGAATTTTCAGATTTTATACTATAAAAGAATAATCATCTTTCCTATTTAGCCGCCACTAACAAAGTGTGCACAACTAAATCTGTATAGAAAAATAGTGTATAATTGTGACATCAAATCTATAATTGGTTATGAATATCTTCTAGTATTGTCATCAAACTATCTTTATCAATGCTTGATATAATTTTTAAGTGTTGGTTATTTAGTTGAAGTTAAGCATTTCCACCACTTTCTAATTTCTTGGAAATCACAAATTTTACCTAAAGATTATCAACTTTAATAGATAGAATAGATGAATCAATTACAGTAGAATCAAATTAGGTGACAGAAGATTATATGACAAAAAAGCATCTAATTTTTTATTGTAATGTATAAAGTATTTTAGATTTTTTAGTTTTACTAGTCTAAAATATTGAAATTATTCAATATCTTACACTTTCACTTTGACTATTAACCAAAACTTCGGTGAGAGCAATAATTCCCCCCCCCCCCATTTATAGTCTTTACTTGAAATGTTAATACTATATTATTAATCTAGTCTTGTTATTGATAATTTTTTAAATTGAGCAAAATAAGATTTTAGTACTTATTCGATCTGTCATTCAATTTTTTTTATTTTACTATATTTTAAGCATAGATTTTAATTTGATTAGAATACGTATTTTATACCCTTTTGATCAAAAATTCCATGGTGACGACTGACAAAGAAGAAGAATATGTGTGTGACTCACTTACTTTAATTTTTATAACACAATATAATTATCATCAAATAAGTTTATTGGTGTTTAAAATATGTATTTGATTAAATTTAAATATTTATTTGAAATCTCATTAAGTACTGTCCAAGCAAGTAAAAAGTCTTCTAAATTATTTTACCTTTAATTAAATCAAGTCCTCTAAACAATGAAAATCTATGCATGTTATTGTGAATGCTATCGTCTGTAATAACAGATAGTATTAAATAAATAGTATTAAATAATATTAGTATTTACTGTGTACTAATCCTAGTCCTATTAGGATTAGTACTCCTTAATCCTAGTCCTATTAGGATTAGTACTTCCTATTATATCCTATATATATCTCCCATGTATTCCCTTATTAGATTAATACTTCAATACAATCAATATTCCTTCATGGTATCAAGAGCCAGAAAACCTAGATCTTCTTTTCTCTAGTTTTTTTTCTCTCTTAAGGCACCGATCGTTCCCTCTCTTCTCTTGGGCGGGGCGGCAGCCATGACAACCGAGGTGGATCCTCTCGATTCACTTCCTTCTGGCGTTAAACTCCTTCTCAGGCATCTTCATGCCCTGATTCCCGAAAGATTATCAGACATAAATTACCCTACATGGAAAATCACCGTTCTTACAGCCCTTGAGGCCAATTACCTTCTCAAATACGTCGATGGAAGCACAGAACCGCCGCCGGCAGTCATCACCGCGGCGGATAAATCAGAGAAAAACCAATCCGGCCCATGCCTCCTGGAAAGCCGTGGATGGCAGATCCGATCATGTTTGATTGCGGTCATCTCTCCCACGGTTCATAAACACGTCCGATCCTACACAACTGCTTCAGCCCTGTGGACGGCCCTAACAAACACGCTATGCATCAATTCCCACTATCTATTTTTCAATTGCGTGATCGTCTCCACACCAATTACCAAAGGCACGAAAACTATGGCGGAGTATTTAGACGAGGTCTCCACACATCATCACAGCCCTCGACACCGTGAACGAAATCATTCCCGAAAAAGATCTCGTCATGTGCGTCGTTCGGGGGCTCCCATCAGCTTACTCCTCCATTAAACAGGCGGTTCGCATCAGTCCAACGCCGGTTGACCTGGATACTCTCTCCTCATGGCTAAAAAGTGAAGAAATCAACGTGGATCTGGAGAGCAAACTTCTTCTCCGAGAAGCCGCTGTTATGGAGCCGGCCACCGCCCTCACCGCAAGCCAGAACTATTGCGGGGGGCGTGGTGGCGACCGGCAGGGGAGCCGCGGTGGCTACGATAGAAACAGCGGAGGCCGCGGGCGCGGCGGTCGGCAGGGCAGTCGTCCGCCGTACGACGATCATCAGCACGGCAGCAACAACAGCCTGCACTCCTTCGGCAGCGGCGGGCAGTCATCTTCCAGCGGCGGGTAGGGCACTTACGAGCGGGATCGTCCAACTTGTCAAATCTGTCAGAAAACAGGACACACCACTGTTCGTTGCTGGTTTCGGTATGAGAAGAGCCGAAATAGTGATAACCGTGCCAATTATGCATCTCAAGCCGGCCCTTCCTCTGAATGGCTGTTGGATACTGGGCCAACATGCACATTACTTCTGATCAATCCAAGCTTAACGCTACAAATCCATATCATGGCTCCAATGGTATTACTGTTGGCAACGGTGAGTCCCTTAATATTTCTCACACTGGCACGGGTACCATTAAAACCTCCACCGCTATCTTTCACCTAGGTAATCTTACCCACGTCCCTTCTATTAAAACCAATCTCCTTTCAGTTCACCAATTCACAAAAGACAATAATTGCTCACTCTTGTTCACCTTTAATGATTTCCTAGAACAATACTACCAAGAGGGTGATTTTTCAGGGCCCCTGTGAGCATGGTCTGTACGTTCTTCCTGGCACAAGTTCGTCTGCCCACCCAGTTTCAGAAAGCGTTCCTGTGGCTCCGGTGGCTCTTTCGTCGGCTGATGGCCACAGTCTGTTGTGCACAGTCGTCTGGGTCACCCCGTCTACTCAAATAATAAATTCTTTAATGTCTCAATTAGGTTTTACTTCCATTCATGTAAACAATTGTGACTCCTGTTCAATTGCTAAATCTCATAAATTACCTTTTACTTTATCTGAGAAGCGTACAACTGCACCTTTTAAACTTATTCATTCTGACCTATGGGGTCCTACTGCTGTTCCTTCATTTGCTGGTTTTCGCTATTATATTTGTTTTGTGGATGATTTTACAAAATACACTTGGTTGTACCCACTCAAACAAATCACAGGCATACAACACCACCTTTGTCACTTTTGAAAAAATGGTCAAAACACAATTCAATTCTCATGTTAAACTTTTCGAAGTGACAATGGAAAGGAATATGTCAATAACATCTTTGGCCAGTTTCTGCAATCCCTGGGAATTATACATCAAACCTCCTGTCCATACACTCCTGAACAGAATGGGGTGGCTGAGCGTAAGCATCGCCATCTCATTGAAACGGTGGTTACTCTTCTACATCAATCTCATCTCCCTGTCTCCTTTTGGGTAGAAGCTCTAGCCACCGCAAACTACCTCATTAACAGAATGCCCAGTCACACTCTCTCCAAAAAATCACCCTATCAACTCATTTACCAAGAACTTCCCAATTATACCAACCTCCGCGTCTTTGGGTGTCTTGCCTACCCTTGGCTACGCCCTCATATTACTCACAAATTACAACCCCGATCCCGTCCTTGTATTATTTTGGGCTATCATCCTACCTCCAAGGGTTATCGCTGTCTTGACCCACAAACTCATAAAGTCTATATATCTCGTCATGTCAAATTTGTCGAAAATGAGTTTCCCTACAAGTCTATTTCCTCCTCCACAAATACATCATTCATTGGCGTCCTTCCCCTTTTTCCAACATACTCACAGGGTCCCTCACCACCTTCCCCTACACCTCCACCCACTACCCAACCACCCCTCATCACCCCTTCGACCGTCACCCACAATACACCCGCAACCACCACCCACACTCACAACCAACCCGAACCATCCCATACCCACAACATCTCCAGCCCGATCCGTTTTGGGTCCTTCCCGGCCACCCCTGAAACACCACCACCCGTGCCACCCCCCAATACTCATCCCATGTTAACCTGTGGCAAAGCCGGTATCTTTAAACCCAAAACCTTTCAGGCTACCATACTACCAAATACACCCCTTCCCGATAGTGAACCAAGAACCTACTCTGTTGCCTCAAAAAATGCTTACTGGCGTCATGCTATGGATGACGAGTTTAAGGCTTTGACTGATCAGAAAACTTGGGTTCTTTTACCTAAGCCCCATGAGCGGCACCTAGTGGGCTATAAATGGGTGTACAAAATTAAACACAATGCAGATGGCAGTATTTCCAGGTACAAGGCTCGTTTGGTTGCTAAAGGCTACAATCAGGGGTATGGGCTTGATTACTCCGAGACATTCAGTCCTGTTATTCGGCAGGAAACCATTCGCCTGGTACTGTCACTCGCCGTGCGCAACAATTGGCTCATCAATCAGTTGGATGTTTCCAATGCCTTTCTCCATGGCATGCTTGATGAAACTATCTACATGACGCAACCACCGGTCTATGTTGATCCCCGCTTCCCTCAACATGTTTGCAAACTCCAGAAGTCTCTGTATGGGCTCAAGCAAGCCCCCCGTGCTTGGTACACACGTCTGAAAATGTTCCTCCAGGGACTCGGCTTCACGTGTTGCGTACACGACACGAGTCTGTTTACTCGACATTCAGCACACGGTACAGTCATTCTTCTTGTCTATGTAGATGATATCATTATTACAGGCTCTACTGCACCTCTCATTCAGGATATCACTCGAGCTATGCATACTACCTTCAAAATGAAGGACCTTGGCCCATTACATTATTTTCTGGGAATGGAGGTCTCTCGGACAGGCAGCGGCTTGTTTCTTCATCAGTCAAAATATGCTCGAGATCTGTTGCAGAAAGCTGGACTGGAAAAATGCACCAGTCAACCAACACCGATGGCAGTCTCTTCGTCTACAAATGGAGCCGACACCCCCTTTGCCGATATCACCCACTTCCGCAGCCTCATTGGGGATCTACAGTATCTGGCCATTACCCGTCCTGACATCCAGTTTGCTGTCAACCGAGTTGCTCAGCGCATGCATCAACCAAGTGAGCATGATTACCATTGTCTAAAACGCATTCTGAGGTACATTTTTGGCACTCTTGGTCGTGGTTTACTCATTCGACCCAGGGACTTGGAGCTTCAGGGTTTCTCAGATTCAGATTGGGCGAATGATAAAAATGACAGAAAATCTATATCGGGGTTTCTTGTTTTTTTGGGGCCGAACCTGATCTCCTGGTGTACAAAAAAAAACCCAAGGTCTCTCGGTCCTCGACTGAAGCTGAATACCGCGCCCTTGATCTTCTTGCTGCTGATACCATGTGGGTCACATATATTCTTCGCGAACTCCGCGCCACTCACACTGTTCCTGCTCTCTATTGTGACAACAAATCAACCATCTGTGTGGCCAAGAATTCCGTCCTACACCTAGAATGAAGCATGTTGATACTGATTGCTCTTTTTGTTCGCGATGAAGTTCAGGTCGGCACCATGACTGTGCATATGTACCCACTGAAGAACAACCGCTGATATTCTCACCAAGCCTCTCCCGAGCCGACAGCACGATTACCTCAGTTTCAAGCTTCCGTTCGCTTCCGCTCAGCTCAGCTTGAGGGGGATAATAACAGATAGTATTAAATAAATAGTATTAAATAATATTAGTATTTACTGTGTACTAATCCTAGTCCTATTAGGATTAGTACTTCTTAATCCTAGTCCTATTAGGATTAGTACTCCTTCCTATATCTCCTATATATATCTCCCATGTATTCCCTTATTAGATTAATACTTCAATACAATCAATATTCCTTCAGTCTGTAACAATTTATTAGGCGTGATATTTTTCTGTTATTAATATATTACTAATGTACTTATCTGGGCTTCGCTTTGTAAATTTTTTATTAATTAAAAAGTTAAAACTTAATGTTATTTAATAAAAAGTTAAAACTTAATTTTGTTACTATAGTTCTTTTAAGGATTCTTAATATTATAAAATGTTATTGATGAAAATTTATTATTTTACTAATCCTTTTTTTTATTTTATATAGAGGAAATACATAATTACCCCATCAAAGTAAGACTTATTTTTTAAAATTATTTTCAACTTTGCGGGGGTTCTAGTACCCTTAAACAATTTTAAAGTGTTGTAAATATTCCATTTTTTAACTACCCTCACTTGCAAAGAAGTGCAATCACGTGCCAATTATAGTCTATCACGTATTAATTTTTATTTTTATTTTTCTTATTTTATCAACTTCATTTTCTTTTTCTTTTTCTCTTCTTCTTTCTTTATTCTCTTTCTTCTTCTTCTTCGTCATTACCCTCCTTTGTTCTCTTTCTTCATTCTCTTTCTTCTTCTTCTTCATAACCAAATTCTCCACGTACTGCCATTTTCATCAATTCTTCGGATAGTCTTCACTACGTCACTATTATTTAACCATCTTCATCATTAATATTATCAAATTATTGTTAAATCAAAAATAAAATTGCTAAAAATTATAAATTGAAAATTAGTAATCACCTCCAATCAACAATCTCCTTTTCAAAATTACAACAATTATGAAGCGGAACACCATTACAACGAATGGAATGAAATTCTATAATATAAGTCGAAGAAGTTTCTTTATATACATGCTAAAGAACATCATAACAATTTATTTTAATTTTTTTGACAAAAGGAACAATGTTATCTAGGAAGTTTACAATTATTACTATTTTGAAAAACAATAAGAGCAAAGAAGAAAAAGAAACAAAGAGAAGCAAGAAGACAAGGGAAAAAATGAGTGAAGTAAATATGTGTTTAGAGAAAGAGTAGTTTGTTCTTTTTGAAAAAATTGAGGAAGAAGATAACAAAATTAAAGAATTGAGGAAGTACAATAAAATAAATAAAAGAAAAGAAAAAAGAATATTTCTAATTAAATAAATATTTGTTTACTTTTTTATTCAACTCACTCTCTAGCAGAGAGTGAACTACACTCTTCATGCCACGTAGGCACGTAATGGGACTATAAATTCATTATAAATAAAAATAAGGAATACTAGAACCCCACAAAATTGAAGTGTATTTTTCAAAAATAGGTCTTACTTTGATTGGGTAATCATGTATTCCTCTTTTATATATAAGAGATAAGTTCTTTTAGCAAAAAAAATGATCTAAAAATTCAAAAATGCTAATAAAAATTGTAATTTTTTTTCAATTTTTATGAAGTTATAATAATAACTAAAAAGAAAAACAAAAGGAAGTGATTTAAGAAAATAATATAAATAAAATTAATGATGAGATTAATGAAAGAAGTAAAAGAAACCAATAAGATTGATGATGATAGGAATTAAATATGATTATTTATTGATATATTTTCTTACTTTTTCTATAAAAAAAAAAAATCAGCCTTTAGTAATTGAAAATAGAACTCTAAAAACTAAATAAAAATTTGAGGCATATTATATTTTGGAAGAGTAATTTATTTAAGAGAAAATTTCATAAATATTGATAAAATTCAATTTAAAAAATATAAAACTTTAATAGAAAATATAAAGAAAAGAAAGGTAATTTAAGGAAACAATATAATTAAAAATAATATTGATGAGATTAAGGAAAGAAAGTAAATTAAATTAATAGAATTGATGATGATAGAATTAAATATTGCCATCTTTGATATTTTTTTCTTAGTTTTTTAAAAAACTCGATCTTTTGAAAATTTTAATAAAATACTCAAACAAATAAAATAAAAATTTGAGGCATAATTTCTTTTGAAATAATAACTTTATTTCTGAGAAATTATTTTAATAAAAATATAAGTGAAAAGAAGAAAGAAATGAACAGAACAAATAAGTTGAAAGAATATCTCTCAACCTATATCTGAAATTCCATACACATATTTAGACTATAATAAGATTTTATTACCTCTTAAACTAATTTTATAAGTAATTTTCTACCCCTTTCGGCCTATGTGACACTAGCTTAAAAGAAAAAGTCAACCAGTATTGAATCGATAAAATAATCTATCGATGACATATAACGAACCTCTGAATTTAACAACTCCACTTGATCTATGGGAACCTACATGCAAGAAGTAGCATTAATACAAAATAATCTATATACATATATATATATATATAATATATATATATATATATATATATATATATATATATATATATATATATATTAGAACAAAGGATCAGGTATCACGTTAATTAATTAGAGAGTCAAGAATAAACTTTCTCCTAAATGTAGCAAGCAAATACTAATCAATCAAGCCCGAGCCTATCTGAGCCTCACTAAGAACAATTTTTTTTAAAAAAAAAATCATTTTTATCTTGATTTTATTAAATAATCACAATTTTAAAATAAAAATAACAAGTAAAATAGTCGGGTCATAGTACTCCCTCCGTCCAAGTATTGTTACTTTATGAAATCAATAGATAATTTCATATTTAATTCTTAATTTACTCTAATTATTAATTATAGTCATTTTCATTACATTCTTTTTAAGACGTTGTATTTATTATATTCAAATGGTAATATAATAAATTATTATTTTATTTATAATTTCTTAGGAAATATACAAATGTGTTATTTATGATTGTGACGAGTATTATTGGATTGAGAGAGTAATAAATTGAAAGGGTGGACAATGTCCAAGGTCAAAGCTGCAGTAGGATTTGGGCAAGGAGGATTCAAAAGCAGTAAGAGTTTCCTAATTAATTAGGTCGAAAAGGGAACATTAGTTTCAAACAACTTGTAGAGGTGACTAAATTCGTGGCACCTAAATTTATTGCAAAACCAATTACTAAATAACATTTATTACGAATGGGGGGTTGGGGCACTTACACCGACATAAAATGTACTTTTTTCTCACCATGAACATTAATTATTGCCTCCTTTATTATATACTCCCTTCATTTCATATTGCCTCCTTTCATAGATGTTCTTATTTATTTATTTATTTATTTATTTATTTATTTTGACTAATTAAGAATAGATAAAAAAAAATTATATTCTTATTTAAATTATTTGAAAATTTTTAAGTTTTAATTCATCATTTTTAAAACTATAATCAATAAGGGTATACTTGTAACTTCACTATAATAATTATAGATATCTTAATATATGTAACATTTTAAAGTGGACAACTAAATAGGAACGGAGGAAGTATTAAGTTAATTTTTGAGGTGTTTCACACCCTTTAATACTACAAAAGGAACCTTGGGCCCGTTTGGCCATAAATTTTGCAAGTAAAATTTGGGGGAAAATTTGGCAAATTTTGTTTGTCTATACACTTTTTTATTATTTGGCAAATTTTTTTGGCAAATTTTCCAAATTCCCAAATATTAGAAAAAACTAGTATTTGGGCCAAATTTCATTATTTGGAAAGTTTTAGAAATTCAATTTTTACCCTTAACTTTTTATTTTACAAAAATAATATATTTATTGACACAAATCAATAATTTATTACGTGAACACCAAAGTAGTGATGGAATATTCAATGAATATGAAAATGATGATATGATTGTTGATGAAAGTGACGAACTATTGGCTCAGGGTAACAACATCGCTTCATCTTCTCGATCATCTGATTCCGAAATGCAAGCTCATCGAGAAGAGATTGTTCATAAAATGTGGAAAGATTATATTAAAGAATAGGTTGAACTCTTTCAGATGAGAAAGCATAGGTTATTCAGTGATTGCAATATTTATTTCCTTTTGTTTTCTTCTCTTTTTTTTTCCTCGAATTTATTTTAGTTGTATTTTCATTATCATGATTTGTACCAAGACCTTTTCACTAAATGAATATTTACTGTAATGATTCTTGTTGATTTGTTGCGGAAGTCATAAATCTTGTTACGTGAGATTTCTATTGTGCTATGTAATACAAGTTTATGGTTAGTTTGATAGTTTTAAAAATTTATGGGTATAAATCATATTTCTTAAAAAAAATGAAATATGTTTCTCAAATTCTATGGCCAAACACATGGTAAAATTTCACCCAAATTTTCATCCAAATAATATTTGCCAAATGTCAACTTATATTAATCCGTTTCTAAAAAACTCGTCAGTAAATATTACCAACTGATTTTAATTTGTTGGTAAACTTACCAACAAAAATCAGTTGGTAAACACCCAAAGATGTTGTTACAAATTTTGAAATATGGCGCTGAAATTTTCGTTGGTAACTAATTGTTGGTTAGTATATCGTTAGTACCTTTACTAACGAATTGAAAAGGAGTTAGTAAATTTTTTCTTCATTTTTCAATTAATACATTGATAATTGATTCGTAATTTAGTAACAAAAAATTGTGTTGGTAATATGCCAATAAATTTTAAATACTTTTTTGAATTTCTTTTTTTGTTTTTCATCCGGTGTTCGGTACCCACATTGGAGCCCGTCTAAATCTGGATTCACACCGGAAAGTCCCACATTGAACCGCTTGGTTAAAGATGCAGGAATACTTACCACTACACCACAACCCTTATTTGTAATAAATTTAAAATACTTTAGTATGATTATTTATTTTTCTAATAAATTTTCTAATTGATTGTTGGTTTATTGGTAATATATCATTCAAGTTCAATATTAGCTTTGTAATTGATTGAAATATGTTCAAAATATTATTAACTGAATAATTATTCAATTGTAAAATATTTATTAATTTATTGCATTTAAAAATCTAAGAACACGAATATAAATCCAAAAATATTAATCAATTTTATAAACCATATTTGAATGAAACAATGCAAAATCTATGATAACAAGCTAACTTAATCTAAATATGTAACACATATCATTATATCAAAAAATTTCATTTGAGCATATTTATAAAAAATATTGACCAAGTATAAATTTTGACCAAAAGTTGAAATTCCTAACAACACAAACTGAAAATGGAAGTCTCAAAACCAGAAACAACCATCTAGTTAGATATAAAAATGACCTTTCGAAGCTAATTGAACATGCATAATTTTCATCAGAGCACATTTATAAAAAAAATTCTAAGCAAAATCAAATTTTTGCTAAAAGTTAAAAGTTAAATCGCCTAACGGTACAAATTGAATATGAAAACATTAAAATCCAAACTAGTCATCCTATAAAGTGAAAAATGACCTTTCATAGCTAACCGCGCCGACGAAATTCAATTTTGAGCATGTTTTCCAAAAAAATTGACCCAATTCAAATTTTAGCAAAAGTTCAAAATTGAAACGCTTAACAACACAAACTGAAAATAATTCTCAAATCCCAAACCAACTATCCTATGAGATCAAAATTGAACTTCGCTAACTGCGGTGACAAAATTTCAATACGAGCAGGATTACAAAAAATATTGAGTAAAGTGAAATTTTGGACAAAACATAAAAGCTAAAATGCCTAACGATATAAACTAAAAACGGAAGCCTCAAAATCCGAACCCTCTATCTTATTACATCAAAAATGATTTTTCGCATCTAACTGTCTTATCTGGGTACATTATCAAATATATTGACCAAAATTATTTTTTTGTTAAACTTTATATGTTAAACACCTAACGGCACACAGTAAAAATGAAAGTCTCAAAACTCAAACCAATCATCCTACTAGATAAAAAAGATCTTTGGAGTTAATTACGCTAACGAAATTCTCATCTAAGCACGTTCACAAAAATATTGACCAAAGTCAAATTTTGGCCTAAACATAAAATTTAAAACACATAACGGCACAGACAAAAATGAAAGTCTCAACACATGAACCAACCTTCCCGTTAGATAAGAAACGACATTTCGAAGCTAATGACACTGACGGAGTTCTAATCTGAGCACGTTTACCAAAAATATTCACCAAAGTCAAGGTTTTGGTAAAAATTAAAAATTAAAACGCCTAATGACACAAATTAAATATGAAAGCCTCAACACTGAACGTTGATTTACCAAAAAAAATAAACTTGAATTGGTAATTTACCAACTATTAAAATATAAGTTAGTAATTAATAATTTACCAATAAATTTTATCAGAGTTGGTAATAGTTACTGTTCAACTAAACATTCATATGTAATATTACTAACTAATAATTAATATGTTGGTCAATTTTATCAATGGATTAGTGATCGATTGGTATATTATCAACTATTTTAATGATATTAGTAATTTACTAACTACAATTTTTATTCGTCAGTAAATTTTCAACTAATTTGATATTGATTGGCAAGATTACCAACAAATTACATTTCGTTACTAATTTACCAACACATTTATATTTGGTTGGTAAATTTAGCAACACAATCTTGTCGTTGATAAATGTATGGTTAGTAGTTCATTGGTAATGTTAATAAATTATATAAATAATTTGTATCGTATTTACCAACCGATATATACTTCGTTGGTAATATTATCAATCCATTGATAGAAGGTTGCTAAATTGGCGGCATTTTTTTCCGTCGTATTTACCAACTAAAATATTTTGTTAGTAAGATTTATGTTGGTAATCTGTTAGAATTTTGTTATTAAGTTTTAAAATATTATTCGGTTAGAAATATGTTGGTAATTTGTTAGTAGAATACTAACCAACTTAAGTTGTTGGTAAAATTTGTTGGCAATTAGAGGTTTTTTTGTAGTGTAAGATAACTAGATTACGACGTAAATTGAACCTAGTTCTCCATATTAATCCTTATTAATTATTGTCAAATTTATGATTAAAATAACTAAATATTAATTAACCACTAGTTCCAATACTAACTAATGATGGATAAAATTGAAAGAACACTCTCAAAATAGTTTTAAAAATTGAACAATTAAGTTAATCTGAAAAATGAAAAATGCTTCAAAAATTAACTTAATGTGGAATGTAGGGAGTACTTTTCTATCTCCTACTCCGCCCATCTCATTTTATGTCTCGTTTTTACTTTGCACCTGCATTAAGAAATGATGTAATTTTACCCTTCTACTCTTGTTTGATGTTTCTTAAGTCAACTTTATAATAAATAATGGATATATTTTCAAGATTAATTAACTATTCTATCAACGGTAAAATATGATGATTTATACATAAATTTTATAAAACAATAAGTATTTGTAGAAATCCATATAGAAATCTCACGTCTGGAATTAGAGAAATCAAGAATGGTATTGATGATATTGATAAAAATAATGTTGAGTTACAAGCTCCTTATATAGGAGAGAATTGTAGAGTTCTAAGTTAACTATACATAGAGTCCTACTACAATACATTTTACTACTATAATAATAATAATGCAATTATAAATAATCTAATCCTAGTTATACTATAATCTTAATCATGATATAATTCTAGACGAAATAAAATCCTGATAAATATAATTAGTCTAATCCTAGTACGACTCTAATTCTACAGCAGTGTTGTAAACTCGTCGGTCAGCTTCGTTAGAACTGTTTCTTTGACATGTTCCGGTCATCAACTTCCTTCGTCATCAACACTTGTTGCAGACAAGTAAGTCAACTGCGCTGGACCTGTTCCTTTGATATGTTCCAATCGTCAGTTTCCTTCTTCTTCAACACTTCCCCTCAAACTAGCGAATAGAGGAATGATTACTCCTAGTTTTCTTTGAATATCCAGCAAAAAAAAAACTTTGAATACCCAACAAAAACTTGTTTCATCAATGCTTCGGTATATTGATATTGTTGTTTCCTCTTCCCCTGTCTTTTTAGCAAATAATATCATGTTATGATTTTATTTTTGTACCTCTTCTTTCTCTTCCCTTATATCAAAGCCTGTGAGAGCATTATCAAATCGATGAAGGGTGGGATATTGTGCCTTACCTAAACCTCTAGCAAAAGTAATTGTTTTTGTTGCTTGAATATAATTTTTTTTCAAGCATTCTGACATCTCCTTGGCAGTTGAGTAGCCCACAATTAGGTACACGTTTTCTTCTGTCAAGGTGCTCGAGATCCAACTTCTTAGAAACATATCTTTAACCTTCCAATCATCAATAGGGCCACTATCTTTTGCATCCTTCTTGGACGCTACAACTTTCCCAACAATCTGTCTAGTGAAACAACTACTTTTACTTGGTTTATTCTTTGTGATATGAATCAATTGGGATATGAATGTCCTCTTTATGATATAGTTTGTTAGTTTAAGTTTAATGGAGCAAGCAACAATGAGTTGGTAAAGTAAGGAGGTGATATACCGTGGTTTCACGTTATTTTTAGTGCTTTTTCCTTAAGTTTAATGTGTGTCCAAAAGCCTTTTTGTATTAATTTTTATGTAAGTTTCTATTTATTTGCAGGAAATCTGTCTAAAGATGAACGCGGAAGTTTTTGAGCAAGTAATGTAGAAAGGTACCACCTACGGAGCTTGTGACGGTCCGTCGTGCCTGTGACGGTCCGTAGGTGGCATCGTAGTGAAGCTGCTGAAGGAAGATGGGAAAGTCTGATCAAGTGTGGGATTATGGAGTGCGTGACGAACCATCGTAGCCGTGACGAACCGTCGTAGCCATGACGGTCCGTCCTATTGGTTCGTCGTGAAGATCAGAGAAGTAGTCCAGTACCCAAATTCTAAGAGTTTAACTGTTATGAAACGGAGACCCTCGACAGACCGTTGTGCCTGTGACGATCCGATATACCTGTCGTCGAGGGTAATGAAGAGAGCAGCAGAAGAATTTGCAAAGTATGGGACGACGGAGTCCATGATGGCCCATCGTGACCACGACGACCCATCGCGATGTCCGTCGACCCAGCCGCGTTTTGATAGATTTTCAGCAAATAGAGTCCTTCTTTGATTATGTTTTTGTTTTTTTATAAATAGTTCAAAAAACCTCATTTTTGGGGTTAGACTTTTGGTTATTAGACACTTTTATGTTATATGCTTTGTGAGGAGATTATTTTGATTATTACACTTTGGATTGTTACACTTTTCTCTATAGTTGATTGTTGGTAATTTTGTCGATTAATCAAGTAAATTTCGAGATTTTATTCTTTCTCATTGAAGTAAGTGCATGAATTTTTATATCATATATATGAATATTGTGACTAAGACTATGGGTAACTAAACTCCATAACTAGGGTTGTGGGAATCATAGGCGAATAATGAGGTAAAACCTAACTAAAATAACAATTCTAGAATAGTATCTTGCATGTATTGATAATTCTTTCATTTAGAAGTCTTTTTAACGGATGGACAACGTTAAAACTCGCCTTAATGCTACTTGCCGGACCAAGGAGGTAGATAATAGGAAAAGAATTATCAACATAGATTTAGTGTATACTATCTAATAGGCTAGTATTGATTGATACGAGGTAATAACTTAGTCAAATATCGAATATGATGCTTAATATGAGGTAAAGGTAAGGGTTAGTATAGCAACACACGTAGCCGGACCAAAGTGCGGAGTGAAATTTTCTAGATGCCGGACCAAGGATTTAGAAATACATAACTTATCACTTTGCATGCAAGATTCTAGGAAAAAATTGTTATAGTTAGAATTATCAAGTTAGGAACATGTGGGGAACACGTAAACCCTAGTTACTTTTATTAATTGATTAAACTCCAACATTTGAATTTGCTAGTTGTCTCCTTTAATTTAGCTAGTTATTTTCATTCATTTAGAAATAAAACCCCCCCTATTTATTGTTTTTGTTTTCCAAAGAAATAATTGACCAAATAGTAGTAATAATAGATTGAAGTTAAGTCTAAACTATTTTCCTCGTGGGAACGATCCTAACCTCATTAGTTGGGTTCTTTACTTGATACGCCCACTTTACTTCTTATTTGAGAAGTATGTTTGAGCGTATCAAATTTTGGCGCCGCTGCCGAGGAAAGTAGCTTTTTTAGATTAACTTAAACTTATTAGTATAGTTTAGTCGATATTTTCTTGATTTTACTTTGTTTCTTGTTTTTCTAATTCTTGCGGAACTATCTTCCTTGTTTCCCTACAATCACGAATTAGAGCGTAAACTACGCAACATGAATCAAAACTTGGGAATTAATGATGATGATCCAAACCAGAACATCCCAGCTCCGGTTGATGTTAATGTTCAGTTGTTACCCGATGCTCCGGGTGAAAACCAACAGAGGGGACAAATTCCCGCTCCACGGCCCCAAGAATACTAAAGAGGTTATGACAATATAGCAGACACCAATGGGCCACTTGTATTTCCCCCTCTACCACCAGGCCATACCTTTGTGGTAACTAGTAGCCTGATGCAAATGCTTACTGCCAGAGGTTTGTTTTCAAGGCTACCTTCTGAGGATCCACATGCCCATATAGCTAAGGTAAATGCAGTGTGTAAAAGTTGTGTAGGGAGGCCTGACTTGGACTTGGATGTAATTGGGCTAAGAGTGTTTCCTCTCTCTCACTGACGGGAGAGGCTACTATTTGGTTCACTGAGCTCCTTTATAACTCAATTTTCACTTGGAACCAACTAAGAGACGTTTTCTTAGCACGCTACTACCCGGTCTCCAAGTAACTAAACCACAACGACAGAGTGAACAACTTTGTGGAACTACCAGGAGAGTTAGTTAGTAGTTCTTGGGATAGATTCACCTCGTTTTTGAGAAGTGTCCCCAATCACCGTATAGATGATGAGTCACTGAAGGATTCACCTCATTTTTGAGAAGCGTCCCCAATCACCGTATAGATGATGAGTCACTGAAGGAATACTTCTATCGGGGATAGGATGATAATAATAAAGCGGTTTTGGATACTATAGCAGGTGATTTTTATGGGGAGTGTACTTATGGTGAGATTGCTGAAAAGTTAGAGAAAATCTCCCGGAACAATAAAGCTTGGAGTACTAGGAAGTCATATACTGGGATAAATACCTTCGCAGTGCAATCCACTCATTACCCAGCCACAGATGAGATTCGTACAGAGATAGCTCAGATGAGAACTGATCTTAGGTTGGTATTAAAACATGTCACTGGGGGTGCAGAAAAGATAAATGCAGTCAACTACTTGTCTATGCCACCACCGCCACCAAATGATGAATGCTATTATGATGAGGATTCCTATGCGGTAAATGAGCAGACGAGGGGTTTTCGACCGAGTTCCCAAGGCTCTAATCAGGAAAATTGGTGCCAAATTCAATGAAACCAATGTCGGATCTATGGTAACTATAACCGTGAGGGTCATTATGTTCGAGAAAGAAATTACAACTGAGACAACAACTTCAACAAGGGTAACTATGGTAATAGAAATGATAGGAATGGGCCCTATGTTCCTCCTCAAAAAAGTGAAGTTACTCCTATGGATGGTGGAGGTAGTATGGCGCGAGTTGAGGATATGTTGCATAAAATGATGAGAAGGTTCAATGCTAGTGATGAGCACACTAAAGAGTTGAGGAATGATTTAGCGGGTATTGGTCAAAAAGTCGATACACATGCAATATCGATTAAGCAACTTGAATTACAATTGTCCCAAATATATGCGACTATGAACACACGGCAGCCGAGCACTCTTCCTAGCAACACTGTCCAAAATCTGAAAAATGATGGACATTGTATGGCAATCACTACTCGCGGTGGTAAGCAAACCATTAACCCACCTATGCCGTCTAAATAGAAAAAGGTGACAAAAGATACTGATAAAGTGGTAGAGGTTAATGGTGAAGTAGAAGATAATACTGGAAAAGATGCTGAAGTGCCTAAAAAGGTAACTACCATGCCTAGGCCACCACCCCCATTTTTTTCAAAGATAAGTGAAAAAGACCGAGGATGGTAAATATCGGCGTTTTATAACAATGTTGAAGCAACTTTCTATTAATGTCCCTTTGGTAGAAGCTTTAGAACAAATGCCCCGTTATGCTAAGTTTACGAAAGATATGGTTACAAAGAAAAGATCGGTCAATTTTGAGGATGATGATATAATGCAGCTTTGTAGTGTTATTTTTCTACAAGATCTCTGATACAAAAGAAAGAAGATCCGGGTGCATTCACTATTCCTTGTACAGTTAGTCTATTACATTTTGCGAAACCATTATGTGATGTGGGGGCAAGCTTAAATCTCATGCTCCTCTCGATTTACAAGAAGTTTGGTTTGGGTGATCCAAAGCCCACTACTATGCTGCTACTGATGGTCGATCAACAGTAAAAAGGCCTATAGGGATACTCCACGATGTGCTAGTAAAAGTGAAGTCGTTCATATTTTTGGCAGATTTTATTATTCTTGATTGTGAAGTCGATTTTTAAGTGCCCATTATTCTTGGGAGTCCATTCCTTGCTACGGGAAGAGCCTCACTAGATACGGAAAAGGGGCAGGTGAAATTTTGATTGAACAATGAGGAAGTGACCTTTAACATTTGTAGGTCCATGAGGCAGAGTGGTGAGCTCCAATCTGTATCTGCTATATCCTACTACGTTGGTGAGACATCTGAGACACAAATAGAAGAACGTTTAGGTGTAGAAGCATTCGCGGCAGTGATAATGAATTTTGATAACGATTGCATTGAAGAGTATGAGTTATTAGTTGCGGATCTTGATCGAGGTGATGTTCGGTTTAAACCGAAGAAATATGAGTTAGATATGAAGAATCGCGAGTCTCCACCCGCGAAACCATCTATAAAGGAGGCTCCAAAGTTATAACTAAAACATCTCCCACCTCATATCAGGTATGAATTCTTAGGAAATGGTGACACTTTGCCGGTAATCATTGCATCAGACCTGAATGAAAAATAAGTTGAGAGTTTGGTGAAAGTGCTAAAAAGTTTCAAAAGAGCTATTGGGTGGACTATTGCAGACATTATCGGGATCTCTCCTTGTATTTTTTCTCATAAAATCCAACTCATGCCCGATCATAAGACAAGTATTGAGCACCAGAGACGCTTAAGTCCACCTATGCAAGAGGTCGTGAAGAAGGAAATCATTAAGTGGTTGGATGCCGGAGTAATCTATTTGATCGCCAATAGTAGTTGGGTATGCCCCGTTTAGTGTGTGCCTAAGAAAGGGGGAATGACTGTGGTCCCCCAATGAGAAAAATGAACTTGTTCCAATGAGACCGGTTACTGGATGGAGGGTGTGTATGGATTAACTCAAATTAAATGCATTGACTGAAAAAGACCATTTTCCTATGCCCTTCATGGATCAGATGTTGGATAGACTTGCCAGAAAAGGGTGGTACTGTTTTTCTTGATGGATATTCGGGGAATAATCAAATTTCTATTGCACCAGAAGATCAAGAGAAAACCACTTTTACTTGTCCATATGGGACCTTTGCGTTCAAAAGAAAGTCGTTTGGGTTGTGCAATGCACCCGTCACATTTCAGAGATGTATGATGTCGATATTTTCCGACATGGTGGAAGATACTATAGAAGTTTTTATGGATGATTTTTCTGTGGTTGGTGATTCATTCGAGCGGTGTTTGAACAATTTATCTGAGGTTCTTAAGAGATAAGACAAAAATTTAGTACCAAATTGGGAAAAATGTCATTTCATGGTGAAAGAAGGTATTGTTTTGGGTCATCGCATTTCAGAAAAGGGCATAGAGGTTGATCGAGCTAAAATCAAGGTAATAGAGAGACTTTATGTAAAAGGTGTGAGAAGCTTTCTTAGGCATGCAGGTTTTTACCGGAGATTCATCAAAGATATTTCAAAGATTGCACATCCGTTGTGCAAACTGCTGGAGAAAGATTGTAAATTTTGTTTTGATGAATCCTGTCTTAAAGCATTCGGCGAGCTAAAAGAAAAATTGGTGTCTGCACCTATCATTAATTCTCCGGATTGGAACAGTCCATTTGAGGTGATGTGCGATGTTAGTTGGGTTGCTCTTGGTGTAGTATTGGGACAAAGAAAGAACAAAATGCTTCACCCCATTTACTATGATAGTAAAGCTCTAAATGAAGCTCAGAAAAACTACACAGTGACTGAGCAAGAACTCCTTGCAGTAGTCTTTGCTTTTGAAAAAATTTGCTCCTATTTGCTAGGTACTAGAGTTATACTGCATACTGACCATTCAGCATTGAGATATTTGATGGCAAAGAAGGATGCGAAACCGAGGTTGATTTGTTGGGTATTACTGCTACAAGAATTTGACTTTGAAGTAAGGGATAGAAAAGAGACCGAAAATCAAGTTGCGGATCACTTGTCCCGACTAGAAGATGAAGCTATGAAAGAGTTAGGGGATAAGAATGATATTGATGATACTTTCCCCGATGAGCATGCATTGGCTGCCTCACAAGACTTGATTCTATGGTTCGTAGATTTCGCAAACTATCTGGCTAGTGATATTATTCCATCGGACTTGTCCTTTCATCAAAGAAAAAAGTTCATGTACGATGTGAAGAAGTTCTTTTGGGATGAACCATATTTATACAGGAGTTGTGCCAACGGGATTATTCGGCGTTGTGTGCCAGAATGTGAAATGCTGAGTGTTTTAGAGGCATACCATTCCTCACCCGTTAGTGGACATCATAGTGCTATCCGAACCGCTCATAAGATATTACAATGTGGGTACTATTGTCCAACTCTTCATCAAGATGCTCATGAGTTTGCTAAAGCATGTGATAGATGCCAAAGAGATGGAGGCATTTCAAGAAAGCAAAAGCTCCCTCTAAACCCCATTCTTGTGATTGAGTTATTGATGTTTGGGGTATTGACTTTATGGGTCCTTTTTTGAGTTCTCATGGAATGAAGTATATTTTAGTAGCGGTTGATTATGTATCTAAATGGGTGGAAGTTATCGCCCTCGCAAACAATGAAAGTAAGAGTGTCACTGCATTCTTAAAAAAGAATATATTCTCTCGTTTTGGCAACCCAAGGGCAATTATTAGTGATAGGGGCTCCCACTTCTGCAACAGATTGTTCAAGGGGTTATTGGAGAAATATGGGGTTCGCCATAATGTGTCCACCCGTTACCATCCTCAAACTAGTGGGCAAGTTGAAGTGTCAAATAGGGAGATCAAACAGATATTGTCAAAAACAGTGAACGCTAGTAGAACGGATTGGTCAAGGAGGCTTGATGATGCTCTTTGAGCCTACCGGACAGCGCATAAGACTCCTATAGATATGTCCCCATACCAACTTGTATATGGGAAAACTTGTAATCTTCCGGTTGAATTAGAGCATAAATCCATGTGGGCTATGAAGAAATTGAAAATGGATTGGAGCGAAGCTGCAGAACAACGGTTAACTTGTTTGAATGAACTCGATGAAGTTCGCCTGAAAGCTTATGAAAGCTCATCCCTCTATAAAGAAAAGATGAAGAAGTACCATAACCTAAAAATTGAAAAAAGAGAGTTTATGGTTGGGGATTTGGTGCTTTTATTCAATTATAGGTTGCGCTTGTTTCTGGGCAAGCTCAAGTCCAAATGGACTGGTCCTTACTTGGTTACCCAACTATTCCCTCATGGAGCAGTTGAGTTGGAAACTAATGAGGGTGTGCGGTTCAAGGTGAATGTACAATGCATAAAAATCTATTTCGGGCATGCTGAATCAGCGAATAAAGTGATCGAGGCATACCATCTTGATGAAGTCTGAGTAATCAAGTGTCCTTAGTCGTACCGCAGCGTTAAATCAGGCGCTTGTTGGGAGGCAACCAAATACTTATAGTTTTTCTTTCTAGTAATGGTAACATTTTCTACTAATGGGTTTTAAATTTGCAGGCACATCACTAGGAAATTCTGCAGAAAATCACTCTGCAGCAGTCACTGACGGACCCATCGACGGCCGGTCAAGAACGCGATGGACCGTCGCATGAATTCGTCGTGCCAGGTACGTCTTTAAGTTATTTTCAAAACTAGGGCACACGCGACAGAAATAATGATGGACTGTCCCAAATGTGACGGACCGTCGTCCGGAAGTCATCTTTCATTAATGAGCGTACCCGACCCGACCCAGTTGGGAACTTTTGAAAAAAATTCAACCTATAAAAAACCCCACCCCTTCATTTGAACGGTTTCTTTCCCTCTTTCTCCCATTCCCTTTCTCTTTAACTTCCCACTTCCTACCTCTCTTTCAACCGATCATTTCCCCAAATTCCCTAATTCCTAGAATCCACTCTTTACTAGTCGGAATTTGCTGCTGTGGTTCTCTTCTTGATCACCAAGTACCTTCCTCGCTTGTTTTTCTCAAATTCTCAGGTACGTATCTCTGTTTTCTACCCATTTACATTGCATTTTTGTTTATCAATTAGTATTAGCCTATTTCTTATTGATTGGTTGATTCCTTAATACATATTCTGTCTGACCTACGTTGAGAATTCTCAACGTAGGTCAGACTGACCTACGTTGAGAATCCTCAAAATTGATTTGTTAAAACTCTAGAAATAGGTGTGTTAGCATTTCTAGTTTACTAGGTATTTGGGTTAGACACATGTAGGTTAAAACACTAAAAATTCCATTTGGGTTATAGGGGATGATTGTGGCATCCCCAGTTCTATCACTGAATGACAGAATGATACCCCGATGACGAACTGTCGTACCTATGATGGACCATCATAGGGTCCTTTCAACATCTCTAACACCCCACTCTCCAATTTTCTCCAAGTGTCCACCAACGGACACATTCGACGGACTATCGTTCCCACGACGGTCCGTCCTGCACAACCGTTCTGGTTGTTAGAGACCCCAATTCCTAAGGGTCTCTCACTTTTTCTAAGTGTCCTCCAACGGACACATGTGACGGACCATCATACCCTCAATGGTCCGTCCTGCACAACCGTTCTGGTTGTCAAAGACCCTATTCCTAAGGGTTTCTTACTTTTTCTAAGTGTCCTCTTACGGACATATACGACGGATCATCATACCCTCGACGGTCCGTCCTGCACAACCGTTCTAGTTGTCAAGGACCCTGTTCTTAAGGGTCTCCAACTTTTTCCAAGTGTCCTCTGACGGACACCTATGACGGACCGTCATACCCTCGACGGTCCGTCCTGCCCAAACAGTCATGACGGTCAGAGACCCCTCTCATAAGGGTCCCCTACTTGTTCTAAGTGTCCCACGATGGACATCGATGACGGACCGTCATCATCACAACATTTCGTCCTGCTTATCCGTCATAACTGACAGATACTTTCCTTCAGGGGTCTCCACATAAACATAGTTCAAGTAAGACATGACGGACCCCATGACGGTCCGTCGTACTCACGATGAGCCGCACCTGGTCCGTCGTGTTTCACTGTTACTATAGAAATGTCATTTACATCTTAACTCTTTTATTTATTTTATGTCGTTTTGCTTGTCTTGTTTGCTCCTTCTAGTACTAATATTGATTCCTTACAAGTACTATCTCTAATGGCACCAAAACAAGATCAAGTCTACGCACGTGGGCGATCCAATTCTGTCGTGCCATCTGCCCGCCTGGTCATTGTCTCTAATGATGAGCGAGACCTCGAGTACGTGCCCCCAGGCACTTCCACCCCATCCCAAGCTGCACGTGCTGCCAGAGCCACATCCAAAAATGTGGCGTCCAGCGTGGTCACTGCCTCCCAGTCTGATGAGGAGCGCACACTGACCGGCACACCTTCTGGGTCAGCTACTCATGAAGAAGGAGTGTCTGGCTTCTTAAGAGTTTCATGGTCGACGGAAGCCTCCGGATCTGCTGAGTTCCATGCACCCGCCACAACTGCACAGTCTACCTCGTCTGATGAGGCTGACAGTTTTGAATCCACACCCGGCTCATCGACTCGTGCTCTCACCCCGGTTGCTGACCAGCCCAACTGGTGGTGTTTCGACGGGCAGTATCAAGTTTATTCAGACGCAAAGTTTCTGAAAGATAAAATATTCATGACACGGACCCTTACATTGGAGAGGCGGGTCCTTACGGGAAGTCTCCCGACTATGACAGAGATCCACAATCTCTTACCAGACACCGACTGGAGTGGACAACGCGTTCATTGGGCCATTATAGTGAAGAGTTCGTCCGAGAGTTCTACGCCTCCTACGTGGCTACTCTCAGATCACAGATCGATAGGTGGGCTGCCCCCGCCAAACAGGCCCCACTGGAGCATGTCCGAGTACGTGGCATTCAGGTTGATATCTCCATGCCTTCCATCCGTCGGTATCTATACGGCGAGGATGTTGATGTCAACCGGACCCCTCTCACCACTGAGTTTGACTACCGATGGCAAATTGTCAAAGATGGCCAATTGTTGCGTGAGCCATCCCTGAGAGAGACCACCAAGAGGTGGATGGCCCTGCGCTTGTCTGTTGATGGAGAGGGTGCTGACTGGGTAACCGAGCCGAAGGGAGCCATCAAGAAGGCTAACCTGACCTTCACGGCGAAGTTCTTATGGTTGATTGTCCGCCACTGCCTTTCCCCCATAGCCGCTGATAATAAAGTTACATGGGATCGTGCAGTACTGATGGCGGTGATGATAGCCAGGTTTGAGGGTGACTTTGCTTGGCTTCTACAGGCGGTCATGAACGAGAGGGCCTTTAAGGTCACAACTACTTACCATTTCCCGTGCATGATATTTTCTTTATGCAAGTCTGCAGGTTTCCATATCTGGCACATTGATCAGCCAAGACCACGCCGGGCACTGTTGATATCGGCCTCATCAAGGATGATGCCAATGAGTTGGCTTCACGTAGAGAGCCCCGACCAGAGTTGCCTCCACTTGGTGAAAATCTGGCTGATACGGTAGCACAGGATCGCACGGCTACGCAGGCTGCTTCCACTAACACTACCCCAGTTGAGTCTATCCTTGGTAGTAGCACTGCCCCGAGCTCCTCTCGCTTAGCCCCTTTCCCCACTCTGGTCCCGCTTGCTAGGGTCCAGAAACTAGAGGCACAGATGGCTACACTTCTTCATCACATCCAGCCTTGGATACAGAGGTCTATTGCTGAGGCAGAAGAGCGCTTGGAGCGGAGAATGGTCCAGCACACAGAGCAGAAGATCACTGAGGTTCATCAATGCTTGGACGCTTTTGAGTTGCGGGTGCTAGCCCGGCCAGTCCCTTAGGTGGATGTGTCAACCCTTCAGACTGTAGTCGAGAGTCTTCGCGCAGACATCAATATGATCCTAGAGGCTAAGGTGCCTGAGTCTGAGGGACCCTCCGCAGATCGTGCTGAGGACACTGTGATGGCGGCCTTATTCGCCACTTCTGAGATTCCACCACCTCCCCCTCGAGAGCATGCCAAGAGGCGTAGGGGTCGTGAGGAGGATGAGGCTAGAGCATGGAAGAAGGAGCGTTGTGAGATGGAGGCTGCGAGAAGAGCCTCGCTTGCTGATGAGGAGGCGCGTCGGATGAGGGTTGTAGAGTTAGCTGCTGGGGCATCTAGCTCTAGTAATGTGGAGATAGCGGAGGCACTGCTGATAGTGTTGTTGCTGATGAGGACACTATTGAGGGTGTCCAGATTACAAAAATAGTAAGTTCTGGGGAACCGAACCCACCAGTTTGCTGATCGTCGGCGCTTTGTGCCCCTGTTTGCTTTACCTACCACTCTCGTATTTTAACTTTTTTATGCATTGGGGACAATTGCATGTCTTTTTATTGGGGGTAGGGTAAATGGAAAATGAGTGCTAGGGTGAAGTCTTAGTATCCCAACTCACTATCCTCTTTTGGGGTTTTCTTGCCTGTGTTCTTTTTCCCCAAGAGACTGATTATTTTTACTGTTGAACCGGCATGTCTATATTGTGTACATAGTTTAACTCTGAAGCATTATGGCTAAATTGATATCCTGATGAAATGAAAATGATGCATGACTAGGCATAGTAATTGATAAATGTGTAACTCTAAGCATGACATAGAGATACACCACTGCATGACCCTAAGTCTAAAATTCGAACTAGGTGTCTGATAGTTGGTAGAGTAACAAGATGTCAAGTGAGTGTGAGGAAGATTTGAATAGTCCACTGTTTGTACTGAGCTAGAAGTTGCCTGGTTAGTCCTGCTAAAAGTAAGTTGTAATAGAAAATTAGGAAAAGATCATAGGCCCTTGTTCAATATAACCATTTTATCCTAAATAAAAATAACAAATGAAATTAATCCTTCTTTGATCCAAATGATTTAAGCTTAAACTAGACCTTTCTTTTTCACCCCAACTGATCTTTTTCGGGAATAATGTGTTGGCCCTGGTCCCTCCTTGGACATGTGCACCTCAGATTATGCCAAAAGCATATGTTGAGGGTGGCTAACGCAACCTTTTTATGGCCCTGACCCAACTTTGGGTATTATGTACTTTGACTCACGGCAAAGCCATGAGTTGAGGGTGGCTATTATGAGGAATGCTCTGGAAAGTGGAGTTGAAAGAAGAGAGAGAAAGAACAAAAGTAAAGTGACTCAAGAACCAGTTGAAAGAAAAGTGAAATAAAAAAATAAAAAATAAATAAAAAAATACAATAAATACAAGCAAGAAAAAAAAAAGAGTCACTAACAGAAATGAAGAAAGAAGGGAAAATAGCAAGGTGAAAGAATATGAGAAATTGGGCGAAATAAAATGATAAAAAGTGGTATGTTTAGCCGATATGTCAAGGAGGGAAAAAAGTCACTAAAGTATACCTAAATATATCCTACCTAACCCTGAGCCTATGTTAGAAGCTAAGAAAGTGCTATCGTGATCCTAAAAGTTGTATAGCGAACTTAAAGCAGTGAAAATAAGGGCAAGCTTATGGCAATATGTATGAATGAGTTGTGAATCTATTCTAAGAGTTAGTGCTGAAAAGTAATCCTTATACTCAAACTAAAATCATTGTGTGAGAAATGAGGATATTGTTTTGAAGTGAGGACACACTATTTAAAATACCGAAAATATTAGCACATTGGTGATAAATTGAAGAGGATAGGTGTTAGTGCGTAGTGAGTCTGTGTCATGGTCTGATTCCACATAATTCAAGCATAATAGTGATAGCATGCATAAATATGATGAGACTGATCGGGATTGATAGCCAAATGATTGTGAAAGATAGAACATGGATACTAATGTACAAAGATTTTGTAGTGAGTCATAGTGCGCCACTTGAGGACAAAAAATGAATTTAAGTAAAGGGTGTTGATATACCGTGGTTTCACGGTATTTTTAATGCTTTTTCCTTAAGTTTAGTGTGTGCCCAAAAGCCTTTTTTGTATTAATTTTTATGTAAGACTCTCTTTATTTGCAGGAAATTTGTCTAAAGATGAACACGGAAGTTTTTGAGCAAGAAATATAGAAAAGTACCACCTATGGAGCTTGGAAGGTCCATCGTGCCTGTGACGGTCCGTAGGTGGCATCGTAGTGAAGTTGCTGAAGGAAGATAGGGAAGTCTGACCAAGTGTGGGGTTACAAAGTGCGTGACGGACCGTCATAGCCATGACGGTCCGTCCTGCTGGTTCGTCGTGAAGATCAGAGAAGTAGTCCAGTACCCAAATTCCAAGAGTTTAAGTGTTATGGAATGGAGACCCTCGACGGACCGTTGTGCCTGTGACGATCCGTCATACCTGCCGTCGAGGGTAATGAAGAGAGCAACAGAAGAATTTGAAAAGTATGGAACGATGGAGTCCATGACGGCCCGTCGTGACCACGACGACCCATCGCGAGGTCCGTTGACCCAGCCGTGTTTTGACAGATTTTCAGCAAATAGATTCCTTCTTTGATTATGTTTTTTTATATATATAAATAGTTTGAAAAACCTCATTTTTGGGGTTAGACTCTTGGTTATTAGACAATTTTATGTTATATTCTTTGTGAGGAGATTATTTTGATTATTACACTTTGGATTGTTACACTTTTCTCCGGAGTTAATTGTTGGTGATTTTGTCGATTAATTAGGTAAATTTTTGGATTTTATTCTTTATCATTGTAGTTAGTGCATGAATTCTTATATCATATATATGAATATTATGATTATGACTATGGGTAACTAGGCTCCATAACTAGGGTTGTGGGAATCATAGGCGAATAATGAGGTAAAACCTAACTAAAATAACAGTTCTGGAATAGTGTATTGCATATATTGATAATTCTTTTGCTTAGAAGTCTTTTTAACGGATGGCCAACGTTAGAACTCGCCTTAATGCTACTTGCCGGACCAAGGAGGTAGATAATAGAAAAAGAATTATCAACATAGATTTAGTGTTTACTATCTAATAGGCTAGTATTGATTGATACGAGGTAATAATTTAGTCAAATATCAAATATGATGCTTAATATAAGGTAAAGGTAAGGGTTAGTATAGCAACACATGTAGCCTGACCAAGATGCAGAGTGAAATTTTCTAGATGCCGGATCAAGGATTTAGAAATACATAACTTATCACTTTGCATGCAAGATACTAGGAAAGAATTGTCATAGTTAGAATTATCAAGTTAGGAACCTGTGGGGAACATATAAATCCTAGTTACTTTTATTAATTGATTAAACTCCAACATTTGGATCTGTTAGTTGTCTCATTTAATTTAGCTAGTTATTTTCATTCATTTAGAAATAAAACCCCCCCTTTTTATTGTCTATGTTTTCCAAGGAAATAATTGACTAAATAGTAGTAATAATAGATTGAAGTTAAGTCTGAACTATTTTTCTGGTGGGAACGATCCTAACCTCATTAGTTGAGTTCTTTACTTGATACGACCGCTTTACTTCTTATTTGAGAAGTAAGTTTGAGCGTATCAGGAGGTCGACAATTTTTGGTAGAAGTGGTCATTGCAACATGTGGATTTTTTTTTGTTGTTGTTGTTTTATGATTAATACTCAGAGAGCGGAAGAAATTTAATGTTGTGATACCATGTAAAATTATCACGTCTAAGATTAGAGAAATCAAGAATTGTATTGATGGTACTGATGTATTGATAAAAATAATGTTGAGTTACAAACTCTTTACATAGGAGAGAATTGTAGAGTTCTAAGATTACTATACTTAGAGTCCTACTACAATACCTATTACTACTATAATAATAACACAATTATAAATAATTTCATCTTAGTTGTACTATAATCCTAATCATAATATAATTTTAGATGAAATATAATACTAATAAATATAATTAATCTAATCCTAGTACGACTCTAATTCTAAAGCGGTGGTGTAAACTCATCGATTAGCTTCATTGGACCTGTTTCATTGAGATGTTCCAATCATCAGTGTCACGACCAGGGGTTACCCCGTAGACGTAACATGGCGCTGTTGACCCCGAAGGGTTCCCATACAAGCCCTTAGCATAATCATACACAATGTTATAAGAAATAATGTGGAAAATTAAAACTTTTTAAACAAAAGTCATACTTCAAATATCATCAATAAAGAGTTGTGAATTACTAGACTTGTCTCATTAAAATCATCTAAACTTAAGAGTACGAAATTAGAGACTCAACCCTTTTACATCGATGAAAGTCACAAGAAATAAAGTACGTCTAAAACTAGAGCTGAAATAACAATCTGGTCAACAAGTTGAGAAATTGTAAAAGTACATTTAATTACGTTCGTTTTGGAAATAGTAACCACAATTGAGTAAGAGTGCTAGTAAGACTATTTCGGTAAGCAAATTTCTTGACAGATTGACCTCAACTCCAGTTGAGTTTTATAATTTGGCATCGATCGTGTTTTGATGATAGGTCAATTTGGGTCATCATCTTGTCCACTTTTTCAGCCCGCTCTTGGTCATTTTCGATTTGTTATTTTATCAACTTGAAGTTTAAAGAAGACACTTGATCTTGTCTAGTGTACCATACTTGGTTAATCTTTGTCATTTCATCGAGAAGAGTAGATGTTATTTCAAATGGTTATTGCATGATTCCTCCTTGAACAAGTTGGTCAGCGACAGTGTTGTTGACTGAACCTAGATTCCGGTAGAAATATTATAGCAAAACATTGTTGGCGAGTCTATGAGTTGGACATTGGAGCAACAACTTCTGAAACCACAGCCATGTCTCATGAATTGGTTCAACATCCACTCGTTTAAAGTTTTGAATATTACCTATCAATGTCAACCACTCTGTTGTTTCCCCCATTAGGGAAAGTGGAAACAAGCGACGGCGGACCGACTCTTGAGTGACGTTCTTGAAAGAAAATGGCACACAAACATCCACAAAGTTTTGGATGTGGTCATGAGGATCCTCCAAAGCTAGACCTCCAAATAACCCTTCATTAGCAAGAACTGCACCATAGTGCTAATTACATGGGACACTACATCTCCCACAACTGGAGGCACTCAAATAGCACCCGCACTTCCTAACTGATCTTCATTGACATCGTTCAAGTAATTGATGCCATCATTGTACCCAAGTTGGCTAGCATCTCTTCACCTGATGAAGAGCCGCCAACAAAACACAAAAATAAGTTGATTCAACTACAACACAATCATTTCAAAGCTAAACTTAACAAAAAACATTCTAAACACTACTCCCCGACAGTGACACCACTTTGTATAACGCTCAACTACACGACATCAAATTCTTCTAAGTGTAGACAGTCGTAATCAAAGTATAAACTCAATTTAGAGTTGGGTCGATCCCACAAGGAGTGATAGGGTAAAGAATTCAATTACGAAGTAAAAGGAGTGTTCATTGTAAGAGCAGACATTTTGAAACAATTAAAGTAAATTTCAGGGGTTTGACAATTAATGTCAATTCGGGGGATTAGAGTGAACACACGGGGTAATCAAGTAGAGAGGGGTGCTTGGGGATGTGATTGATTGAATACCAATTTCTCTATATGGGTGATTATTATTTACTAAAAGTCGTTGAATCTTAGTGGGTAGGCTAGGATTTAGTTGTAATAGTCATTTATCAGTCAACTATCACGAATCAAGGGAAACTCGACAAGCATAACCAAGATAAACAGTCCAACATCTAAATTAAGTTGCTCTTTCAAGGAAGATTGGTATAATTGAATTTAGACCCACTTTCTCAAGCTAAGTTCGCAATAACTCAATCGTTACAATCTCAAGCAAGCTTTAAATACTAAAACTCAACTACTAATTGAACCCAATTCAAATGAACAATTAAATCGGTAAATACTAACACCCATAAGCTAATTGAAGCATTGAATCACATAATTACACCTCCAAAAATGAGGGGTTTAGCTACACATAGTAAAGAGCAATAAATAGTTACCAACTAAATTTTCCATTAGCTTAAGTAACAATCTACAAGTCATCCGAGTGCTTGAATTGACTTTCAAAACAATTAAATCCTAAATCTCTACTCAAAAACTTAAAGAACAATGTTAGGGATCAATAACTCAATGTAGGAACTTTCAAAAACTCAACTTTCGTCGAAAACTTCAAAACTCCAGAACTCTATTTTTAAAATCGCATTTATACTCTTCCAGATTTTCAGTTTCCGAGCCATTCGGCAAAGTAACTCGAGCCTCGCCGACCAATTCAGCGACTAGCCGAAGGCTTCCTTCCATCGTTTTCTTGAATTGGCTTTTCCACACTTCCTCTCTATGACTTTAGGCGATCAGAACTTTCCTTCGTCGATCTAGTCGGCTGTTCGCAGAATCTCACTATGATTTACCACAAATATATCTTTATTTATTTATCTTTACTATTGTGGCATTTATACAAAGAAAGTCACGTAATTTATGAATGAGTAGATCTAATATTGTTGGTAACAATAATATTACTATAAGAATCATTGAATTTAGTATAAAACTATAATAATTAAATTTTCAATTAACTGAAGCTTTTCATATCAACATTTATGTTTTCTAACTTTTTCTTATCAATATGAGAATTTCTTTTTCGCGAATATTCCAAAAAGAGTAATATCATCGTATCCTAATTTATCTCTTTTATTATATTATTTATTATTTATTAAAATATTTATCAAATAGTGACATTAATTATCATTTAAATATATCTTCAATTTTTTCTTATAACCGCGGAAGTCCGGACAGGTAAACTAGTCCTATAATGCATATCTTTTTACTGCTCATATCTATTTCATGTTTTATCTTGTGGTTTTTGCGATTATACCTTCCAAGTTACTCTAATCTCATAGGTGGTTTAGGTCATCAGACCTACAGAAATCCATCGTTATTCTTTTTCCACCAATAAATTCTAACTGCAATGCCAATCTATGATTATGGTGAAAAGATATCCTGAAGATGAAACACTAAAATACAAAAGAACATTAATGGACTTGAATAATAAATATGTACAGTTCTTATAGACACACATTGAACTACCAGTATTGTTCTCAATGCTAGTTCCTATATCTGGCATGCAGCTCCAACAACTGTTACCAGCTACTGATACCTATTGTTAATCCTGTTAACTTAGCTTAGGTGAAAATTGAATGGTAAAAGCTTGGAGCTAACTCCCATCCAGGTTCAAATGAAGCCTTGCATGAACAGTTTAAGGGGAAGTTGCTACTAGCAATACCGCCATTTAAACAAGTCAAGCCCACTACAACTCTCTGCATCATTATCATCTGTTGAGTCTGACCCGCTTCCAACAGATTCATCCGAACTATCCTCTTGTAGAAGCTGTATTCTATCAGCATGTTTGATGATCCAATTAGTGAATTCAGGAGACGAAGCTAATTCAGCAACAGCTTCCTTGGTAGACTCTTGTGTGAAATCTTCCCACTCCTTTGGCGAGAATCTCTTTCGGTAAGGTGTCTTGTGAAAAGTTGAATAGTATTCGCCCACTTTTTTACCTTTGCCATCTGAAAATCCTGGAAAGATGAAAATAAGCATCGTAATGAGACTTGAGTGCTGCAATCTGCAATCTCTAACATGGAAACCAAAAGAAAAGGTGATAAAATATAATGGAAAATGGTCCGACACTGATAAAGTTGGAACACAGGAAAAGGTGAACATATAATGTATATATACCACATTCAAAATAGTAGCATAAAAGACCTTATCAACGTTAAGTCTATCAATTTTTTCTTTTATGATGGCTGTTGTGTGTGGGAGGGGGTCGGGGGATAAGTAGGACTTTAGACATGGATATCAAGGTCACAATGCTGGATATTTTGCATCAGAAAATGGCTAGAAGCAACATAATCACTATAGTTTTGGGGGTATACAAAAAATATGAAACAGCCACAAAACATTGATAATTCAAGAGATCAATTACACCACGAGCCCAATTTATTGGACTCCTCTCTAGTGAACCATCCGTCCATTTCTCCCAGTTGGCCCTTGTATGTTTTAGACGTGTCTTCTTAATAATTTAAGGGGACCAGATTTATTTGCTTAACTACAACTCTTAACCCAGGTTATTATCAATATTCTCTCATGTTCATTGCAATAGTTATACCTTTGGTTCCAACCACTATACCCCTCCCTGCTTTCCAAAATCCTTCTACGCTCTAGAAGAATCTCAGTTTCAGAAATTATGTTTTTATGATCACACATGGTATATGTGTACATTCACAATTCTCTTCACAAACAGAAATAACATTTTCTCAAAGCACAAAGCTTTATATATGTACAATGGAAGAACTTTGAAAAGAAGAAACTTCAGAAGAATAGAGTATGATTTCAAATAGAATCCATCATCGTGAACAGAACAAGCAAAACCTAAAAAAGAAGGTTTTCGCATGGAAACCCCAAAGTCTCGGTCCAACTGCACCCACACACAAAACAAGTCCATCCAGCAAACTTGTCATTCCCAAGCTCAACATTAAATGACTTTTGGCTAATTAATGCTGGTATGGATTTTTCAACTAGAATTTACGACCACATTCCTAATTTTCGCATCTCATACTTACAATGTAATGAAATCCCAAGCCTTCAAAATATTGGAATTTGAAGAAAACATCAGAACTTCATGCTTTAGATGATTTGGGATATGTGAGAGGATGACGACTATCTGGCAGCAGAGAGGAGAGAGGATCCGATGGAGAGTGGAGAAGAAAGAGTGATTATTAACTTGGGTTAGGGAAGTTAAGCAAATAATTCTCGTCCCTTAAATTTTAAAGGGGACACATGTAAGACAAACGAGGGGCAACCGGGGGAAATGGAGGGATGACTCACAGTAGAGGAGCCAAAACATCAATCAAATTCTAAGGGGACGTGAAAAATTGGTGGTGCTTACATTATCCAATTACAAGATGCCTTCTGAAAATCTTTATTTTTTCCCAATATATGTTTCCCTTCTTTTTCCTTCTTTTCTTTTTCTTTTTGAAAAAAGAAGACTTCCTCCTCCCATTTATTTCCTTCATATGTTTCTCTCCAACGTGAAATGCGTTCCAATATGGTGCTTCCCTTCAAGATACTAGTACTTTCCACCTCTTCCTATTATCCTTTTTCCTTAATTTTTATTTTTAATAATTATTGCCCAAGCAGATTTTAGGTCTCTGTTTTGATGGTGGTGATCAACACACTGACTTTCTATGCTATTATCATATTTCTTTTTGAGTTCTTAATATTTCAAATCTTATCTCCTTCTATCGTTCATTGGTGGCATCTTTATACTATAGGGAGTTGAAAGATATAAAACTAGATTCTTCAAAAATATTTTTTCGAATTTTTCTATTTTTCTTTTCCATTAGTGTAAATATTTATTATTGAAAAGTATTCTCTAAATTCCTGTCTACCTTTTTCCAATATAAAGCATGTAACAACTAACAAATTATGAAGTTTGTATAACACATATTTGTCGCACTGAAACTTATTTACATTTTTCATCTGGAAAAAATATTATTTAACTTCTGAAAGTTAACCATGGACTAAAATACAAAATAAAATCAATTATGTAACTACACTTGTGCACCTGTTGGCTCTACAGATTTGTCCTAGTCTTCATACCAGATCTGTTTCTGATTTGAGCTCTTGACAAGTCAGAACCAGAGAAGATTGATGATTAGTGAACAACTGTGGGTCTAAAAGAGTAAAAATATCAAAAGAGAACTCCACATCTCACCAGTTTGGCATCTCTGATGTCACTGTTTTTCCTTTCTTTCAGCTATGGAGATAAAACATGGAAGCTGTCCTCAGCTCCGATGATGTGAAAAAGGCTCAACACTACCATGGATAACCCAAGATTTTGCTCAAGGAACGCCATGGATCTGCTCGCTAGGAAGAAGAAGACAGAGAGGTCATGACCTTTTTGCCCCTTTCCTAATCTGTCCAAGTAATTATAGTTGCTCAAGGTTTTTGGGTCCAGTTTTTTATAGTTGTGGACTTTTTCCTTTGCTTTTTGTTCTGTTCAGATGTTGGTCCATTTTTTCGTATATAACTATAGTAGTTTTTATAAAATCCCCCATTTTGGGGGTTCTAATTTAAAAATAAAAAGCACTTGCGCAGTAAAATATGACACTGGGAATCATATTGTAATTACATTATGGCAAACATAAATGTCTTTGTAATTACGTTATTGTATAATTGTCATGGTGCATAATTAATAGCACATGTAGTCCCTAAGTTAATTACACAATCGTTTCCCAACACACCGAGGCCCCATTTGATTATTAAGATTAAGCATCTGAATGCATATCTAAGTGATTAAGATACGTCGATTGAAGTCTATAACTTGAAAGTGTGAAGGAGTATTTGAAGCTCATAAGGTTAAGAAGTGTATAAAGCTACTTCATAGAGTTGAACAAGATTTGTATGCAATATTGAAGCTTAAGTATGTTAGCTAATCCACAATGGGTTTCAAGATTGCATGTGGTCTTTTCTGGTTCATAGATTAGTGCAGTGCAAGGCTTTAAGGCCCAAGTGTTCGACCATATATTACATCTTGACTACATTGAAGCACCTTGCAAACAGTGAGATTATTCCAAGGATACGACCATTTACGAGAGGTTTTACGGCCATAGAAGTAGCTCTACAACCGTGGATTTGACCGTAGAAAAGATCAGAGAAGCTGAAATTGCAGAATCGGAAAATTTTTAAAATTGATGGTGGGATGCACAACAAGTTTCACGCCTGTAGATGTTTCCGGCCAATTGCCAGTCCGTAGATTTAAGCAGACAAAAGTTTATGAAAGCTTAAAACATGATCTAAAGCTGATTTGTCATCATTTTTTTCACATGACTCGCCCACATAAGCTCTCCAAGGATCATTCATGATTCAGGCTCGATTTTTGCCCATTATCGACGTGGTTGCTAATTAAGACTTTCTTCACTTCTAGTTTGAAGCATCATACACCAGCAAAACTCTGGTTGCTAGTGTAGTAAGCAAGGATCATCATATTGCCTCAAATCTATCATAAAAGAACTAAACATATTGAGGCTAATTGTCATTCTATTTGTAAGTGTGAAAATATACACCTACTGAAAAGGAGAAATTATGTGTAAGATCGAATGATGGCACAACCCTACGCAGATTAGAAAGTAGTCACCGAAAAATGGCAGGGTAGTACACAAATCGAATATGAAAAAAATAGTCACCATAAAGATAGCACGGTGCTATACAAATCAGATGTGAAAAAGTGCTCCAGAAAAATGCACGGTACTATGCAAATTAAATAGAGAAAGTCGTCACTGGAAAGATGCATCGTTCTACCGACTACGTTACAAAAATCAGATATGAGAAAGTAGTCACCGGAAAGACGGCACACTGCTACACAAGTTGAATATGAAAAAGTAGTCATCGGAAAGATGGCATAGTGCTACGCAAATAAGATATGAGAAAGTAGTCACCAGAAAAATGCACGGTGCTACACAAATCATATATCAAAAATTAGTCCGAAAAAATGCACGGTCTATGCAAATTAAATATGAGAAAGTAGTCACCGAAAAGATGCATAGTGCTATCGGCTACTAAAATTAAATATGATAAAATAGTCACCAGCCAGATACACGGTGACCCAACTTTCACTAACATAATCATTGGTCAGACGGGTAGCAATGAGGAATATTGAGAAAACATATTATTGAATGTGTATCTACATTATTACATTAAGACCCTATCTATAGACATTATATTAGACTCCTTTTCCAGATACCGCAATACAATCCTTTTTCTAAGTAGATTTTTGTATACTATTTTTATTTCTATCCCTATTCTAAGTAGGATTGTATGTATTATTCTTGTTCCTATTCCTGTTCTAACAGCCAGATTCAAGAAAACTTGATTTCCACAGACAATGTGAAGAAAGGAGAGCAACTAGTTGATTTGCTCACAAAGGCGATGAGTGAGACTCGAGTTAATTGCCTTCGTAGCAAGTTAGCGTGATTAATATCTATACTTCAACTTGAGGGGGAGTATTAAAAACTGTATATAGACCTCAGTCTTAGTAATGTAATCATAATTGGGTAGCAGATATGTAGCAAGCCTTCTTTATTTTATTTCCTAGGTTGGCACATAATATATTGTTTTTATACCTTGCTTATCTATTGGTTAAGACATTTAAGTTCCAGATCACACACATAAACAGTTAGCATCCATTGTAAGCTGGACAAGCATAAATGTGGTACCCTAATACATATAAAGTAGAGCTAATACCTTTGACAGGAGAATCAGACCATGCAGATGAGCTCGGGCTACTGTATGGAACTCCAACCGAACCAAACTTTCTGGATTTGCTAAGGAACTCAGCACGTTTTTTATTCATGTTTATCTGCTTACTACTCTTTGCCCAAACATCTCCGATTCCAGAATATGACAAATCCCTGCATGCAACGTACAGATGTGTGAACGAAGAGCACTACATGTTTCAACACCAAGAAACAGTTCTAGCATCCTATTTTACGTGATATGAGAGAAGAGAAAGAAAAGAAAGAAGACCCCTTAAAATGAAAGTGGTTGGAGGTTAGGCGGACAAAAGGATTCTACGTATAGCACGGAGATTGGCTTAATACTCTCGCTTACCACATTTAGGAAAGTAAAAGGAAACAGAGTCAGACAAAGGCTGTTTCACTAAATATCAAATGATAAGATAAAAACATGAGATATACAGGTGGAAGCATCTTTTGGCAAGCAAAAGCAGGGAGTTCCACCTGGCTAGTAAGCAGCACAACAGCCTACTCAGGAACAAAAAGAGACATCAGGAAAGATGGACAATGAAAAGCAGCAAGTAGATAAGAATACAAATATACAGGACATACACAATGTGAAAGACTAAAAAACAAAGGAAAGAAACATCACAATAAAATGGACACTGTGGAGTTGGTGATCAAAACAGAAGGGGTAAATGATCAATGGAAGCAAAAAAAGTGATAAATCAATCAGTAGAAAGCAAGGAGAAGGAAAATCAAGATAATAACAAGAAAACGGCCCATTCAGAGGAGTCGGTAAACAAACAGAAAATAGGGCAACTCCAAAGGATGATGACAAAACTGAGACACAAATGACAGACAGGGTATCCGACTTGGTACAAAATGTTAAAGATGTACAACTCAAAGACACGGGGCCACAAAGTACAGAACTACAGAAGGAGATTATATGTCATCAAAGACTTCCGAGCATATTCCCAATCGTGAGATCATTCCCCTCTAGAGTTAGAATTTTCACAAACAGCAGAAAAGATATCAAGCCATTCAGGTTCTTGAATTTCTGGACAAAACATGAGACTTTTAAAGCTTTGATTCAAGATAACTAGAATGCTGAGTTTTGTGGGTTGTTTTTCAACATAGATTGAAAAAAGTTAAAAGAGCTCTAGTGAAGTGGAGTAAAGACACTTAAAGAATTATATTTCAAGGGCAATTCGAAGAAGATCGAAGTCCTCCAAAAAGGAAAAGTTTATATAAAGTGCAAGCAAAACGCAGCAAAGATATTTACATTTGGAGGGAAAACACTGGAAACACAGGTGTTCAAAGTGGCTTCAAGATGGTGAAAGGAACACAAAGTTTTCCATGCTTATTTGAATGGTAGAAGAAAGAAGCTAACACTCACAGATATTCAATGCAGAAGGGGAAAGACAGACATCAAGGAGATAGTAGATGAGGCTACTAGTTTCTTTCAGAAACAATTATCAGAGGAGCATGTCAGAAGATTTTAACCTACTCAAACACATTACTAATTTGATTGATAAAAAGAAGCACATAAGGTTAGCTGAATTAACACAAAAGATGAGATTAAAATGGCAGTTTTTGAGCTGAGTGGAGAAAGTTCTAGTGGTCCTGATGGCTTTACAGGGAAGCTCAGTCAAACAGGTTGAGAAACTTTAAAAGAAGATGGACAGGATGTTCCCAAGTCCATCATATACACTATCCTGGTTTTATTACCTAAGAAGGAGAAGATAAACATCTTTTCAGATGTAAGATCAATAAGCCTGAACAACTTTAGCAATAAGATCTTATTCAGGGTGTTGCATGTTGATTGGTGAATTAATTACCTGGTATTATATCACCAAATCAAGCAGGTTTTGTTAAAGGAAGAAGCATTATAGAGCATGTGTTATAACTTACGAGCAAGGGACATAAGAAAGAGGACCACAACACCTAATGTAGTGATAAAGCTTAATATGACAAAGGCATATGATAGATTATCTTGGTTGTTTATCACCAAAGTGCAATTTTGATTCTGAGAGGTGATCGTTGATATGGTTTACAGAACCTTGTCACATATCTGGATGGCTAGATATGATAAAATACCTGGAGACCTACAAACCAACACAGCACTATAAAATGACACAACGGACTTCGACAGAGGTCGGAAGCAACAAGTGCAACACAGATTAGGCCAGCAGGGGCTATCCTGGTAGAAGTTCATATGTTTTTTGCTTAAGGAATCACCATGGAGACTTGTTAAACACTCGAGCAAAGGAACTACCAAAAAATCACCTTACATTCCTTAGGCAAATTCTGCCATTTTTCATTATTATTCATGTCATATGGGTTACAACCTTTAAATTAAAGAACTTTTATAACATAAATTTTATAAACTATAATTTTTTGGTTATGTTTTGTCTATAACAACAAATAAAATATAAATGTTAATGGTGTTATAGGCGTATAGAATAACATTCAAAATAAGATCTGGACAAACGAGGTTGTTATAGAGAGGCTACCGTAATTGCACTACACACACTTGTTAGGGGGATGAATAAAGAATTTTCAAAGGATAGAAAAGAGCCAAATGATATCTTTCAGTCATTTGTATCTTGGTGTAAACATAGTTGTACGAATTTTTGAAAGTTAACTGTTGTACATGATATTGTCATTGGTGCGTAGATTAAAGACAGATTATTTATTTATCAAAAAGGAAGAAAGAATTGAGGCCAATTATACTGCATAACAGAGAATGACCATTAAAAAACAATTCAAAAGAGAACCTAAGAGAAGAAATTACCTTGATGCATGCCGCTGCATAGAAGTAACAGCAAAGCAAATAAGCCACCAAGAACTAAGCACCAAGAACACTAAGGGAGAATCAAGTGTGCTCTAGCAAAAAAAAGACAAAATTAAGTGCACTAAATCTTATGTTAATAACAGTGTCAAGCATGTGTCCGCATGTGTATTAGATTAATTTGACTACATCATAGTGCAAAAATATACATGGCACATCAGAACTTTCATATATACTTCATCCCTTCCTAGTTATTTTCAGTTATATAAACCATAAAAATCATGAAATAGATAACACACCAAGATGATGCCAAAATTACATTGTCTATCATTGAGCTGCTAGAAAGTCTTCCCAACCCCAAAATAATAGATGACGTAAAAGAGAGTTCTTGATCTTCAACATTGGTTTTCAGTTCCTTATTTCTTTAATCAAGTAATAATACTTTATTAACAATAAGCACAACATATACTTGTATATAAATAGTAAACCAAAAAGTAGAGAACTTCACAATATATATATACGATTTTCTAAGAATGACATTAATTCTTCTATACTTAAAGGAAACTTATAGGTGCAGCAAAAGAGAACAAGGGATAAGATGCTATTCCTCAAGTATGTGAAATCCTTCTCAATTCCATCAAGGTTCTCCTAAATCTTTCTCCATACGATCAAAATAAGTGCTACTAAAACAATATCCCACGCCCTGACCCTACTCCCCATGCCTACCCTGAATGATTGTATTCCCGAAAAACTATATTAAATGATAAGGATAAACGAAGATAAAGTAGTACAAGTAGGATTGTCACCTACTTAAGAACAGTGTTATCAAAAGGGCGCTTAAGCCCTGAAGCAAGGCTTAAAACGTGTTGAGCGCTTTGCCTTGCTTCATGTGCGCTTCCGTGTCGTCTTCAAGGTTCTAAGGCAAACGTTTCCTTGCCAATGAGCCTCTTATGAAGATATGAAATTAAGTAATTGATATTTCACTTAATCATAATTTTTTTTCAATTTTTTTGGTCATATATTAGTCATTCATGTTTATAATTATTAATCTTGGACTAACAGTAAACATTTTTCATTAAAGTCCACGCTTTGTTTCTCTTAGCGCTTAAAGCTCCCACGGACCTTAGAGATTTTTTGCGCATTTCGCCTTTGATAACACTGCCTAGAATACAAGGCCAAAGTTAAGAAACCAAGTAGGTGCATCACATGCTTACCAAGTTTAACGCCCAAACTAATAGGGCCAAAGGGATCTGTTTCTTCCACAATCTAAAATCCCGAATCATAAATAAGTGGCCTCATTTGGTATGAACTACCATCATTGGATTTATATAATAACCAGCCTTCAATGTTGCGTTGATAAAATCCTCCTTAAGAGATAACGTAATCAAAACATGTTGATTACAGAAGGAATCAATCTAACAGTCTGCCTTCATATTATATTGTGTTGGAATAGTCGATCTCAATTCCTCAAGCTCAAGCCAACCATATGAAAATTTGCCAACAGCATGTTGGAGATTTTCAATGATGACAATTCTTTCAATTTCCGCTTTAGTCCATCCAATATATGATTCTCCATGTAGCAAAGGTAACTAGAATGGCAATGGTACGGTTCTGCATGGCGTTCTTCATCGTTTAAGGTTTCAAGAGATTTGAGTAGTTAATATTGGGTATGGGGTTGACTTTAGGATTCGAGGGATGTGGGGCTAATGGGGTCGTTGAAGAAGAAGGTTGCACTAGAGACTGCATAAGGCGAAAATCCAAGTGTATGTAGGGTTAGGGTTTTACATGGGAGAGAAGAGAGCTCCATAGCTATTGCAGAATTCTCACTAAAGGTCACCACAATCCAAAATGGTCCTTAACATAGCTATGAAGATATGGCACCTGGGCCTAACTCAACCCCAAAAGGTAGCACATGAGGGGAGGATTGACCGAGTCCATATAAGGAGACCACCAGTCCATTCCCCTACCAATATGGGATTTTTATCCACTCTAACACCCCCTTCACGCTCAGGCCAAACTGGAGGGTGGACCATGAATCCAAATGGAGATGGACCTGGCCCTGTAACATGTTAGCCCTAACTCGCACTTCAAAAGGTAGCTCAAAGGGAGGAGGACTTACCCAAGTCTATATAAGGAGACCACCAGTCCATTCCCCAACCAATGTGGGACTTCTACCAACTCTAACAATAGTCATTGCAGAATAATTGTATTCTTTCTCTTACTCTGTTTCTCTATTCTATTCTTAATCAAAGTTTCACTATTAAATTTCTAATCAACTGAAGACTAAAAAGATAATTGTGATTTCTGCTAGAACCAAGCAAACATAGTACATAAAATGCCATCATATCAACATCGAAGTAACTGAACAAAAGAAGTTCTCAAAACCTGGAAGATGAAGGTAATGCCAATGATGCGTATGGCCCATTTAACAAATTGTGCGACACCAACGTCCACATTACCATCATCTGATATAACAAATTTCCGCACCAACCAATATCCTAGACCAGCTCCAGCAAGGATGATTCCGACAAGAATAAATACAGCAACCTGAAATCAAGATGAAATCCACTAAGATACACATCCATGATCTTTTTTGGTGCAAGTCACATATTCAAATGTATAAATGAAACATATCAAAAGACTCATGGGTAATTAACATCAAACTGGTTTCTTTATGGAAGATACTCCCATACAAAAATCTTGCAATACACATCAAGTTGCAAGGGCCCAAGAAAGTTTTATGAGCAAGAATAGAGTCAAATTTCTTTTCCAAAATGAAAACGGTTTACGGGAAGAAAGTCAGCATATGAAACTGAACTCCTGTACAGTAAATAGAAGTACCCATCAGGGGGAGATTGAATAAGGAATTGACTTCTCTAAAAAGAAGAGAATACTATTTCATCAGCATCTGACACTGCTTTACTTGGCTTATCTAGTAGACTGTTTTTAGCTTTTACGTGTCCAGAGGGATAAAACATTTAGCTTTTGCAAGTGCTACTACTCCTATGTTTTTGGTAGTTAGCGATAATATGATGTTCTTTTCGCTCTTGGAGTAGAAAATATGTCTGAAAGATGCGTAGCAGTGAAATCAAGAGATTCCAGAATCTCTCTTTCCTGATCAAGAATAAGAATTAGCCAGCAAGGTCTTCCTTATAATACGTGCATGCAAGAGATTTTGTTTAGTGTAAGGAGCAAGGCAGAAGTCATAAATGAAATCGAACACCCTGTTTCATTCTTTGTTCATTGATGATACATGAACTAGTTTTCGGATATCTATCAGATATGAATGTATGGAGGTATCCAATACTAGTTTATTCTTGACAAATAATTGCAAAGTAACACCTATTTTTTTAATTATCACTCATCCAATATGGGTACTGGGACCACACCCAGTTTCTAAGGCATCATTTGGCAGGTTAATTAATCAATCTCAATCGGCAAACTGAATATACTACTCCGTCCCATAATACGAGGCGCAATTTGACTTCAACAATTAGTTTGACCAATTTTGGCCTTGAAACAAGCAATAACATAATTACTACCCAAAAATAAAATTATACTTCAACCATGTCCAGTGTGCTCTTTCCTCGTAATAGTTTCAACTACAAATATCAGAATTACCAACAAAAAAATTGCACTCAAAATTTTACTAAGCTTCACTTCCAAATGTTAATTTTCTTATTTATGAAGGTAACTTCACTTCCAAACGTTTAGTTATCATACCGTAAACATTGGGTCAGATGTCCTCAACCCTCCCTACACAAAATTCAGTTTAATTTAGCCAATTTACCCTAAAAATGCTTAATAGATTGAAGGTTTTACAACACTATGAACAAAGAGGTCAAGCAGTCCTTAGCAATATGTATAGAAATATGCCTTTACACAGACCATGGTATTCCTAGCTGTCTTCACATGATACTTGTATGTTAGGACTAACTCAAGTTCCCAATCATGTCTCCATTAAGATGTTCAACGATTAATACAAAGCATAAACCTGTAGGTGTTCAAACACAAATAAACGGCAGTGAGACCTAATAGTAGGCAAAACATAACTTGCCATGGAATTTAGAGGCTTAGGATCAGAAAAACATTAAAGCAAAGCTCAAACGATTCAGCCATAATGACAATGACCCACACAGTAACAAGACGAGATAAGAAAGGAAACCGTCTAGGATTAACACATGGGTCAACTGTTAAATAAACATCCTATTTATTGCAAAGAGAGAACATACAGGATTGTGGAACTCTTCACTTAGCCCAAAGTTTGAGACGATGGAATTTATCAGCATAGAGAATTGATGCACCAAAACTGATCCTGCTCCAAGCTGAAATAAGATTCAGATTGAAGATAACTAACGAACCATCAGCACAAGCAAATTTATCACTGCTGAAAATGAATTGTTTGGACTAAATATCTAACCACTGATCCATAGATAGTCAGGTAGAATATATTTTTCCTTCCAGTTGGCAGCAATTTCATCCCCTGTAAAATGAAGCAAATGTAACATACCAGATGTTACTAGGGAACTCTTAAGAGAAACTCAGTCAGAAAGCTTGTTTTGTATTGACAAAACTTGTATAAGCTAGTTAATTTTCTTTCCAATGTCAATCTGATAAATCCAGGTGATACAAACGTACAGCTCTTTGCAAGTTCTCATAGCTCAATGTTCCATGTTTCTCTCTTTAACTCCCCCAACCCCAACCCCCCCTCCACCCCCCCACCCCACCCCAAAACAAATTACATATTGAAGTCTGATCCCTAGATAAATGGTTATCATATTCCATGCAATATTTTTGTTTATATCACCCTAGTTCTTGTCAGGTGTTATTCCTAATAAGTACTTGTGCATATATTTGTATCCTCCTGCAGGCCTTTTCTTTTCTAACATATCAACAATCGTATGGGGCCGCATCAAACAAAAATGGAAGTCGATTTTCATCTAATATGGCTCGCATTTGCTGGCCCCGTGTGTGTGTGTGGCGTGGGGGGGGAGGGGGGAAGTCTATAATTGGAAAATTAGATGACATCTTATTTTTATGGTAACTGATGTTAAATCTTTTTATAGATGAGCACATCCAGTCTACTCTAGCAAAGATCTCACAATGGGGCTGTGTTTTCCACCAATTTCACTAGTGATTGACAGAAAACTATGGTTGAAGGTACTTAGTATGGAGAACAGAATGTATTTCATTTCGGGAGAAAATCATATGATCTAACTGAGTGTAGCACTAATTCGGAGATAAAAATTGAGTGGGTTGAGCATAGCAAAAACTTAATACCAAGGACAACAATCAGCAGGAAGATTCTCCTATCGATATGCCAGTCAATGCGAAGGGTGTCAAAGAACCAGGGTAATGCCCTCAAAAGAGAGAAACATGGACCAAACCTTGCAAGTTTTTTTACTCTCAGAAGTTCAATCACTATGACCGTTATTTGAGTGTGGTCGCAGTAGAGAAACATATAAGGCCAGCTACTATTATGCCAGAGAATACATTAAATGTAGGTTGGAAGGATGTAGCAACAAAAAGGAAGGTGTCAATACTAAAAGAACATTTATTACATGTGAGAGAACACCTATTACAAGTGAAAAGCAGAGTATTGAAGGAATTAATATTGAGGGGCTGGCTAAAAGAATACGGAAGATCAATGACTTACAGATGATGCAGTCAACTGACAACCCCATCAGAGTCAAAGGAGCTACCTACCCTTCAAAATCAGATCTCCTGAGTAGATGCATAGTTGGAAGATTCATTGCCGACTATGAAACTCCAACTTATAATGAAGTGTCTAGATGGATTTGCAGCACACAGAAAGATGCTAATTCTGTTCAGATGAATGACATGGATGGTTTCAAATTTCTGCCTAAGTTTATGATGAGGAAGATGGTGGAACATATTTGGTTGGTTGGTGAATGAAGATGGCAATGAAGCACCTGGGAATTAAATTGGTTAAAAAACCAACGCCAAGATGAATTCTGACTCATAAAATCTGTTAGCCAGAATTTTAGGGCTACCATATCATTTACGGAACCAGAAAATCATAAAGGATATAAGAATTGCAGTGGCTGACTCGAAACAGAGGAAGAAACAGAACCCAAGAACCATCTGTGATGGGCTTGAATTGATAAATTGGTAGTTAATGATAAGTTGGTAGCTTATGGGCTCAAAAGGTTCAACTCAATTGATAAGTAGGCAGTTAATGGGCAGCAAGATTTACTAAGGACCATGGAAAGGGTTGAGGGTTGTAGGTTGTGTGTGGAGACTTCAACATAACCAGTTTCTCAGCCGAAAAGCAAGTGGGGCTGAATCTCTGAATCCATGTCTGATTTCTCATATATTATAAATGACTTAGAGCTGGTAGATCCTCCTTTATTTGGGGATCTTATACATGGATGAGCAAATATAATAGACTCAGTTCCTCAAGAATTGTTGACAGGTTTCTTGATTCTACTAACTGGAGAACAAAATTCAAAAGCATCAACCAATCCATCCTTCCTAGAGATAGATGGCATCTATCACGGTTCAATTATACCCATGAGAATCTACAAACAAAGAAACAAACAAACAAAAAAGGAAAATACAACTAAGCTCAAGATACTTCTTGTGCCAGGAGAACGTAGAAGACAACAAAAATTTTTACATTGTAAAGTGACATGACATTTATAGCAACTTTGTTTGAGCATGACTGCCAGAATCTACTATGGATATGCTGAAATGCTGGAACAAAAAGGAAGGTAGTGAAAGTCAAGAAGTGGTGGAAATCAATATATGGTGGACGGTATCGAAAGAGAGAAATGCAAGGTGATTTGAAGACAAGAATATCTCTACACAAAGACTTAGATGAACAGCGTAATGTCTTCTCATTTCTGATGTAAAGAGAACCTTGTAGAGGATGCTGAATCTCTAGTAGATATTATGAAATCTCTACTAGACTGTTTCTTTAGGGAACTGTAAATACAGTTTCTAACATTTCCTTCATGATGATGATATATTGTTACCCTTTACCATTAAGGGAAAAAAAGATGACACCTGACATCCCCCATGGTTTATTTTTAAAAGAGGAATAAAAATAGACCTACACCAAAAAGCTCATCAATCTCCTTAACCACAACAAGACAGTACAAGGACAATTCATACGTATCACAAGGTTAAGGAAAATTCTAGTAGGCTGAAGGACCTGAACCAGTATATGAAGAATATGAACTACAAGCAGAAAAGGAAAAACAAAAACTAGATTTAAGATTTCACTGACTTATGACTGAATAAAGTTCATTCACTTACCAAAGCGAACAATGCCGTAAATTTAACCCACTTAAGGTTTCTTTCTGGCAGATCCTAATGTTGACATTTCTACAGTAACTCTCCTCTTCTAATATTTATTTTTGAAAAAAGTAACAGCTCTCCTCTACTAATATTCTTTTCAGATACGAAAAAAGAGGTTTTTGTTAGTTCTGCAAAAGTGAAGCCAAGGCTTCTCCTTTTGTGTAAGCTTGAAACCTATAAGAGCCAGTGAGTTTGTTTTTGCTTTTTGGATCAAATAAGAGCCAGCGAGCTTTCATGACACAACTTTTCCAGTAGACCCTTCTGCACAATTTCCTTATAATTTTGAGATCACACTAGATTTCACAAAACTAAAAACCTTGGAGAGATTAGCAGCTTTCTATCTACATCAGTTTCAATCTTTTTAAAAAAAATGGTAATGTCCAAAAAGATTATTTAAGGCTTCAATTGGAATAGAAGTATTTAACTCTAGGAAAGAATGTAAAGAAAAGAAAGATGAGAGATATAACCACATCAATTGAAAAACCCATCAATTAAACACAGTTTTCTGAAAAAATGGATAATGTTGGTTAGCCACTTATACCAATAAATAAGGATAACATATCCCATGATATGGCTGAGCTATAGGTCTGGTAAGTTTTTTTGGCTTGGCAAAGGCATTGGTATTAACCGAGCAGCTAAAAGTTGAGAGTTATAGGGCCATAAGGGCCAACATGTACACAGAAACAGCTCTAGACCCCTACATGAACGGGTAAAAGCAATAAATTGAAGCAAATAAGACCGTTATCCACACAAGCCTCAATGTAGACATAATATAAATAGCAAAAAGACCTAAACTATTTTGATGCATACATAAAAGTGATGACAGAAGAAAAACCACTCCACAGCTAAAGATGAATAACTTTACCTGGAATAGAAGGACAATGATGACAAGACAAACTCCAATAGCCATTGAACTGCTGTAGTAAAATGGAACCCAACTACTTACAATAGGTGCAACAAGCAGCAGCATTATACCAAATGCAAGAAACAGCAGACGCCATCTTTGTAAATCTGCACATCATAAAAAGGAGGTAACTAAGCAGTAGACAAGAAACAGAAGGAAACAGATTCCACAGATCCAAAAAATCCCAAGCATAACAACGCATCTGTCCAACCTTCTTCGATAGTTACAGTAACAGAACCAGAAAGACCATCAACAAGCTTCACATCAAGAATTCTATCCTCGTAAGGGGACATGACAGAGTTCCATGGCCCTTTCTGTAAATTCTTCCATGCATCATGTTCACACTGGCACAAGCCAAGAGAAGAATTCCTGCAAGATAGAAATCCCTGAGTCAAAATCTCCAAAGGAGAAGACTAAATCATGTCAAAGAAACTTGAGAATAGAGGCATTCTCTACTTACTTGTGAAAGCATATCTGTAATTTTCCCAGCAATCTATCTGGAATTACTGCTGATGGGGCCCAACTAACTCGATATGCACTAGAATAACTGCTAAGTCTCCATCGTGATAGACCGGTGATTAGTATGCGTTCACATAATACATCTTCTTTAGACAAAGGGTCTGTCACAAGTTTAATTGGAGTCACATCCAGTATCTGATTTTTCAATTTGACACCTGTCATGTCAAAAACACTAAGTTGAGTAATGCAAGATTGAGTGCTAACATCAAGATAGTATTCTCTGATAACTTACGTGAGTCAGCATCTGACTCATTTTCACTATCAAGGATATCAATCTTGAGAAAAAGCTATGTTATGCAGATCTACAGAAATTAAATTATTCAAGTTTGCAGCTTTTTATTTGCCCCCAGGAAATTGAGTATCTTCAAACCTTTAAAAGCTATCTTCTAGAGTGTTCTTGTCCCAGGTTAAAGATGCAAACATCGGTCTGTTATGGTCCCCGGTTATGGATCTCATTATGGGACGCTGCAATATGAAATCTGAAGTTTTCTTCTTACGACCTATGGTGTTGGTTCGTTAAGAGAGAACCTGCAATCTCTTGAGTTAAAGTACTCAAAAACTGAAATTAATTTTCTGCTTACATTTCCTGGGACAAACAGAATTTAAATACAACACATAAAAGATAACTACCCCTAGAAACTAGGACATGACCTCCTAACATAACTGGAACGAAAACTGTACTATTACTGGAAAATAACTACTATTAAAAGGATATAATTATTGTTTACTGCTAAAAAGAAATAACTAACGTTGTAACTATTGGATGACTAAAGACTGATAACATTACTCTCCTCCTTCAAATCACGCTTATCCTCAAGCGCTAAGAGCAGAAATTAGTATTTCACTCCTTTCCAATAAACTCTTCCTCATCATCTATATATTCAATGCAGAATAATTTCTTGCATTGATGACCACGAGGGAATGGTTCATCACAATTGAAACAAAGTCCCTTAAGACGCCTTTCCTCCATTTCAGATCTGGTCAGTTTCTTTACAAATCTGGCATGATGTTGAGGTGAGAAATTTGTTGTCTTGGATTTGCAAGCATCTAACAATTGCGAACAAACAGGTTGTTCCTTGCGTTCATAAAGTCGAGATAAACTCATCTTTGTAGCCAAATCTGGAGGATTATGCAACTCAACCTCAATTGCTATATAATCAGTAAGACCACTAATATAATGTTCAATTTTTTGCGACTTAGTGTACCAGCCCGCGAAATTAACTGCTCAATCTTTTTTCGGTAATTTGTCACAGACCCGATCTGGCATAACTTAGACAATTCTCCCAGTTTATGACTTCTAATTGGTGGCCCAAAGTGAAGGTTACAGTGCCGCTTGAAATCATCCCAAAATGGTTGAGGCATATCTATCTCTAGTTGAAGAAACCAAAGTTGTGCATTTTCTAAATGAAAAGAAGCAAGTCTAACCTTTTCTTCTTCTGGAATTTGTTGGTGTCGAAAGAAATGTTCACATCTGTTTAACCATCCCAAAGGGTCCTCTTGTCCATTAAATCATGGGAAATCCAACTTAGTATTGTCGAGGAATGATGAAACTTCCTCCTACTTCTAAACTTGACCCTCCAACCACTTTATTCTTTCCCTTCCAACCGCGATTCTGACTTGTATTTTCATTTGAATTAGAATCGGCCTTAGAAATCTCTAAATACTTGGCAAGTGCATCCAAACGAACATTTATTGCTTCCTGTCTGGCCAAATTGGTTGCACGTTCTTTGTGGAACAAGTTCACCAGTTGTGCTAGTTGACGTTGAATTTGGTCTCCCATAACTCCCATCTCTGATACCAAGTTGTTATGGTCCCCGATTATGAATCTCGTTATGGGACTCTGCAATATGAAATCTGAAGTTTTCATCTTACGACCAATGGTCTTGGTTCGTTAAGAGAGAACCTGCAATCTCTTGAGTTGAAGTACTCAAAAACTGAAATTAATTTTCAGCTGACATTTCCTGGGACAAACAGAATTTAAATACAACACAAAAGATAACCACCCCTAGAAACTAGACATGACTACCTAACATAACTTGAATGAAAAATGTACAATTACTGGAAAATAACTACTACTAAAAGGAAATAACTATTGTTTACTGCTAAAAAGAAATAACTAATATTGTAACTATGGATGACTAAAGACTGATAACACGGTCTTTATAACATCTTAGTTGACTTGACAAATCCTTTATGGACTAAATCGTGTATATAGTTCATAGATGTCATTGTAATGCTTTTCAGATAATTGGAATTAAAACAGTTGAGAAGTTTGTGACAATTGTTCATTTCTTCAATGGTATGTTGTCTAAAGAATCCACAATTAATTCCTTGACTTCTAGCTTTTCTCCTTCTAAATATTCTTTTTGAAAGTGCATCACATGTAATCTTTTTCTTTACTTAGTCACTACTGCTAACCCTGCATCTTTTTTATCTCTCCTTGAGCCGAGGGTCAATTGAGACAACCTTCCTGCCATCACAAGATAGGAGGTACAGTCTGCGTACACGCTACCCTCCGCAAATCCCGCATGTGGGATTTAACTGGGTTTTTTTTTGCTGTAATCACTACTTCTCACCACACAGCCCAGGATTCACCTCTCCATCTTTTTACTACAATATGCCTCCAATATATGTGTATATATATATTAAAGGAGTCTCTATGTGGCCTTGGTGTAGCTGTGTTGAATAGGTATAAGTGCTTGGTGTCTCTCCTGCAGAATGCATCAAAAACAAGCCAAAAGTGAGCACAACCGAGCAATTTACGCGGCACTCATACCATGATCCTTCCAAGCAATATTTTTTCTCTACATTTTTTTGGTTTAGAATTTTTTCTCTACAATTTATTTATTTATTGATAATGCTAACATTCTGTGTATTAACAGGCATACTAAACAATTATAAAAAGGATCTTCCTAACTATTTTCCTTTTACGTAATGTCTAACACATCAAAATATCTTCTTTTTTTTAAAGCACTCCTAATTACACATAAAATAAAAACAGGTCAAACAATTCATCTTCAACTTCTTAATAATACATTGCATATCCTCAAAATCTTCGGAGTCCATCAAATATATGTTTGGGCAATCCTCTATCTCTCCTTCGCCTTAGACAAAATACCTTTTCTGCCCCAACACTCTGGTACCTCTTTTGCCCTTGTTGGCATCACCCACGAGATACCCCTCAAGTTAATCAAAAATTTCCAATCTTTGCAATGTAAAAAAAAGATAGTTGCTGATCTTTGCCTTTTCCCCACACAAAAGCTTGGGAACATAACTGAAGTCGCTACTTCTCAGTTCTATCTGTGTTAATACAGCCTCTTTTGCCACAAGCCAAGTGAAGCAAGCTACTTTATATGGAATCTTCTCATTCCAGATCATTTTCCATGGTCAGCATCCCACTTAGTGGTTGACTTAGATCAGTTACCTATATGCTTCATTCACTTTATATTTTCCCTGTGTATTTCCTTGTGATACCATACCATCCACATATCCAGTTACACCCTCAAATTGGGGTAGTGTTCTATAGAACTCAGTTATACTCAACCAATCATTTAAGAGTCTCCTAAAAGTTAAGTTCCAAACCTGTTTAGAATAAACTTCGACTACTATTGCCTCCTGTTGTTGGCCTAAGTTGTAAATGTCTAGAAAAGTTTGTAGCACAACCCCTTGTCCCATCCACTAATCCTTCCAAAATTTATATTCACACTATTCCCTACTATAAACCTTAATTTACTTATCATTTTGGCCACAGATTTCTAATGGAACTCCTCACACTGCATCCATAAGGGATATTTACTGGATTGGTGGTCCAATTTCCTTCTTTCCCCCCATTTTCTTCTAATTACTCCTTGCATAAAGGATTTTCTTCGGAAGCAAATCTCCATAGTCATCTCATCATCAAACTTTGGCCCTGCGCTTTCAAGTTCCTGATTCCCGTTCCCCTTCTTTCTTGTTAATTGTCAAGATATCCCATTTGACTGAGTGGATCTTCTTTCTATCATCATTACTCTGCCACACAGGAAGCTTCTCCTTAGTTTATCATATCTATCCACAACACTAGCAGGAATTGGATATATAGACATCATGAAAGTTTGGAGAGCATCCAAAACACTATTACTGAGTGTCAAATCTAACCCCAAGGCACAGGTGTTGCATTTTCCAATTTGTCAGCTTCTTCTAGCATTTCTCCATTACTCCATTCAATACCCCTTTGATTTTCTCTTTGCTCCCAAAGGCATGCCCAAAAAAATAATATGATTCTCCCACTTTGCCTCCCAAAATATCAGCTAGCATATGAACTCTTCCACAACATTTACTGGTATCCTTAGTTCATGGTGGCATCTTCACTTCGTGCATCCTTTGGTTGTGAGCCCCGCCTAGAGGGAGGCACTAAGGGAAGGCGTAGCGCTAAATCTGCCTCGCCTTTCTGAGGTTTAAACCCTTCTGTTGAGCACCAATTGGAAATCCAATCTGACTTCTAAGTGTAGCTGCAGCCCTGAAATGGCCTCAAATACGATGAAAATAACCCTCAGAAATCTGAGTTGATCCTTCTAAGCATTACAACATACTTTTAATGAGTTATTTCCATGTTGTTGTCTTAATCTGAAATGTTTTTTTCGATTGGAGGATAGCTAACACACGTGAGAGTGGCAACATACACTCCATGACAGTCATGAATGTAATCTGGAGTTTCAAATTCTTAGATTAAAAGTGACACAAAAGTGAGTTGAATCAAGTGGTTGTTATTGCATTAGTTTGGAAACCACTTTAAGGAGCTCATACACAAAATTTGGGGCCTATCAAGAGAAGATTTGAGCTGATATCCATAAATCCGCCACTGAAGAGCTCTGAAGCTCAAATTTAGAATTCAAAGTTCTACAAATGTGAATCGTTTCATGTGGCTAACAGATCAAAAGAAGCAAAACGTCGAGCGCTCATATCTAAAATGTGGCCCTGTTCAGAGAAGATCTGAGTTACTCGGGATAGAAAATAATTTCCAGCTCATTGAAGAAGATGACATGCTGTAAATTTCCTAGTTCTGTGCCCTTGGAGAGTGAAGGAGGAGCTGAGCATTGAAACATTGAAGAAAAATTCGCGTACACAACCAGTTTAGCTCCACGAATTGCTGCCCAGAAAGTTGTTAACTTCGTGTCCACGAAACACCAGAACCAGCAGCACTTTGTCTCCACGAAGTTCGTTCATTCCAACGAAGTTGCTGCCTAATTTTACATTTGAAATTGTTACTGTATTTTGAATGAGAGTTCAGAAACATGAAGCAGAAAGCTGAAAACACCGGCAGCCATTGAAGCTTGTCTAAAAGCTTGAGTTTGAATTTTGACTTGCCACAACGGGCTCCGTTTTGAGTGGTGAATATATCAAAAGGACTGGCACGTCAAGAGGAGCTCATACCTAAAATTTGGGGTGATTTTGGAGAAGATATCTGGTGATTTGCATCAATTTATGGCAGCAGCTATACGAAAAATGTAATGAACACCTGGAAAAAAATTCTAGACTTGTATGATGAGAAAATTAACCACTTATTTACTGTTTCATTTCCATTTTTCTTTAGAGTTCTTTAGCTTGATTATATTGAATCCTACTTGCATTAATCTTGTCTATTTTTGTGTCTATAGTTCTGTCATTCCAATGTCTTTGAAGCTTTTCTTGTTTGACTTTGTTGGTAACTATTTGATACAAGTATGTTAGGTATTAGAGTTGTCCGTTATTCATTAAAACAAAATTCCTTCTATCCCAAAGGTTGGTTTGAGTCTTGTGACAAGTGAATGATATGAGCAAGAACAGTACAAATATGTAGTAGACAAAAAGGGAAAATTTCTCTTTCCACCTACTTCTCTTAATCCTCAACAAGGAATTTTGGGCACTTACTCTAAATCCCATAAAATGGTTGAGATAGGGGCAAGGGATGGCGACTCTATGATGAAAAAAGGAGAGGATGTGCGGAGTGAAGTAAGAGAGTCACCACAAAACAAATCTAACCTTCTTCTTTGTTATTTACACAGACTCCTAAAAACGAGCCTACACTTAATGAAACGACAAGTATGGTGGTCTCCTTGAATAAATGACTTGACATGCTTGAAATTATGGGATTGGGAGCTTTGCCCCAAGGTAAAGAAAATCTTTTGAGACCTTGAAGGTACAATTAGTAAACTTGACACACTGAATATTTTGAATGAACAAAGTTTGAGGGATAGCTTGTATTCATGTGAGCTTAACAGGTTAGGCACCTCTAGTTATCTCCTAAACCAAGAAAATAAATAGTGATCCAAATTTCATTAATAAATATGCAATATATGTACACATAACAGGCAGTCCTTTCAATACTGTTCAATCAAGTGAAGACAATACAATCTCCAATGTCCACAAATATATCTTCATGACCTCTTCCATTATACCCTTAATATAGAGAAGATTTTTAGTCATAAAAAATTGTCCGCTACTTCGGCTTCTCAAAAAAGCAACATGTGACTATGATTTTCAATGGTATATTGAACCCTATGAGTTGATGAAGTATTTGTGAGTGTTAAAATTGTCAAAGGAGCAAAATTGGGATGCTCCAAAATCAAATATAGATTACACAAGAAGAATATGTAAAGAAGAAAGTGATAAATTGAAAAAAAGAGAATAGGGGAAATAGAGTAACCTTGGAGAGCAGCAACGTGAGTAGTTGAAAGAAACAGAAAGATGCAAAAGAGTACAGGAAGAAGAAAAGCACTGCTGCCGAAGAATAAGAGGAACCCCATTAATGGATCCACTTCCCAAACTCCGTTTCTTCCTCTTCCTCTTCCTCTCTTCCTCTCTTCAGTTTGAAATGAAAAAAGAATTCAAAGGCGGTACATGCCTCGAGAAGACGCAACCAATAAGTACTTCCTCTCACTCCCAGGACCCGTTTGGTCATATATTTTTTAAATAAAAATTTGGCAAATATTATTTTGTTCATATAACTTGTTATTATTTAATAAATATTTTTAATAGATAATTTATATTTTTAAATATTATAAAAAAATTGTGTTAAATTTTATTATTTGGGAGCTTTTGAAAAATTCAAAATTTTGTATTAAACTTTTATTTTTTATAAAAGGATCTTCTATAATTATTGTTTGTGTTGTATTATATTTTTTATATGTGAACAATAAATCAGCGATGGAATATTCAATGAATATGAAAGTGATGAAATTGTTGCTGATGAAAATGACGAACGATCGGTTCAGGGTAACAAAGTCATTAGTTTTGTCTACTTTCACGGTGTATTGAATGGTGGTGTTGTACTAGCTTCGAACTACCACATTGCTCCAGTCTCGTAGACTACTTGTTATTTGTTATAATTAGTGCCGACAATGAGCCCATATTTTGGTAACCCGTCCATATTTTAATGGATTGGATGATTGACTTTCTACATGGGTAAAATATAATTTGATACTCATATTCAACCCATAAAAATATGAGTAAAATATAGGTAAACTATTGATACAATATGAATTAGTCAAATGGGTTAAATTTGTAACTTTTATTCACACAAAATTCATGATATCACTAATATAAATTGTAACTCTTCCTTTTTCTATTCTTCTATAGAACTAATTTTTTTTCTCTATAATTGAAAAGGTGAAGTCTTTGACCCTCCAAAAATAGGTTTTTTTTTTTGTTAATTATAATTGTATTATTATATTTGTTTAGTTTTATATAAGATGATAAATAATAGTGTAAAATAAGCAAATTGTGTATTAGTATTGACATTGCTTAAGCCTTAAAGTGCATTAATCATGTTTAAGTTATGCAAGTATTCATTTACTTTGAATTTAAAAATATTTTTTTCTTATTATTACATAAATTTGTTTTATATTGAAAATTTTGAATTTTTTTTACTTTTATGATACAGTAAAACTAAATGAAGCTTTTTCAATATTTTTCATCTAAAAAAGGACTAAAATGTTTGAATATTATTTACTCATATGGATAAATATGGTAAGACTTAAGTCATATGTAGCTCCTAAAAGTTGTTTGTATAATAAACTTACACACCTTAACAAACTTTACTTCCTATTAGACACTCCAATCTTAAAAAATAAGTATCTATTGAACATTTTTCTGACACTTAGGCATCATTTCTTTCCATTACCATTAAGATATTTAAAAATCTTAATATACATCTGAATATTAAGATGTTTAAATCTTAATATACATCTGCATTAAGATCATGTTGTTTTGATCTGAATACACATTTGAATATTAAGATATGTTCTTTAAATCTGAACATTAAATAATTAATGTTATGTGTTTTCAATATCGCAATGTGGAACTAAAATTGAACATTATATTAATAAAATATTATAAAAATTTTATTTCAACAAAATATATCACTTTTAATTAAAAAAAATTCTAAAAGTTTTAATAATCATGATTCGAAGTATTACGTTTTTATTCAAAAACCTTGATAAACAACAATACACCAAAAACATTATTGCAACCAGTGTTCTTGACGGACATCAATACAACAAAATTATTAATACAAATAAAAATACTTCAAATGATTTATGAAAACTTGTCAGTTGGGAAAAAATGATGTTTGATTAAGAAAAGTGAGAAGGAAAGTTTTTAGTTATGAGATTAAAAGCACACTCAAAGCAGAGAAACTATAATTTATTATTTGATAATTTATCAAATAAATCTGAATGTTGTTAAGAGTCTCCTGCAAATCTGATTCGTTCAAAACTCTTCAGACCCATTAAGAGGTTTTCTAAAAAAAAAACAAATGAACTTAATGGGCTGAATCTGAATCAGATTCAATTCGAACCTAAAAATCAAACATACTTAATGGGCTGAATCTAAATGATTAAGATACAAACATCCATTAAGTTTAAACAAATGAGGTCTTAATCTAGAGAGAAAGTAAGTGTAATATGTGTGCATAGGATGTGACAAAATAACAAATCAAATGAAGACACGTGATATTTAAATCTAAAATAATTACAAAAATAAATTTTGTATATAACAAAATCCTAAAAGAAAATACTTTAAACTTAAAAAATAAAAAATAAATTATACACCCCTAATACTACCCATCTCAAACCTTTTCATTTCTTCTTTTCCCCTAACATTTACATTGTCCACCATTGTTAACCTCCATTTAGAAAAATTAGAGGCTTAACATATTGTATTTATAAATATCATTTTTATTTTTCTTTTGCCTTCTTTCTTATTTTATTAAAAAATCTATTCTTTCTTTATTTATTTTGATTTTAAATTATTTCTTTTATTCTATTCGTAAGGAAGAAGGGGTTGTGAGTTGAGGCACTGTGCGTGGGAAGAGGGAAAAAGAAAGAGAGAAAATATTTGCATAATTTTTTTTTTTCAGCAAAGAAGTTATAGATTGTCTCCATTTTTTTACAAAAAATAGATAATAATCTCCACTTTAACCAATAAAGAATCAATGATCTCCATCTTTTTCTGAAGAACGACGGCAGAAGTAGATAATAATAAGAAATTAAAAAATTTATCGATATGTGATTCACTCTAATATTTTCACCTTTCAGAGTGATGTTATATTTTGCATGCATATTAATAAAATTATTTACATAAATAATAATAGCATGATACATAAGTGTATCAATTGCGCTATGACATGGTGTTATCTAACCATTTTAATGAGATCCAAATTTATATTTGTGTTATGCGAATTTACAAACATTGAGATACTATTCAATGAAAGCACTTTACAACCTTTTAAATCCTTCAGGAATTTTCATATAATATTTACATTGTAGCTAAATATGATAATCATTCATCATGCGTATACTAGTTTTTCATATATTGTCACACTAATAGAAATTTCATTTCATCTATCTTAGGAGAATACATCTCCGTACAATAATGTCAGGACTTTTGCAAAAAGTTTTTATTTTTCAATACATAAGTCGTACTGTATATTTTACGATTTTATTTAACACAAAATAATTCGTTTGTACCCCACTGACATTATATTTGGTATATGGACAATAACTCCAAAATATCACTTTTCCAAGTGAAATAAATTTACTTGAATTGTATTTTCTTTGTCCAACAATTTATCTTTCCTTTCGATAAATTTAATATAAAGATCCTCATCACCATTTCTAATTTTGAGCGCTAAATTATATGAAAGAAATCTTCGACGATTTATTTGATACCGATTCTAATTTGACATAACATATCAAACTCTATTTATTTTTATTATTTTCAGGTACCTGAATCTTTGTCAAAATTTTATAAAGTGTTATGTCATGGTGCTTTTACTTGCTCCATTATTATGACCATCTTTATCATTTGATCCTCTTCTTCTTTAAGATATTACATCTTTCGAATAGATTGATCTATCACGCTTCAGGCATTTCATAAATTATATCTTTCAATGATTTTTCTTTGAAGCAATTAGGACTAAATTTTATCATATGATCAGCGAATATGTCTGAAAATTGACTTAAGTTATATTTTCAACGAGGAATCATATCAATGATATGTTATTATACATAAACTTATTTTCAAGTTGCTTATCATCTCCTCCTAATGTTAGAGAATCTAACATTCACCTGACTTTATATGGGAACTCATCTTTTTGCATTTGTATAGTGGTGGAGCAATTGAATAATATATCACATATTTAAATCTCTAAAAACTCTGAACCAATTATGATAGGGGATCCTTGTTAGATTGATACATACAAGTGTTGTTATACTTTAAATTACACATCTCATATCAAATTTCTTTCAAGTGTTTTATTCTCGTAACCAATGATTTAGCTATAATTGGAGGCATATAACTTTTGCTTAAACCACTTGCATATATACCAACATTATCAATATATTTTTATAATTTGAAATGTGCTCTTGATTTATCAACTCGAGTAAACAACCTTTGCAAAAATCAAATTGCAAGTTGATAATAAATCACATGTGACCATGACATAGATGCATCTATATAATAACAAATGATCTACATGGCAGGTGAACATACTCATATTCACCTTTTTATACTTTCAAAATTTCATGAAATGTAATCTCAACCTTAGCTGGTACAACAGTAATTTTATCATGAGAACAAACAACTCCAGAGAATTCTTAAAGAATTTATTATTTCTTCAATCTATATAACCACATGAAGTCTCATTTTGTCACGACCCAAAACGAGTCGTGAGTGGAACCCACACCTAACCTACTAGGTGAGTGAACCAATAAATCTAACCCCAACATTTACCAATAGTTCTAGGAATAACAAAAATAATGTGGAAGATCCAAAACTTATTAATGTAACCAATTAAATAGGCTTCTAAAGTTTAACACTTATTATCCCCAAAACCTGGAAGTCATCATATCAAGAACATCTATCCTCAAATTACCAAAACTAAGAGTATTTAAGAAACCAAAATAAGTAAAAAGAAGGTCCATGTCCGAAATTCAAAGACATCATGACGTGAATGAGAGAATCCAGCACGAGCTAGAAATAATAGCTCATCCTGAACTCTGATGTGCTGGAGACTGACTAGAGCTGAGGGCGAGTCGAAGTCGATGATACACTTGCTGCACTCCACAAAAGAACAAAGAGAAAAATACAAGTAGGGGTCAGTACAAGGAACACATACTGAGTAGGTATCATCGGCCAACTCAAAATAGAAACCAATATACATTGAATAATAATATAAAATCAACTACAATACTTAACAGGTGGCAAACAACAAACACATGAACCGAAGTCAAGCAACTACTTTTCCAATGTATTTCCCTTCCTTATTGCATCTGAAACCTTCCGATCTATCAAGTATATATATATATATATATATGTAAGGTGTAAGTTAACAAGACCATAAATACTCCGATGATTCTGTGTCTAGCCTATACCCATCAATCCACCTAATTCTATAATCAATATCTTAAAGTTCAACCTAAAGATAAGTCTTACTTCCTTCCATTAGCACAATTTAAAGAAAATTAAGTAATTCAATAAACCTAATATTTAATTACCTATCTCAGTATATTAAAAACTTAACTTGATAACATGATAATAATATTAATAAGCTTAATTCCTATACCAGTGGTGACGAAACCAGTGGTAAGCTCAACCAACTTTAATTTTATTCATTTTGTAGTGAGCACCTAAGTAGTAGCATTTATGTTTCTCCATTACAAAATTTTAAATGTTTTACTTTTCAATTTCATCAAAGGCACATGTTGAGTTTTATAATTTGCTATCACAGGTACAAAGAGGAGTTGGTCAATTCTCTATTTTCCAATTAACATTATTATAAACTAATTCTAACCTTAACATTAAAATAATATAGATTTCCTATCCCAACCATTAACTATCCACCATTATCCTAAATCATTACATTGATGAATATATTATTGTATTTTGAATCCATCTAATACTTATATAAATTCAAAAGGGACATTAATTAGCAACTACCCAACAGAAAACAAATTGGAAGGGGTTACGAAGGTTAGTAATACCTGGGGTTGCTGCCTTCAATGTGCGACTTTCTTTTCTTCTCTTCTTCTTTTTCTAAAGACCAACTTCTACCCTAATTATCATATAATCAACTATACAATTTGATAAAAGTGACACATTATTTATTTTAATATTATTTTCTTAACCACTAACTAAATAAATTAGTAAAACTATCCCATTAATTTCATAGTTATAATTATGAATAGTCCAAAACACCCATTTAAATCTATCGGAAAAGTATTTTATCAAATAAAAAGCTCTAGTACTCAAAACAACCAAATGGGTTGTTACATTATATACCAATTTACCCATCGTTCGTCCTCGAACGATCATAGGAAGAAATGCGAGGGCGAGAAAGTGTACCTGAATCTATAAAAAGATGTGGATATCTTTCATGCATATCAACCTCACTCTCCCAAGTGGACTCTTCAATTGGCCGATTCTTCCACCGAACCTTGATAGATGCAATCTCCTTTGATCTCAACTTGCAGACCTCCCTATCTAGAATAGCAATCGACTCCTTCTCATAGGACAGATTCTCATCAAGAAGAGTTGAATCCCAACAAATAATATAGTTTCCATCACCATGATATTTCTTCAGCATAGACACATGAAATATCGAGTGCACTCCTGACAGCCCTGGAGGCAAGGCTAATTCATAGGCCACCTCCCCCACGCGCTTAAGTACTTCAAATGGTCCAATATACCTCGGACTAAGCTTACCTCTCTTACCAAATTGCATCATACCTTTCATGGGTGAAACCTTCAGCAAGACTTGTTCACCCTCCATAAAATCCAAGTCTCTAACCTTTCAATCTGCAAATTCCTTCTGCCTACTCTGAGCTGCTAAAAGATTTTCTTGAATAAATTTCACTTTCTCTAATGATTCTTTCAGAAGATCAGTACCCCAAAGTCTAACCTCAAATGCATCAAACCAACCAATGGGGGACCTACATCTCCTCCCATACAATGCCTCAAATAGGGCCATATCAATACTCGAATGATAGCTATTATTGTACGAAAACTCTGCAAAGGGTAATAATTTATCCCAATGACCACCAAAATCTATCACACACGCACGAAGCATATCCTCTAGCACTTGAATTTTTCGCTCTGACTGCCCATCAGTCTGAGGGTGGAATGCAGTACTAAGATCCAATCTAGTACCTAACTCAACATGTAGGGTCCTCCAAAACTTAGAAGTAAATTGCGTACCTCTATCTGATATGATGGAAAGTGGAACTCCATGCAATCGAACAATCTCAGAGACAAAGAGTTTGGCTAACTTCTCTGCATTGTAAGTCATCTTAACCGGAATGAAGTGATAAAACTTAGTTAACTTGTCAACAATTACCCAAATAGAATCATATTTACCCAATGTCTTTGGAAGACCGACTACGAAATCCATTGCAATTCTTTCTCACTTCCATTTAGGAATGAGCATTCTCTGAAGTGTACCTCCAGGCCTCTGATGTTCATACTTCACCTGCTGACAATTAGGGCATTGGGCAACAAAATCCACAATGTCACGCTTCATTCTACTCCACCAATATTGTTGCCTTAGATCACAATACATCTTGGTTGCACCAGGATGTATAGAATACCTCGAACTATGAGCCTCTGCAAGAATAGTGTGAGTCAAATCATCAACACGGGGCACACATACCCTTCCCTTAACTCTCAAGACGCCTTCCTCATCAATTATTGTCTCTTTAGCCTCTCCTTGCAATACCATATCTCGAATTCGACTCAGCTTCTCATCAGCAAACTACTTTCCCTTAATCTTGTCAAGAAAGGAAGATCTTGCCTCCACAGAGGCCAAAAATCCTCCTTTCTCCAGTACTTCCAGCCTCATACAGTCATTAGACAAAGTATGAACCTCTCTAGCCAATGGGCGTTTGGAAACCTGTAAGTGGGCTAAACTACCCATGCTCTCTGCTTTTCTACTTAAAGCATCTGCCACAACATTAGCTTTTCCTGGGTGATACAAAATAGTAATATCATAGTCTTTCAATAGTTCCATCCACCTCCTCTGCTTCAAATTCAAATCTTTCTGAGTAAAGACATATTGTAAACTATGATGATCTGTATAAACTTCACACTTGACCCCATATAGATAATGTCTCCGTTGCTTTAACGCAAATACAACTGCATCCAACTCCAAATCATGGGTCGGATAGTTACGTTCATTCACTTTCAATTGCCTCGAAGCATAAGCAATTACATTCCTCTTCTGCATTAGCACTGCACCCAAACCAGAATAAGATGCATCACAATAAACAATAAAATTCTTATCTTCCACTAGCAAGGTAAGCATTGGTGCAGTAGTCGAGAAGGTCTTCAGTTTCTGGAAATTTTCTTCACATTCATCCGACCATACTAATGGAACATTCTGCTTAGTCAAATTTGTCAGCTGCGAAGCAATAGAAGAAAATCCCTTGACGAATCGACGGTAATAGCTAGCTAAACCAAGAAAACTCCGTACCTCTGTAACATTAGTCGGTCTTACCCAACTCTTCACTGCTTCAATCTTAGAAGAATCCACCATCACTCCATCTTTAGAAACCACGTGCCCCAAGAAGGACACTGAATCAAGCCAAAACTCACACTTGGAGAATTTGGCATAAAGTATTTTCTCCCTTAACAACTCCAATACAATTCTCAAATGCTCCTCATGTTCTTTCCTGCTCTTTGAGTATATCAGTATATCATCATAAATACAATAACAAATAGGTCCAAATATGGCTTAAAAATCCCATTTATCAGGCCCATAAAAGCAGCAGGGGCATTCGTAAGCCCAAAAGACATTACTAGGGATTCATAATGCCCATACCTGGTTCGAAAAGCAGTCTTTGGCACATCTGTTGCCCGTATTTACAATTGATGATAACCGGATCTCAAATAAATTTTAGAGAAGACACAAGCACCTTGTAACTGATCGAACAAATCATCAATGCGAGGAACGGGATACTTGTTCTTAATAGTTACCTTATTCAGCTGCATGTAGTCTATGCACATCCGAAAACTTCCATCTTTCTTCTTCACAAATAAAACAAGAGCACTCCAAGGGGATGCACTCGGTCTAATAAAACCTCTACCTAACAACTCCTGAAGTTGGGCCTTTAACTCCCTTAACTCAGCTGGAGCTATTCTATAAGGGGGAATGGAAATGGGGCGAGTACCCGGCTCCAGATCAATACAAAAATCAATATCCCTATCCGATGGCATACCAGGAAGGTCTGTAGGAAACACATCTAGAAACTCACGGATTATCGAAACAGACTCAATCGAAGGTACTTTGGAAGTATCATCCCTGATATGTCCCAATTAAGCTAAACAGCCCTTGCTCACCATCCTCTTAGCACGTAGACAAGAGATAATACGGACTAGAGTGGAAATATAGTCACCCTCCCACACTAGCGGATCTGTACCAGGCTTGGCTAATGTCACAGTTTTAGCATTACAATCTAAGATTGCAAAATTTGGAGAAAGCCAAGTCATACCCAGAATTACATCAAAATCAACCATCTCTAGAATAATCAAATCTACATAAGTATTGCTCCCCACAAAAGTCACAAGGCAAGACCTATACACTTTCTCAACTATCACACACTCACCCACAGGAGTAGAGATACGAATAGGCATATCAAGCAAATCACAATATAAATCAAGACCAGTAGCAAATGAGGAAGATACATATGAAAATGTGGATCCAGGATCAAACAATACAGAAGCCATGCAATCACAGACCAAAAGAGTACCTGTGATAACAACATCAGATGTCTCTGCTTCAGACTTCCCGGGGAAAGCATAACAATGAGCTCTATCACCTGTCTGTCCATTGCCCCTACCAATCTGCGCTGCAGTAGTTCCAACTTGCCCGCCACCCCGACTGAATTGGTGACCACCATTACCTTGACCACCACGTCCTCCAGAATGACGGCCTCTACCATGACCACATCTATCTCTAACTACTGGGGGTCTGTAACTCTGTTTTGGACAATATTTCCTAATATGTCCAGCCTCTCCACATCCATAACAATTTCTGGAGTCAAGTACAGGTCTCTGTGAAAATGACGAAGTCTGGAGATAACCTCCAAACTCAGAAAAAGGCTGACTGGTCGGCGATGGACCCCCAGCTGAAGCCTGCAATAAAGACTGAATAGGACGGGCTGGATAACCTTCTGAACTCTACCCTCTGGAGTAAGAACCACTAAACTCACCTACTTTACGAAACTTCTTAAATGTCGATGCTGTGGTGAAGTCGTCTGGCTTTACCCCCTCTACCTCTATCACAAAATCAACCACTTCCTGAAAGGATTTTGCTGCAGCAGCTACCCGTAAGGCTGGAATCTGCAAATCTAACCTCAATCCTTTCACAAAGCGGCTAATCCGCTTTTGTGGACTGAGGCAAAGCTGAGTGGCATACCTGGATAGTGCACGACATATGGCCTCATAAGCAGCAACAGACATCCTTCCTTTCTCTAGGCTCAGGAACTCATCTCTTCTCCTATCCCTCAAAGTCCGAGGTATATATTTCTCCATAAGTAAGCTAGAAAATGATGCCCAAGTCATAGGTAGTGCCTGTGCTGGTTGACACTCAACATACGACCGCCACCACATTTTGGCATCCCCCTGAAACTGATAGGTCACAAACTCAACACCGAATCGTTCTACTATGTTCATCTTATGTAGCAACTCATGACAATCAAACAGAAAATCATAGGCATCTTCAGATTCAGCACCCTTGAAGACTGGAGGTTTCAACTTTAAGAACTTAATGAAAAGTTCACGCTGATCACCTATCATTATAGACCCTGTAGTCAATCGAGGAAACGTGCCTACTTCCAATGATGCATCCATGCGGGGAGCCACAACAGTTGCATGTTGTACTCCCTGAACCTAAGTTGCTGGTGCAGAAAACACTGGAGGTGTCTGGCCCTGATCAGATAACCCGCTAAGATAAGTAAGAACCTGATTAATCATCTTTGGGGTAGGCTGGGGTGGTAATTCCTTATCCTGAACCTGCTCATTTTCCCCTTCCTCACCCTCTCTCACTACCTCATCGGTCGGTGGAGGAGTCATTTCTCTATTCCTAGCTGGACCAGGTGTTTGTCCTCTACCTCTAGTGGGCGTCCTCCTGCGACCTCTACCACGGCCTCTTGTCACTGCTCCTCCTCGAGTTACAGCCCTAATGGTTGGCTCAAACGCACCTTCTCTTGCTGGTGTTGGTGTTGGCACAGTTGTTGCTCTAGTTCTAACCATCTGCGAAATAGAGTGAGAATGTCAGATACCAATTTGTATCACCTAGATACCAATTGGATCCAAGTAATAGCACGAAAGAAAGAAAGAATGGAGTTTTCGTAAAGTCCTATAGCCTCTCGAAGAAAAGTAAAGGCGTCCCTATACCGTTCCCCAAGACTCTACTAGACTTGTCCTTGTGTGATGAGACCAACGAACCTAACCCTTTGATACCAAGTTTGTCACGACCCAAAATGAGTCGTGAGTGGCATTCACACCTAACCTACTAGGTGAACGAACCAACAAATCTAACCCCAACATTTACCAATAGTTCAACTAGGAATAACAAAAATAATGTGGAAGATCCAAAACTTATTAATGTAACCAATTAAATAGGCTTCTAAAGTTTAACACTTATAATTCCCAAAATCTGGAAGTCATCATATCAAGAACATCCATCCTCAAATTACCAAAACTAAGAGTATTTAAGAAACCAAAATAAGTAAAAAGATGGTCCATGTCCGAAATTCAAAGACATCATGAAGTGAATGAGAGAATCCAGCACGAGCTAGAAATAATAGCTCACCCTGAACTCTGATGTGCTGGAGACTGACTAGAGCTGAGGGCGAGTCGAAGTCGATGGTACACTTGCTGCACTCCACAAAAGAACAAAGAGGAAAATACAATTAGGGGTCCGTACAAGGAACACGTACTGAGTAGGTATCATCGGCCAACTCAAAATAGAAACCAATATACATTGAATAATAATATAAAATCAACTACAATACTTAAAAGGTGGCAAACAACAAACACATGAACCATTGACAACAACACCATAACAAGTACACCATCAACACAACATCAAGCAAAACTATGAGGGACTCATGCCTCACACCATACTCATTTGAATATAGGTTCTTTGAGGTTAAGTATATTAAGTTACTTCAAGATCCTTTCCTTTAATGTCATTGTGTCAGACGTGACACTCCAATCCCATATACCGTGTCGGAACCTGACACTCCGATCCCATAATACTGTGTCGGAACGTGACACTCCGATCCAATTATCTTATTATTTTATTTCATCAAGCCTTCTTTATTCAAGGCGTCATTGTAATAGAGAGGGTTCAAGATTAGAAATTCAATAGTCTCATAAATTTTAGGCCAACCACAAATCACACAACCAAAACATACAACCACACAATCAAGTACATATGAGACTTTACAATATCACTCAATACATATCAATCGCTATTTAGAGTTTATCTATCACATAGAAATAAACCATAACCTACCCCTCCACCGAAGAACCGAAGTCAAGCAACTACTTTTCCAATGTATTTCCCTTCTTATTGCATCTGAATCCTTCGATCTATCAAGTATAATATATATATATATATAATATAGATATATATATAGAGATATATAAGATATATATATATATATATATATTATAATATATATATATATATATATATAATATATATAGAGATATAATATATAATATAATATGTAAGGGTAAGTTACAAGACCATAATACTCCGATGATTCTGTGTCTAGCCTATACCCATCAATCCACCTAATTCTATAATCAATATCTTAAAGTTCAACCTAAAGATAAGTCTTACTTCCTTCCATTAGCCACATTTAAGAAAATTAAGTAATTCAATAAACCTAATATTTAATTACCTATCTCAATATATTAAAAACTTAACTTGATAACATGATAATAATATTAATAAGCTTAATTCCTGTACCACTGGTGACGAAACCAGTGGTAAGCTCAACCAACTTTAATTCTATTCATTTTTTAGTGAGCACCTAAGCAGTAGCATTTATGTTTCTCCATTACAAAATTTTAAATGTTTTACTTTTCAATTTCATCAAAGGCACATGTTAAATTTTATAATTTGCTATCACAGGAACAAAGAGGAGTTGGTCAATTCGCCTCTTTCCAATTAACATTATTATAAACTAATTCTAACCTTAACATTAAAATAATATAGATTTCCTATCCAAACCATTAACTATCCACCATTATCCTAAATCATTACATTGATGAATATATTATTGTATTTTGAATCCATCTAATACTTATATAAATTTAAAAGGGACATTAATTAGCAACTACCCAACAGAAAACAAATTGGAAGGGGTTATGAAGGTTAGTAATACCTGGGGTTGCTGCCTTCGATGTTCGGCTTTCTTTTCTTCTCTTCTTCTTTTTCTAAAGACCAACTTCTACCCTAATTATCATATAATCAACTATACAATTTGATAAAAGTGACCCATTATTTATTTTAATATTATTTTCTTAACCACTAACTAAATAAATTAGTAAAACTACCCTATTAATTTCATAGTTATAATTATGAATAGTCCAAAACACCCATTTAAATCTATCGGAAAAGTATTTTATCAAATAAAAAGCTCTAGTACTCAAAACAACCAAATGTGTTGTTACACATTTATTTTTGTATCATATTTGAGTCGGGATGGTCATCAACCGATCATGTCAACTGATATTTATTTTAGTAAACTTCTAATTCATTTTGCATGTGATTTCATCGTCATGCCCATAATTAGTTACTACAAATAATATGAAAATAGATAATCGTTCACATTTTTATCCACTTTAATTGTAGTAATATGAAGATCTTAAATCTTTTCATATTTTATAGTCTAAATATTTTTTTCTTTAACTATTTCTTTGAAACTTAAAAAGTTTCTTTCAAGACTTGCTATAGTTTCAATATCATGAACAATTTTATTTTTTTGGGTAGTAGCACAATAGTTCACCAAAGCTCATATTTAATACTAGCACATATTTCATAACATTATTTGTGTGGTAAACATCTCTTTCAAGGAGAAACTTATATCATTATTGTCATAGTCAAAATAATAATAAGTAAAACTCGTTTCTTGATTTACTTTTGTTATTAGTATCTCCTTTCTTTTGTTTAGTATCTGAAAATTTTATTTTTTGACTTACAAAGATACATAATCAATGACTTCTTGTTTGTGGTCAACGATTATTTTCTTCTTTTGCCATTCGATAGTCTTTTACAAAATGTACCACAATATTTGTGATGTACAAAAAGTACTTGACCAATGACCATTTATACCAACTAAAAATTTCTTTATTTCTCTCTAATCTCCCATAGTGGTGAGTTATGCGTTTCTAAAAAAATCATATATGAGTATATCCTTATTTATAATTTTAATCATCTCTTGGCACATTAATTTTTAAGAATTATTCCTTTTTTATGATATTTATCACAAGTCACATTCTCTTCAAGGAACTGACTATAATCATATATTCATGCTTCATAATTATTCCTTTTATTTAGAAGTTCATTATCATGTTTTGAAATTTATCATATTCATTTGACATACCTTGAAATCGCTTTTGAAAGTCAAGTGTGTCATCACTTTTTCACCATTTTATTTGATGGGAAATTAAAAAGTTATTAAATTATTAGATCTCATAGCAAACATGTTTCTAGTGACATTTCATATCATTTGATGACAAAAATACATTCACTATTCGAATGACCATTTTGAGAACTCATAATGTTCTTTCTTTCATAATTTTCACTATGATGAGTATTATTATTTTGTCCATTCATGTCCGCATTCATATGTCCAATCATAAAATAATCTTGTCATCTTTCAAATTTTTATTGTATTGTTATCACGTTCATTTAAATGAACGGAGCATATTCAGTGGGACATACTACACAATTTTTAGCAAGAGCTTATGATTTGTTCGATCATCATTATATATCAATATATTGTATTGAGACTTTAACCCAATGTCTTATTTATACAAAATCGTGTTAGGCCCAAATATAAAGGGACATGAACCCAAAATCTTATCATCTGATGCATCGAGACTTTGATCGATGTTTTCACCCCTTTGATGCGGTGAAATTTGAATCCACCGCCTTACCAGACTCAATGATATCATCTATAGTTCAAAATAAGATTCATCCTCAAACTTTAAAATATTGTTACTTTGTTATTTATAGCACAAATAAATTTAGTCATAATAACACTTCAAATATCATATACAAATTATCATTATTGAAATAGAGTTATCCTCATAGGTGACTCTGAATACTATTTTCAATTTAAAAGTTTTATGAATAATTCACTTTTTGAAACACTAAGAAATTTATTTCAACATTTAATTTTTCTAATTGTCAAATAAGAAATTCTTTTTCTTGAATTGCAATTCAAAGATAAAATAACTATAGGTAAAATTAATTGTCATAATAAATAAAATGATATCTCAAATTAAATTCAACTTATAAGGATAATTATTTGGCTCATCATATATATTTTTATCTTATTTCATGATTCAAGATATATCCAACCTTATTTGGAATTGTAAAGATTATTACTTAAAAATTAATTAATAATCAAATAAAAATCTTTCAACTTTCAAGATTAAAAATCATTAAAATGCATATTTATAAAAGAAGGGATAATGCCCAAATACCCCTCAACCTATGCCCGAAATCTCAGAGACAACTTATACATACGAAGGTCCTATACCCCCTGAACTCTATTTTATTAAAATTTTTAACCCCTTTTTAGCTACGTGG
>JAKWIY010003052.1:22103579-22140373 GCA_027704805.1 Solanum corneliomulleri
GGGTGAATGTGGGTGCCAGTCGCGTCCCCGATTTGGGTCGTGACAAACATGGTATCAGAGCATTAGGTTCATTGGTCTCATCACACAAGAACGAGTCTAGTATCAGTCTTAAGGAACGGTAAGGGGACGCCTTTACTTTTCTTTGAGAGGCTATAGGACTTTAGGAAATTCCATTCTTTCATTCTTTCTTTCGTGCTACTACTTGAGTCCAATTGGTATCTAGGTGATACAAATTGGTTTTCGACCATCTTCACTCTATTTCGCAGATGGTTAGAACTAGAGCAACGACCGCACCAGCAGCAACAACGGAAAGACAAGAAACGACTGAGCCAGCCACTGGGGCTGTGGCTCGAGGAAGAGCAGCGGCAAGAGGCCATGGTAGAGGCCGTGGGAGGACATCCTCTAGAGGAAGAGGACAGCCCCCTAGCCCATCGATGCTAGGGCGGTGACTCCTCCACCGACGAAGAGGTGATAAGAGAGGGTAGGAAAGGGGAGAATGAACAGTGCAACTGAGGAGTTGCCACCCCCCAACCTACCCAGAAATGATTAATCAGTTCTGGCCTACCTGCAGTTTATCTGATCAGGGTCAGGCACCTCCAGTAGTTTCTGCTCACCAACCCTCCGGTTTCAGAGATACGACATGCGGCTACTATGGCTCCCCGCATGGAGGCATCATTGGATATAGGCACATTTCCACGTCTGACTACGGGCCTATAATGACAAATGATCAGCATGAACTTTTTAGTAAGTTCTTGAAATTGAAACTCCAGTCTTTAAGGGTGCAGAATCAGAGGATGCCTACGATTTTCTGGTTGATTGTCATGAGCTACTACACAAGATGGGTATATAGTAGAGCGGTTTGGTGTCGAATTCGTGAGCTATCAGTTTCAAGAGAACGCCAAATGTGGTGGCGTCACATGTTGAGTGTCAACAAACAGAGGCACCACCTATGACTTGGAAATCATTCTCTAGCTGTTTATGGAGAAGTATATCCCAGGACTTTGAGAGATAGAAAAAGGGATGAGTTTCTGCGTCTAGAGCAAGGAAGGATGACAGTAACGCATATGAGGCTAAATTCGCGCAATATCCAGATATGCCACCCAACTTTGTTTCAGTCCACAAGAACGGATTCGCCGTTTCGTGAAGGGGTTGAGGTCAGAGTTGCGGATTTCAGCCTTACAGGTAGCGCTACGGCAAAATCCTTCCAAGAGGTGGTAGACTTTGTGATAGAGGTGGAAGGAGTGAAGCCAGATGACTTCACCACGACATCGACATCAAAGAGTTTTTCGAAAGGGAGGTGAGTTCAACAGTTCGTATACTAGAGGACAGAGTTCTGGAGGCTACTCAGTTCGACCACAATTCAGTCTTCACTACAGACTGTAGTTGGGGGTCCACCTCAGACCGGTCAACACTTCTATGAGAGGCCGATGCTTGAACCCAGAGAATGTTATGGATGTGGGGAGATTGGACACATTAAGAGGTATTGTCCAAAACAGAGTTACAGAACCCCACTAGCTAGAGGTAGAGGTGGTCATGGTAGAGGCCGTTTTTCTGGAGGCCGTGGTGGTCGAGGTAATGGTGGTCACCAAAACGTCCGAGGTGATGGGCAAACTGGAGCCACTACTACGCAACATGGTAGGGGCAACGGACAGACAAATAATGGGGCCCATTGTTATGCTTTCCCTGGGAGATCTGAAGCGGAGACATCTGATGCTGTCATCACAGGTAACCTTTTGATTTGTGATTGCATGGCTTCCGTATTGTTTGATCCCAGATCCACATTTTCTTATGTATCTTCCTCATTTTCTAATGGTCTAAATTTACATTGTGAGTTACTTGACACGCCTATTCGTGTTTCTACTCCGGTGGGTGAGTCTGTGATAGTTAAAAAGGTGTATAGGTCTTGTTTGGTGAATTTTGTGGGGAGCAACACTTATGTAGATTTGGTTATTTTAGAAATGGGTGACTTTGATGTAATTCAGGGTATGACTTGGCTTTCTCCAAATTTTGCGATTTTGGATTGTAATGCTAAAACGGTGACGTTAGCCAAGCCTAGGGCAGATCCGTAGTGTGGGAGGGCGACTACACTTCCAATCCGGTTCGTATCGTGTCCTTTCTTCGTGTAGGAGAATGGTTAGTAAGGGTGTTGTTTAGCTTTCTTGGCACATCTCAAGGATGACACTACTCATGGTTCTTCATTGAGTCAGTTCGGTTAGTCCGTGAGTTTCTTTATGTGTTCCCTGCAGATCTTCTGGTATGCCACCGGATAGGGAATATCGACTTTTGCATTGATTTGGAACCGGGCACTCGCCCCATTTCCATACCCCTTAAGAATGGCTCCCGCGGAGTTAAGAGAGTTAAAAGCACAACTTCAAGAGTTGTTGAGGAAAGGCTTCATTAGACCAGTGCATCTCCTTGGGGTGCTCGGTTTTGTTTGTAAAGAAGAAGGTGGGAGTTTCGGATGTGCATAGACTACAGACAACTGAACAAGGGAAAATTAAGAACAAGTACCCTATTCCTCGCATTGATGACTTGTTCGATCAGTTACAAGGCGCTTGTGTCTTCTTTAAAATTGACTTGAGATCCGGTTATCACCAATTGAAAATTCAAGCAACGGATATGCCAAAGACTTCTTTTCGAACTAGGTATGGGCACTACGAATATGTGGTAATGTCTTTTGGTCTTACAAATGCCCCTGCTGCTTTCATGAGCTTGATGAACGGGATTTTTAAGCCATATCTGGATCTCTTTGTGATCGTGTTTATTGATGATATACTGATATACTCCAAGAGTAAGAAGGAACATGAGGAACATTTGAGAATGGTAATAGAGTTGTTGAGGAAGAGAAAACTTTATGCCAAATTCTCCAAGTGTGAGTTTTGGCTAGATTCAGTGTCCTTCTTGGGGCACGTGGTTTCTAAGGATGGAGAAATGGTGGATCCATCTAAGATAGAGACGGTGAAAAACTGGGTAAGGCCTACTAACGTGTCAGAAATAAGGAGTTTTGTTGGGTTAGCTAGTTAAAACTGCCGATTCGTCAAGGGATTCTCTTCAATTGCTTCTCAATTGACGAACTTGACTAAGCAGAATGTTCCATTTGTATGGTCAGATGAATGTGAGGAAAGCTTTCAGAAGCTTTAAGACTTTGTGACTACCGCACCAATTCTTACACTTGCCAGTAGAGGGTAAAAACTTCATTGTTTATTGTGATGCATCCTATTCTGGGTTGGGTGCAGTGCTAATGCAAGAGAAAAATGTGATTGCTTATGCTTCGAGGCAATTAAAGGTGCATGAACGTAACTATCTGACCCATGATTTGGAGTTGGCCGCGGTAGTATTTGCACTAAAGCAATGGAGACACTATTTGTATGGGGTTAAGTGTGAGGTCTATACAGATCATCGTAGCCTAAAGTATGTCTTTACTAAGAAAGATTTTGAACTTGAGACAGAGGAGGTGGATGGAACTACTGAAGGACTACGACATCACTATCTTGTATCATCCGGGAAAAGCGAATGTTGTGGCAGATGCTTTAAGTAGAAAGGCGGGAAGCATGGGAAGTTTAGCTCACTTGCAAGCTTCTAGACGCCCATTGGCTAGAGAGGTTCAGAATCTGGCTAATGATTTTATGAGGCTAGAAGTAAATGAAGAAGGAGGATTTTAGCTAGTGTGGAGGCGAAATCTTCTTTTCTTGACCAGATTAAGGGAGGCAGTTTGATGATGAGAACTAAGGCGAATTCGGGATATGGGTTACGAGGAGAGGCTAAAGAGGTAATATTGATGAGGAAGGTGTTTTGAGGATTAAAGGAAGGGTATGTGTGCCCCGTGTTGATGACTTGATCCACACTATTCTTACAGAGGCTCATAGTTCCGGATATTCTATACATCCTGGTGCAACCAAGATGTACCGTGACGTAAACCAACATTTTTGGTAGAGTAGAATGAAGCGAGATATCGTCGAGTTTGTTACCAAATGTCCAAATTGTCAACAAGTAAAGTATAAACACCAGAGGCCCGGAGGAACACTTCAGAGAATGCCCATTCCTGAATGGAAGTGGGAGAGAATCGCAATGGACATGTGGTTGGTCTTCCAAAGACATTGAGTAAGTTTGACTCTATTTGGGTGATTGTTGATAGGTTAACTAAGTCCGCTCATTTCATTCCGGTCAAGGTGACCTACAAACTGCAGAGAAGTTAGCCAAAATCTACATCTCAGAAATTGTTCGATGCATGGAGTTCCACTCTCCATATATCAGATAGAGAGGTACGCAGTTTACTTCTAAATTTTGGAGAACATTGCATGCTGAATTAGGTACTAGATTGGACCTTAGTACTGCATTTCATCCTCAGACCGATGGTCAGGTCTGAGCGAAACGATTCAAGTGTTGGAGGATATGCTTCGTGCGTGTGTGATAGAGTTGGGTGGCCATTGGGATAGCTTCTTACCTTTGGCAGAGTTTTCATACAATAATAGCTATCACTCCAGTATTGATATGGCTCCATTTGAAGCATTTTATGGGAGGAGGTGTAGATCTCCCATTGAATGGTTTGATGCATTTGAGGTTAGACCTTGCGGTACTGATCTGTTGAGAGAATCTATGGAGAAGGTGAAAGCTATTCAAGGAAAGCTTCTAGCGGCGCAAAGTAGACAAAAGGAGTATGCAGACCGAAAGGTTAGAGACTCGGAGTTCATGGAAGGTGAACAAGTCTTGTTGAAGGTTTCACCCATGAAAGGGGTGATGCGGTTGGAAAAAGGGGTAAGCTAAGTCCAAGGTATATTGGACCATTTGAAGTGCTTAAGCGAATAGGGGAGGTGGCTTATGAATTAACCTTGCCCCCAGGGCTGTCCGGAGTAATCCGGTATTTCATGTGTCCATGTTGAAAAGATACCATGGAGATGGAAACTACATTATCCGTTGGGATTCAGTTTTGCTTGATGAAAATTTGACTTATAAGGAGGAACCAGTTACTATATTAGATAGAGAAGTTCGCAAGTTGAGGTCGAGAGAGATTGCATCCATCAAAGTCCAATGGAAGAATCGACCAGTTGAAGAGGCTACTTGGGAGAAGGAGGCGGACATGCAAGAAAAATACCCACATCTGTATACAGATTCAGGTACTCCTTTTCGCCATTGTTTTTCTTCTTTTGATCGTTCGGGGACGAACGATGGGTAAATTGGTATCTATTGTAACGACCTGTTTAGTCGTTCTGAGCAGCAGATTTTATTTCTGGAAAATTGGCTGAGGCAACGGACCCCACGACGAACCGTCACAGGCACGACGGACCGTCGCAGGGTCTTGTTTCAATATACTTAGGAATTCTAAAATTGGGTAATGAAAATCGACTCTCTGTAAATTGTGATGGACCTGCAGGACGGGTCGTCACAGCCACGACGAACCGTCGTGAGCTCCCGTTGCAAAACACTTCAACTTTTGAGAATTTGGTACAAGAAACGAGTCTCTGACCATCATGACGGGAGTGCAGGACGGACCGTCACAGGTGTGACGGACCGTCACAGGTGTGACGGCCGTCACAGTGCACTTAGTTAAAAAATGGGATTCTAGGCTGTTGCGACGGCCTGCGTGACGGACCGTCGCAGGAACGACGGGCCGTCACAGGAACGACGGGCCGTCACAGGTTGCGCAAATCCCAGGCAGAATCGGATTTCTTTACACGTTTTAAGGGACGTTTTGGACTATTCTTTCCTTAATTATAAAGATTGAGGGTTAATATTAATAAGTCTAATTACTTGGAGGTTAAAAGAGGTAACCTTAAGTTAATTAGTGGGTTCTATTGTCCTCTTTTATTCTTAATTATATGAAAATTAGGGTAAAGGAAAGAGGGTCTGAATAAAACAAAACAGAAAGAACCAAGAGAAAGAGAGGAATCGATCGAATTTGCTGAGGAGAAAACAAAGCTTTGGGAATTCTTGCTTGATCACTAGTCTTCGGTGGAGGTAGGTTATGGTTGTTTTACGATATTCATAGTGAACTCTTAATAGTGTATGATATGTATTGATAGTATTGTAAACCCTGCTATGTTCTTAAATTGTATGCTTGTATGAATGTGATTATATAGTTGTGATTATATGAGCATGATGAATTTATTGAATCCCAACTCTTGAAATAAACCCTAATTCACTTGTTATTGATGATGCCTTAGTGTAAAAGAAGGCTTGATAAATTATATAATGAGAATGATGATGCCTTAGTGTAAAAGAAGGCTTGATAAAGTATATAATGAGATTGATGATGCCTTAGTATGAAAGAAGGCTTGATGAATTAGGGGATCGGGTGCAAGTTCCGGTACCAGGATGAGATAGAGGATGGGTGCCACGTTCCGGTACCAGGATAGAATGAATATGAGGATCGGAGTGTCATGTTCCGACACCAGGATAGAATATGGATCGGGTGCCACGTTCCGGTACCAGGATAGTATAGGATGAGGATCGGAGTGTCACGTTCCGACACCAGGATAGTATATAGATCGGGTGTCAACGTTACGGTACCAGGATAGTATATGAGGATCGGAGTGCCACGTTCCGGCACCACGGTAGAATAGAATTGGATCGGAGTGTCACGTACCAACAAGAGAGGAAAGAAAGAAATGAATCTTGAAAGATAATGAATATACTCAATCTAATGAATCAATTCCCAAATGACTATGGTATTGAGGCTTGAGTCCTCATGTGTGAACTTGACGGGATTGTTAATGATATAGTACTTGTTGTTGCTACATGTTAAGTATCATAGTTGATTATATGATATTACTTGATATATATTATCTTCTATTTTGAGTTGGCCGATGATATCTACTCAGTACTTGTGGTTGTACTGACCCCCTACTTTTATGTTTTCTTCTTTGTTATTGTGGAATGCACAAACGTTCCGTCAACTTCAACTCAGCAGTAAATCAAGCCAGTCTTCGTCACACCGGATCTTCAGGGTGAGCTAATGCTTCTAGCTTGGACTGGGTCTTCTTCTTCAAGTCTTGATGCCTTGAACTTCCGCATTGACTAGCTTTTTAGTTATTTTTGTTCTTAGACATTCCTAGTTTAGTAATTTGAGATAGATGTTCTTGTGATGATGACTTCCAGATTTTGGGGATAATAATAATAGTTTTGAATTGTTTTTATTAATGAGTTTAAGTCTTCCGCATGATTTTCTGTTGATATAAATTGAAATGTTAATGTTTAGATTGGTTGGTTCGCTCACATAGGAGGGTGAATGTGGGTGCGAGTCGCGTCCCCGATTTGGGTCGTGACAGATTCTCTTCTATTGCTTCACATTGACGAACTTGACTAAGCAGAATGTTCATTTGTATGGTCAGATGAGTGGTGACGAAAGCTTTCAGAAACTCAGACCTTGTTGACTACTACGCACCTATCCTTACCTTGCCACTCAGAGGTAGGACTTCATTGTTTATTGTGATGCATCCCATTCTGGTTAGGGTGCAGTGCTAATGCAAGAGAAGATGTGATTGATTATGCTTCAAGGCAATTAAAGGTGCATGAACGTAACTATCCGACCCATGATTTGGAATTGGCCGCGGTAGTATTTGCATTAAAGCAATGGAGCACTATCTATATGGGGCTAAGTGTGAGGTCTATAACGGATCATCGTAGCCTACAGTATGTCTTTACTCAGAAAGATTTGAACTTGAGACAGAGGAGATGGATGGAACTACTGAGGGACTACGACATCACTATCTTGTATCATCCGGGAAAAGCGAATGTTGTGGCAGATGCTTTAAGTAGAAAGGCGGGAAGCATGGGAAGTTTAGCTCACTTGCAAGCTTCTAGACGTTCGTTGGCTAGAGAGATTCAGATTCTAGCTAATGACCTTATGAGACTAGAAGTTAAAGAGAAGGGAGGATTCTTGGCTTGTGTGGAGGCAAGATCTTCCTTCCGTGACAAGATCAAGGGAAAACAGTTTAATGATGAAAAATTGATCCGGATCAGAGACAAAGTGTTGCAAGGAGAGGCTAAAGAAGCAACAATCGATGAGGAAGGTGTTTTGAGGATTAAGGGAAGGGTATGTGTACCCCGCGTCGATGATTTGATCAACACTATTCTGACAGAGGCTCATAGTTCAAGGTATTCGATAAATCCGGGTGCAACCTGTCACGACCCAAATCGGGGACGCGACTGGCACCCACATTCACCCTCCTATGTGAGCGAACCAACCAATCTAAACCTTAACATTTTAATACAATATCAACAAAAGTAATGCGGAAGACTTAAACTCATTAATAAAAACAACTCAAAACTATTATTATATCCCCAAAATCTGGAAGTCATCATCACAAGAACATCTATCTCAAATTACTAAACTAGGAATGTCTAAGCAAAAATAACTAAAAAGCTAGTCCATGCCGAAGTTCAAGGCATCAAGACTTGAAGAGAAGACCCAGTCCAAGCTAGAAGCATTAGCTCACCCTGAAGATCCGGTATGGCGAAGACTGGCTTGATTTACTGCTGAGTTGAAGTTGACGGAACGTTTGCTGCATTTACACAAATAACAAGAAGAAAAACCTAAAAGTAGGGGGTCAGTACAACCACAAGTACTGAGTAGATATCATCGGCTAACTCAAAATAGGGAACAATATATATATCAATAATAATGTAAATCAACTACAATACTCACCATGTAGCAAAAGCAATTACTTTATCATTAACAATTTCCGTCAAGTTCACACATGAGGACTCAAGCCTCAATACCATACTCATTTGGGAATTAAGTTCATTAGATTGAGTATATTCATTATCTTTCAAGATTCATTATCTTTCTTCCTCTTGTGTCGGTACGTGACACTCCGCTCCTCTAATATCTATCCTGGTGCCGGAACGTGGCACTCCGATCCTCATATACATTCTATCCTGGTACCGGAACGTGGCACCCGATCCATATTCTATCCTGGGTCGGAACGTGACACTCCGATCCTCATATTCATCTATCCTGGTACCGGAACGTGGCACCCGATCCATATTCTATCCTGGTGTCGGAACGTGACACTCCGATCCTCATTCTATCCTGGTGTCGGAACGTGACACCCGATCCTCATATTCATTCTATCCTGGTACCGGAACGTGGCACCCGATATCCCTTAATTCATCAAGCCTTCTTTTACACTAAGGCATCATCATTCTCATTATATAATTCATCAAGCCTTCTTGCGTACTAAGGCATCATCAATCTTATTATATAATATATCAAGCGAATTAGGGTTCTTTCAAGATTTGGGATTCAATAGCTTCATCATGCTTTGTTAATTCATCACAATTTCATAATCATAATCATGCAAGCATACAATTTAAGCACATAGCAGGGTTTACAATACTATCAACACATAACATTCACTATTAAGTGTTCACTAGAATATCGTAACATAAACCATAACCTACCTCCACCGAACACAAGTGATCAACAAGCAAATTCCCAAGCTCCTGTTTTCTCCTCACTCTCGAACGACTTCTCTCTCTCTTTCTGTTCTTTCTACTTTCTTTTTATTCAAACCCTCTTTCTTTTACCATAATTAACATATAATTAAGTGCAAAAGAGGACAATAAAACCCACTAATTAACTTAAGGTTACCTCTATTAACCCTCAAGTAATTAGACTTATTAATATTAACCCTCAATCTTTATAATTAAGGAAAGAATAGTCCAAAACGACCCTTAAAACGTGTGGAGAAATCCTAAACTGCCTGGGATTTGCGCAACCTGTGACGGCCCGTCGTGACTGCGACGGTCCGTCACGCAGGTCGTCGTGGCCTCCCAAAATACCCTTTTTCACCACGGAGTCTGTGACGGTCCGTCCTGCACTTCGTCATGACGGTCAGAAACTCGTTTCTTGTACCAAATTCCCAAAAGTTGAAGTGTTTTGAAACGGTGCCTCATGACGGTTCGTCGTAGCTGTGACGGCACGTCCTGCAGGTCCGTCACAATTTACAGAGAGTCGATTTTCAGTACCCAATTTCAGAATTTCTAAGTATGTTGAACGATACAACTCGACGGGCCGTCGTGCCTATGACGGTCCGTCGTGGTGTCCGTCGTAGTATGGCCCAGTTTTTCCAGAATAAAATCTGCTGCTCAAAACGACTAAACAGGTCGTTACAATAGATACCAATTTACCCATCGTTCGTCCCCGAACGATCAAAAGAAGAAAAAACAATGGCGAAAAGGAGTACCTGAATCTGTAAACAGATGTGGGTATTTTTCTTGCATATCTGCCCTCCTTCTCCCAAGTAGCTTCTTCAGCCGGTCGATTCTTCCATTGAACCTTGATGGATGCAATCTCTCTCGACCTCAACTTGCGAACTCTCTATCTAATATAGCAATCGGTTCCTCCTCATAAGTCAAGTTCTCATCAAGCAAACTGAATCCCAACGGATAATGTAGTTCCCATCTCCGTGGTATCTTTCAACATGGACACATGGAATACCGGATGCACTCCGGACAGCCCTGGGGGCAAGGCTAATTCATAAGCCACCTCCCCTATTCGCTTTAGTACCTCAAATGGTCCAATGTACCTTGGACTTAGCTACCCCTTTTTCCAAACCGCATCACCCCTTTCATGGGTGAAACCTTCAACAAGACTGTTCTCCTTCCATGAACTCCAAGTCTCTAACCTTTCGGTCTGCATACTCCTTTTGTCTACTCTGAGCCGCCAAAAGCTTTCTTGAATAGCTTTCACCTTCTCCATAGATCTCTCAACAGATCAGTCCCCCAAGGTCTAACTTCAAAGGCATCAAACAAAACCAATGGGAGACCACATCTCCTCCCATACAATGCTTCAAATGGAGCCATGTCAATGCTGGAGTGATAGCTATTATTGTATGAAAACTCTGCCAAAGGTAAGAAGCTATCCCAATGGCCCCAAACTCTATCACACATGCACGAACATATCCTCCAACACTTGAATCGTTCGCTCAGACTGACCATCGGTCTGAGGATGAAATGCAGTACTAAGGTCCAACCTAGTACCTAATTCAGCATGTAATGTCCTCCAGAACTTAGAAGTAAACTGCGTACATCTATCTGATATGATGGAGAGTTGGACCCCATGCAACCGAACAATTTCTGAGATGTAGATTTTGGCTAACTTCTCTGCGTTGTAAGTCACCTTGACAGGAATGAAGTGAGCAGACTTAGTTAACCTATCCACAATCACCCAAATAGGTCATACTTTCCCAAGGTCTTTGGAAAGACCAACCACAAAATCCATTGCGATTCTCTCCCACTTCCATTCAGGAATGGGCATTCTCTGAAGCGTTCCTCCGGGCCTCTGGTGTTCATACTTTACTTGTTGACAATTTGGACATTTGGCACAAACTCAACAATATCTCGCTTCATTCTACTCCACCAGAAGTGTTGCTTTTTAGGTCGCCGGTAATCTTGGTTGCACCAGGATGTATAGAGTATCCGGAACTATGAGCCTCTGTAAGAATAGTGGTGATCAAATCATCGATGCGGGGTACACATACCCTTCCCTTAATCCTCAAAACACCTTCCTCATCGATTGTTGCTTCTTTAGCCTCTCCTTGCAACACTTTATCTCGAATTCGCCTTAGTTTCTCGTCATCAAACTGTTTCCCCTTAATCTGGTCAAGAAAAGAAGATCTTGCCTCTACACAAGCTAACAATCCTCCCTTCTCGTTTATTTCTAACCTCATAAGGTCATTAGCCAGAATCTGCACCTCTCTAGCCAATGGGCGTCTAGAAACTTGCAAATGAGCTAGACTTCCCATGCTTCCTGCCTTTCTACTTAGAGCATCTGCTACAACATTAGCCTTTCCAGGATGGTACAGAATAGTGATGTCGTAGTCCTTCAGTAGTTCCATCCATCTCCTCTGTCTCAAGTTCAAGTCTTTCTGAGTAAAGACATACTGTAGGCTACGATGATCCGTATAGACCTCACACTTAACCCCATATAAATAGTGTCTCCATTGCTTTAACGCAAACACTACCGCGGCCAATTCCAGTCATGAGTTGGATAGTTTCGTTCATAAACTTTAATTGCCTCGAAGCATAAGCAATCACATTCTTCTCTTGCATTAGTACTGCACCCAACCCAGAATAGGATGCATCACAATAACAATTGAAGTTTACCCTCTACTGGCGAGGTAAGGATAGGGTGCGGTAGTCAACAAAGTCTTAAGCTTCTGAAAGCTTTCCTCACATTCATCTGACCATACAAATGGAACATTCTGCTTTGTAAGTTCGTCATTGGGGAAGCAATGGGAAGAGAATCCCTTGACGAATCGGCGGTAGTAGCTAGCTAACCCCACAAAACTCCTTATTTCTGACACGTTGTAGGTCTTAGCCAATTCTTTACCGTCTCAATCTTAGATGGATCCACCATCACTCCATCCTTAGAAACCACATGTCCCAAGAAGGACACTGAATCTAGCCAAAACTCACACTTGGAGAATTTCGCATAAAGCTTTTTCTTTCTCAACAAATCTAACACCATTTTCAAATGCTCCTCATGTTCCTTCTTACTCTTCGAGTATATCAGTGTATCATCAATAAACACAATCACAAAGAGGTCCAAATATGGCTTGAAAATCCCGTTCATCAAACTCATGAAAGCAGCAGGGGCATTCGTAAGACCAAAAGACATTACCACAAATTCATAGTGCCCATACCTAGTTCGAAAAGCAGTCTTTGGCACATCCGTTGCTCGTATTTTCAATTGGTGATAACCGGATCTCAAGTCAATTTTAGAGAAGACACAAGCACCTTGTAACTGATCGAACAAGTCATCAATGCGAGGAATGGGGTACTTGTTCTTAATAGTTACCTTGTTCAACTGTCGGTAATCTATGCACATCCAGAAACTCCAATCCTTCTTCTTCACGAACAAAACCGGAGCACCCCAAGGAGATGCACTTGGTCTAATAAAGCCTTTGCTCAACAACTCTTGAAGTTGAGCCTTTAATTCTCTTAACTCCGCGGGAGCCATTCTATAAGGGGGTATAGAAATGGGGCGAGTACCGGGTTCAAGATCGATACAGAAGTCAATATCCCTATCCGATGGCATACCGGGGAGATCTGCAGGGAACACATCCAAAAATTCACGGACTACCGAAACTGACTCAATTGAAGGTACTTGGGTAGTGTCATCCCTAAGATGGGACAAGAAAGCTAAACAACCCTTACTAACCATCTTCTGAGCACGAATAAAGGAGATGATACGCACCGGATTGGAAGTTTAGTCACCCTCCCACACTAACGGATCTGCCCCAGGCTTGGCTAACGTCACTGTTTTAGCATTACAATCCAAAATTGCAAAATTCGGAGAAAGCCAAGTCATACCCAGAATTACATCAAAGTCACCCATTTCTAAAATAACCAAGTCTACATAAGTGTTGCTCCCCATAAAATTCACCAAACAAGACCTATATACCCTTTCAACTATCACCGACTCACCCACCGGAGTAGAAACACGAATAGGTATGTCAAGTAATTCACAATGTAATTTTAGACCATTAGCAAATGAGGAAGATACATAAGAGAATGTGGATCCGGGATCAAATAATACAGATGCCATGCAATCACAAACCGAAAGATTACCTGTGATAACAGTATCAGACGCCTCCGCTTCAGATCTCCCAGGGAAAGCGTAGCAATGAGCCCCATTATTTGTCTGTTCGTTGCCCCTACCATGTTGTGTAGTAGTGGCTCCGTTTTGCCCATCACCTCTGCCGTTTTGGTGACCACCATTACCTCGACCACCACGTCCTCCAGAAAAACGGCCTCTACCATGACCGCCCCTACCTCTAGCTATCGGGGGTCTGTAACTCAGGTTTGGACAGTACCTCTTAATGTGTCCAATCTCTCCACATCTATAACATTCTCTAGGTTCACGCATCGGCCTCTCAGAGAAGTGTTGACCGTTCTGAGGTGGACCCCCAACTACAGTCTGTAGTGAAGACTGTATTGGTCGAACTGAGTGACCTCCGGAGTTCTGTCCTCTAGAGTAAGAACCATTAAACTCACCTCCCCTTCGAAACCTCTTTGATGTCGATGTCGTGGTGAAGTCGTCTGGCTTCACTCCTTCCACCTCAATCACGAAGTCTACCACCTCTTGGAAGGATGTTGCCGTTGCCGCTATCTGTAAGGCTGAAATCCGCAATTCTGACCTCAACCCCTTCACAAAACGGCGGATCCGTTCTTGTGGACTAAAATAGAGTTGGGTGGCATATCTGGATAGTGCGCGAAATTTAGCCTCGTATGCATTAACCGTCATTCTGCCTTGCTCTAGACTCAAGAACTCATCCCTCTTCCTATCCCTCAAAGTAAGGGGGATATACTTTTCCATGAATAAACTAGAGAATGATTCCCAAGTCATAGGTGGTGCCTCCGTTGGTTGACACTCAACATGTGAACGCCACCACATTTTGGCGTTCCCTTGAAACTGATAGCTCACGAACTCGACACCAAACCTCTCTACTATACCCATCTTGTGTAGTAGCTCATGACAATCAACCAGAAAATCGTAGGCATCCTCTGATTCTGCACCCTTAAAGACTGGAGGTTTCAATTTCAAGAACTTACTGAAAAGTTCATGTTGATCGTTTGTCATAATAGGCCCAGTAGTCAGACGTGGAAATGTGCCTATTCCCAATGGTGCATCCATGCGGGGAGCCATAGTAGCCGCATGTCGTATCTCTGAAGCCAGAGGTGTTGGTGCAGAAACCACTGGAGGTGCCTGACCCTGATCGGATAACCCGCTAAGATAAGCAAGTACCTGGTTGATCATCTCTGGGGTAGGTTGGGGTGGCATTTCCTCATGTTGCACTTGTTCAGTCTCCCCTTCCTCACCCTCTCTTACCACATCCTCGGTCGGTGGAGGAGTCACTGCCCTAGTATCAGATGGGCTAGGGGCTCGTCCTATCCCTCTAGAGGACGTCCTCCCACGACCTCTTCCACGGCCTCGTGCCGTTGTTCTCCCTCGAGCCACAGCCCAGTGGCTGGCTCAGTCGTTTCTTGTCTTTCCGTTGTTGCTGCTGGTGCGGTCGTTGCTCTAGTTCTAACCATCTGCGAAATAGAGTGAAGATGGTCAGATACCAATTTGTATCACCTAGATACCAATTGGACTCAAGTAGTAGCACGAAAGAAAGAATGAAAGAATGGAATTTTCCTAAAGTCTTATAGCATCTCAAAGAAAAGTAAATGCGTCCCCCTACCGTTCTTTAAGACTCTATTAGACTCGTTCTTGTGTGATGAGACCCATGAACCTAATGCTCTGATACCAAGTTTGTCACGACCCAAATCGGGGACGCGACTGGCACCCACATTCACCCTCCTATGTGAGCGAACCAACCAATCTAAACCTTAACATTTTAATACAATATCAACAAAAGTAATGCGGAAGACTTAAACTCATTAATAAAAACAACTCAAAACTATTATTATTATCCCCAAAATCTGGAAGTCATCATCACAAGAACATCTATCTCAAATTACTAAACTAGGAATGTCTAAGAACAAAAATAACTAAAAAGCTAGTCCATGCCGGAAGTTCAAGGCATCAAGACTTGAAGAAGAAGACCCAGTCCAAGCTAGAAGCATTAGCTCACCCTGAAGATCCGGTATGACGAAGACTAGCTTGATTTACTGCTGAGTTGAAGTTGACGGAACGTTTGCTGCATTTACACAAATAACAAGAAGAAAAACCTAAAAGTAGGGGGTCAGTACAACCACAAGTACTGAGTAGATATTATCGGCTAACTCAAAATAGGGAACAATATATATATATCAATAATAATGTAAATCAACTACAATACTCACCATGTAGCAACAACAATTACTTTATCATTAACAATTTCCGTCAAGTTCACACATGAGGACTCAAGCCTCAATACCATACTCATTTGGAATTAAGTTCATTAGATTGAGTATATTCATTATCTTTCAAGATTCATTATCTTTCTTCCTCTTGTGTCGGTACGTGACACTCGCTCCTCTAATTCTATCCTGGTGCCGGAACGTGGCACTCCGATCCTCATATACATTCTATCCTGGTACCGGAACGTGGCACCCGATCCATATTCTATCCTGGTGTCGGAACGTGACACTCCGATCCTCATATTCATTCTATCCTGGTACCGGAACGTGGCACCCGATCCATATTCTATCCTGGTGTCGGAACGTGACACTCCGATCCTCATTCTATCCTGGTGTCGGAACGTGACACTCCGATCCTCATATTCATTCTATCCTGGTACCGGAACGTGGCACCCGATCCCCTAATTCATCAAGCCTTCTTTTACACTAAGGCATCATCATTCTCATTATATAATTCATCAAGCCTTCTTTCGTACTAAGGCATCATCAATCTTATTATATAATATATCAAGCGAATTAGGGTTCTTTCAAGATTTGGGATTCAATAGCTTCATCATGCTTTGTTAATTCATCACAATTTCATAATCATAATCATGCAAGCATACAATTTAAGCACATAGCAGGGTTTACAATACTATCAACACATAACATTCACTATTAAGAGTTCACTACGAATATCGTAACATAAACCATAACCTACCTCCACCGAAGACTAGTGATCAACAAGCAAATTCCCAAGCTCCTGTTTCTCCTCCCTCTCGAACGACTTCTCTCTCTCTCTTTCTGTTCTTTCTATTTTCTTTTTATTCAAACCCTCTTTCTTTTACCCTAATTAACATATAATTAAGTTCAAAAGAGGACAATAAAACCCACTAATTAACTTAAGGTTACCTCTATTAACCCTCAAGTAATTAGACTTATTAATATTAACCCTCAATCTTTATAATTAAGGAAAGAATAGTCCAAAACGACCCTTAAAACGTGTGAAGAAATCCTAAACTGCCTGGGATTTGCGCAACCTGTGACGGCCCGTCGTGACTGCGACGGTCCGTCACGCAGGTCATCGTGGCCTCCCAAAATCCCCTTTTTCACCACGGAGTCTGTGACGGTCCGTCACACCTGTGACGGTCCGTCCAGCACTTCGTCATGACGGTCAGAAACTCGTTTCTTGTACCAAATTCCCAAAAGTTGAAGTGTTTTGAAACAGTGCCTCACGACGGTTCGTCGTAGCTGTGACGGCACGTCCTGCAGGTCCGTCACAATTTACAGAGAGTCGATTTTCAGTACCCAATTTCAGAATTTCTAAGTATGTTGCAACGATACACCCTCGACGGGCCGTCGTGCCTATGACGGTCCGTCGTGGTGTCCGTAGTATGGCCCAGTTTTTCCAGAATAATATCTGCTGCTCAAAACGACTAAACAGGTGGTTACACAACCAAGATGTACCCTGACCTAAAACAACACTTTTGGTGGAGTAGAATGAAGCGTGACATTGTGGATTTTGTTGCCAAATGTCCAAACTTTCAACAAGTAAAGTATGAACACCAGAGGCCCGGAGGAACACTTCAGAGAATGCCCATTCCTGAATGGAAGTGGGAGAGAAATGCAATGGACTTTGTGGTTGGTCTTCCAAAGACATTGGGTAAGTTTGACTCTATTTGGGTAATTGTGGAAAGATTAACTAAGTCTGGTCACTTCATTCTGGTCAAGGTGACCTACAATGCAGAGAAGTTGGCCAAAATCTACATCTCAGAGATCGTTCGATTACATGGGGTTCCACTCTCCATCATATCAGATAGAGGTACGCAGTTTACTTCTAAGTTTTGGAGAACATTGCATGCTGAATTAGGTACTAGGTTGGACCTTAGTACTGCGTTTCACCCTCAGACTAATGGTCAGTCTGAGCGAACGATTCAAGTGTTGGAGGATATGCTTCGTGCATGTGTGATAGAATTTGGTGGTCATTGGGATAGCTTCTTACCTTTGGCAGAGTTTTCATACAATAATAGCTATCACTCCAGCATTGACATGGCTCCATTTGAGGCATTGTATGGGAGGAGGTGTAGGTCTCCCATTGGTTGGTTTGATGCATTTGAGGTTAGACCTTGGGGTACTGATCTGTTGAGAGATTCTATGGAGAAGGTGAAATCTATCCAAGAAAAGCTTCTAGCGGCGCAAAGTAGGCAAAAGGAGTATGCAGACCGAAAGATTAGAGACTTGGAGTTCATGGAGGGTGAACAAGTCTTGTTGAAGGTTTCACCAATGAAAGGGGTGATGCGGTTTGGTAAAAGGGGTAAGCTAAGTCCAAGGTATATTGGACCATTTGAGGTACTTAAGCGAGTAGGGGAGGTGGCTTATGAATTAGCCTTGCCTCCAAGGCTGTCCGGAGTGCATCCGGTATTTCATGTGTCCATGTTGAAAAGATACCATTGGGATGGAAACTACATCATCCGTTGGGATTCTGTTCTGCTTGATGAGAATTTGACTTATGAAGAGGAACCTGTTGCTATTTTAGATAGAGAGGTTCGCAAGTTGAGGTCAATAGAGATTGCATCCATCAAAGTTCAATGGAAGAATCGACCGGTTGAAGAGGCCACTTGGGAGAAGGAGGCAGATATGCAAGAAAAATACCCACATCTGTTTACAGATTCAGGTACTCCTTTTCCCCCTTGTTTTTCTTCTTTTGATCGTTCGGGGACGAACGATGGGTAAATTGGTATCTATTGTAATGACCTGTTTAGTCGTTTTGAGCAGCAGATTTTATTTCTGGAAAAACTGGTTGAGACGACGGACCCCACGACGGACCGTCATGGGCACGACAGACCGTCGAGGGTGTCTCGTTCCAGAACACTTAGAATTCTGAAATTTGGATACTAAAATCTACTTTTTGTAATCTGTAACGGACATACAGGACGAACCATCACAGTTACGACAAACCGTCGTGAGCTCCCGTTTCAAAACACTTCAACTCTTGAGAATTTGGTACGGGGAACGAGTCTCTGAACGTCGTGATGGAAGTGCAGGAAGGACCGTCACAGGTGTGACGGACCGTCACAGACTCCTTAGTGAAAAATGGAGTTTCTGGTCCTTACGACGACCTGCATGACGGACCATCGCAGGCACGACGGGCCGTCACAGGTTGCGTAATCCCAGTCGAAGTCGGATTTCTTTACACGTTTGAAGGGACGTTTTGGACTATTCCTGCTTTAATTACAAAGTTAGAGGGTTAATGATTATAAGTCTAATTACTTGGGGTTAAAAGAGGTAACCTCAAGTTAATTAGTGGGGTATTATGGTCATCTTTTACACTTAATTATATGTTAATTAGGGTAAAAGAAAGAGGGTCTTGAATAAGAAAAAGAGAAAGAACAGAGAGAGAGAAAGGGTCGATCGAACGGGGAAGAGAGAAAACAAAGCTTGGGAAATTGCTTGTTGATTCCAATTCTTCGGTGGAGGTAGGTTATGGTTTTTATGCTATTAGTAGTAAACTCTTAATAGCGAATGATATGTATTGTTGGTATTGTAAACCCTACTATATGCTTAATTGTATGCATGCATGATTGTGATTATGAAATTGTGGTAAAATAAGCATGATGAAAACTATTGAATCCCAAATCTTGAAAGAAACTTTGTTATACATTATTAATGATGATGCCTTGGTATAAAAGAAGGCTTGATGAATTAAAGTAATGGGATTCATTATGCCTTGGTATAGAGAAGGCTTGATGAATTGACAGAATGAGATTAGTGGATCGGAGTGTCATGTTCCGACACATAGTATTAGGGGATCGGGTGTCACGAACCGACACGTAGAATTAGGGGATCGGAGTGTCACGTACCGACACATATTAGGGGATCGGGTGTCACGAACCGACACGTAGAATTAGGGGATCGGAGTGTCACGTACCGACACATAGTAGTAGGGGATCGGAGTGTCACGTACCGACACAAGTGGATGAAAGATAATGAATCTTTAAAGATGATAATATACTCAACATAATGAACTTAATTCCCAAATGAGTATAGTATGGAGTCTTGAGCCCTCATGGATGAACTTGATGGTACTTATTGATGATTATAGTACTTGTTGTTGCTACATGTTGAGTTTATAGTTGATTTTATGATATTAACTGATATATGCTATTTTCTATTTTGAGTTGGCCGATGATATCTACTCAGTACCCGTGTTTTGTACTGACCCCTACTTTTATGTTTTCTTCTTTGTTATTTGTGGAGTGCAGCAAACGTGCCGTCGTCTTCAACTCAACAGTAAATCTAGCCAGTCTTCACTACATCGGAAATTCAGGGTGAGCTAACGCGTCTAGCTTGGACTGAATCTTCTTCTTTAAGTCTTGATGCCTTGAACTTCCGGCATGGACTAGCTTTTATTTGTTTTAGTTTCTTAGACATTTTTAGTTTAGTAATTTGATCATAGATGTTCTTGTGATGATGACTTCCAGATTTTGGGGAATAATAAATGTTGAACTTTAGTAGTTATTGAATTGGTTTTTATTAATGAGTTAAGTCTTCCGCATTATTTTCTGTTGATATACATTGAAATGTTAAGGTTTAGATTGGTTGGTTCGCTCACATGGGAGGGTAAATGTGGGTGCCAGTCGCGGCTCGGTTTTGGGTCGTGACACTGACCTAATTCTTTTGCTCTATTGAAATTGTTCTTGTATGGTGTGATCTACTTATGGGGATAATGCTCTTGAAGATATTATATCGTCAATTGAAGTATTATGTGAATGTTTAAAGTTAATGTGTTCATATGATCTCAAAGAGGTATTTTATAAAGTGTTATCGTATTGTCATTTGACGTAGGTTTTCTCTTAATGCTCATATGTTTTGATTGTAGTATTTTAAGGTTCTCCATATTGCAATGTTGCATCATGATTGACACACTAAGTTGCTTGTTACACTGCAGGAACTTAATGACTTATGCTAGAGACTTAAATATTGTCTAATGGATTTAAAAGGGATTAAATGATGTTCCAAGACCCAGTCTTATATAACTAACTTAGTTTGGAAGTTTTAGTGCATAAATGTCAAGAATCAACCACGATGTCCAGAAACTAGCAAAAGTGATCTAATATGTTCTTAGGTCTTGTATGGGTTTTGAAACGTTGTTTAAAGGGAAAAACTTGTAGAAATAGTTTAAATATGTGAAATAAGGATTTTAGGGTCCAAATATCAGATAAAACTCACAAACGACCACCCTAGGAGCCCTAGGAATGACCAAAAACATAGACCCAAAAGTAGTCCAAAGCTGGTTGTACTCACGAGAGGAATCCATGAGCAGTTAATGGACTCATGCTTCGTGGAGCAGAGTAGTGAGTCCACAATTAAAATCTTCCAAGTGACCTCCAAAATGACTCACACCCTGTGTGAGTCAGTCCGTAGACTAACTCACACTCTCTGGAAGGCTCTTGTTAGTTCGGACTTCGTCCCCTAACAAAAACCGTTGGCTTAAACCCTTAGTCCCAAACAATTACTGACAACACAGTCTGTGGATCAGTACACGCCCCATGGATGGAGACTCGTGGATGATACTCATGTTTACTACCTGCACATGACTTAGGTGGAGGTAAATGGGCAATTAGCTAGTTAACTTTCTAAAACATAAAAACAGTTATAATTAGTATGCATAGGTATATGAAAGAATTTTAAGTAATAAAATAAGGCTTCCACCTTATAACTCAAAAATCACAAAAAAATTGAAAAGATTTCGTTTTTCTCTAGATTCTCGCACTATAAAAGACTCCATCGAACAAGAACGTCAAATCATCAAGTAGGTCTCAAGAACAAGAATTGCATCCATTAATCCTTAAGAATTAACAAGGTATAGAGGTTCTACACTGAGAGAACTTGACAATGAGAGGTGTTCCTTTAGAAAGTAATGGAGGTTCACAGTATGATGTCACATGAGATAGAAACTACAAAGCTTGTAGACTAAAGATCGTTTGTATTAACTATCTCCTAGATCCTTAACTATGTTCCCACATAGGAATAATAGCTAGTGGTGTAACGCCCCAAAATGAACTTATGTGAAGTAGAGCCATGTGGTTGTTTCTAGAGATGATTTTAACTTATAACAACATGGTTTAGTGACCTTAGGCAGTGTGTGAATTTTGGTTAAGTTTGAAGTTAAATCGACCAAGAACGTCCATGTCGTTCGGAAAGTATGCCTTAGAATGTACCAGTGTGTGTTATTTTGCTTAGACGAGTTTTACGTGTTTGTTTTACTTGAAACATGCATTGGATATTCCTTAGATATATACGAATTAGTTACGGGTTTAACATATGGGCACGACCCCACCTAAGACCCAAAAGGGGCCCTATATGAATGGCCAAAAACTTGGGGAAAATCTGCCAAAAAGTAGTGGCCATCGACGAACCTAACGACGGTTCATTGGTCCCTCAACAGTCCGTCGACCAAGGGCGTCAATTATACTAGTTAGTTCGGTCATTTGGTGAAGGCTCATATGTGAGGCCTGCAAATCTGTGAAGTTATTGTCGACTTGGGGTGTTTTATGTAAATACACCTCAAGTCTTTTAAGACCCTAGGTGGATAATTTTAGTGTTTTTAGGTTATATTAAAATAGTTTTAAACCCTAGACATAGACAAGACCCCTCTCTTCAAACTATTCAAACTTTTTTCTCTCTAAAGACAAACTCTCTCAAGACTACATTGAAAGCTAGAGGTCAAGGAAGAATAGCAGGTCTGTTTGTACGTGTCTCTTCATTAAAAACTCTTGGATTTTTATTACTTAAGTGAGGTATGTTATCCATTCTAGAATATCTTTTCATTCAAGAAGCCAACTTCCAAAAAGTGTTTCTAACTCAAACTCCTTCTAACTTTTATTTATAGTAGGGGTCTTCTTGTATTTATGTTTTAATAGTTTAAATATATTTAGTTGGGTTGAATTGATTATTTTGATGTCAAAACTCTAATGAAACTCTTCTTTATGCATATTTAAATTTTTGGGTTGAAAATGGGTTATGTGAGCATGATTTGAGTAGGGTATGAACTTAAGTTTTCTTGTATTTATCATGTTTTTGTATCTACTGACCTAAGCGCCTTAATATGGTGAAATGTTGATAAATTTCTTATGAGTGATGATGGTTTGAATTGATGTTGAGTTGCTTTCATTATATAGTTCTTATTATGAATTGATATTGAGTTGTATGGTCCATCTTATGGATGGCGGTGCTAATTGAGGAACTTGATGTTATTTAGTATGATTTGAATAATTAATCTTGAAGGTCTAACATGTGAAATTAACAGATACTGGAAATGGGTCTTGTATTGTGTTTTTGTGTAGCTTGAAATACATGTTTGACCTAGTTTAATTCTAAATGAAGTATATGAATATGAGAAGCATGTAGAGTGTGTAACTTGATGAACATACAGTTATTATTTTTTCAAAAGGATTTTCTATTTTTATTTTATCAATTTTATTTCTTGCTGTTACTTTATGTTTTGTTGTTAATATATATAGGTTTTTACATCTTGCTGTAAATATTTTGCTGCCTGGTGCTAATTCTATTCCAGACATTTTCCAATATAAAACTAGCAATTTATCTATGTTTCTATCTGTTATTGCTTCTGAATAATTGGCACTAATTATAAAATTAAATTTTTGATATATTAAGTTTTCTTTAACTGCACTTATTACACTTTTTTCTATAGGGTGTATGATTCTATCATCTGCTAAATATATTTCAATAGGTGTATCTATTCCTTCTCTAAAACAAGCTTTTATTAATATTTTTGTTCCTCCTAAATGTACATATCTTATAGGTGTTTTGGCTTTTATATCTTGTATTTCTTTGTTTAATATTCTCTTATTTATTATAGGTATATGTTCTTTTCCTCTTGCATATTTAAAATCTATAATATGTTCTTTTTGACTAACTACATAATATTCTTCTTTTTGTCTTTTAAACCAATTTCTTAAAGTAGATATTTCAAGTACTTTTTCAACACTTAAGTCTAATTCTTTTCCTTTTATTTGTTCAAAATTTTATTGAAAATATAATTTTTTGGTCTGATAATTCTTCATTTTGATTATATTCTTTTGATATTACTTTTATGTCTTCTTCAGTCATTAGATTTCATCATCTATTTCATCATTATCTAGGTCAATATTTCTTCTTCATTTTCTGTTTCTGTATCTGGTACTTCATATATAATATCATTTTCACTTAGTTCATAGTCTATATATTCTATTTGCATATATTTTTCATTATCTATAATTACTTTTGCAACTTGATTTCTTTTTGGGTCTTTTGGTAACTTACAATCTCTAGCTATGTGTCCTATCTTTCCGTAATTATAACATGTACTTTGAGAGTTTTTTCTTTTTGGTCTATACGGTCTGTTCATTTTATAATTTTTTACATAATATCTTTGTCTTGGTTTTTTCTATTTATACATAGTTTTAGTTTTTCTATAATTTTTATGTTGCCTAGGTTTTTTCTTTTTATAATTTTTATTTGTACATCCAAACTGTGGTGCTATTTTATTTTTACAACAGGCTAAATTCTTATTTAGTACTTTTTCCATTTTTAATTTTTCTTTTTGGTTTTCACATAGTTGTACAATCCATTGATGTAAGAATTTTATTCTAGCTCCCAAAGTATCTACTAATCCTTCATCATTCCTATCTTTTATTACTTTTGTACTAAATGGTTCTAGTAATTTTGTAACATATTGTTGTCTTATTTCTTTTGCTTCATATAAATTGTATTTTGCTTTATAATAATATTCTTTAAACGCACAAGTATATTCTTCTATATAGCACATTTTACATGTAACTAATTTTGTCATAAATTGTCTATTAATTATTGTTTCTCTGTTTTGTTCTCTTATGTCTGTGGTCATGCCTTCAAATTCATTTCTTATTGCTGATTCATATTTATCTAATATATCTATATTTGTTGCTGATGGAGATCCATCCATTTTCTTGTCACTTCTAAGTACTTCTAAACATTCTGAGGGTAGATTTTCCATCCATAATCTTGTTGTTCCTACAAATTTTCTTTCTATATACCTTGGGGTTTCTATTGTTTTTATTTTGTTATCTATTAATTGTTTAGATATACTTCCTATCCATAATAATATTGCTTTATTTATATCTGTGATATAATCTAGGTCTAAGAAATTATATTGTTCGGTTACTGGTTTTGGTGTCCAATTTTTATTTAATCTACTATTCCATATTGCATCTGTTCTATCTGATTGTTCATAATTTCTTGTATAATAAGTTGGTGGTGTCCATCTAGGACTAGTTCTAGGACTATTTCTGGGACTATTGTCTGGAGTTTTAACTCTTGACGTACTAGGTCTATTCATATCTCCTGTGTTTATTTCCAATTTTTTCGGTTTATTTACCTGTTCTAGAATTTCTGTGTATGTTTCACTTATATCGCTTATTTCTGATTTTTGATCATTTATTGTATCTGATTCATTTTCATTTATTTCATTTACTTCAAGATCTTCATTTAGTTTTTGTTCCATCTCTTTTATTTCGTTAGTTAATTCTAGCTCTTTATCTTTTTCTACCTGTTTCTCTTTTTGTTTTGTTTCATATAATAATTTTAACCTAGATAATTCTTTTTCTAATTCACTTATTGTTGTATTTTTTATTTCTTCTAAATGTTGTACTTCTTGTTTTGCTTGTATTTTTATTTTTTCAATTTCTTTTGACTTATCGATTTCTTCATTTTCTTTTGTTATTCTTATCATAGCTGTTAAGCTATCTTCTAATTTTGCTGTTTCTTTTTCTAACATTAAATAAAAGTTATTTCCTATTTTCTTATATCTTCTTCCTAAATTTGAAAATATTATTTTTATTATCATTCCATCTTGTTTTTCATATATCTTTTCGTCTACTGCAAATTCTTCTTTATTCATTATGATTTATGTATTATATTATGTTGTAACCTATATTCAAGAAAATTTATTTCTAGTTCTAGCATAAATATAACTTTTCTTTGTGCTAATATTGACTTATTACATGTTCCTGCTAAAATGTTTTCTTCTAATCTTCTTTTTCTATGTTGTAATTCTTGTCTTTTTCAGCTATTTTTTCTATCAATTGTTGTTTATATTTTTCTTTGTTCATACTGTTTTTTCAAATGACAAACATATTTATATTCTGTCTTCGAAATTATATTTATCAAATGATCTTTCTTATCGTTACTTGTTTTGATAAGTTGTGATAGTTCATATTCTATATATAAGGGTTTTAATTTTTTCCATATCTTTCGTACTTTTTTATCTATCTTGGTTTTTGTTATTTTATTTTATTTGCTTGTTGTATTATTCATTTATACCTTTCTGGACAAAATTTTAAAAAGTTTACTTAATTTACTTGGGTCTTTAATAAATTTTATCTTGTGAATATTATTACTTTGTTTTTTCCATACTTCAAACTTTTTTGGTTCAGTCATTAAATTTTATTATTGATCTCTGAATATATCTATATCATCATATAAATAATTTATGTCATAGTAAAATTCATCATTAAAATTATCTTGTATATCTAATTCTGCCCAACCTTTAGTTGTTACTTCTATTATTTCATATGTTACTAATAAATCATAAATTGCTCTTTTTACATCTGTATTAAGTCCTTTTAATATAAAGAGTATTAATATCTTGTAATTAACATCATCGTCTAGAAGGTAAGTATCATTTTTATCATTTTTATTTTCACTAAAATCTTATTCCTTCCTACCTCTTAATGGATTATACTTATTTATTATGTAATAATAATAGTTTAATAATCATCTCGTCTGGTCACTACTACAGTATTCTTCTTTGATCAGTTAACCTAACAGCGCCTCAACTCTGTTTACTCCCCTAACAGCCTTCTTTGCCTATCGGTTTCAACCATAGGATGGCATAGTCTGAGCATACTTATTCACATAACATTTCTGTAGCAATCTTTCTAAAGATAGTTATTATAACATTATTAGAACATGACAAACAATTATAATCAACATGAGATTTTCAAAAATAAATTAATTTAGTTACTCATGAAGATAAATATGTATACCTGCTTCTGTAGGTTTGTTATCTCTGATTTGTTTTTCATATCTTTTCTTTTAACTAGCTAGCTCTGATACAAATGTGGGGGGTGGAAGCGGAATTGTATGAAGAGAGAAGAAGTTGTAGTGGAGAGAAAATGATGATTTTATTATGAGGGAAAACCCTCTATTTATACACGAAAACTTAACACCTTTGGCCAAATGGCCGACACTCCTACTTTACACCTGGCCTTTTCATATTCGGCCGACACAAGAAAACAAAAAACTTACTATTACTACTTTACATAATGGCCTCTTTTTTATTTCTGGCCGACACACACTATTTGCTTTATGACTTAACACAAGAAGACAAAATACTTTTTAAATAATTCGCCTTTTATGGCCGACACACTGACTATTTACTTTACGACTTTATTACAACTTTATTAAAAAGTAAATCTTATCTTGTAAGAGTCTTATCTCTGATATCGTAGCTTGCTTTATCTCTTCTTCTTATTCTAAATCGACATCTGGTATGACATTATCTTCTCCGTTACATTTGGAGCATCTGTGATCTGGGTATTTGTTTCCAATAAGCTTACAATATCTGACTAATAACTCCTCTGAAATAAATTCCTTTTTTAATGCTCTTGTTGTAGGTTGTTCTTCTGGCTTTAATAATGATAAAATCCATCGCTGGACTTCATCCATATCTGATCTTCTTAATTCCTTGGAGTTTGAATAAATCATAACTTTGTCTCTTGCATAGTAACTCCAAATAGCATTGCCATTTAAATAATTGTTAGCTAGTTCTTGTATAATTGTTGCTATACCAATTATCCTTTTATTTGCATAAAAGTTTGGTATCTCTATCTTTGGTATTTCAGCTTGTTTTTCTATTTCTTCTGGTATTATCATATCTCTGGTCAGACCTATTTTTATAACTTGAATTGGCGACTTGATTTCTTCGTATAATAACTCAGCTGGTGCTGTATAAAACTTAATATAAAATAAATTTCCTTTGGTAACTCTTTTGTATGTCACAAACGCTTTGTATAATTCTGGTATTCCACTTATCTCCTCTCCATTATATGTATATACTGTATTTAGTAACCCATAGTTATAACATGTTCTAACTAAATTTGGACTAGTTTTTGGTTGTGCGATTAATCTATTATATCCCTGTAATTTTTGGGTTATATAATCTTCTTCTAGGTTCTTGGTTTTTGTAGATCTGGGGTTTAAGTTTAAATATGTTTGGATTTTATATATGTTTTCGATATACGATTGTGCAATGTAGTTGTGTCTCTTTCTATCACTTTGTATGCTGGCTGCATATGTGGAAGTTTGTGGTTCTGAGGGTATCTGTACTTGTGTATTTTGGATAAATGGTTTTATAAATAACTGGTTTAGGTTTGTATTCTTTGGTTTCTCACTAGCTTTATTGCTTGTACCTGTAGCTGTATTTGAACAAACTTTGTCATGGGTTTTATGGAGTTTCCCAACATCTCCTTTTAGCTCTGGCTGTTTTCCGTCTGCCGAATGACGTAGCTCCGCATTTTTATAGTCATGTTGGTGACTTATATTAGCTCTAGACTTCAGATTAGCTTCATTAGTCTATAGCCTTTGTATCTCATTATCCATTCTATCCACTTTAGTACAAAGTGTAGAAATGGCTTTGTATATCTCTTCAATTGTATGTTCATTTATGTCCTCAGTTTGGGTAGCTTTGTCTTGATAAGTAGTCTGCAATCATATTTTTATTAGTTTTGATTACCTAAATTGTAAATGTAAAATTTAATATATTTAATACTAATCTCCTTATTTCTTTTGTTGTAACTGAATCGTCTATCTTTTTAGTTATCCACCATTTTACCTGTGTATTATCTGTTCTTACAATAAATTTATTATAAACAATATATGGTTCGAATGTTAATAAACACTTATATAATGCAAATAATTCTTTCCTATTTATTTCCCATTTTATTTGTGCTTCTGTATAGGATCCTGAATAATATCTATAATGGTGTTCAATTTTTTCTTTTTCATATTTGTATTTTAGAACTCCTCCATAACTATGATCACTTGAATCTGTTTCAACGATATAAATAAATGTTTTATTTTCATCGGAAAAGTAATGTTTTGGTAATTTTTTACATAATTTTTTAATATTTTTCATATGCTTTTATCTTTATCGTCAAAATAGTATTCAACATCTTTTTTGAGTTTTTTATGTAATGGTTTTAGATGTTCTGCTAATTTTGGTATGTATTCCCTTACTTGTTTTACTAATCCTAAAAAGGATTGTAATGTAACGACATGTTTGGTCGTTTTGAGCAGTAGAGTTTAGTCTGGTAATAACTGTCTGAGTCGACGGATCCCACGACGGACCGTCATGGGCACGACGGACTGTCGAGGAGATCTCGTTCCAAAACACTTAGAATTCTGAAATTTGGGTACTGAGATCGACTCTCTGAACTTCGTGACGGAATGGCAGGACGGACCGTCGCATGCACGACGGACCGTCACAAACCTTTCCACATAATTAACTATCTGAACTTTGTGACGGACCTGCAGGATGGACCGTCACAGTCATGACGGACCGTCACAGGCTGCGTAACCCTGACTGGGTCAGATTTGTGTTAAAAGTGTTTAAGGGGAGTATTGGACTATTCATGCTTATAATTATAAAGTTAGTGTATTAATGTTAATAATTCAATCACTTGGGGGTTAAAGGAGATAACCTTGAAATAAAAAGTGGGTTATTTTTATCATCTTTTATACCTAATTATATGACAATTAGGGTAAAAGAAAAAGGGTTTGACTAAGAAAAATAGAAAGAACAGAGAGAGAAAGGAGAACGCACGAGCGAGAGAAGAGAAGAAACGCAAGGAAAGCAAAGGTTTTGGGAAGATAGCTTGTTTGATCGCGATTCTTCGGTGGAGGTAGGTTATGGTTTATGCTATTCGTAGTAAACTCTAAATAGCGATTGATATGTATTGGGTGGTATTGTAAAGTCTTCTATATGCTTAAATGTGTGCTTGCATGATGTGATTATGTAATTGTAGTGGGTTGGGAAGATGAGGTTGTGAATCTTAAATCTTAAATTCACTTTGTTAATGATGATGCCTTGGTATAAAAGAAGGCTTGATGAACTAAAGTAATGATATTAGAGGATCGGGTGTCACGTTCCGACACCAGGATAGTACTAGAGGATCGGGTGTCACATTCCGACACTAGGATAGTATTAGAGGATCGGGTGTCACGTTCCGACACCAGGATAGCATTAGAGGATCGGGTGTCACGTTCCAACACCAGGATAGTATTAGAGGATCGGGTGTCACGTTCCGACACCAGGATAGTATTAGAGGATCGGGTGTCACGTTCCGACACCAGGATAGTACTAGAGGATCGGGTGTCACGTTCCGACACTAGGATAGTATTAGAGGATCGGGTGTCACGTTCCGACACCAGGATAGCATTAGAGGATCGGGTGTCACGTTCCAACACCAGGATAGTATTAGAGGATCGGGTGTCACGTTCCGACACCAGGATAGTATTAGAGGATCGGGTGTCACGTTCCGACACCAGGATAGTAGAGGATCGGAGTGTCACGTTCCGACACCAGGATAGTAGGGGATCGGAGTGTCACGTTCCGACACCAGGATAGTAGCAGTGGAGAGTGTCACGTACCGACACAAGAGGAATAAAGAGAATGAAAACTTGAATTATGTTAATATACTCAATTTAAAGAACTAATTCCCAAATGAGTATAATGGGGAGGCTTGAGTCCTCATAGATATGCTGGGTGTTGTTGCCAATGGTTATGGTAATTGTTGTTATTACATGTTGAGTATGTAGTTGATTTTATATTATTATTTGATATATACTGTTTTCTATATTGAGTTGGCCGAGGATACCTACTCAGTACTTTTGCCTTGTACTGACCCCTACTTGTATTTGTTTTTCTTTGATTATTTGTGGAATGCAGCAAACGGACCATCGTCTTCAACTCGTCCTCAACTCTAGCCAGTCTTAATCACGCCAGATTTAAGGGTGAGCTATTGCTTCTAGCTTGGACTGGATCTTCCTCTTCATGTCTTGATGCCTTGAAATTCCTGCATGGACTAGCTGTTTGTTTATTTTAGCTTCTTAGACACTCTTAGATTTAGTAATTTGAGGATTGATGCTCTTGTGGTGATGATTTCCAGATTTTAGGAATAATAAGTATTGAGTTTTTAGAAGTTATTTAATCGATTTTCATTAATGAGTTTTAAGTCTTCCGCATTATATTCTGTTTATTATGTTGAAATGTTGGGGTTTAGATTGGTTGGTTCGCTCACATAGGAGGATAAATATGGGTGCTACTCGCGGCTCGTTTTAGGTCATGACAAACTTGGTATCAGAGCATTAGGTTCGTTGGTCTCATCACACAAGAACGAGTCTAGTAGAGTCTTAAGGAACGGTAGGGGGACGCCTTTACTTTTCCTTGAGAGGCTATAGGAATTTAGGAAAATTCCATTCTTTCTTTCTTTCGTGCTATTACTTGGATCCAATTGGTATATAGGTGATATAAATTGGTATCTGACCATCTTCACTCTATTTCGCAGATGGTTAGAAGTAGAGCAAGAACTGCGCCAACACCAACACCGGCAAGACAAGATGCATCTGAGCCAGCCACTGGGGCTGTAGCTCGAAGAGGAGCAGTGGCAAGAGGCCGTGGTAGAGGTCGCGGGAGGACGTTCTCTAGAGGAAGAGGACAAGCACCTTGTCCATCTAGTACTAGGGCGGTGACTCCTCCACCGACTGATGAGGTAGAAAGAGAGGGTGAGGAAGGGGAAAATGAGCAAGTGCAGAATGAGGAATTACCACCCCAACCTACCCCAGAGATGATTAACCAGGTTCTTGCTTATCTTAGCGGGTTATCTGATTAAGGCCAGACACCTCCAATGTTTTCTGCACCAGTGCCTCAGGTTGCGAGAGTACAACATGCCGCTGGTGAGGCTCCCCGCATGGATGCCTCATTGGAAATAGGCACGTTTTCTCGATTGACTACAGGGCCTATAATGACGAGTGATCAGCACGAACTTTTCAGTAAATTCTTGAAATTGAAACCTCCAGTTTTCAAGGGTGCTGAATCTGAGGATGCATATGATTTTGTGTTTGATTGTCATGAGTTGCTACATAAGATGGGCATAGTGGAACGATTTGGTGTTGAATTTATGACCTATCAGTTTCTAGGGAACGCCAAATTATGGTGGAGGTCATACGTTGAGTGTCAACCAGCACAGGCACCACCTATGACTTAGGCATCATTCTCTAGCTTATTTATGGAGAAGTATATACCCCGTACTTTGAGGGATAGGAGGAGAGATGAGTTCCTAAGCCTAGAGCAAGGCAAGATGTCGGTTACTACTTATGAGGCTAAGTTTCGTGAGCTATCCAGGTATGCCACCCAACTTTGCTTCAATCCACAAGAGCGGATTCGCCGTTTCGTGAAAGGGTTGAGGTCAGATTTGCAGATTTCAGCTTTACAGGTAGCTGCTACACCAAAATACTTTTAGGAGGTGGTAGATTTTGTGATAGAAGTGGAGGGGGTGAAGCCAGACGACTTCACCATGGCATCGACATCTAAGAAGTTTCGTAAGGGAGGTGAGTTTAATGGTTCTTACTCCAGAGGGCGGGGTTCAGGAAGTTACCCAGCCCGACCTATTCAGTCTTCAATACAGCTTGTTGCTGGGGATCCATCACAGACCAGCCAACATTCCTCTGAGTTTGGAGGTTACGCCCAGACTTCGTCATTCTCACAGAGACCTATGCTTGAATCTAGAGAGTGTTATGGATGTGGGGAGACTGGACACATTAAGAGGTATTGTCCAAAACAGAGTTATAGACCTCCAATAGTCAGAGGTAGAGGTGGTCATGGAAGAGGCCGTCATTCTGGAGGACGTGGTGGCCGAGGAAATGGTGTTCACCAAAACGGCCGGGGTGACGGGCAAACTGGAGCTACTACAGCACAACATGGTAGGGGCAACGGGCAGACAGGTGATAGGGCCCATTGTTATGCTTTCCTGGGAGGTCTGAAATGGAGACATTTGATGTTGTTATCATAGGTAATCTTTTGGTTTGTGATTGCTGGCTTCTGTTAATTGATCCTGGCTCCATATTTTCATATGTTTCTTCCTCATTTGCTACTGGTCTTAATTTACATTGTGAATTGCTTGACATGCCTATTGTGTTTCTACTCTGGCGGGTGAGTCTGTGATAGTTGAAAAGGTATATAGGTCTTGTTGATGACTTTTGTGGGAGAATACTCATGTAGACTTGGTTATCTTAGAAATGGTTGATTTCGATGTAATTTGGGTATGAATTGGCTTTCTCCGAAATTCGCAATCTTAGATTGTAATGCTAAAACTGTAATGTTGGACAAGCCTGGGACAGATCCGTTAGTGTGGGAGGGTGACAACACTTCCACTCCAGTTCGTATCATCTCCCTTCTTCGTGCTAAGAGAATGGTTAGTAAAGGGTGTTTAGCGTTCTTGGCACACCTTAGGGATGATACTACCCAAGTACCTTCAATTGAGTCGGTTTCGATAGTCCGTGAGTTTCTGGATGTGTTCCCTGCAGACCTTCCTGGTATGCCACCGGATAGGGATATTGACTTTTGCATTGATCTGGAGCCGGGTACTCACCCCATTTCCATACCCCCTTATAGGATGGCCCCAGCAGAGTTAAGGGAATTAAAGGCCCAACTTCAAGAGTTGTTAGGTAATGGCTTCATTAGACCAAGCGCTTCCCCTTGGGGTGCTCCGGTGTTATTTGTGAGAAGAAGGATGGAGTTTTCGGATGTGCATAGACTATCGGCAGTTGAACAAGGTATCTATTAAGAACAAGTACCCGTTCCTCGCATGATGACTTGTTCGATCAGTTACAAGGCGCTTGTGTCTTCTCTAAGATTGACTTGAGATCCGGTTATCATCAATTGAAAATACGGGCAACAGATGTGCCAAAGACTGCTTTTCAAACCAGGTATGGGCATTACGAATTCGTAGTAATGTCTTTTGGTCTTACGAATGCCCCTGCTGCTTTCATGAGCTTGATGAATGGGATTTTAAAGCCATATCTGGATCTCTTTGTGATCGTATTTATTGATGATATATACTGATAAACTCCAGAGTAAGAAGAACATGAGGAGCATTTGAGAATTGTGTTGGAAGTATTAGGGAGAAAAGGCTTTATGCCAAATTCTCCAAGTGTGAGTTTTTGCTTGATTCAGTGTCCTTCTTGGGGCACGTGGTTTCTAAGGATGGAGTGATGGTGGATCCTTCTAAGATTGAAAAAGTGAGGAATTGGGTAAGACCTACTAATGTGTCAGAAGTAAAGAGCTTTGTTGGTTTAGCCAGCTACTACCGTCGATTTGTCAAGGGATTCTCTTCTATTGCTTCCCAAACAAACTTTACTAAGCAGAATGTTCCATTTGTATGGTCGGATGAATGTGAGGAAAGCTTTCAGAAACTCAAGACCTTGATGACTATGGCACCTATCCTTACGTTGCCAGTAGAGGGTAAGAATTTCATTGTTTATTGCGATGCATCTTATTCTGGGTTGGGTGCATTGCTAATGCAAGAGAGGAATGTAATCGCTTATGCTTCAAGGCAACTAAAGGTGCACGAACGTAACTATCTGACCCATGTTTCGGAATTGGCTGCAGTTGTGTTTGCATTAAAGCAATGGAGACATTACCTATATGGGGTCAAGTGTGAAGTCTACACAGATCAACGTAGTCTACAGTATGTCTTTACCCAGAAAGACTTCAGTTTGAGGCAGAGGAGGAGGATGGAACTGTTGAAGGACTATGATATTACTATTCTGTATCACCCAGGAAAGGCAAATGTTGTGGCAGATGCCTTAAGTAGAAAGGCAGGGAGCATGGGAAGTCTAGCTCACTTGTAGGTTTCTAGACGCCCATTAGCTAGAGAGGTGCAGACTCTGGCTAATGACTTTATGAGGCTGGAAGTACTAGAGAAGGGAGGATTTTTGGCTTGTGTGGAGGCGAGATCTTCTTTTCTTGACAAGATCAAGGGAAAACAGTTTGATGATGAGAAACTAAGACGAATTCGGGATATGGTGTTGCGAGGAGAGGCTAAAGAGGCAATAATTGATGAGGAAGGTGTTTTGAGGATTAAGGGAAGGGTATGTGTGCCCCGTGTTGATGATTTGATCCACACTATCCTCATAGAGGCTCATAGATCGGATATTCTATACATCCTGGTGCAACCAAGATGTACCATGACCTAAAGCAACACTTTTGGTGGAGTAGAATGAAGCGTGACATTGTTGATTTTGTTGCCAAATGTCCAAATTGTCAGCAAGTAAAGTATGAACACCAGAGGCCCGGAGGAACACTTCAGAGAATGTCCATTACTAAATGGAAGTGGGAGAGAATTGCGATGGACTTCGTGGTTGGTCTTCCAAAGACATTGGGTAAGTTTGATTCTATTTGGGTAATTGTGGACAGATTAACTAAGTCTGCTCACTTAATTCCGGTCAAGGTGACTTACAATGCAGAGAAGTTAGCCAAACTCTATATCTAAGAAATTTTTCGATTGCATGAAGTTCCACTTTCCATCATATCAGATAGAGGTACGCAGTTTACTTCTATGTTTTGGGGAACATTGCATGCTGAATTAGGTACTAAGTTGGATCTTAGTACTGCATTTCACCCTCAGACCGATGGTCAGTCTGAGCGAACGATTCAAGTGTTGGAGGATATGCTTCGTGCATGTGTGATAGAATTTGGTGGTCATTGGGACAACTTCTTACCCTTAGCAGAGTTCTCCTACAACAATAGCTATCACTCAAGTATTGATATGGCCCCATTTGAGGCACTGTATGGGAGGAGATGTAGGTCTCCCATTGGGTGGTTTGATGCATTTGAGGTTAGACCTTGGGGTACTGACCTTCTAAGGGAATCGTTATATAAAGTGAAATTCATTCAAGAAAAGCTTTTAGCGGCTCAAAGTAGGCAAAAAGAATATGCAGATCAAAAGGTTAGAGACTTGGAGTTCATGGAGGGTGAACAAGTATTGCTGAAGGTTTCACCCATGAAAGGGGTGATGCGGTTTGGTAAAAGAGGTAAGCTAAGCCCAAGGTATATTGGACCATTTGAAGTACTTAAGCAAGTAGGGGAGGTGGATAATGAATTAGCCTTGCCCCCAGGACTCTTAGGAGTGCACCCGGTATTTCATCTGTCTATGGTGAAAAGATACCATGGGGATGGAATCTACATTATTCGTTGGGTTTAGTTCTTCTTGATGAGAATTTTTCGTATGAGGAGGATCCTGTTGCCATTCTAGATAGAGAAATCCGCAAGTTGAGATCAAGGGAGATTGCATCCATCAAAGTTCAATGGAAGAATTCACCAGTTGAAGATTCCACTTGGGAGAAGGAGGCTGATGTGCAAGAACGATACCCACACCTGTTTACAGATCCAGGTACTCCTTTTTGCCCTTGTTTTTCTTTTTGTGATCGTTCGAGGACGAACCGATGGGTAAGGTATCTCTATTGTAACGACCTGTTTGGTCGTTTTTGAGCAGTAGAGTTTTTCTGGTAATAACTGTCTGAGTCGACGGATCCCACGACGGACCGTTATGGGCACGACTGACCGTCGAAGGAGCTCCCTCGTTCTAAAACACTTAGAATTCTAAATTTGGGTACGAGATCGACTCTCTGAACATCGTGACGGAATGGCAGGACGGACCGTCGCAGGCACGACGGACCGTCACAAATCTTTTCCACATAATTAACTCTCTGAAATTGTGACGGACCTGCAGGACGGACCGTCACAGTCATGACGGACCGTCACAAGGCTGCGTAACCCTGACTGGGTCGGATTTCTGTTAAAA
>JAKWIY010003052.1:22140473-22197888 GCA_027704805.1 Solanum corneliomulleri
TTGCTGGTATCAACAACGAGAAAGAAACAACCTTAAATATCAAGTAACTATGGCTCTTGGCCTAGACATTGTCCTAGGCGTAGGGGAGATCGGAGCAATAGGGAACGCCTAGATGATGCTTTTCTTCCTGGGCTGCAGTAAGTATATCGAGAGGTCGTTTCACCCCTTATCTCCGAATATGGGGAATATTTTCTCATAAAATCTTGATCTAATCTGACCAACTTGGCGAGCGAAGAATCTCGCTCTTGCTTTCCGCTTGCCAGCCCGGTCGACAAGAGCCGTCTTATAATCTATTGTCCTTTTGGGTCTAATTAGCTGACCTTACCCCACAAGGCCTTATATCGTACCCCTTTTGAATGGTTTTATTCTATTGTTGCTTGTGATTCAAAGAGTAGATATGTGCTCAGCTTGATTCGTTGGACCATTTTGGAAGTTGGTCAGTCTAGTTCAAATCACGGATTTCTTGCAGAAAAAATCATCAACAAGACTTCAAATGTGCAGATTTTCTGATCTATGAGTGACACCACTAAGGTACTCAGGTGGTCGCCAACTTGACTTTTAACAGGATAGTACAAATACGATTTTTGACTTAGTTAAGGAAGAATTGGTTCTGTTTGCATTTCAGTGGGCACTAGAAACGTCAAGTCAATCTGAGAGTCTCGTTATGAGTCTCGCTATCGCATAGGGGCTTGATAGTAGAGCTATGTTACTCTGAGTCTCACATAGCTAAAGCTACCATGACGCTACGCTGCGCCTGCACTGACGTAACTTGCAAACAATGCTTACACTATATAGCAATGTAGGCAAAGCTCGGGACCACCTCCCTTCGCTTCAGAATCTTACACACAGCTCTTCTAGTAAGAGAAGAGTCCACTTGCGAGCATGTGCACTCCTAGCCTATTGTTTCTTCTATTACGATAGGTAATCGTGTGATTTTTTCTATCCATGTACTTTCTCTCTCTTATGGAGTTGTATTCCATAGGGTATACATTAATCTTTCCTGGAATGACAGTAGGCAAGGGAAAATCACTTGAGCTTCTTCGCCTTTTCTCCTTCTTTTTTAGAGCGCACTAACAGAAAACATGAGATAATTCTTAGCTTCTGTGGAAGTTAGCGTCTTAAAGAAATTATGTTCTTGTTGCTCCTGCTCTTATAGTTAGATAACGCACTAAAAGCATACTCTATCCTTGGGTCATAAGTACACTGCTTTCGCGCTCGAACTCTCTTACTGTGTGCTGTGTGTGTTTTCAAGCAATAAGACTGCATGTTAAACGAACATGTTCTTACGAAGGACCCTATACCCGAACTAAGCGGTAACCTGATATAAGGTATGAATCAGTGTTATTATTTCCACTTGAGTCGACTTAAGTCTTACTCTCTTCGTATAGTCTTGGCTCTAGTAACGAGAAAGAATCTCTCCGTCCCCTACTATGGGAAAAAGCACTTTCTATCCCACCATGCTACAAAAACACTTATCTAAGCACTAAAAGCAAAGCAACAATAAGGAATGGAATGGGACAATCTATAATGCAGATCACTTTTAACTTTCTCATCAGTTTAGACCTTATTCTCAGCTATGGTGTCTTCCTTTGGTTCTTCCCGTCTCTAGTACAGATCAAATCACAGGATTTCTGTATGTCTGCGCTTAGCAGCTATATCTCTTGTACAGAAGACTTCTAACCCTGATTTCCGGAATGGCAGCAATCGACTTATTTCTATCGTACAACTTTTGTGTAGTACTGCTCTCTTTTCAAGAGAATATTATTTCAACTGCATTCCCTATTTCAAAGAAATCAACCTCGGTTCTTTCTGTTGATAGGTTAGTTTAATGGACGGTGTGAGCCTATTCACTTGCAGTGAAAGTTCCCGACTCGCTAGTGCGATACCCCCACTTTTAGCCTAACATTATACAGGTAGACTTCATCCACCGGACGCTCTGGCTTTCCTTTTTTTTTTCCAATCCTCTGTCCTTCATTCATGCAAATTCAAATCATAAATGACCTAGTTGCATTTATGCCAGACCAGATAATTCTTGTCAAGAAAAAAAAGCGGAGAGGGTGACTAAATTTCACTCTTTATCATCCCTTACTACTCCCCAATTCCCATCAAGTATTGTGTCATTTCCCAATCCACTGCTCAATCCTTTTTTCTGATTGATTGAAAGTTTCAAGTAAGACAAGAAAAAACTTTGTTGGATGAAGAAGCAACTGAGGAGAGACAAAGAGTAGTATATGAAATAAAAGTAGCACTCTCAGGTAAAAGGAATCAAGGAAGAAATTTTTCTGATATTGCGGTTACTCTTTTTGAATCTCATTCTGCGACCATGTCCTCCCCTTTTGCTCAAGAGTAAGATCTTTTCCACGGCGTATTTTGACTCTTACCTTCGTTTTCTTGTTTTTTGCTCAACAAGTAGGTCCTTCGAACCTCAATAAAATACAGTATGCTCCTTCTATGATGTTCAGAAAAGACAAATTCAATTCATTCAGCTCGAATATTTCCTTTTGTCCTCCTTTTTCACTCTACATCGTAGAGACAATAGGTTAAACTCCTTCATATACTTTATCAATGAAATTTAAGAAAAACCCTGTTGAGGATTCTTAAACTTATTTATGAATTCGGCTTCGACATTACCTGGAAGAAATTAATCATTAAACTTCAGAACTTCTTGTTCTTCGTAGCGCTTCTCCTCCATCTCCCTCTTCTGTCGTACATGTGCTCACCATAAACCGGCCTCTTTGTTTTCTTCAACTTTGGGGTAATGAAACGTACCCGCTTCGGGTCCTAAATATCTTTTAGTTCCAATTACTGGTCCATCGTGATTACCAAGTCTAAGACCATGTCAAGGAGGGGTCTCGGCTTCCACAAAAAAAAGTTAGTAACTTCTACGCTAGTACTCACAATTACTCCACTTCCTTTCCTTGCTTCGAGGAGGTTATATAATAGTAACAGAAGGAGACAGGTATAGAATAGAAGTCCGTGCAGTCACTAAACCTAGCTAACCATGACTTAGGAGTGCTCCGACGTGGGCTTGTAGCGGCTGAATCTTGTTTCCGATAAAGCATCATTGATTAGTCTATTGGCAAATGACACCCGCGAATTAGAGATTTTGTTCTCCTCCATAAATTTATTACACTCTCACTACTGCTTATCAATTAGAATTGCATCAAAGCTCTCGTTCGAACTTAATATACGAGAATTCTAAATAAGAACTAGAGATTTGAAATGAGTCCAAGCGAGGTTCTTTCTAAGGGCGTAACGAATAGCACTCAAAACACAGCCTGGAAAGAAAAAGACAGGATTTCAACATAAAAAGGGGTGGATGAGTGGTAATGGCGGGGGAAGGGGGCAAGTACAACCTTTTGTTCTCAGTTCATGGGAATTGCTTCCATAACTAACCAGTTCAGCTCTGCTAGTGGGATTTTTGTGTTCGTACCTCAAATCCCGACCTGTTCGACAAGACCAATCCATCATAAAACTAGGTCCAATATTTGAGTTTATAGCTATCCATCAATAGATGGACATCCTTTTACCGTAGTCTTCCCCGATTGCGCATAGACTTTTCTCCGTTAGGATCCTGCAAGGGCGGGTATAACAAGGGTCCCCCTCTCCCTTGTCAAATCTTAGTTATCCGTGAATGAGAACTCGTTTTGCTTGTTGGATGGCTTATGATTGTTTCTTGTCCCAATTCAATATATTCCCTTTCTTGCTCGTGCTTGGTAGCAGGCTTGTGAGCGAGCTTGGTCCGGTTTCAATTTCTAAAGCCCACGGAGAAGGGTGTGGATCCTCGCTTTCCATGTTGCTCCCCCTTCAAGTATGTTGGCGTCGATGAAGGTTTAAATCCTATTTCGTTCAACACCGAAAATTTAGTAATTTTATGTGTCTTTTTGAGAGAGTGTAGTTGCTTCACGAGGTGGAGCATGAACGCATAAAACTTTTTGCTTTTTCTTTCCCTCCCTCGCTTACATTTACTTCCAATTCCAACCAATTTATACTTAATGCATCCATCAGAACCCGACAATCCCCCGTATGGAGCCACCGTCGTTTCGTATGGCATTTACTCTCGGGACCTCCGACTACGCCAAAGTTAAAGGGGACAAGACTCACCCCCCTACTTTTTCAATCACAGTCGTCTCGTCTATTCAATTCTCGGAAGCGTGTAGACAGAAGAACCTTTTTCGCACTGTCTTGTTTTTCAGGCCTCCACGGCCATCTAGGGTTCTTCATTCTCAGAAAGCATCAACTTTCCCACTTGTGCGCAAGCTTGCGAATAGTTTCTGTGATCAATATACAAATTTATTAAACAGTTTATGCTTGTAGCTACCCCCCCCCGAGGCGAATACGTGTGATAGGCCCACGGGTAGCCCCCTCTCGGAAGCGGGAATCTCTTTTATTTGTGTCTGCGATTTGTCTTTCTTTCCGCTGGATAGAACCTTCGCTTCGCACCTCTTCTTCGTATGCAAAATATTGAATAAGGGTTTAATAAGGATATCTCTTAATTACTTGATCAAGGAATAGTGCTTGCGAACATTGCTTATGAGAATCTCAATGCTTTTGCCTCACCTTTTGAATGGGAAGTAACAAGGGGGGTTTCGGGTGCGCTTATTATTTCTGCCGGTTTAGGAGCTTAGGCCCGAGCGGTAGTAGTTTCCTAGTTGGAGTTGGCACACGTAGGCCCGACATTAGAATTTGGTTGGCGCATTCGGTAAAGCATTCCGCTAGCTGGCTTATAGCAAGCAAGAAAGCTCAAAGCAAAGCCAGCAGTAAGGTCCGGAGCAGGAGAATTAGGGTAGGCGATGGCCGCTGCATGGTGGAATTTAGCAAGTTGCCGGAAACCGGCACCACCTACCCGAGCAAGAGTTGTGCCAGCGGGTAAATTCGTAGAAGGGGAATTGAACTCTATGAGATCAAATTTCCTGTTGTTCCTCATTAGCGCAGTGGTAGAGCGGTCTATAAAACACTTACTACTCGAGATCTCACTTATCAGATTCAATTGTGGAAGACCACAATTTTTTTCTGAAGAATTCGCCATGATATACATGATGCATGCATAATATCAAGAAAAAATGGATACAAAATTTTGACATCTTAGTACTACTGGGAATCGGTCAGAAAAAGATATCTAAATATATCAAATTTAAGATATTTGTACCCTTTTGAAATAAGGAATCATGCATATATGTTTGGAATAGATTCCATTTTGAGATAGTTTAAAAAGCACTATCTCGTTTGAAAGGTTCTATACATCTGCCCTTTCTCAACGCATTTCTTTGGACAAAGACTACTTTTTATCCTCTTTTGGAATGATAAATCTTTCTCTAAACATGGAGTGTGAATCAAACCCATGTTTGAATTGAAAATGAGATACTGATGCACGTTCTTCCCTTGTAAATCAGATAGATTCAAATTTGAAAGTGGTTGACAATAAGTTCTTTCAAAATTGACTATTTGCCCCTCTGTTCGAGGTGTTCCAAAAATGTTTGTGATTGAGTAAATAGCTCTACGAACGAATGCATCGGATCGATTTGGAAAATAGAAAGATTTCTACAAGTTATACGTTACGTTACCACTTTGTGGTAAATCGTTATGTATGACTATGTTAGATACTTGTGAGTAGGTTGGTGAAATAGTATATCTCCCCCAAAAAGCATGTTTTTATACCGACACACAAAGAAAATATTTTTTTGCGAATGAACAGGATATTGAGAAATTGTCCATACGTAAAATCTGAATTATTGATACGGGCCCTTTCCATAGAAAAGGGGAATCTTGTGTTTCAATAGAAGCAGAAGTAATGTGGATTATTCAATAATTGAAGTCGGTTTGCTTTATAAAAAAGAAGATATCGAACTTCTATGAAATGGTTTCACGGGATTCAGCCAATTGTCTTGATCGTGGAATATCATTGACAAATAGGAATCAGGGTTATCAAATGATTTCCAGCGATTATCTCTAGTATGGAATGAGTCAATCATCCACTTTGGTATCTTATTGAACAAAAATGGTTATATTTTTCCTCAAGTGATCAAGAATTTCAATTTTGTGAAGTATCATGAGTGTCCAATAAGAAGGGTTTCAATTTTTTCAAAATGAACAATTGACGAACCTATTGATTCTAACAATGATTGCAGAGTGATCATTCGAACCTTTCAATCTTCATACATGTATATCTGGACCTATGAATGGGGATATTTCCGAAACTCACACAGAAAAAAGGAAGTCAGATAGACAAAAATAAAAAGCAACTTGGATAAAAAAATATGTGACTTGGACAAAAAGAAACGAAGTGACTTAGACAAATATTTTTTTTCGATAACCTCAGACCAATCAATCGAATATTTATTAATCCGTATTCGATCGAACACTACTTGAAAACGGCTCTTCCGCTTCGAAACGGACCGTTCCAGATGTTCTTGGAAATCCTTGCTCCCAACGGACCATTTTTATCTATCTATATGCATTAGGATCCCGATTATTGGATCTCTCGGTTCGAGAAATCAAAATAAGATGCTCGAACTATTTCTTCTGACTCTTTTTCAAATTTGATAAATATGGGTTGAGAGTATATTTCATTATAGTTCTATGATTCAATTATCCATTCCTATTTGATCCCTTTGAATTCCATATTTGAAGTTGTGATCGGATTTATTCATTAAAAAGAATCAATTCAATACATTTATTATGTACCCATAGGTACTATATTGGATTCAAATCACATTTAAGATTAATTTATATTGAGTGACTGCCCGTTTTACGTCAAGCAATCCGTGGAGTAACTCCCAATATAACACTAAAAGCAAGACGTGTAGGTGGATTGACTCATAAATTTCCCATTGAAATAGGATCCACAAAAGGAAAAACAATTGTCATTCATTGGTTATTAGAGGCATCCCGAAAACGTACGGGTCAAAATATGGCTTTCAAACAGTGTATCGAACAAATATAATTCATTGTGATAAATGAAGTGGATCTATTTAGTTTTATTTTCTGTTTTAAATGAATGCGAAAATGTAAAAAAAAAATTTGATTTCTTCTTATAATGGTTTTTGGTTGTATTGACTAATCTAGTTATATTTTTTTTCTTTGAATTGGATCTACCTAATTTTTTTGATATTTTCTTCGGGTTGCTAACTCAATGGTAGAGTACTAGGCTTTTAAGTGTGGTTAGTGTACACTCACCAAATGACTACGCAAACATTCACTACATGAAGTGTTTGGTCCCGTGCCTATCTAGTGTGTGTGTGTGTATATATATATATATATGTGTGTGTGTGTGTGTGTGTGTATGTATATAAACTTTAAATTCTAATTCTGTGGGAGTTTTTCAAACTAACAACAAACATTTAAGAGTTATAGTGATGACACAAGGATCTACCTTTTTAGGTATAATCCCCAACGAAATCCTTAAGTTTATTCTACGATCTTGTTTAATGTTTCCCTCTTTCTTCTTCTCTTCTCCTTTCTCCAAGACCTAGCATGAATTCTCATTTTTCTAATCTAAATAAACTTTGTTTTTACCCCAATTTAATCCATAAAATGATTTAATTAAATTAGTCTATGAAAATATAGTTCACCCTCTCAAATCGGGGTTGCACATTCTTTAATCCAAAAACCCCAACTTTCGAAAGGCATAACTAAATAATACGATATCAAAATCGCGCAAACTCAGCAACATTGGAAAGATTATTCAATGGCGTTCCAATCATGTCTAGAAATAATTCTAACTCATCCTAATGTAGGAGTTATGGTCATTTGAAAATGAAAAAAATCTCACTTTCCTAATTTAGACAAAGTTTCCTAATTTTCTTATTCTTCCCAAGACTAAACATTTTTATATTTTAAAATTTTTTCTAGTTCTTTCTAATTGCGAGGTGTTACATAGTTTCTAAATTTGTATTGTTGTCTTGCAATGCATACTTTTTATAAAAAAAAATTGGGCTTTTATTTTCCAAATAAAAACAAAAAAGAATTACAATACTATATGGGCCTAATGCCCAGATAATTATCTAAAAAAAAAAAAAAGAGTAGCCTATTAAGATGGCTAGATAAAAACTCCCAATAGCCTCTACTCAATGCTTGGGTTCCCAGCTCCTAATTCGCCTCACTCTTTGAGCCTAACTTCACCCCAAAAATGAAAAATGTTTCTGCTTTGGATCAACAAGAATATCCCCCTCTTTAATCTAGGGATCATCACCATTCAAGTCCATGTGTTCATTTCTTAGCTAACAACCGTAAGTGTAGTTCATCCTATATACTTCTTTATAATTTTTCTCGTTTAAACTGCCTCTCTTTATAATGCAGTGGTTTATGATCAACTATGGTGGGTTTTTCTCTCTTGTTTGTTGCTTTTTGATGTTTTATTATCAAGTATACGTCATTTCCAGGTTCATGCTCAACTTTGTTATCTTCCTCTTTCTTTTCTCCAATCTGATTGCGCTACTTTTGTTTCTGCGGATGTCAGTTGATCAAAGAGCATGGGTAGTGCCACTCCACCTCCTTAGAGTACTGATGCAGTTTTCCTCTAGTTTTAAGCTCTCCCCTATGATCCTACATCCTCCCTTTTTTTGAGTCCTTTTATGGTTGTTTAAGTATTGATTGTTAGAAAATGAGATATTTCTAGATATTTTTTACTTTAATGGTTCATTTTATATATTATGTTTACTATGTAAAGGAAAGGTAGTTCTTTTTTTTCTAGAATGTGTCTTGTAAGAATGTCAATAGTTGTTTGATATGTATATTCTTTTACTAATTTTCGAAAAAGTTATGTAGATATATGTCTATGCTTTTTGAGATCTGATATATGAAAAGAAAAACTGTTGTTGAACTAAGTCATTTCTTGCTGCTAGTTTCTATACTAACAGTGGTATCAAGAGCCCTTCTTCTTGAGAGAACTGTGAAGGCAAGAAGGTTAAGTGTTTTCTCGTTCTATGGTGAGAGTTGAGCAGCAGTAACATGGCATCCAATGGCTTCTTGGGTTAAGGAAATCCTATGTTTACCTGAGAAAATTACCAGCTATGTGTGATAAAGATGAAGACTTATCACATGGACCTTAGTCTATGGGAAACAATTGAAAGTGAAGATGATCCTCTTCCACTTGGACCAAATCCAGCAATTGCGCAAATGACGATTAATGAAGATGCGAAGTCAAGGAAACAAAAGCTCTCTCACATTTCTTCATTCAGCACTTTCAGATATGATTTTCACAAGAGTATTTTCTTGTGATACGTCTAAAGAAGCATGGAAGAATTTAAAAGAGGAGTTCGGTGGAAGTGAGAGAGTGAAGACTATCAAACTCTTTAAATCTCAAAGGAGAATTTGATTTGTAAGGGATGAAAGCAGGAGATACTGTGAAAGAGTATTCTGCAAAACATTTCACGATCGTTTATAAAATAAGGTTGTTTAGTGAAACCTTTAGGATTCAAAGTTGGTGGAGAATATTATGATAAGCTTACCAGTAAGGTTCGAGTCAATGGTTCAAGCAACACAACAATATTATGATTTGAAGATTCTATCTGTGGCAGAACTGATCAGCAAGTTGCAAGCACAAGAACAACATCAAGTACAGAAGATGAAATGTAGGGGAAGTGGCATTTTAGACACAGCATAAAAGCAAACAGACTATGAAGGACAATAAAAGGATGGAGGGAGATAAAGTAGCAAAGGGAAAATCATTGAAGGAATCTTTGAATAAAGGGAAGTTTCCACCTTGCATTCACTGCATAAGAACTAATCATTAAGAAAAAACATTGTTGGTTTTGAGGAAAGCCATTGATTCAGTGTAGGTTTTGTATAAACATGGGTCATATTGAGAAAAATTTTAGGGGCAGGTAGAATCAACCACCATAAAACCATGTGTTGTAGAAAATTTTGTTGATAAGTCCAAAAATGTAGAAAAAAGCTTGTGTGTGGCTTCTCAAGTAGAAAAAACACAGCCTACAAATCTGCAAGGTTCATATATAGTGGATGTATGAGTCATATGTGACACAATTAGACCGTGTTTCATACACTAGACATTTCATTAAAAGCTAATGTTAGGATGGGAAATAGTTAAATGGTTGATCCACATGAAAGGGGTTCACATTCCTTTAAGACTACACAAGGTACAAAGTAAATAAATGATGTGTTGGATGTTCTTTGATTAGCATGTAACGTGTTAAGTGTGACTGAAATGATGTCTAAAGGTTATTCCTTATTTTGTAAGGGCATATATTGTTTTATCCTTCACTCTGAAGATAGTTTGATCGTTAAAGTAGAAATGGTGGATAAACTCTTCCTTTAGATTGGAGGTTTGACGGTGCAAATTTTAAACTTAAGGATGAGTCATGGTTGTTGCACAAAAGATATGGTCATTTTAACTATCTACGTTAAAAGTCTATGTATGAAAAGGGCTTGAATAATGATTTACCTGAAGTTTCAGTTTTTAATGAAGTTTGTGAGTAATGTCACATAGGTAAGGTACACAGGAAATAATGTCCTAAAATTTGACGTAAAGGGCAACTAAAAAACATGAACTAGTTCGTACTGATATATGTGGACCTACGCGAACATAATATTTGGGGCACAATAAACATTCCTCTTTATTAATTACACAACAAGAATGACTTGGGTGTACTTTCTAAGTAACAACTCTCTAAGTATTTTAAATTTTCAAGCTTTTGCGAAAAGAAATAGTGGTAGTAAGCTAAAGGCTTTGAGGTGAGACAATGGTGCTGCATACATTTCAAATGAGTTCAACAATTATTGTGAAGATATAGGGATTGATCACAATTTGACAGTGAGTTATTCACCGAAACAAGATGCAGCCTTGGAATGGAAGAACAAAACATTAGTGGAAATGGCTAGATGTTTTTTGCTGGCAAAGAATATGACATAGAGCTTTTGGGCATAATCTATTCATACTTCACTGTATTTGTTAAATAGGATGCCAAAAGAAAATGTGGATGAAAAGACACCTTTTGAGGCATGGAGTGGAAATCCATCTACAAAGCATCTAATTGTTTTTTGTTCAATATGTTATTCTTGTGTTCCTTATTTCAAAAGAAGCAAACTTGAACCAAAAGGTTAATTGCGGATCTTTATTGGTTAATCATCACAAGTCAAGGGTTATAGCATTTTCAACTGGCAAACAAAATGTGTCTGAAATTGAAGATATGTAGTTGTGGATTAGCATTCCTATTGGAACTAGGATAAGGAGAAAATTGAGAAAGATAATGCAATTTTCTAGAAAATGAGTCGGCTGCCTGAAATCCAATCATTTGGGTATGAATCTCTGAAAGAAGACAAAGATTCAGATAGGGAATTCCCACTTGATTGACAAATTGTGAAGACAAGGTCCTTTCCAAGATATATGAAAGGTGCAATGTTGCAATCTCATAACCAATAAGCTCTCAAGAATCATGAATACATAAAGTTCATATTGAAGGTATGAAGAAGAAGATTAGTTTGATAGAAAAGAATGATACTTTGAAGTTGGTTGATAAACCCAAAAACAAAAATGTGATCAGGGTGAAGATGGTTTATAGGGACAAACCTCATCCAGAGAACTCAGTTTACTAATCTATAGCAAGGCTTGTCATGAAAGGTTACGCACAAGTTGTAGTTCTGGATTATGGAGACACGTTTGCACGGCATGATACAATAAGGCCACTATTTTCTTTGGCAGCTAAGTCAAATTGGAAGTTGTATCATTTGGATTTGAAATCGGCAGGAGCGGCTCAACATAATTCGAGGCCTAAAGCGAAATTTTTATTAGAGGTTTAAAATTTAAATAAATATTATTTGTATTTATTTATTTTTCTAAATATTTAGATGTAAATTATTACTTAATATTTTTTTAATTATTATTTTAAAGCAAGATTTGGTCAATTTAACATTGAAAACATCATGCTATTGAGACAATTATTATATGAATCGATAATATAGTTCTATAAATAATAAGTTCATAAATTTCAAAAAACGATAAGAGTTAGAATCATATAATATAATCTGATTCAAAAAATTTAACTGGGTATATTCTACTTTAATATGAAAAAGTTAAAAAAAATAAAAAAAAAAAAATTGTAATTTACTTTATTCAACCACATTGCGGCTATTTGTCATATTTTTTGACCGGAAGGTTACTCGAATTATTAAAAAATTCAAGAAATAGAGGGCAGAGAAGAGGGAAAAAAAAGATTAGATATATAGATATAAGGAGGATATAGACAGAGACATATAGATATACACAGAGCAATATATATATACATATACAGATATAGAGACATATATACATATATACATACAGATATATATATATATATAAGATATATACGAATATATATATATATATATATTATATATATATATTTTATTATAAATTATTTTTTCATGAAAAAATTAAACATAATTATTATTATAGAAATTTGAGTACCCCGAAAATCGGGGGCCGTAGGCAATGGCTAAAATTCTAAGGCAAAAGCCGGCACTGGAAATCAGAATTCTTAAATGGACTGCTGCGGGAGGAGATCTATGTTGATCAACAGGAAGTCTTTCAAGTGCAGGAATGGAGGATAAAGTCTACCAACTTCATAAGGCATTGTATACATTAAAGTAAGTTCTTCTAGCATGGTACCATAACATTGATGATCATCTCATTCATTGTGTCTTCAAGAAGAGTGAAAATTAAGCCACTTTACATGTGAAGAAGGCTAAAGGAGGAGATGTGCTTGTGGTCTCACTCTATTTTAATGCTCTTCTGGTGATACGACACAATGAAGCTATGGTGAATCAGTTCATGCAAGAAATGGAGAACAAGATTGAAATGTCACAGTAGATTCATCAAGCTACTGATGGAATCTTCATTTTTCAGAGAAAATACGCATGGGATATTTTTAAAAGGTTCAGGATGAAGAGGTGCAAACCTGTATAGACCCCACTTGTTCACAATGAAAAGATTTCGACGTTTGAAGGAGGTGACAGGGTTTATCTAGAACTTTATACAAGTCGGATTCATAGTTTGTTGTATTTGAGAGCAACAAGACCCGATCTCATGATTGCGGAAAGTTTTCTATCGAGTTTTATGAAAGCTTAAAGTCAACTTTATCTTGGTGTTGCTAAACGAACGTTGATATATATCAAAGGATACGCTTATTATGATATTTGGTTTAAAAGCGAAGAGCAAGAGAAGCTGATGGGTTACTTAAATAGTGATTGATGCAACTAATCAAGCTCTATGGTTAAGAAAGGTTCTACATAATCTGGAGCAAAATGACATGTAAGTTACTTTCATTAAGAATGGAAAAAAGACAGCAATGTCTACTGCAAAATATCCAGTGCAACTTGGCCGTAGAAAACATATAAATATGAAGTTCCGTGCAATCAGGCAAGCAGAGAAGATGGTGAATTATACTTGTTCATTGCAACTCAGATAAGCAGATTGGATACATCATGACCAAGGGCTAATTCTAAGAAAAATTTAATGAGGACTTTTAGAAAGTGAGATATTTGTAGATGTGTTTTGTTGAATGGTTCTATTTAAATATTATGTTTAGTTTGTAAAGGAATGGTCATTGTTTTTATGGAATATGTTCTCTAAGAAAGTCAATAGTGGTTGGATATTTATGGTCCTCTACCTACTTTGGAAAAGTTTATGTATGTATGTATATTATATATATATATATATATATATAATATATATATTAATATATATATATATAATATATATATATATATATATATATATATCCCAACGTATGTTTTTTTTCCCTTCTAATTATGTGACACAAATGAAATTTAAAAAGGTGAACTAAATCTTTTATGTGTTTTTAAAAAATATTTTAAATTATTAATTTATGAAGTACCTTTTATGTTATTTTCGAATAATATATGTTACTCCAATCTGTTTTATTTTATGTAATACAAGTGATTTTAGGAAAGTAACGAAGTTTCTGATATGATTCTCACATATTTTTTGTTGTCATTTTACTGTGTGATTTATAGTACTTTTTAGTTCTTACGTTAATTTCAAATTATATATGCAACTTTTTTATTTCGATAAAAATAAGGGAGTCAACGAAATTTCATTATGTTTTTTAACTGTGTTTTTCTAAAAACTATCTTAAACTATTACATTGCGTTTTTAATCTTCTTTTTTGTGTAATTGTCAAATATGTAACAAATTAGAAATTAAAACGAAGAATTTAAGTTTCAAATCATTAGATTTATATATGAAATGTTCAAATCTTTAAAACTCCATATATATGCACAATTAAAAGAAGGAAGCAAAACGTTTTAAAAAAAAAAAAATATATATATATATATATATATATATATATATATATATATATATAATGAAAGCTCATTTAAATAATAACAAATATATATTTCATTTTTAATATAAAACTCCCACTTTTTTTGATTCATATGTACTTAATTTTTTTTATTTCATTTCAAAAGAAAATAATTCTTAATTTTAATTTTATTTATATAGCATATTAAAGATCAAAAAATTAAAAAATATTTCAATACACAAAATTTAATATAGATATAAAATTTAATTTTAATTTTGATTAGTTCAACCTAATATTATACTTGATATATAATTATTAAGAGCTAAGCGTAATCATTATATATTAACATTCATATAATAAATGGATATCACAATAACTCATAAAAAATTAAGAAATAACAAAAATGTACAAATACTAAAAATAATACCTAAAAAGGTTTGTAGAAATATTCAATTTTGTTGTTTTCATTCTTGGTAGATTTTTCTTGCATGAGTTATATTTTTACCTTTGATCATCATTCACTTCATATATAGAAAGATGCTTCTAAAATTGTTTAGTCTTGATAGATTTTTGTTAGAGTAAAATTACATTTTTATTTTGGTCATCATTAATACAAATATATCATCCTATTCATTTTCATTTGTAAAGTTATGTAACGACCTATTTAGTCGTTTTGAGCAACAGATTTTATTTCTGGAAAAACTGTCTTGGTCGATGGATCCCACGATGGACCGTCATGGGCACGACGGACCGTCGAGGGGGTCTCGTTCGAAAAAACTTAGAATTCTGAAAATTTGGGTACTGAGATCGACTCTCTGAACTTCGTGACGGAATAGCAGGACGGACCGTCGCAGGCACGACGGACCGTCACAAATCTTTCCACTGAATTAACTCTCTGAACTTTGTGACGGACCTGCAGGACGGACCGTCACAGCCATGACGGACCGTCACAGCCATGACGGACCGTCACAGCCATGACGGACCGTCACAGCCATGACGGACCGTCACAGCCATGACGGACCGTCACAGCCATGACGGACCGTCACAGGTTGCGTTACCCTGACTGGATCGGATTTCTATTTAAAAGTTTTAAGGGGCGTTTTGGACTATTCATGCCTATAATTATAAAGTCAGTGGATTAATGTTAATAATTCAATTTCTTGGGGGTTAAAGGAGATAACCTTGGAATAATTAGTGGGTTATTTTTATCATCCTTATACTTAATTATATACTAATTAGGGTAAAAGAAAAAGGGTTTGAATAAGAAAAATAGGAAGAACAAAGAGAGGGAGAAACGAACGAGAAAAAGGGAGAACGAAGAGGAAAACAAAAGGCTTGGGAAGTAGCTTGTTTGATCGCGATTCTTCGGTGGAGGTAGGTTATGGTTTATGCTATTCGTAGTAAACTCGTAATAGCGAATGATATGTGTTGGGTAGTATTATAAAGTCTTCTATATGCTTAATTGTGTGCATACATGATGTGATTATATAATTGTGATAAATTAGCATGATGAGGCTATTGAATCTTGAATCCTAAATTTACATTGTTGATGATGATGCCTTGGTATAAAAGAAGGCTTGATGAACTAAAGTAATGAGATTGATGATGCCTTGGTATAAAAGAAGGCTTGATGAACTAAAGTAATGAGATTAGAGGATCGGGTGTCACGTTCCGGCACCAGGATAGTATATGGATCGGAGTGTCACATTCCGACACCAGGATAGTATATGGATCGGAGTGTCACATTCCGACACCAGGATAGTATATGGATCGGGTGTCACATTCCGGCACAAGGATAGTATATGGATCGGAGTGTCATGTTCCGACACCAGGATAGTATATGGATCGGAGTGTCACGTTCCGATACCAGGATAGTATATGGATCGGGTGTCACATTCCGGCACCAGGATAGTATACGGATCGGAGTGTCACGTTCCGACACCAGGATAGTATATGGATCGGGTGTCACATTCCGACACCAGGATAGTATATGGATCGGAGTGTCACGTTCCGACACCAGGATAGTAGTAGTGGAGCGGAGTGTCACGGTACAGACACAAGAGGAATAAAGATAATGAATCTTGAATTATAATAATATACTAAATTGTAAAGAACTAATTTCCAAATGAGTATGATGGGGAGGCTTTAGTCCTCATTTATTTGCTTGGTGTTGTGACCAAGGGTTATGGTAATTGTTAATGTCGCCTGTTTAGAATATTAGTTGATTTCATGTTATTATCTTATATATACTGTTTTCTATTTTGAGTTGGCCGATGATACCTACTCAGTACTTGTGCCTTGTACTGACCCCTACTTGTATTTGTTTTTCTTTGTTAATTGTGGAGTGCAACAAACGTACCATCGTCTTCAACTCAATCGCAACTCTAGCCAGTCTTTATCAAGCCAGATTTCAGGGTGAGCTATTGTTTCTAGCTTGGATTGGATCTTCCTCTTCATGTCTTGATGCCTTGAACTTCCGGCATGGACTAGATTTTTATTTATTTTAGCTACTTAGATTTAGTAATTTGAGGATAGATGTTCTTGTGGTGATGACTTCCAGATTTTGGGGATAATGATTGATAAATTTTAGAAGTTATTTAATTGATTTCGTTAATGAGTTCTAAGTCTTCCGCATTATATTTTGTCTATTATGGTTGAAATGTTGGGGTTTAGATTGGTTGGTTCGCTCACATAGTAGGATAAGTGTGGGTGCAACTCGCGGCTCGTTTTGGGTCGTGACAAACTTGGTATCAGAGCATTAGGTTCGTTGGTCTCATCACACAAGAACGAGTCTTGTAGAGTCTTAAGGAACGGTAGGGGGAAGCGTTTACTTTTCTTTGAGAGGCTATAAGACTTTAGGAAATTTCCATTCTTTCTTTCTTTCTTTCGTGCTATTACATGGATCCAATTGGTATCTAGGTGATACAAATTGGTATCTGACCATCTTCACTCTATTTTGCAGATGGTTTGAACTAGAGCAACAACCGCGCCAACACCAACACCGGCAAGACAAGATGCAACTGAGCCAGCCACTGGGCTGTAGCTCGAGGAGGATTAGTGGCAAGAGGCCGTGGTAGAGGTCACGGGAGGACGTCCTCTAGGGGAAGAGGACAAGCACATGGCCCATCTAGTACTAGGGCGGTGACTCCTCCACCGACTGAGGAAGTAGTAAGATAGGGTGAGGAAGCGGAAAATGAGCAAGTGCAGAATGAGGAATTGCCACCCCAACCTACCCCAGAGATGATTAATCAGGTTCTTGCTTATCTTAGCGGGTTATCTGATCAAGGCCAGACACCTCCAGTATTTTCTGCACCAGCATCTCAGGTTCCGAAAGTACGACAGGCCGCTGTTGAGGCTCCCCACATGGATGCCTCATTGGAAATAGGCACGTTTCCTCGTTTGACTACAGGGCCCATAATGACAAGTGATCAGCATGAACTTTTCTGTAAGTTCTTGAAATTGAAACCTCCAGTCTTCAAGGGTGCTGAATCTGAGGATGCTTACGATTTTCTGGTTGATTGTCATGAGTTACTACATAAAATGGGCATAGTGACCTATAATTTTCAGGGAAATGCCAAAATGTGGTGGCGGTCACATGTTGAGTGTCAACCCGCACAGGCACCACCTATGACTTGGGCGTTATTATCTAGCTTATTTATGGAGAATTATATCAACCGGACCTTGAGGGATAGGAGGAGAGATGAGTTCTTGAGCCTAGAGCAAGGCAAGATGTCGGTGACTGCGTATGAGGCTAAGTTTCGTGCATTATCCAGGTATGCCACCCAGCTTTGTTTCAGTCCACAAGAGCAGATTTGCCATTTTTTGAAGGGGTTGAGGTCAGATTTGCAGATTTCATCCTTACAGGTAGCGGCTACACCAAAATCGTTTCAGGAAGTGGTAGACTTCGTGATAGAGGTGGAGGGAGTGAAGCCAGATGACTTCACCATGGCATCGACATCTAAAAGGTTTCGTAAGGGAGGTGAGTTTAATGGTTCTTACTCCAGAGGGCAAGGTTCAGGAGGTTATCCAGCCCGACCTATTCAGTCTTCACTACAAACTGTAGTTGGGGGTCCACCGCAGACCGGTCAACACTTCTCTGAGTTAGGAGGTTATCCCCAGATTTCGTCATTCTCATAGAGACCTATGCTCGAATCTAGAGAGTGTTATGGATGTGGGGAGACTGGACACATTAACAGGTATTGTCCAAAACAGAATTACAGACCCCCAATAGTCAGAGGTAGAGGTGGTCATGGAAGAGGCCGTCATTCTGGAGGACGTGGTGGCCGAGGTAATGGTGGTCACCAAAACGGTCGGGGTGACGAGCAAACTGGAGCCACCACAGCACAACATGGTAGGGGCAACGGGCAGACAGGTGATAGGGCCCATTGTTATGCTTTCCCTGGGCGGTCTGAAGCAGAGACATCAGATGCTGTTATCACAGGTAATCTTTTGGTTTCTGATTGCATGGCTTCGGTATTATTTGATCCTGGCTCCACATTTTCATATGTATCTTCCTCATTTGCTACTGGTCTTAATTTACATTGTGAATTACTTGACATGCCTATTCGTGTTTCTACTCCGGTGGGTGAGTCTGTGATAGTCGAAAAGGTATATAGGTCTTGTCATGTGACTTTTGTGGGGAGTAATACTCATGTAGACTTGGTTATCCTAGAAATGGTTGAATTCGATGTAATTCTGGGTATGACTTGGCTTTCTCCAAATTATGCAATCTTAGATTGTAATGCTAAAACTGTAATGTTGGCCAAGACTGGGACAGATCCGTTAGTGTAGGAGGGTGACTACACTTCCACTCCAGTTCGTATCATCTCCTTTCTTCGTGCTAAGAGAATGGTTATTAAAGGGTGTTTAGTGTTCTTGGCACACCTCAAGAATGATACTACCCAAGTACCTTCAATTGAGTCGGTTTTGATAGTCTGTGAGTTTCTGGATGTGTTCCCTGCAGACCTTCCTGGTATGCCACCGGATAGGGATATTGACTTTTGCATTGATCTGGAGCCGGATACTCGCCCCATTTCCATACCCCCTTATAGAATGGCTCAACAGAGTTAAGAGTTAAGGAGTTAAAGGCCCAACTTCAAGAGTTGTTAAGTAAAGGCTTCATTAGACCAAGTGCATCCCCTTGGGGTGCTCCGGTGTTATTTGTGAAGAAGAAGGATGGGAGTTTTCGGATGTGCATAGACTACCGGCAGTTGAACAAGGGTAACCATTAAGAACAAGTATCCCATTCCTCGCATTGGTTACTTGTTCGATCAGTTACAAGGTGCTTGTGTCTTCTCTAAGATTGACTTGAGATCCGGTTATCATCAATTGAAAATACGGGCAACGGATGTGCCAAAGACTGCTTTTCGAACCAGGTATGGGCATTACGAATTTATAGTAATGTCTTTTGGTCTTACGAATGCCCCTGTTGCTTTCATGAGCTTGATGAACGGGATTTTTAGGCCATATCTGGATCTCTTTGTGATCGTGTTTATTGATGATATACTGATATACTCAAGGAGTAAGAAGGAACATGAGGAGCATTTGAGAATTGTGTTGGAAGTATTAAGGGAGAAAAGGCTTTATGCCAAATTCTCCGAGTGTGAGTTTTGGCTAGATTCAGTGTCCTTCTTGGGGCACGTGGTTTCTAAGGATGGAGTGATGGTGGATCCTTCTAAGATTGAGACAGTGAAGAATTGGGTAAGACCTACTAATGTGTCAGAAGTAAGGATCTTTGTTGGTTTAGCTAGCTACTACCGTCGATTTGTAAAGGGATTCTCTTCTATTGCTTCCCAATTGACGAACTTGACTAAGCAGAATGTTCCATTTGTATGGTCGGATGAATGTGTGGAAAGCTTTCAGAAACTCAAGACCTTGCTGACTATTGCACCTATCCTTACCTTTGCAGTAGAAGGCAAGAATTTCATTGTTTATTGTGATGCATCCTATTCTGGTTTGGGTGCAGTGATAATGCAAGAGAAGAATGTAATTGCTTATGCTTCGAAGCAATTAAAGGTGCATGAACGTAACTATCCGACCCATGATTTGGAGTTAGCTGCGGTAGTGTTTGCATTAAAGCAATGGAGACACTATCTATATGGGGTTAAGTGTGAAGTCTATACGGATTATCGTAGCCTACACTATGTCTTTACTCAGAGGGATTTGAATTTGAGACAGAGGAGGTGGATGGAACTACTGAAGGACTATGATGTTACCATCTTGTATCACCCAGGAAAGGCTAATGTTGTGGCAGACGCCTTAATTAGAAAAGTAGGGAGCATGGGTAGTTTAGCTCACTTACAGGTTTCTAGACGCCCGTTGGCTAGAGAAATCCAAAACATGGCTAATGACTTTATGAGGGTAGAAGTAAATGAGAAGGGAGGATTTTTGACCCGTGTGGAGGCGAGATCTTCTTTTCTTGACAAGATCAAGGGAAAACAGTTTTATGATGAGAAACTAAGCCGAATTCGGGATATGGTGTTGCGAGGAGAGGCTAAAGAAGCAATAATTGATGAGGAAGGTGTTTTGAGAAATAAGGGAAGGGTATGTGTGCCCCGTGTTGATGATTTGATCCATACTATTCTTACAGAGGCTCATAGTTCTGGATATTCTATACATCCTGGAGCAACCAAGATGTATCGTGACCTAAAGAAACACTTTTGGTGGAGTAAAATGAAGCGCGACATTGTTGATTTTGTTGCCAAGTGTCCAAATTGTCAGCAAGTAAAGTACGAACACCAGAGGCCCGGAAGAACACTTTAGAGAATGCCCATTCCTGAATAAAAGTGGGAGAGAATTGCAATGGACTTCGTGGTTGGTCTTCCAAAGACATTGGGAAAGTTTGATTCTATTTGGGTAATTGTAGACAGATTAACTAAGTCTACTCACTTTATTCCGGTCAAGGTGACCTACAATGCAGAGAAGTTAGCCAAACTCTATATCTCAGAAATTGTTCGATTGCATGGAGTTCCACTTTCCATCATATAAGATAGAGGTGCGCAGTTTACTTCTAAGTTTTGGAGAACATTGTATGCTGAATTAGGTACTAAGTTGGATCTTAGTACTGCATTTCACCCTCAGACCGATGGTAAGTCGGAGCGAACGATTCAGGTATTGGAGGATATGCTTCGTGCATGTGTGATAGAATTTGGTGGTCATTGGGATAACTTCTTACCCTTAGCAGAGTTCTCCTACAACAATAGCTATCACTCAAGTATTGATATGGCTCCATTTGAAGCATTGTATGGGAGGAGATGTAGGTCTCCCATTGGTTGGTTTGATGCATTTGAGGTTAGACCTTGGGGTACTGATCTTTTGAAGGATTCATTAGAGAAAGTGAAATCTATTCAAGAAAAGATTTTAGCGGCGCAAAGTAGGCAAAAGGAATATGCAGATCGAAAGGTTAGAGACTTGGAGTTTATGGAGGGTGAGCAAGTCTTTCTGAAGGTGCCGCCCATGAAAGGGGTGATGCGGTTTGGTAAAAGAGGTAAGCTAAGCCCAAGGTATATTGGACCAATTGAAGTACTTAAGCGAGTAGGGGAGGTGACTTATGAAATAGCCTTGCCTCCAGGGCTGTCAGGAGTGCATCCGGTATTTCATGTGTCTATGTTGAAAAGATACCACGGGGATGGAAACTACATCATTCGTTGGGATTCGGTTCTACTTGATGAGAATTTGTCTTATGAGGAGGAGCCTGTTGCCATTCTAGATAGAGAAATTCGCAAGTTGAGATCAAGGAAGATTGCATCCATCAAAGTTCAATGGAAGAATCAACCAGTTGAAGAGTCCACTTGGGAGAAGGAGGCTGATATGCAAGAAAGATACCCACACCTGTTTACAGATTCAGGTATTCTTTTTCGCCCTTGTTTTTCTTCTTATGATCGTTCGAGGACGAACGATGGGTATATTGGTATCTCTTGTAATGACTTGTTTAGTCGTTTTGAGCAGTAGATTTTATTTCTGGAAAAACTGTCTTGGTCGACGGATCCCATGACCGAGCGTCATGGGCACGACGGACCGTCGAGGGGGTCTCGTTCCAAAACACTTAGAATTCTGAAAATTTGGGTACTGAGATAGACTCTCTCAACATCGTGACGGAATAGCAGGACGGACCGTCGCAGGCACGACGGACCCTCACAAATCTTTCCACAGAAGTAACTCTCTGAACTTTGTGACGGACCTGCAGGACGGACCGTCACAGCCATGACGGACCGTCACAGGTTGCGTTACCCTGACTTGGTCGAATTTCTATTTAAAAGTTTTAAGGGACGTTTTGGACTATTCATGCCTATAATTATAAAGTTAGTGGATTAATGTTAAAAATTCAATTTCTTGGAGTTAAAGGAGATAACCTTGGAATAATTAGTGGGTTATTTTTATCATCCTTATACTTAATAATATACTAATTAGGGTAAAAGAAAAAGGGTTTGAATAAGAAAAATAGGAAGAACAAAGAGAGGGAGAAACGAACGAGAAAAAGGGAGAACGAAGAGGAAAACAAAAGGCTTGGGAAGTAGCTTGTTTGATCCCGATTCTTCGGTGGAGGTAGGTTATGGTTTATGCTATTCGTAGTAAACTATTAATAGCGAATGATCTGTGATGGGTAGTATTATAAAGTCTTCTATATGCTTAATTGTGTGCTTACATGATGTGATTATAAAATTGTGATGAATTAGCATGATGAGGCTATTGAATCTTCAATCCTAAATTTACGTTGTTGATGATGATGCCTTGGTATAAAAGAAGGCTTGATGAACTAAAATAATGAGATTGATGATGCCTTGGTATAAAAGAAGGCTTGATGAACTAAAGTAATGAGATTAGAGGATCGGGTGTCACGTTCCGGCACAAGGATAGTATATGGATCGGAGTTTCACGTTCCGACACCAGGATAGTATATAGACCGGAGTGTCACGTTCCAACACCAGGATAGTATATGGATCGGGTGTAACGTTCCACCACAAGGATAGTATATGGATCGGAGTGTCACTTTCCGACACCAGGATAGTATATGGATCGGAGTGTCACGTTGCGACACCAGGATAGTATATGGATCGGGTGTCCTGTTCAGGCACCAGGATTGTATATGGATCGGAGTGTCACGTTCTGACACCAGGATAGTATATGGATCGGGTTTCACGTTCCGACACCAGGATAGTATATGGATCTTAGTGTCACGTTCCGACACCAGGATAGTAGTAGTGGAGCGGAGTGTCACGTACAGACACAAGAGGAATAAAGATAATGAATCTTGAATTATAATAATATACTAAATTGTAAAGAACTAATTTCCAAATGAGTATGATGGGGAGGCTTGAGTCCTCATTGATGTGCTTGGTGTTGTGACCAAGTGTTATGGTAATTGTTAATGTCGCCTGTTAAGAATATTAGTTGATTTTATGTTATTATCTGATATATACTGTTTTCTATTTTAAGTTGGCCGATGATACCTACTCAGTACTTGTGCCTTGTACTGACCCCTACTTGTATTTGTTTTTCTTTGTTAATTGTGGAGTGCAGAAAACGTACCATCATGTTCAACTCAACCGCAACTCTATCCAGTCTTCATCAAGCCAGATTTCAGGGTGAGCTATTGCTTCTAGCTTGGACTGGATCTTCCTCTTCATGTCTTGATGCCTTGAACTTCCAGCATGGACTATCTTTTTATTTATTTTAGCTTCTTAGATACTCTTAGATTTAGTAATTTGAGGATAGATGTTCTTGTGGTGATGACTTCCAGATTTTGGGGATAATGATTGATAAATTTTAGAAGTTATTTAATTGATTTCGTTAATGAGTTCTAAGTCTTCCGCATTATATTTTGTTTATTATGGTTGAAATGTTGGGTTTTAGATTGGTTGGTTCGCTCACATAGTAGGATAAGTGTGGATGCCACTCGTGGCTCGTTTTGGGTCGTGACAAGTTACTTTTAACATCATTTTCTTTACGTTCAATCTGATATATATTATTAATTTTATCACACTAATTTATTTTAAAGAATACTAATTGGAGTCAAAATAAAGAATGGAATAATGTTTTCATGATATTTTTATATAATAAAAAGCCTTTTTATAAGCATAATAAATAGAAAAAATATTAAGAATTAAATTAAAGTAAAACCAAAATAGAATAATAATAAAATAGATTACAAAATAACTCACAAAAGACATAAAAAGGAAACAAAGCAATAACAAAATAAGTTAATGGTAATAACAATAACTTAAGATGTGTCACGACCCAAAACGAACCGCGAGTGGCACCCACACTTATCCTACTATGTGAGCGAACCAACCAATCTAAACCCCAACATTTCAACCATAATAAATAAAATATAATGCGGAAGACTTAAAACTCATTAATGAAAATCGATTAAATAACTTCTAAAAACTCAATACTTATTATTCCCAAAATCTGGAAGTCATCAGCACAAGAACAGCTATCCTCAAATTACTAAATCTAAGAGTGTCTAAGAAGCTAAAATAAATAAACAGCTAGTCCATGCCGGAATTTCAAGGCATCAAGACATGAAGAGGAAGATCCAGTCCAAGCTAGAAGCAATAGCTCACCCTGAAATCTGGCGTGATGAAGACTGGCTAGAGTTGAGGACGAGTTGAAGACGATGGTACGTTTGCTGCATTCCACAAATAATCAAAGAAAACAAATACGAGTAGGGGCCAGTACAAGGCACAAGTACTGAGTAGGTATCATCGGCCAACTCAAAATAGAAAACATTATATATCAAATAATAATATAAAATCAACTACATACTCAACAGGTGATAACAACAAATACCATAACCATTGGCCACAACACCCAGCATATCTATGAGGACTCAAGCCTCCCCATCATACTCATTTGGGAATTAGTTCTTTAAATTGAGTATATTAACATAATTCAAGTTTTCATTCTCTTTGTTCCTCTTGTGTCGGTACGTGACACTCCGCTCCACTACTACTATCCTGGTGTCGGAACGTGACACTCCGATCCCCTACTATCCTGGTGTCGGAACGTGACACTCCGATCCTCCAATACTATCCTGTTGTTGGAACGTGACACCCGATCCTCTAATACTATCCTTGTGTCGGAACGTGACACATGATCCTCTAATACTATCCTGCTGTCGGAACGTGACACCCGATCCTCTAATACTATCCTGGTGTCGGAACGTGACACCCGATCCTCTAATACTATCCTGGTGTCGGAACGTGACACCCGATCCTCTAATCTCATTACTTTAGTTCATCAAGCCTTCTTTTATACCAATGCATCATCATTAACAAAGTGAATTTAAGATTTAAGATTAACAGCCTCATCTTCCCAACCCATTACAATTACATAATCATATCATACAAGCACACAATTAAGCATATAGAAGACTTTACAATACTACCCAATACATACCATTCGCTATTAAGAGTTTACTATGAAGTAGCATAAACCATAACCTACCTCCACCGAAGAATCGCGATCAAACAAGCTATATTCCCAAAACCTTTGCTTTCCTTGCGTTTCTTCTCTTCTCTCGCTCGTGCGTTCTCCTTTCTCTCTCTATTCTTTCTATTTTTCTTATTCAAACCCTTTTTCTTTTACCCTAATTGTCATATAATTAAGTACAAAAGATGATAAAAATAACCAACTATTTATTTCAAGGTTATCTCCTGTAACCCCCAACTAATTGAATTATTAACATTAATCCACTAACTTTATAATTATAAGCATGAATAGTCCAAAACGCCCCTTAAAAACATTTAATAGAAATCCGACCCAGTCAGGGTTACGCAGCCTGTGACGGTCCGTCATGACTGTGACTGTCCGTCCTGCAGGTCCGTCACAAAGTTCAGAGAGTTAATTATGTAGAAAGATTTGTGACCGTCCGTCGTGCCTGCGACGGTCCGTCCTTCCATTCCATCACGAAGTTCAGAGAGTCGATCTCAGTACCCAAATTTCAGAATTCTAAGTGTTTTGGAACGAGACCCCCTCGACGGTCCGTCGTGCCCATGACGGTCCCTCGTGGGATCCATCGACCAAGACAGTATTTACCAGAATAAACTCTACTGCTCAAAACGACTAAACAGGTCGTTACAATAGATACCAATTTACGCATCGTTCGTCCTCGAACGATCACAAGAAGAAAAACAAGGGCGAAAGGGAGTACCTGAATCTGTAAATAGGTTTGGGTATCTTTCTTGCATATCGGCCTCCTTCTCCCAAGTGGACTCTTCAACTGGTCGATTCTTCCATTGAACTTTGATGGATGCAATCTCCCTTGATCTCAACTTGCGAATTTCTCTATCTAGAATGGCAACAGGCTCCTTCTCATACGACAAATTCTCATCAAGAAGAACTAAATCCCAACGAATAATGTAGTTTCCATCCCCATGGTATCTTTTCAGCATAGACACATGAAATACTGGGTTGACTCCTGAGAGTCCTGGAGGCAAGGCTAATTCATAAGCCACCTCCCCTACTAGCTTAAGTACTTCAAATAGTCCAATATACCTTGGGCTTAGCTTACCCATTTTTCCAAACAGCATCACCCCTTTCATGGGGGAAACCATCAGCAAGACTTGCTCACCCTCCATAAACTCCATGTCTCTAACCTTTCGATCTGCATATTCCTTTTGCCTACTTTGAGCCTCTAAAAGCTTTTCTTGAATGATTTTCACTTTCTCTAATGAATCCCTCAAAAGATCAGTACTCCAAGGTCTAACCTCAAATGCATCAAACCAACCAATGGGGGACCTACATCTCCTACCATACAGTGCCTCAAATGGAGCCATATCAATACTTGAGTGATAGCTATTATTGTATGAAAACTCCGCTAAGGGTAAGAAGTTATCCCAATGACCACCAAATTCTATCACACATGCACGAAGCATATCCTCTAATACCTGAATTGTTCGCTCAGACTGACCATCGGTCTGAGGGTGAAATGCAGTACTAAGGTCCAACCTAGTACCTAATTCCGCATGCAATGTTCTCCAAAACTTAGAAGTAAACTGCGTACCTCTATCTGATATGATGGAAAGTTGAACTCCATACAATCGAACAATTTCTGAGATATAGAGTTTGGCTAACTTCTCTGCATTGTAAGTCACCTTGACCGGAATGAAGTGACCAGACTTAGTTAATATGTCCACAATTACCCAAATAGAATCAAACTTACCCAATGTCTTTGGAAGACCAACCACGAAGTCCATTGCAATTCTCTCCCACTTCCATTTAGGAATGGGCATTCTCTGAAGTGTTCCTCCGGGCCTCTGGTGTTCATACTTTACTTGCTGACAATTTGGACATTTCGCAATAAAATCAACAATGGCACGCTTCATTCTACTCCACCAAAAGTGTTGGTTTAGGTCACAGTACATCTTGTTTGCACCAGGATATATAGAATATCCGGAACTATGCGCCTCTGTGAGGATAGTGTGGATCAATCATCAACACGGGCACACATACCCTTCCCTTAATCCTCAAAAACAACCTTCCTCATCAATTATTGCCTCTTAGCCTCTCCTCGCAACACTCTATACCGAATTCGGCTTAGTTTCTCATCATCAAACTATTTTCCCTTGATCTTGTCAAGAAAAGAAGATCTCGCCTCCACACAAGCCAAAAATCCTCCCTTCTCTAGTACTTCCAGCCTCATAAAGTCATTAGCCAGAGTCTGCACCTCTCTAGCCAATGGGCGTCTAGAAACCTGCAAGTGAGCTAGACTTCCCATGCTCCCTGCCTTTCTACTTAAGGCATATGCCACAACATTTGCCTTTCCTAGGTGATACAGAATAGTAATATCATAGTCCTTCAACAGTTCCATCCACCTCCTCTGCCTCAAGTTCAAATCTTTCTGGTTAAAGACATACTGTAGACTACGATGATCTGTGTAGACTTCACACTTGACCCCATATAGATAATGTCTCAATAGCTTTAATGCAAACACAACTGCAGCCAATTCCAAATCAAGGGTCGGATAGTTACGTTCGTGCACCTTTAGTTGCCTTCAAGCATAAGCGATTACATTCCTCTCTTGCATTAGCACTGCACCCAACCAAGAATAAGATGCATCGCAATAAACAATGAAATTCTTACCCTCTACTGGCAAGGTATGGATAGGTGCCGTAGTCAGCAAGGTATTGAGTTTCTGAAAGCATTCCTCACATTCATCCGACCATACAAATGGGACATTCTGCTTAGTCAAGTTTGTCAATTGGGAAGCAATAGAAACGAATCCCTTGACAAATTGACGGTAGTAGCTGGCTAAACCAACAAAGCTCCTTACTTTTGACACATTAGTAGGTCTTACCCAATTCCTCACTTTTTGAATCTTAGAAGGATCCACCATCACTCCATCCTTAGAAACCACGTGCCCCAAGAAGGACACTGAATCTAGCCAAAACTCACACTTGGAGAATTTGGCATAAAGCCTTTTCTCCCTTAAAACTTCCAACACAATTCTCAAATGCTCCTCATGTTCCTTCTTACTCTTGGAGTATATCAGTATATCATCAATAAATACGATCACAAAGAGATCCATATTAGGCTTAAAAATCCCGTTCATCAAGCTCATGAAAGCAGCACGGGCATTCGTAAGACCAAAAGACATTACTACGAATTCGTAATGCCCATACCTGGTTCGAAAAGCAGTCTTTGGCACATCTGTTGTCCGTATTTTCAATTGATGATAACCGGATCTCAAGTCAATCTTAGAGAAGACACAAGCGCCTTGTAACTGATGAACAAGTCATCAATGCGAGGAATGGGGTACTTGTTCTTAATAGTTAGCTTGTTCAACTGTCAGTAGTCTATGCACATCCGAAAACTCCCATTCTTCTTCTTCACAAATAACACCGGAGCACCCCAAGGGGAAGCGCTTGGTCTAATGAAGCCTTTACCTAACAACTCTTGAAGTTGGGCCTTTAACTCCCTTAACTCTGCTGGAGCCATTCTATAAGGGGGTATGGAAATGGGGCGAGTACCCGGCTCCAGATCAATGCAAAAGTCAATATCCTTATCCGGTGGCATACCAGGAAGGCTGCAGGGAACACATCCAGAAACTCACGGACTATCAAAACCGACTCAATTGAAGGTACTTGGGTAGTATCATCCCTGAGGTGTGCCAAGAACGCTAAACACCCTTTACTAACCATTCTCTTAGCACGAAGAAAGGAGATGATACGAACTGGAGTGGAAGTGTACTCACCCTACCACACTAATGGATTTGTCCCAGGCTTGGCCAACGTTACAGTTTTAGCATTACAATCTAAGATTGCAAAATTCGGACAAAGCCAAGTCATACCCAGAATTACATCGAAATCAACCATTTCTAAGATAACCAGTCTACATGAGTATTGCTCCCCACAAAAGTCACCAGACAAGACCTATATACCTTTTCAACTATCACAGATTCACCCACCTGTGTAGAAACACGAATAGGCATGTCAAGCAATTCACAATGTAAATTAAGACCAGTAGCAAATGAGGAAGATACTTATGAAAATGTGGAGCCAGGATCAAATAATATAGAAGCCATGCAATCACAAACCAAAAGATTACCTGTGATAACAGCATCAGACGTCTTCGCTTCAGACCGCCCGGGGAAAGCGTAACAATGGGCCCTATCACCTGTCTGCTCGTTTCCCCCACCATGTTGTGCTGTAGTAGCTCCATTTTGCCCGTCACCCCGGCCGTTTTGGTGACCACCATTTCCTCGGCCACTACGTCCTCCAAAATGACGGCCGCTTCCATAACCACCTCTACCTCTGACTATTGGAGGTCTATAACTCTGTTTTGGACAATACCTCTTAATGTGTGCAGTCTCTCCACATCCATAACACACAGGAATGATGGCTGGTCTGGGATGGACCCCCAGCTACAGCCTGTAGTGAAGACTGAATAGGTCGGGCTGGGTAACCTCCTGAACCCCGCCCTCTGGAGTAAGAACCATTAAAATCACCTCCCTTACGAAACTTCTTAGATGTCGATGCCATGGTGAAGTCGTCTGGCTTCACCCCCTCCACTTCTATCACAAAATCTACACCTCCTGAAAGGATTTTTGCTGTAGAGCGGCTACCTGTAAGGCTGAAATCTGCAAATCTGACCTCAACCCTTTCACGAAACGGCGAATCCGCTCTTGTGGACTGAAGCAAAGTTGGGTGGCATACCTGGATAGCTCATGAAACTTAGCCTCATAAGCAGTAACCGACATCCTGCCTTTCTCTAGGCTTAGGAACTCATCTCTCCTCCTATCCCTCAAAGTCTGGGGTATATACTTCTCCATAAATAAGCTAGAGAATGACGCCGAAGTCATAGGTGGTACCTGTGCTGGTTGACACTCAACATGTGACCGCCACCACATTTTGGCGTTCCCTTGAAACTGATAGGTCACAAATTCAACACCAAATCGTTCTACTATGCCCATCTTATGTAGCAACTCATGACAATCAACCAGAAAATCATAGGCATCCTCAGATTCAGCACCCTTGAAAACTAGAGCTTTCAATTTCAAGAACTTACTGAAAAGTTCGTGCTGATCACTCGTCATTATAGGCCCTGTAGTCAATCGAGGAAACGTGCCTATTTCCAATGAGGCATCCATGCGGGGAGCCTCAGCAGCGGCATGTTGTACTCCTAGAACCTGAGGCGCAGGTGCAGAAAACACTGGAGGTGTCTGGCCTTGATCAGATAACCCGCTAAGATAAGCAAGAACCTGGTTAATCATCTCTGGGGTAGGTTGGGGTGGTAATTCCTCATTCTGCACTTGCTCATTTTCCCCTTCCTCACCCTCTCTTTCTACCTCATCAGTCGATGGAGGATTCACAGCCATAGTACTAGATGGGCCAGGTGTTGGTCCTCTTCCTCTAGAGGACGTCCTCCCGCGACCTCTACCACGGCCTCTTGCCACTGCTCCTCTTCGAGCTACAGCCCCAGTGGCTGGCTCAGATGCATCTTGTGTTGCCGGTGTTGGTATTGGTGCAGTTGTTGCTCTAGTTCTAACCATCTGCGAAATAAAGTGAAGATAGTCAGATACCAATTTGTATCACCTAGATACCAATTGGATCCAAGTAATAGCACGAAAGAAAGAAAGAATGGAATTTTCCTAAAGTCCTATAGCCTCTCAAAGAAAAGTAAAGGCGTCCCCTACCGTTCCTTAAGACTATACTAGACTCTTCTTGTGTGATGAGACCAACGAACCTAATGCTCTGATACCAAGTTTGTCACAACCCAAAACGAGCCGCGAGTGGCACCCACCTTATCCTACTATGTGAGCAAACCAACCAATCTAAACCCCAACATTTAAAACATAATAAACAGAATATAATGCGGAATACTTAAAACTCATTAATGAAATCGATTTAATAACTTCTAAAAACTCAATACTTATTATTCCCAAAATCTGGAAGTCATCACCCAAGAACATCTATCCTCAAATTACTAATCTAAGAGTGTCTAAGAAGCTAAAATAAATAAACAGCTAGTCCATGCCGGAATTTCAAGGCATCAAGACATGAAGAGGAAGATCCAGTCCAAGCTAGAAGCAATAGCTCACCCTGAAATCTGGCGTGATGAAGACTGGCTAGAGTTGAGAACGAGTTGAAGACGATGGTACATTTGCTGCATTCCACAAAAAATCAAAGAAAACAAATACAAGTAGGGGTCAGTACAAGGCACAAGTACTGAGTAGGTATCATAGGCCAACTCAAAATAGAAAACAGTATATATCAAATAATAATATAAAATCAACTACATACTCAAGAGGTGATAACAACAAATACCATAACCATTGGCCACAACACCAGCATATCTATGAGGACTCAAGTCTCCCCATCATACTCATTTGGGATTAGTTCTTTAATTGAGTATATTAACATAATTCAAGTTTTCATTCTCTTTGTTCTCTTGTGTGCGGTACGTGACACTCCGCTCCACTACTATTATCTTGGTGTCGGAACGTGACACTCCGATCCCCTACTATCCTGGTGTCGGAACGTGACACTCCGATCCTCCAATACTATGCTGTGTCGGAACGTGACACCCGATCCTCTAATACTATCCTGGTGTCGGAACTTGACACCCGATCCTCTAATACTATCCTGGTGTCGGAACGTGACACCCGATCCTTTAATACTATCCTGGTGTCGGAATGTGACACCCGATCCTCTAATACTATCCTGGTGTCGGAACGTTACACCCGATTCTGTAATCTCATTACTTTAGTTCATCAAGCCTTCTTTTATACCAATGCATCATCATTAACAAAGTGAATTTAAGATTTAAGATTCACAGCCTCATCTTCCCAACCCATTACAATTACATAATCTATCATACAAGCACACAATTAAGCATATAGAAGACTTTACAATACTACCCAATACATACCATTCGCTATAAGAGTAACTATGAAGTAGCATAAACATAACCTACCTCCACCGAAGAATCGTGATCAAACAAGCTATCTTCTCCCAAAACCTTTGCTTTCTTGCGTTTCTTCCTTCTGTCGCTCGTGCGTTCTCCTTTCTCTCTTTGTTCTTTCTATTTTTCTTATTCAAACCCTTTTTCTTTAACCCTAATTGTCATATAATTAAGTATAAAAGATGATAAAAATAACCCTACTTTTATTTCAAGGTTATCTCCTTTAACCCCAAGTAATTGAATTATTAACATTAATCCACTAACTTTATAATTATAAGCATGAATAGTCCAAAACGCCCCTTAAAAACTTTTAATAGAAATCCGACCCAGTCAGGGTTACGCAGCCTGTGACGGTCCATCCTGCAGGTCCGTCACAAAGTTCAGAGAGTTAATTATGTGGAAAGATTTGTGACGGTCCGTCGTGCCTGCGACGGTCCGTCCTGCCATTCCGTCACGAAGTTCAGAGAGTCGATCTCAGTACCCAAATTTCAGAATTCTAAGTGTTTTGGAACGGGACCCCCTCGACGGTCCGTCATGCACATGACGGTCCGTCGTGGGATCCGTCGACCAAGACAATTTTTACCAGAATAAACTCTACTGCTCAGAACGACTAAACAGGTCGTTACAAGATGGTTCTAGAACTATTCATTTTTTGTTATCATTCTTGGTAGATTTTTGTAAGCGTGAAACTATATCTTTGCCCTTGATCATTATTCACTTCATATATAGAAATATAATTCTAGAAATATTTGTTATCTTTCTTCGCAGATTTTTTTAACGTGAAATTACATTTTTGACGTTCGTCGTCCTCCCACTTCACTCTTCTATATAATAGAAATATATTTCTGTGCTTTTTGAGATTTGATATATAAAAAAAATAGAAATGTTGTTAAACTAAGCCCTTTCATCCTGCAAGTTTCTAATACTAAGATCCCAATCTAGATCACTCTTTCCATTTGTTAACCTCGTAATGGTTTGTAAATGATGTATATGTGAAAACTTGTGTAGTGGCCTCCTCCTTCCTATTATCTTTTTTTCGCTATTTATATTCCTTTTCCTTATACTATCTGGGTTGTTTAAATCTGAAAATGTGTTTCATATTTCAATTTCCATGTGTTCTACGTTCTGGTAATTTTTTTGCTTATGTTGGATAATGTATTGTCTTTTCTTGAAGACTTTATTTAGTCTCTTCTACTATGTCCCTTGTGGCCCACAATAAGTTTTTGTTTTCCCTCTCTTTTCTCATTTTTATCTCACACAAAAAGGCTCATCTAAGTTAATATTTCTATTGTTTTGTTACTTTACCTTGTCCTATAGATAATTTGTCAATATTCAAGTTATTTTAACTCATCAGTTTACATTACTCTGTTTTTACAGTCAAAGCTTTCGATTTTTTATTTTCAGGTAGATAAATGTTTTCTTTATTTAGGTTAGTGTTTGTAAATAGAGTTCAGACTTGTGGTTATTATGAAAAATATCTTTCAGATATATCTACGTTTTTGCATTTTTATTGATAATTAAAATTGTGTATTTTGACTAAGGTGTGTACGATGAATTCATGGGATGTATCTGTCTCAAAGCGGGGGACTACACAACAATCACTAAAGTATATGGTAGAAATAACCGAAAAGAGGAAAAAGTTGAGCCAAATTAATAGTTGTTGGTGTTTTGTAAAAAATGGGGCAGCACAAAATGATTAAAATGTCTCTCAATGGTTTTCAATAGCTTTCAATAACTCTATTAAGCATTGTCGGCCTTTAAATAGCCACACAAATATAATCTGCATAATTTGAAATTTGAAACGACCTAAATTATCTCAACAATTCAAACAACCTAAATAAAATTCAAAATTCAAATTCATGTTAAACTAATTAACTTATTTTTCTAAAAACTACTACAGTAACTATAGCAAACATAAACACAACTGCATTGCTTGAGATACTGCAATTTAATAAAGTTACTCGTCCTCGATTTCTGCTTCTACAACTTTTGCTTGAAGACTATTCCTTAACTTGCATTCTTTTGTAATAGGACCGATTTATTTTTAATTTCCATATATTTCATTAGGTCTCTACCGACAAAAATTTTTCAAGTGTTTTTTTCTATTGCAGAATTTGCAACGGGGATAATCACCTTATTCTTTTCTATTCTATGCATAAAAGGCACCCTCAGTAACATTGTCTTTATTTTGCCTGAAGTCTCTTTTGTGCTCTAGTGCTTGATGAACACTTATTAGTTCTTCAATAGAAATAGCATAGAGATATTTAGAACTTTCTAAAGATGAAATTTTAGATTCGGATCTCTCTAGAATTTTCACAAGAATTTTTTCTACTATTCTCTCATCTTTGAAATCCTCGCCAAAAAACATGATTTTGTCAACAATAGTTTCATCCTCTTTCATCTTAAGAGATTCAAAATCTATTTTCAAATAAAAAAATTGCATTTCTCTTACTCCGTCCCTTCGTTGTATTCTTTTTTAATTTTTTCCCATGCTTCTTTTACCGTCTCACAAGATATGATTTTAGAAAAAATCGAATCCGCAACAAAATTTTGAATTACAGATTTGGCTTTGAATTTTTTGATTTTTAATTCGAATGAGATTTAATTGGAGCAAGGATAGGATTTTGCAAGGAGATATCCCACAAATCCTATGCTTCAAGATATGATATGATTTCATTTCACTACATATATTTCAAAGTTTTCACTAGTATGATTTTTGGGGGCATTCAAAGAGAGACTCGTGCTAGCCATTATTTTGGTTAAAAAATAATTTAGAAAATCTTGTGTGTTATAAAAAGTACAGATTGATAAGGTAGACGAGATAAAATGGGTAGCTCTTATGGGTTAAAAATGTATATTAGTTCTTCGGAAGATTTCACAGATCCCTTAAGATCAAAGACGCTCTTGATACTACTCTTAGTGTTTTTTTAAAAATAGGGCAGCACAAAAAGATTAAAATGTATCTCCATGGTTTTAAATAGCTTTCCATAATTTTATGAAGCACTGAGAGGCTTTAAATAGCCAACATAAAAATATAATTTGCATAATTTGAAATTTAAAACAACCTAAATATTTCAACAATTCAAATAACCTAACTAAAATTTAAATTCAAATTTATGTTAAACTAATTAACTTTTTTTGGAAAAAAACTAATATAGTTACTAAAAACAATTTTAAACACTTTTTTTTTTTTGAACTGGAACTATTGAATCACACAAATTTAAAACTCAGAAAGGAGAAATTCTTATATGTCTAATACCTAGAGTTACAAGGAAAAAAGGATATAAAGGTTTTCCATTAATGCCAATCTCACGGAACAATTGTGTGTTTTTCTTTTGCAGTATTTGCAAAAGGGACAATTACCTTTTTCTTTTATATTTTGTGCATAAAAGGCATCCTAAGTAATATTGTTTTTATTTTGGCCGAAGGCGCTTGTCATCTCTTGTGCTTGAAGAGAACTTATTAGTTCTTCAGCAAAAATACTACGGAGATCTTTAAACTATTCCACGTCTAAAATTCGAATCTCACCATAATTGTCAAAAGAATTTTTTCCACTATTCTGTCATCTTTGAAATTCTTGCCAAGCAACCAGATTTTTTATCAATAAAAGAAATCTTCTAAGAATACATAAGAATAGTTTCACCCACTTGCATCCTAAGAGATTCAAAATATCTTTTCAAATTCAAAATATGCATTTGCCTAATTCGGTCACTTCCTTGATATTATTTTTTAAAAATATTTTTTTGTCAAGTTTCTTTTGTCGTCTCACAAGCAATGATTTCACAAAAAGTCGAATCCGCCACTAAGTTTTGAATTAAACTTTTGGCTTTGAAATTTTGGGTTTTTTCATCCGTATGAGATTTAATTTGAACAAGGGTAGGATTTGCATGGATGGGTTATAAGGGTATATCCTCCACTCTAACATCCCACATATCATAAACTTCAAGATATTATTTCATTTTCACTGATAAATTCTGATAGTTTTTACCCGTTAAATTTTTTGAGGCATTCAAAGAGAGACTGTTGCTTGCCATTATTTTTGTTAAAAAGTGATCTAGAAAAGCATGTGCGTTTAAAAAAGCACGAATTGAAAAGGTACTCAGGTTAAAATATAGTCCTGAGGGGTTAAAAAAAAGGTAGTCCTTATGGGTTAAAAGTGTATGGTATTTTTTTGGAATATTTCATAGTCCTTTATGATGAATCTCTTGATACAACTATTAGTGTTTTTTTGAAACACGGGCAGCACAAAAAGATTAAAATGTCTCTTAATGGTTTTCAATAGCTTTTAATAATTTTATTAAGCACTGATGGGATTTAAATAGCCATTATAAAAATATAATTTACATAATTTGAAATTTTAAAAAAACCTAAAATATATCAACAATTAAAATAGTCTAAATAAAATTCATCAAATTTATGCTAACCTAATTGAATTATTTTGCGAAAAACTACTGCTGTAACTAAAAACAAACTTCACACTCCTCATTTGCTATAGATACTGCAATTTAAAAAAGTTGTTCTTCCTCTTTTTCTTTTTCTACAACTAGTGCTTGAAGATTGTTCTTTAACTTGCATACTTTTGTAACATGATCGGTTTGTTTGCAATTTCCACATATTGCAACAGGCCTGCTGTCACTTAAGGGATTACCCCCTAGACGTAAACTCTTTGTGCCCTTCGTTAAGGTCAACACCGGAGCTGAAGTAAGCCTATATTTCAACAATTGGAAGCTTTTCTTACACGCCTCCGACTACAAACTTCTTACTCTTTTGGGTCAAAGTTGTCAAAGGAGATGCAATAGACGCAAAATTATCTACGAACCTCTTGTAATAATCCACATGACCCAAGAAACTCTTAAAGTCTTTTGGAGTCAATGGTCTGGGCCAATTTTTCACCGCTTCCATTTTCCTTGGGTCTACCTCAAATCCCTCACTAGAGATGATGTGCAATAGAAATGTCAAAAACCACAACCAAAACTCACACTTACTATATTTGTCATACAATTGATGTTTTTTTAGGGTTTGCGATACCACCCTCAAATGACCCATATGATCACCCTCATTCTTCCAATATACCAAGATATCGTCCATGAAGACAATGACAAATGAATCTATGTAATTTTGAAACAGTCTATTCATTAGGTCCATAAACGCTGCGGGAGCATTACTGAAACCGAAAGACATGACAAAGAACTCATAGTGCCTATACCTAGTCCAAAAGGCCATATTTGATATATCCTCACCTCTCACCCTAAGTTTGTGATACCCCGACCTCAAGTCTATCTGAGGGAGAGGGTACTTATTCTAAATAGTGACCTTGTTGAGTTGGCGGTAATAAATACACATTCTCAAGGACCCATCTTTCTTCTTCACAAAGAAAACATGAGCACCTCACAGAGAAATACTAGGCCTTATAAAACACTTATCCGGTAAATCCTTAAGTTGAAACTTCAACTTCTTCAATTAGGCTGGAGCCATCTGATAAGGAGGAATTGATATAGGATTTGTATCCGGTAGCAAATAAATGCAAAAGTCAATTTCCAGTTCCAGAGGAATACCGGGAAGGTAATTAGGAAAGACCTAAAGAAATAACTCACTACGGGTACCGACTGAATGGGAGGAACTTCGGAGTCTAGATCTTGGACTCTTACTATATGATATATACAACCTTTTGAGATCATTTTTCATGCTTTAGATAACAAATAATACGACCTCTAGGAATAGAATTCCCCCCCTTCACTTAACAACGAGTACATTTCGGAATTTAAACCTCACCACTCTTGTCCTACAATTAATGGAGGCAAAACATGGATGCAACCAATCCATACCCAATATAATATCAAAATAAAGCATATCGAGTTCTACTAGATCAACATAAGAAACACAATTGTGCAACATTATTGGACAATTTCTGTACACCCTTTTTGCAATAACTGACTCACCCACCGGAGTAGACACTATAAAAGGTTCATGCAAAATATCGGGTAGAATATCAAACTTTTTAGCTACTAGAGGTGTAACAAATGATAAAGTAGCATCGGAACCAAGTAAGGCATATACATCAATAGAGAATACTATCAACATACCAATCACCACATTGGCATATGTCTCTTGCTCACCCTAAGAGCGGAGAGCATAAAAGCGGTTCTTCTTTGGAGCATAACTAGAACCACTTGCTTGAGCTTGACGACTACCTTTGTCTTGACTCTTCAAATTTGGACAATCTCTCGTCTTATGACCTATCTTGCCACAACTAAAACAATTCCCCGTTCTTATCAAAAACTCACCAAGATGACCGTTTCCACACTTGGCACATGTAGGCATCTCATTTGGTGATTTAGTACCTTTTACCATCTTGAATTTAGGGTTAGACACCCTATCGCCCCTAGTTTTTGGGAAATTTGAAGGGACTTGATCTGAAACTCGTTTCTTAATTCTAGGCATGTATTGTATTTTAAGCGTATTATTTGAAAAACCTCAATCAAATGATTTTGCTCTTTTAGCAATTCTACTTTTTCTCAAAGCCCTTGCCTCCTCGACCCTTCTTGCATGCCGCATAAGGCGGGAAATATTCATGTTGTCATGTAGAATGGACGAATGGCACTCCTCTTGTAAGTCCTTCGACACCACCGTCACAAAATTACTCACTTGGTCTCTAGGATCGGAGACCAAAGAAAGATCATACTTGGACAATTAATGCATTCCAAAGAGTACTCATGGACACTCCTTCCTCTATGGAAAAGGTTGATTAACTCCAACACTTTTTCCTTCCTTATTTCTATAGGAAATAACTGATCTAGAAAATACACCTTAAAGATCTCCCAAGTCATTGGACCACCCCTTAATGGCCTATTATCTCTCTATTGCACATACCATGCTTCTAGCACGTCCTTGAGTTGATAAGTGGCGAACTCGGCGTACTCACTTGTTGATAACCCCATATCCAAGAGTATTTAGAATACCTCATCGATAAATTCTTGTGGGTCTTCATCTACCTTAGACCCATATAAAGTAGGAGGGTGCAATCGAGTGAAGTACCTTTGTCGGTAAGCTATAGTAGTGACTTGTTGATGAGGACGGGGCACAACCTCCTGGTTTGCTTGATCCGTCATAGCTTGGGCTTGAGTCATAGCTGCTTGTGCTTGAGTGGTGATAGCTTGGTCCATGTGAAGAAGAGTTGTCCTTATATTCTCTTCCGTCAAAGTAGGAGGATTTGCCGGTGCTTTATCCACATTAGCATCTTCTTCAACTTGAGAAACTTGCTCACCACTGGGAGAAGCTCCCGCATTGGCAATTTCCTCTTCAATTCTTCGAGCGGCATTCCTTCGAGTATTCATGATTCCTATAACCACAACAATAGGATTAGATGTAAAAGAATACATAAGTATACTCTATCGACACGATATATGATTTCCAAGACAGAGAACTGTAACGACCTGTTTAGTCGTTTTGAGCGGTAGAGTTTATTCTGGTAAAAATTGTCTTGGTCGACGGATCCCACGACAGACCGTCGAGGGTGTCTCGTTCCAAAACACTTAGAATTCTGAAATTTGGGTACTGAGATCGACTCTCTGAACTTCATGATGGAATGGCAGGACGGACCGTCGCAGGCATGATTGACCGTCACAAATCTTTCCACATAATAAACTCTCTGAACTTTGCGACGGACCTGCAGGACGGACCGTCACCGTCACAGGCTGCATAACCCTGACTGGGTCGGAGTTCTATTAAAAGTTTTTAAGGGGCGTTTTGGACTATTCATGCTTATAATTATAAAGTTAGTGGATTAATGTTAATAATTCAATTACTTGGGGGTTAAAGGAGATAACCTTGAAATAAAAAGTGGGTTATTTTTACCATCTTTTATACTTAATTATATGACAACTAGGGTAAAAGAAAAAGGGTTTGAATAAGGAAAAATAAAAAGAACAGAGAGAAAAGAGAGAAAAGATCGAGAGGAAGAGAAGAACGCAAGGAAAGCAAATTTTTGGGAAGATAGCTTGTTTGATCGCGATTCTTCGGTGGAGGTAGGTTATGGTTTATACTATCTCAAAGTAAACTCTTAATAGCGAATGATATGTGTTGGGTAGTATTATAAAGTCTTCTATATGCTTACTTGTGTGCTTTGCATGATGTGATTATGTAATTGTAATGGATTGGGAAGATGAGGCTGTGAATCTTAAAATCTTAAATTTACTTTGTTAATGATGATGCCTTGGTATAAAAGAAGGCTTGATGAACTAAAGTAATGAGATTAGAGGATCGGGTGTCACGTTCCGACACCAGGATAGTATTAGAGGATCGGGTGTCACGTTCCGACACCAAGATAGTATTAGAGGATCGGGTGTCACGTTCCGACACTAGGATAGTAAATGGATCGGAGTGTCACGTTCCGACACCAGGATAGTAGATGGATCGGAGTGTCACGTTTCGACACCTGGATAGTAGATGGATCGGAGTGTCACGTTCCGACACCAGGATAGTAGATGGATCGGAGTGTCACGTACCGACACCAGGATAGTAAAGAGAATGAATCTTGAAATATGTTAATATACTCAATCTAAAGAACCTCTTTCCCAAATGAGTATGGTGTGGAGGCTTGAGTCTTTATAGATGTGCTTGGTGTTGTGGCTAATGGTTATGGTATTTGTTGTTATCACCTATTGAGAATATTAGTTGATTTTATGTTATTATCTGACATATATTGCTTTCTATTTTGAGTTGGCCGATGATACCTACTCAGTACTTGTGCCTTGTACTGACCCCTACTTGTATTTGTTTTCTTTGTTAATTGTGGAGTGCAGCAAACGTACCATCGTCTTCAACTCGTCCGCAACTCTAGCCAGTCTTCATCACACCAGATTTCAGGGTGAGATATTGCTTCTAGCTTGGACTGGATCTTCTTCTTCATGTCTTGATGCCTTGAAGTTCTGGCATGGACTAGCTTTTTACTTATTTTAGCTTCTTATATACTCTTAGATTTAGTAATTTGAGGATAGATGTTCTTGTGGTGATGACTTCCAGATTTTGGAAATAATAAGTATTGAGTTTTTAGAAGTTATTTAATCGATTTTCATTAATGAGTTTTAAGTCTTCCGCATTATATTCAGTTTATTATGTTCAAATGTTGGGGTTTATATTGGTGGGTTCGCTCACATAGGAGGATAAATGTGGGTGCCACTCGCGGCTCATTTTGGGTCGTGACAAACTTGGTATCAGAGCATTAGGTTCGTTGGTCTCATCACACAAGAACGAGTCTAGTAGAGTCTTAAGGAACGGTAGGGGGACGCCTTTACTTTTCTTTGAGAGGCTATAAGACTTTAGGAAAATTCCATTCTTTCTTTCTTTCTTTCGTGCTATTACTTGGATACAATTGGTATCTAGGTGATACAAATTGGTATCTGACCATCTTCACTCTATTTCGTAGATGGTTAGAACTAGAGAAACAACCGCGCCAACACCAACACCGGCAAGACAAGATGCGTCTGAGCCAGCCACTGGGGCGGTAGCTCGAAGAGGAGTAGTGGCAAGAGTCCGTGGTAGAGGTCGCGGGAGTACGTCCTCTAGAGGAAGAGGACCAGCACCGGGCCCATCTAGTACTAGGGCGGTGAATCCTCCACCGACTGAGGAAGTAGTAAGAAAGGGTGAGAAAGGGGAAAATGAGCAAGTGCAGAATGAGGAATTACCACCCCAACCTACTCCAGAGATGATTAACCAGGGTCTTGCTTATCTTAGCGGGTTATCTGATCAAGGCCAGACACCTCCAATGTTTTCTGCACCAGCACCTCAGGTTCCGGAAGTACAACAGGCAGCTGTTGTGTCTCCCCGCATGGATGCCTCATTGGAAATAGGCACGTTTCCTCGTTTGACTACAGGGCCTATAATGACAAGTGATAAGCATGAACTTTTCAGTAAGTTCTTGAAATTGAAACCTCCAGTCTTCAAAGGTGCTGAATCTGAGGATGCCTACGATTTTCTGGTTGATTGACATGAGATACTACATAAAATGGGCATAGTGGAACGATTTGGCATTGAGTTTGTAACCTATCAGTTTCAGGGAAATGCCAAAATGTGGTGGCGGTCATATGTTGAGTGTCAACCCGCACAGGCACCACCTATGATATACCACCTATGGAGAAGTATATCCCCCGGACCTTGAGGGATAGGAGCAGAGATGAGTTCTTGAGCCTAGAGCAAGGTAGGATGTCGGTTACCGCGTATGAGGCTAAGTTTCGTGCATTATCCAGGTATGCCACCCAGCTTTGTTTCAGTCCACAAGAACGGATTTGCCATTTTGTGAAGGGGTTGAGGTCAGATTTGTGAATTTCAACCTTACAGGTAGCGGCTACAGCAAAATACTTTCAGGAAGTTGTAGACTTCGTGATAGAGATGGAGGGAGTGAAGCCAGATGACCTCACCATGGCATCGACATCTAAAAGGTTTCGTAAGGGAGGTGAGTTTAATGGTTCTTACTCCAGAGGGAAGGGTTTAGGAGGTTATCCTGCCCGACCTATTCAGTCTGCACTGCAGGCTGTAGTTGGGGGTCCACCGCAGACCGGTCAACATTTCTCTGAGTTTGGAGGTTATCCCCAGACTTCGTCATTCTCACAGAGACGTATGCTTGAATCCAGAGAGTCTTATGGATGTGGGGAGACTTGATACATTAAGAGGTATTGTCCAAAATAGAGTTACAGACCCCCAATAGTCAGAGGTAGAGGTGGTCATGGAAGAGGCCGTCATTCTGGAGGACGTGGTGGCCGAGATAATGGTGGTCAACAAAACTGCCGGGGTGACGGGCAAACAGGAGCTACTACAGCACAACATGGTAGGGATATGATGGCATTTTCCTCGGATGTTGAAGACCTAACCCACTTTGATGAAAGGAAGAATGCAAGCCTTCAACAATGTCGCTTTCCAAACTCATCAACAAGCAGAACAAAAATGATAAGGAAAAGGGATGAAAATGGGTTTAGTACTCCACATGTACTAAGTATGAGACCTTATGTACATATACAAGCAATACGTGCTAAAAAGGGACTTTTAGTCAAACTATGTCATTTTACCCGTTTATGAACCTAGCGCAAGCCAAAGAAATCATATGAACCAACCAAACATGCTTACTATCTCAACAAGTAATATTTATCCCAACATAATTGAAACCATGATTTACTACAACCTTATCATGAAGGAATAATATCACTAGAATGAATAAGAGTCAATCAAATCATAATAATCAAGACAAATACTCATGAATCCTTATCAAGTCAACAAGTGCAATGACCAAGCAAAACACCAGTACACTGCCCAACCAAGTACTTAACAAGAAACATAACCGATGTCCAACTTCAACAATATAGTCCAACTGCATATATAAACAGGATAGTCATCATCATATATAGACATTTATATTTTAGCATCAACATATTATCATCATATATTTCATTATCATATACATACATAATATAAACTTCCTAAACCTTCAATCAAAGTCAACTATTGCACGACATATGTAGATTCCCATACCTCCACCTAGGCTAAGTTAAACCTCTCAAGTCACCTTATTTAGTTTATAATTCATTACTTTATTTTACTTTAGGGAACACTTTCCTTAACCTACATAGACCACATGATCTAAGTGTAGCTTTCTAGGTTGATCCACTATCTAGTCTTCCAATCGGGGCAACATAGTTCAAGAACTAAGAGATAGTATGTTCCTCTTGATACAACTTGGTAGTTGGGGCCTCCTATGATGGGAATCCATTGGATGAATATTTCTCTTTGGGAAGTCAACATCTTATATAGAACTATAGGGTGAATCTTCCTCTTTGGGAAGTCATCACCTCCCATTGTAAAGTTCACTCGGTGCTACGCTAAGTCGCATTATTTAAATTTATTTAAGACTTTAATTATCGATCATAACTTAGTTTAGGTCATAGGGTATACCCCTTGTATCATCATCATCATCAATAACTCAATAAGAATTGTATGAGTAGAAGTCCTTTTATTACATTTCATATAAGTGAGGTTAACACATTAGCATTTCATAGCATAGCAAGGCAGATTGATAGTTTTCACCATTCTTATATCACATACACCATAATCAACCTCACAACATAGTCAATACATTTCCATTCAACATCATACAACCCTATAATCCTAGTATAAGGCATACTCCAATGTAATATCATGACTTAACAACAATTAATCACAATTAGAAATAACGGTAGAGATTCTAAGACTTACCAAGTCTTCCTCATAGTCTATCACAAAGGTCTTACCATCAACCCATAAATCAACCCAATTTTGAGAGAAACATCATCACACAATGATAACCAATAAGATAACAAGGTCAATTGCATCTCTATCACACAATACAACACTAGATCACAACTTAGGACAAGATACATAGGCTAATTTCACAATAAAATTCATAACCTAAACACATCCCAAGAACTAGAATTATAGACCTATAATTAATCTTAATTTAATCATGATAACACCATAGTATAGTAATTTAATCAACAACCAAACCAATTGAATTATCACCTTAAAATATAGGTCAAGATCACAACCTAGGGTTAGAGATTGAGGATCATGTTCTTCAATTTAGACCAAACCATCATAAATTACCACAAAAAAGTTAAATTACATGTTAATATATTCAATATATTCTAAAGAAATCATTAACAACTCAATTCATAACTTCAATTTCGTAATTGAATGAAACCCATAAGAAAACTCAACTTTTAAATTCTATTTTAAAGGAGCCATTTGAGGAAAGAGTCTAAAAGGTGAATTAGATAACATACCATAATGTTTGAAAAAAAATTGATGGTGAATTCGTCCCTTTTCATCCCCCAAACCCTAATCCCTTCTATTGTTAATGGTGAGATCAAGTAGACAGAGAAATAATAGAGAAGGAAGAAAGTTTATTTCTGAGTTCTCTTTTGATTAATGAGGGTTAAGGGTATTCATAGTTGGTATTAATCAACTTAATTAAACTCCCTATGTTAGGCTTTACAATATATCTTGGACGTTTTGGTTCTTAAACATTCTTAATGACCTATATTCATTTATAATTGACTTAAAAAAGTATTTAATCTTTATGATACCTATGTTAGGCTTTACAATATGTCTTGGATATTCAAGGTGTTAAACGTGCTCCATGGATTTTCAAGGAGTTAGACGTGCACCAACAAAAAATTTCAATGTGTGTTTTCCTTTTGCAATATTTGTGAAACGGAGAACCAACTTTTTCTTTTCTGTTTTGTGCATAGAAGTCCCCCTCAGTAACATTCTCTTTATTTTGCCTGAAGGCTCTTCTCTCCTTTTGTGCTTGAAGAGCACTTATTAGTTTTGTAAGAGAATAGTGGAGAGATATTTAGACTCATCTAGAGATGAATTTTAGGTTCGAATCTCTTTGGAATTTTCACAAGAATTTTTTCTATTATTTTATCTTCTTTAAAATCCTCACCAAGCAACCTGATTTTATTAACAATAAGAGAAATCTTGTTAGAATATTTAACAATAGTTTCATCCTCTTGCATTCTAAGAGATTAAAAATCTCATTTCAAATTAAAAATTTGCATTTGCCTTGCTCTATCACTACCTTGATATTATTTTTTTATTTTTTCCCAAGCTTATTTTTTTGTCTCATAAGGAATGAATTTAGTCAATGAATTGAGTCCGCAACTAAATTTTGAATTACAGTTTTGGCTTTGAATTTTTTGTTTTTTTCATCATAATGAGGTTTAATTTGAGCAAGTGTAAGATTTTTTTGGAGTGGTTTTAGGTATATCTGGAAGAATCTGAGTTTCTAAAGTTTATTGTTGATTCAATAAAAATTATTGTGAGCATAATAAGAGAGAAATTTTTTTTTGAACGAAATAGTTCTTATGATGTTTCGATTTGAAATCAAGAAACCTCTTCCCCGAGAGAAAGAAGAATGGGAAAAGGAAATTGAAGATATTTTTATTGAAATAGAGATGTGTATCTTGGAGTCACATTACAAATAAATAGGGATCGTCGATGCCGAGTTGACTACTTAGTGACCGTCAAATGAGGTACAACCATGTTGTTCTAGATGAATAAATTTTACTCATCCGTTCAATTTGTTCATATGTCCATTTTGACATAAATTATATCTTCTCTCCTTTTGCGAGTATATGAATTTTGTCCTACCAACCACTTTTCTTTCAAAATATTGTGTACTATCAAATTTATTTTTGGCTCAATCTTAAATTCTTTAACTTATGTTTTCATCTGCAATCTCAGAAAACTCGAGGGAGGTACAAAAGAAAATATTTTGGAGAGTAACCATCACTTTTGTATGTTGATGTATTTAGAGTTTATAATTCTTTTGCAGCTCATGATTCTTCTATTTATGGAGAAGATACTGCGTGGGATTTAGTTCTCAAAATTGCTAAAGCCACAGTGTATCCTCATAAAAATGGAGAATTTGATTTCATGTTGAATAATATTCTTGAGAAGCTCTGGGAGACCCTATCTGTGAGTAAGGAACGATGCATTATCTCACTCGCACATGGCATCGGAAAACCCGACTCACCATAGTGTTTCTTTAGTAATTTCTTTAGATGTTTCCATAGTGTCGCCATGCAATCATAGCTCCCTCCAGTTTTCCTTTTACTTGGGATATTGAGATAGTGAAATGGGAGGTTGAAAAAATTCATCTATGTAGAAGGAATGTCCACCTCCTATTTTTGGATCTAGACTCCCTAGTTAAAAATAATAAAGCTATGATTATAAGCAGACCTTTCGAAACATCTTCATAAATGACTGATGAAATACTATGGTGAGTCTTGTTTTTCCGGTGCCAGGTGGATGTGATACTATTTGTCCACCCTTACTATAAGATAGGGTATCTCTGAGCCTCTCAAGAATTATACATCTCGAGTAATACATTCTCAAATGAACTCAAATCCTCCACATTTATGAGGGTATATTGCCGCTTTGACTTTTAGGGAAACTAAATCATCGACAGTGCCTTCTCTTCTCTTTAAACATGAGAATCCTGGCCTGAAGAATAATCAAAAGTTGTAAGGCCGTCAATATCAAAAAAAGTGATGTCGATTCTTTTAGATATTTTCTTCCATGCCTTTGTCGATGTCTATTAGCCTTCAAATGATACATATGTTCAAGATTTTAAGAGCGGACAAAATACTAACAGAATAGCATGTTTGATTCATTCGCATGGGAAAGATAAAGGAAAACAATCCATAAATTTAGTTTTACTAAAACAAGTGTACAAGAAAAAAAAACAGTGCTTGAGAGAACGAAATTCGTGTACTAAAAAAATAAGGGAGGATGAACTTTACCTCTAATATCACATGTGAAGAAACTGAATACATGAGTCCAATTTGTTAATCCAAATCAAGTTAATGGTTCCCCATATTACAATCAATTACTTTTTGACTTTGTGTAGTAAAATGAATTTCTAAAGAAATATATACTTCGAGCATACAGTCAGATAATTGGCATATCTTAACTTCCAGCTTATATTTCTTTCTTCTTTTGGTCGTGTGTTCATCTTGATTTGGTCTTGTGTTAGTCTATCTTCTTGGTCACTTTCAGGCTCTTTTGTATATTGTGTATTTTATTTAAAGATTTATATAATGACCCTATAATATACCTTTGTTCCTCAACATTCTTTTTCACTAGAAGGCCTCTTGCTTCCCTTCATGGAGGTATGGTTATTTGAAACACATGTGCAAGAACAAATGAGAGAGAAACTTTTAGAGATAAACTTTGACGCACGAAAGTAATATGAAAGAAGGGAAGAATTTCCTAAATGTTGTAGCCTTCTAAATATAGATGTGATTCACTTCACACCGATAGCTAGGACTCTACAATAACGGCTTCATAGTTTCCCTAGGACTTTTCATATTTGTGCTCTGATATCAAGTTTTTCACACCCGAAGCATACACCCGAGACGTGATTGAAACTGGAAGACCAACGCTGGCCTCGAGCGAATGCTTGACCTTGCTTACTTTACTCAGCGGAAGAAAATAATCAATAACTATAATCATCAAACTTCACTGAACAGATAAAGCACACAAACTGAGAATATTGTAAAGGTTTAACACATTCACCTGGAAAAAAGGGGTAACCCAAGTCTGAACAATTAGAAAGATATGGAAAGACTAAAGGACTAACATCTAACTATCTATCTATGAAGCCTTCTAAAACTGAGATGGATGTAGGCAAAGACCACAAAACATTCTAATAACGAAAGTACTAATATACAAAATAATAAAAGGAGTCCTCAGGAATGAAAGGAGTCTCACTAACTTACGTTAGAGTACTCAACTTGTACCATGGTGCGTCGGATGTCAATCCTTGTTACCTTAGTCAGCATCATGATAGATGTAGGCCAACTAACATCAATACATTGAATGTACTAGTATGCGAGTTGGAATGCTAAAACAACTTAAGCTTGAAAATAGTAAGAAAGAACACTTATCTTGGCTCTACTCAACTCATAAGTCACATAACTCAATAACACAAACTCATTTCAGTATAAAGAAAATTCAACACAAAGAAAAGTTGTTTGAATTTTAAATTCTTAATTTATACAAGGATACAAATAACTCTAAGATGTATATAAAATACAAATAAACTTATATATACATGTATGTATATGTGTGTGTATCTCTCTCGATATATATTATATATATATATATATGTGTGTGTGTGTGTGTGTGTGTGTGTGTGTGTGTGTGTGTGTGTGTTGTGTGTGTGTGTGTATGTGTGTGTGTGTGTGTGTGTGAAACCAACAACCAACACTTAAGAGCTATAATGATGATACAACGATCTACCTCACGCTGCCATCACATCCTATTCTTGGCCAAAGGTATATGACCTGAACTGCCTAATGGACCAAGTAGTTTACTGTGAAAAAGGGTTCATCTAAAAGTATTACTATTTGGTGGTCACTACTAGTTCCTATCCTCTTCCCCATGTTGGTGCTCACTAGTACTCCCAAAATATACTGGCTCTTATGTTCCAAAAACATACTTATTCTATGATATGAGAGTAGTGTTCAAAAACATAGCTTAGAAATTATTGCTCTTTTCTGAAATCCATCCCCAAGGGTCTTTGGCAATCTCAATTTCCCTTCTTTTAAAACGTGAAAACATTTTATACTTCTTTGAGAATACTTAGTTCCATATACTGCTTTGAAGAAATACTTCACTTAACTCTGAACTGAGCTCAAACTTAAGTCTTAAAAATGACATTTATAACGTTTTTGAAAGAGTTATGAAACTTGAAATGAACTTCTTCTTGTTATCTTTACTCTTTACTCAACCTGATCTTTAAATCTTAAAACAAGTTTAAAGTATTTTTAAAAGACTTATTGAAAGGAATCTAGGAACTTTCTAGACTTGACTCTAAACTTTCCTTGAATTCAAAGTTATGGATTCAAGGTTGTAATTCATGTTTCTGGATGAGTTCTATATTATTATAAGTCGCTTAGAGTAATTGGAATCATTAGTAAGTGTTAAAACACCTTAGAAAGGATTAATCAGACTGAATTAAGAAAATCGTGTAAACGACACCGATTAAGGTGCATTCTAGGTGCGCCGTCCAAGGCCTCAAGTTAAGACACCTCATTCTTGTGCACTATAGGCGTGCCTCCCTAGTCCCTCTGATGCAGATGGGGTACGCTGTGCATGTCTTTGTTCAGATGATGCCTGATGAATTTCCATCTCGTTTTCTTTATCTTAAATCGTTCTAATTCAATTTGTTTTCTCAAATTCACCTTAGATATATGTAGCCACATCATATATTTAATGATCTAACCAAATGAGTTCACGACCAACACTTATATCATCAAAGAACTCGCTACATACCTATTGGCACGTAGGTGAACAAACACAATGTTGAGATGGACCCACACACCATATTAGGGATCCCCCCCCCCCGATGAAATCCTCGAGTTTATTCGACGGTCTTGTTGAATCTTGCCTTCTTTTTTCTTTTCTTCTCCTTTCTCCAAGACCTAGCGTGAATTCTCATTTTCCTAAACTAAATAAAGTATGTTTTTACCCCAATTTAATCCCTAAAACGATTTAATTAAATTAGGTAACGAAAAGACAGGTTGTCCTTTCCCAAATTTAGGTTGGACTTTCCTTATCCCAACAACCCAACTTCCGAAAGGCATAACTCCTTCGTACGATATCGAAATCGCGAAAATTTGGTGGAGTTGGGAAGAATATTTTATGGGTTTTCCAATCATATTTGGATATACTCCTAAATCTTCATTATGTAGGAGTTATGTTCATTTGAAAACGAAAAAAACTCACTTTCCTAACAAAGACAAATTTTCCTAATTTTCTTATTCTTCCCAAGAATAAGTATTTTCATATTTCAAACTTTTTTGTAGTTTTTTCTAGTTGCGAGGTGTTACAAATTGTATAAATTTTGAGTGTGAATTTATGTGGCATAGTTGGATGATTATTATGTGTTACGCATAGCATGTTAGACAATTGGCATTTTTTAAGATTATTATTGTTTTTACTATTTTTTACTTATTTCAATTTAGTGCTTCCTATTTTCTAGCTAGACTAAGTCAACTTTAGTTGCTCAATTTTTTGAAGTTAGTGGCCCCATTATTGGATCTTAGTGGCCCCTTTTATGGTAGTTAGTGGCACATGTTCTTATTTTAGTTTTAATGTTTATTTTTTTCTTTGTATAAGTTCAAACTTTCTGCAGATTAATACACACAAGGAATTTCATAAGTTCACTATAGTTTTATTTTTTCAATTCATTTTCTTGAGTATTTTTGTTCTAACAGTGGCATCAGAGCCTCTAGTTGATCTTAAAGGACCAAAAAAATGTTTTAACCTACAACACAAATGGCACCCAACAACCTACCTTTAAATCCATCATTCACTTTAACTGATGAAAATTACCAAATCTGGTCTGTGAAGATGCAAGCTTTTTTGGAAGCCTATGAACTTTGGGAAACTTTGAGAGAACATAAACCACTTGCTGCTCTACCAGCAAATCCAACCTTGGCTCAGATCAAATCTAACAACCAAGAGAAGGCAAATAAATCTAAAGCCAAGTCTCTTATGCAAAATGTTGTGGCAGATGCTGTTTTTTTCGGAATCATGGCTTGCAAAATGTAACGACCTGTTTAGTCGTTTGGGAAAAAATTTTTATTTTGGAAAAAATTGGCTGATACAACGGACACCACGACGGACCGTCGAGGGTGTCCCGTTCCAAAACACTTGGAATTATGAATGTGAGTGTTGAAATTGAGTCTCTGAACTCTGTGACGGAAGTGCAGGACGGACCGTCACAGTCACGACGGACCGTCGTGAGCCCCGTTTCAAAACACTTAGACTATTGAGAATTTGGTACTGGGAACAACTCTCTGAAAGTCGTGACGGAAGTGCAGGACGGACCGTCGTGGGCACGACGGACCGTCACAGACTCTTCGAGGAAAATGAAGCCTCAGACCGTCGCAACGGACCTGCAGGACGGACCGTCGCAGGCACGACGGACCGTCACAGGTTCCGTAATCCCAGTCGGGGTCAGAATTCTGGCTATTTTTAAAGGGGTGTTTTGGACCATTCCGGCTTTAATTTATAAAGTTAGTGGGTTAATGTTATTAGTTCAATTCCTTGGGGGTTGAAAGACTAACTTTGAGTAACTTGGTGGGTTGGTTTCATCCCTTTTGAAACTTGAAATCTTGTGATTTAGGGTAAGAAGAGAGGAAGGTTGAAGAAAGAGGAAGGAAGAAGAGAAGAGAAAGAGAAAGAGAAAGAGAAAGAGAAAAGAGGCGCTTTGGAGAGAGAAGGAGCAAGGATTCTTGAAGACTTCTTGCTTGAACACAAATCCTTGGTGAAGGTAGGTTATGGTTTATGCTATTTGTAGTAAACTCTCAATAGCAAATGATATGTATTGGGTAATCTTGTAAACCCTTCTATATGCTTAATTGTATGATTGTATGAGTATGATTATATGTTTGTGATGAAATAAGCATGATGAAGCTTGAAAAATCCTAAATCTTGAAGAAACCCTAATTTACTTGTAATGAGATTTGTGATGCCTTGGTATAAAAGAAGGCTTGATGAACTATGTGTTGTATTGATAATGCCTTAGTATAAAGAAGGCTTGATGAACTTGTTATGAGATTTGTGATGCCTTGGTATAAAAGAAGGCTTGATGAACTATGTGTTGTATTGATAATGCCTTAGTATAAAGAAGGCTTGATGAACTATGTGTTATTATTGATAATGCCTTGGTATAAAGAAGGCTCGATGAATATGAGGATCGGAGTGCCACGTTCCGGCACCAGGATAGAAATGAGGATCGGAGTGCCACGTTCCGGCACCAGGATAGAAATGAGGATCGGAGTGCCACGTTCCGGCACCAGGATAGAAATGAGGATCGGAGTGCCACGTTCCGGCACGAGGATAGAAATGAGGATCGGAGTGCCACGTTCCGGCACCAGGATAGAAATGAGGATCGGAGTGCCACGTTTCAGCACCAGGATAGAATATGGATCGGAGTGTCACGTACCGACACGAGAGGAATAAGTTCTGAATCTTGAAAGATGTTCATATGCTAAATCTAATGAACCTGTTTTCCTTAATGAGTATGGTATTGAGGCGTGAGTCCTCCTGGATGAATTTGGTGATATTTATTGATGGTTGTAGTATTTGTTGTTACTACATGTTGAGTATTATAGTTGATTTGTGAGATTAACTGATATATACTGTTTTCTATTCTGAGTTGGCCGATGATACCTACTCAGTACGTGTGGTTGTACTGACTCCTACTTGTTTGTTTCTTTCCTTGTTATTTGTGGAGTGCAGCAAACGTGCCGTCGTCTTCAACTCGTCCGCGATTCTAGCCAGTCTTCACTGCACCGGATCTCAGGGTGAGCTATGCTTCTAGCTTGGACTGGATCTTCTTCTTCTCGTCTTGATGCCTTGAAGTTCCGGCATGGACTAGCTTTCATTTGTTTTAGCTTCTTAGAATACTCTTAGTTTCGTAATGTGATCATAGATGTTCTTGTGATGATGACTTCCAGATTTTGGGGATATTTATTGTATTCGTTTGTCGTATTGAGTTAAGTCTTCCGTGTTGTATTTTTGGTTAATTATGTCTGGGTTTAGATTGGTTGGTTCGCTCACACAGGAGGGTAGTGTGGGTGCCAGTCGCGTCCCCGATTTGGGTCGTGACAAAGTTGGTATCAGAGCCTTAGGTTCGTTGGTCTCATCACACAAGAACGAGTCTAGTAGAGTCTTAAGGAACGGTAGGGGGAGGCCTTTACTTTTATTTGAGAGGCTATAAGACTTTAGGAAAATTCCATTCTTTCATTCCTTCTTTCGTGCTACTACTTGAGTCCAATTGGTATCTAGGTGATACAAATTGGTATCTGACCATCTTCATTCTATTTCGCAGATGTTAGAACGTAGTTAGAACTAGAGCAACGTCTGCGCCAACACCAACACGGCAAAAGACAAGAAACGTCTGAGCTAGCCACTGGGGGGCGGTAGTCAAAGAAGAGTGGTGGTGGCTAAGGGCGTGGAAGAGGTCGTGGGAGGAAATCCTCTAAAGGAAAAGGACAAGCACCTAGCCCAACTAGTACTAGGGCGGGGTGACTCCCCCATCAATGAACGAGGAAGTGATAAGAGAGGGTGAGGAAGAATGAACAAGTGGGCATGAACAAGCGAGGAACTGCCACCCCAACCTACCCCAGAGATGATCAATCAGGTTCTGGCTTATCTTAGCAGGTTATCTGATCGGGGCCAGACACCTCCAGTGTTTTCTACACCAGCACCTCAGACTCCGGAGGTACAACATGCGGCTACTGTGGCTCCCCGCATGGATGCTCCATTGGAAATAGGCACGTTTCCTCGTCTGACTACAGGGCCTATAATGACAAGTGATCAGCATGAACTTTTCAGTAAGTTCTTAAAATTGAAACCTCCAGTCTTCAAGGGTGCAGAATCTGAGGATGCTTACGATTTTCTGGTCGACTGTCATGAGCTACTACACAAGATGGGTATAGTAGAACAGTTTGGCGTTGAGTTCGTGAGTTATCAGTTTCAAGGGAACGCCAAAATGTGGTGGCGGTCACATGTTGAGTGCCAACCAACAGAGGCACCACCTATGACTTGGGCCTCATTCTCTAATTTGTTTATGGAGAAGTATATTCCCCGGACCTTGATAGGGATAGGAAAAGAGATGAGTTCTTGAGCCTAGAGCAAGGTGGTAGGATGTCGGTTACTGCATATGAGGCTAAGTTTCGTGCACTATCCAGGTATGCCACCCAGCTTTGTTTCAGTCAACAAGAGCGGATTCGCCGTTTGTGAAGGGGTTGAGGTCGGAATGCGGATTTCAGCCTTACAGGTAGCGGCGACGGCAAAATCCTTTCAAGAAGTGGTAGACTTCGTGATAGAGGTGGAGGGAGTGAAGCCAAATGACTCCACCGTGGCATCGACATCAAAAAGGTTTCGAAAGGGAGGTGAGTTCCATGGTTCTTACACTAGAGGACAGGGTTCTGGAGGCTACACAGTCCGACCAATTCAGTTTTCACTACAGACTATAGTTGGGGGTCCATCTCAGACCGGTCAACAATTCTCACAGAGACCGATGCTTGAACCCAGAGAGTGTTATGGATGTGGGGAGACTGGACACATTAAGAGGTATTGTCCAAGGCAGAGTCACAGAACTCCCATAGTCAGAGGTAGAGGTGGTCATGGTAGAGGCCGTTATTCTGAAGGGCGTGGTGGCCGAGGTGATGGGCAAATTGGGCCACTACAGCACAACACGGTAGGGGCAATGGACAGACGGGTGATAGGGCCCATTGTTACGCTTTCCCTGGGAGATCTGAAGCGGAGACATCTGATGTTGTTATCACAGGTAATCTTTTGGTTTGTGATCGCATGGCTTCTGTATTGTTTGATCCCGGATCCACGTTTTCCTATGTATCTTCTTCATTTGCTACTGGTCTTGATTTACCCTGTGAATTGCTTGATATACCTATTCGGGTGTCTACTCCGGGGGTGATTTTGTGATGGTTGAAAAAAGTATATAGGTCTTGTTTGGTGACTTTTGTGGGGAGGAGCAACACTTATGTGGATTTGATTATCTTAGAAATGGTCGACTTCGATGTAATTCTGGGTATGACTTGGCTTTCTCCAAACTTTGCAATTTTGGATTGTAATGCTAAAACTGTGACGTTAGCCAAGCCTGGGACAGATCAGTTAGTGGGGGAGGGCGACTACACTTCCAGTCCGGTTCGTGTCATCTCCTTTCTTCGTGCTAAGAGGATGGTTAGCAAAGGGTGTTTAGCTTTCTTGGCACATCTCAAGGATGACACTACACAGGTACCCCCAATGAGTCGGTTTCAGTAGTCAGAGAGTTTTTGAGAGTTTTTTGATGTGTTCCCTGCAGATCTCCCGGTATGCCACCGGATAGGGATATTGACTTCTGTATCGATTTGGAACGGGACCGGGTACTCGTCCCATTTCTATACCCCCTTATAGAATGGCTCCCGCGGAGTTAAGAGAGTTAAAGGGTCAACTTCAAGAGTTGTTGAGCAAGGGCTTCATTAGACCAAGTGCATCTCCTTGTGGGTGCTCCAGTGTATTTGTGAGAAAGAAGGATGGGAGTTTCTGAATGTGCATAGATTACCGGCAGTTGAACAAGGTAACTATTAAGAACAAGTATCCCATTCCTCGCATTGATGACTTGTTCGATCAGTTACAAGGTGCTTGTGTCTTCTCTAAGATTGACTTGAGATCCGGTTATCATCAATTGAAAATACGGGCAACGGATGTGCCAAAGACTGCCTTTCGAACTAGGTATGGGCATTACGAATATGTGGTAATGTCGTTTGGTCTTACGAATGCCCCTGCTACTTTTATGAGCCTGATGAACGGGATTTTCAAACCATATCTAGATCTCTTTGTGATCGTATTTATTGATGATATACTGATATACTCGAAGAGTAAAAAGGAACATGAGGAGCATTGAGAATGGTATTAGAGTTGTTGAGGGAGAAGAAACTTTATGCCAAATTCTCCAAGTGTGAGTTTTGGCTAGATTCAGTGTCCTTCTTGGGACACGTGTTTTAAAGATGGAGTGATGGTGGATCCATCTAAGATTGAGACAGTGAAGAATTGGGTAAGGCCTACAAACATGTCAGAAATAAGGAGCTTTGTTGGCTTAGCTAGCTACTACCGACGATTTGTCAAGGGATTCTCTTCTATTGCTTCCCAATTGACGAATTGACTAAGCAGAATGTTCCATTTGTATGGTCAGATGAATGTGAGGAAGCTTTCAGAAGCTTAAGACCTGTTGACTACCGCACCAATTCTTACCTTGCCGGTAGAGGGTAAGAACTTCGTGTTTATTGTGATACATCCTATTCGGGTTTGGGTGCAGTGCTAATGCAGGATAAGAATGTGATTGCTTATGCTTCGAGGCAATTAAAGGTGCATGAACGTAACTATCCGACTCATGATTTGGAGTTGGCCGCGGTAGTATTTGCACTAAAGCAATGGAGACACTATTTGTATGGGGTTAAGTGTGAGGTCTATACGGACCATCGTAGCCTGCAGTATGTCTTCACATCAGAAGACTTGAATTGAGACAGAGGAGATGGATGGAACTACTCAAGGACTACGACATCACTATCTTATACCATCCGGGAAAAGCAAATGTTGTGGCAGATGCGTTGAGTAGAAAGGCGGTAAGCATGGAA